>FR990025.1:12849627-14099627 GCA_905404135.1 Hesperia comma | reverse complement strand
ATTAATTTTAAAATGCCGGTGATATTATAGTATTGGTAAGCCCAAAAGAAGCACCCGTATCACTACAGAAGGATGTACTATATTATAGACGTCCTATTAGAAAATGAGAAACTGAAGTATGGGAACCAAGTAAAATTGGTAGGGTCTTAGCTTAACGATAGGATGAACAAAGTTATCGTCGACTTCGGCGCGGCGTTGCGTAAATCTATGACGTCGATCCCTGATTTGACTATCAAATTTAATACAAGTAGAATATTAAACACAACGGTAGATGTGTCAGTTTTGCTAAGATATTGCTAACATATTTGGCGCCACACAACTGGTTTAAAAGGTAGAAGGTCCTTATACCTACCTACTTTGTAGGTATTCCTTGAGTATTTAGAAATTTGATCAACTTGTGTTATTAAAGTGTCGTTAAGTGAAGGTTGCTTAGGTTTATAGGTACATACATACCTATTTATATTAATTTGTGTGTTATTGAAAATAAAGCGTAAAAGACGTGTGAAATGATTCCAGGTGAGAATAAACGAATTAAGTATATATTAGGTACATTGTATTGTATCGGCAACTATTACTACTTACTACTATTTAATTGTTGACAGACTTACATTGGGAAGAATATTACAAGCTGAGCCCGCGTTTGTGTTTCAGTATCATGTAGGTAAATATGTAGGTACCTACCTACATGCACAGGAAAAAAGTGTTTAAAATCACAAACAGACCCTTAAATTTTATTTAGGTAAACCTTCATTTTTTATAATAATATTATGGTGCTCATTAAAATGCAATGGCTTTTTTATAGCAGGACTTCGGTTTCTTTAATAGTTTTGCTGATCTCGTAGTAAATCTCGACAAAAACGCCACCTATCGGTTTCAATTGTGAATAATCATACAGACCAACTCAAACACACACAAAATGTTTTAGCAAAATTGATGCAACAGTTTGCAGGAGTTCAGTGACATACACGTTATTATCTCGATACGAACTATCAATTTCAAGGTTTTTAATTAAGTCGGGGAGATTTAAATAAATTGATGTTTCTCGTAGATTAAGTCATTAAGTTATTTGAGATTTATTAAGATTTTATTAGAGTTCGTTAAAGCTAGTAGAGCTCTTTAAAGTTAGGATTACAACTGACCACATTTTTTCTATAAATCACGTTTTTTAATTTATTCTATTATCTATAATGATGGTATAAACCTATTGAAAACTGCGATAGGTTGTTACATAATACCTATTTGATATAGTTACGTAGACACATAATAATATTGAAAAATGTATGTAGATGTAGTTTTATTGAAATTCCTGCGACGCACGATATAGGTAGGTACTTAAAATAGTGCTCGGGCTTTTATTAAAGTATTTTTAGAGCATAAATACTTAAAAATTAAGTCATTAAATTATTGCGAGAGTTGCACGTTATCTTCATCTACATCGATTGTAGCCTTTGATGAGCGTAGTTTAAAGAGTGTTTCTGTGTTTTTTAATTTCACGTAAATTTCTCTATTGGTGGTCGCCTTGCCATGGTTGTACTACATTTTGTATCTTGAGCTTGACGTACGTGCCACATACATATTATGTTAACATGACTGTATTGCTGCTTTCGGTTACAAATTAACAAAATTCGTTAGTTAAATATTTAAAATTCTCCGATAAAATAAAAAACAATGTTGACGCTAATTTAATTTAAGAGATCACAGGTAGCTACCTGTGATCTCTGTTAATACTAAATAGACAAACAGTTATTGTTGACAAAGAGTAATAAAGTAGCGTTAATTTGTTAAGTACGTAGGTAGTAAAATGTGCAAATGATAAAAATAAAGTCATTACCGTCATTAGTTCAGTGGCCGGTCAAAATGCATTTTACATGATTTACTTAAGGATTTAGTTCGTTAAAGTATTTTAATGACATAATTTACGTTAAATAAGATAAAGTAACTATTCTTAGAATAGAAATGACTATTATTTGTTATAGTTTGGTGAGTAATATGTAGTAATATGATAAAGATAAGAGTACCTAATATAGTTTCATTTCGAAGTACGGAAAGTGTTTAAAAATAATGACAGAGACTGGTAGATAGTATTTTAGGAATAAGCTGAAAAAGGCAAAAAGCGCATTTGCGCAAAACAAATGAATTTTATTCAAATTTATTTTCAAATTTCGTTTCTTAAAAGGCAAAATATTTTTTTTTGTTAGCTGTTCCGCCTTCCGAGTTCCGATCCATTTCTAACAGTGAATGTATGGACAGCATCAAAATCTCTTTGTTTTTGCTTTTATTAATTAGATACCTAATCGTCACTCTATTTTCCATGTGACCATTTTATATGTGACCACTAGTGGCAAAATTTCTTGAGCGCTTCCGTGCTTCGGAGGGCACGTAAAGCCGGCGGTCCCGGTTGTTATCGATAGATAGCAGTCGTTAAGCCATGTCGGAACGCCTTCAGGCGGCTTCAAAACTTCCGACACTGTGTTGGCTACTAACCCCTCTACCAATCCACACTGGAGCAACGTGGTGGAGTATGTCTGCCTCCTCAATAATGAGGTGAGACCCGTGCTCAGTAGTGGGCCATTGATGGGTTGTAGCCAGTCTATTTTCAAACATGGCTGGCAAGTAACATTTGGGCAGAACAACTGTAACGTAAAACCTTCCCCCCATTAAAGCACCGTTCCTTTCTATACCACCTTTCCACTCCAAACCAAACCTCCACTTCCTACTGAATCTACCTACTGATCTTGCTCCTCACAGTTCTTTGTTTTAGTAGAGGCATAAAAATCATCCGTTCCAATTCAGGTCTTACATTTAATTTACTAAACGTATTCAGTGAGTAAGTAATTAGGAATTCATGTTGTTTTCAGCTAAACCTTGGCTGTCAGTCATGGAAGGCCACCCTGGTGGGAAGTATTCACAACGCTGGGATGATCGTGTCTATGTCTATAACGGGGTGGATTGCTGACAAGTAAGTACAGTCTGCTTTATTCCTAAGACTATGTGGTTTCCATAAGAACACAGATCTTTTATATCTCTTTTCTTGTGTTCTAGTTACTACTTACTCCACTTTACTACTCTACCACTAGTAAATAGTACTCGATTTTTAATAAAAAAATTGGAGCTCTATTTAATACCTAATTTGATAGTACATTGGTACATTACATACATACCTACGTAAACTGCATTTCCCTGTTTCATTATTTTATAAACTGACACACCTATTTTATTTTTGTTTTAAGTTAATTTTGTTATTTAATTAATAACAAAAATGCAAAAAACTTACTTGTGTGATTTAGCATATAGAGATCTAAAAATACAATATCTGCTTGCCAACTGGACGGGATAATCACAACTCGATGAAGTTTTTGTGCTTACCTATTTGATTCTTGCCGGTGTGAAACAAACCTGAATTGGGTTGGGTGGGACATAACAAAATAAATTAAAAGGCTTTTAATTTAAATCATGTGCATGACCGGGACAGACATCGACCTGCCTGCCTACCTTGACAGATTTCTCAAAAACCTAGTTTTTTTGGACATCCTTCGTTGTGATGGCTCTTTTTCATGGTAGCGAATTCTCATGTTTTTTTTAATTTACAACATGGGCTCCGAGATCTATTCAAATAGGCCGAAATAATTGCTGATTATTGGAGCTCTTTTTGACTCTTTCTTCTTTTTCAATATGGTTTCCGAAATCATGATCTAAGCAATCGAAGCCAGTCACACTTTTTCAAAGGCGACTATCTCAGTCATTAGACATAGCAACACATCTGTGACCGAATTAGATAGAGATTCATACTAAACTTACATCAACTAATAGGACTAACCATCCTAGTCCCTAAATTAAGTCTTATTCTAGGTCGGTCACAGTCTGTTGTCATGGACGGCAGTGGAATGGTGGTGCTGTCTGTTCCTTCACTATCGTAATTTTATAAACAAGTGGGAGTGGGTTGAAATATCGGTTTACCTACTGCTACAACAGTGCGAACTGGTGCATTTGTTAATGGCCAAGTACTGGAAATTTTAATGCGGCTTTACTTGCTGTAGAAAGCCTAATATCATCCAATCAATTCCAATTGGCTGTGAGCTGCGACGACTGGTCTAAGTCTTGGTCGTTTAGTTCAAGAAGTCCCTTTGTTTACGGTGGACCGTAGTTAAATATGCAAATTTAAAATGAATTTATCTTTATTCCAGAGTCGGGCGGAAGCCAACTATAATTATTTGTTCAATTGGCGGTGCTATTGGAGTTATAAAAGTCATAGTGACCAACTATTACTTGTATTTAGCCATTGAATTTCTGGAGTCTGTTCTTGCCTCGGGATTGTACACAGTGGCGGTTGTTTTATGTAAGATACAATGATTTAGTTATTTCAGTTAGTGTTGTCGTTATAGGTAGTATCTATAAACTGCACATAATTGTGGCACTGCTAGACCCAGGTCTCCTTTCACTATGATAACACAAAAATAACAAGTTCGAAAATGTTGATTGATTTACTTATATCTCACCGCTACATAGACCTTACAACTCGCTTCGGCAAGTTTATCCATACTAATATTATTAATACAAAAGTATGTCTGTCTGTCTGTCTGTGACGATTTCACGGCTAAACCATCGGCCCAATTTGAATGAAATTAGGAATGGAAATAGGTGCAGACCCAGGATTTTTAATTTGCAACTAAAATTAATTGCATTCATTTAATGTACCTAAGTAGTAAAATGACTCAATTTGTTTCAGTAATCGAAGTGGGCGGAGAAAGTAAGCGAGTGTTGGCAGGAGTTATTTTTTCATATGCCGTCTACATCGGAGAAGTTTTATTCGCTTTCGCTGCCATGTTACTTAAGTACTGGAAAACCCTGATATTAGTCATATATTCGCCAATGATTCTATTTATAACATACGTGTTTCTACTGAGAGAAAGTATTCGATGGCAAATGATTAGAGGGAAGATGGAAGAAGCGAAGGAGTCTTTGGTATTAGCTGCGAAATTTAACAAACTAAGTGTTACGCCTCAAGAAATATCAGACGTAAGCCATGCGGATTTACGATTCAAATTCAATGTTGTGATTCAGAAAGAGAAGGAGAGAATAAGAGATATTATGAATTCGAAAGAGATGATGGTCAGACTAGCAGTTACGTCTGTCTGCTTTTTCACTTCTAGCTTCATTTACTATGGACTGATGGTTCACTCTGTGTTATTACCGGGGAACAAATACACTAATTTCGTCCTAGCCTCCTTGACGTCTTTCCCAGGAGATCTGCTGGCCTATTACGCTTTTAATATATTCGGAAGAAGAATATCGCTTCAAGGTGGTTACCTATTTTCGGCAGTGTGTCTTGTAGTGCAAACTTATTTGCCTGAATGTAAGTATTTATTTATGAATTGACTTCTAAATTTTTTTACATCTATCTGCACAGTCATAACGCTACGTTATCGGAGGAATAAGCTTAAAAAATTTGCAGATTTCACACATCTTTGAGAATACTTCAGTGAACTAAATGCGTTTGTAGATTTTCTTTGTGCATTGAAAATCTTGAGAAAATCTTTTGAAATCCCTCCATTTCGGAGACCCTTAATCATCACATGGCTGTCAATTTTATTATTCTTTATTATTATTGAAGCTCTACATTTGAATTTTTTAAAGTACGTTATTGTATTTAATGGACTTTGAACTGAAATAGCTTATAATTTTTCAGCAATAACATGGTTGAAAATCCTATTATTTTTATTAGGAAAATTGGGAACATGCGTTTGCTTTACTGGAATATACACGTATAGCCTGGAACTGTTTCCGACCAGCGTCCGAGGGTCCATGGTGGGATGTGGTAACACCGCGGCACGGATCGGAAGTATGCTGGCGCCACTGACACCTCTATTAGTAAGTTACGAATTTCTTTTTTTTAAATCGTCTTCAAAAAATTCGGGAAGGTTCTCAATTCGACTGTATTTTTTTTTCATTTTTTATCTGCGTGGATCGATTTTTGATTCTTTGTTTATTCGAAATATAGTGCTTGTCGTGGGACCATTTAGCATAGCCATTTAGTGATATAAGACGAGAGGATTTTGTGTTATTTCTACGTTGGTCATATTCCCATTTTATTACTAGTCGATGTGGGTCAAAGTTTCGTTCTAATTCGGTCCTTTAGGATTAAGATGGTCACATCTAAAAAATCTTCCCTTCCTTCTTCCTTATCAATTTATTTCTATTAATATTAGATACACAGAGAAAAACATGCAGTAGGTATTTACTTACGCATTAATACAGCTTATAAAAAAGCTTGTTCAACCTTGATTTCAGTTAATCAATTTAAAAATGTAAACACGACGTACACAGGCATAAAGCAAAGGTCTGCAACTGCGCATATTACATCCACTCAACTTCAATTCACCTCATAGGAAAGAATTGAAATATGATCTTAATAGTGTAGGCTAGGTAACTAGGTTCTACGGTTGAATTTACAAATTTCCTTCAAAAAATCTTTCCACGCGTGAATGAGGAATTCTGCTGAACTTCGACTGAAGTAACACGAAAAGGCCTTTACTTCAATGCTTCACTACGAGACGGTGAAAACTCAACAAGTTTATGTACCTAATGTGCGCAGACCTTAGGTAGCTACTACTTACGTGTACTTACGTACTGACATACTTCAAAACATATTTGTTTGAAGGGACAAAGTCTAGCGCTATAATTACGACAAGTACCTATACTTAACACGTTAGCTGCGGGACTGTTTTCGTGTATAAAATTACTATGCGATACCAGGTCGATTCGGCCAGGAAGCGGATTCTTTTCTAGTGCGAACCAGGTCCATTAGACCTGGTACCACCTTTCTGTCAAAACTTGTAATAAAATTGCGAATTTAAAAGATACACGAGATTTTTTTGCACTATGTTGTAGCTAAGGAATGTACCTACTTACCTCTGGCTTAGCCTGGGGATCCAAAAAAGATAAAGGTTATATTTTGGGAAAAACGAATACAAGGCCTTTCATGCCCAGTGCCGCATAGAAAACAAAAAATACCACATCTATTCGATGTGGTAACGCACTGATAATATAACTTAATAGTGATGTTACAGTGTAGAAAACAAACGCAAATATTTTTATCGATTCGTTTATTACAAAAAACAAACTTTGATGTATAATAAAACGTACGACTACATTTTATTACAAATGTTTCAATCAGTAGGGAAACAAAATATTTTGTGTATCAATATTTTTAAATAACATGTAGTTCGTTAAAACATGGCAAACAATATGATTTGTTGCATTTATTACACTGAGACTTGATTTTTTTAATTTTTTTATCAGCTTCTTTGCTGGTAAGTGTTTGTCACAGCCTTGCGTAACAGTTGACACAGTTTTTTCCTTTATCAATTTTAATGAGTTGGTGAATTTGGAAAACCCAGTTCTAATTGTTTTTTACACTTTAGCTTTTTATTCATTTTGATAAATCAATCTGTAGATAGACACTGCACAAAAAAGACGTATTCACTACACAGTATACAAACGCGTGTGCACTAAAAACATGTTTATCGAGAATTGACAGCAGTGACAGCACTATGCTAACCGGGCGAGGCACGCTGGGCGCCGCGCTTTGTTCAGTGCGGTACCAGGCCTTGATATCAAGGCCTGGTACCGCACTGAAAGAATGTTCCTATTCGTTCCTTGCGAACCAGGCCGAACAGACACGGTACATTTTTTTATAGACCATTGAGTTCTAATAAGTAAATGAAGCTACGGTATATAACTATCTCTTTTGTACCTTGAGTACAACTAAAGTAACAGCTCCCGCACAGAGCGAAAGGACACGATTTTAGCCTTCGCACTGGGGAAAGACCAGAACCAGGCCAAAAAGACCTGGCTTAGCAGCAAACGTGTTAAATGGATTTTTATTGGGCTGACAAACACTCATAACATAACATAACAATTTATACTCGCGTTACGACTGCTTGACCTTTGTGAAATTGAGTAGGTACTTTAAAGTATACGAGCAGTAGTGTTTTAATTTATTTTTATTAATTTGTTGTTGGTCGACTGTTCTTATTTATTTTAATTATTACCTAACCTAATAGGACAGAAATACTCGTGTTTAGGTACATCTTCCGATCCATTTCATTCAATGGCCTTTTCGCTGGCCAGTAACATATCGGTAGCACTCCCAAAATCTTCCTCCGTATCAAGTATCTCCTCTGCTCTCCTCTACAGCATCTCTTATTGAATTTATCATTAATGCTACGGCTACACCTGCGTCTTAACGCGTTAATTAACGCGCTAATGTGGTGAATTAAGAAGAAATTCGACTCGTCAAAAGTGTCAGTTATTCTTAATTTGAGTTATTAGGAATTCATTTTAAATAAATTATGTTAAAATAGAAACTTATTACTACTAGTAATATGTAATTTACTAGTAATTTACTAGGGTTATGACTCTTCAATCGTGTCAGTCTAGAGCTCTATGTCATCCAGTTTCATTATTGCTAATGAACTGATAATTCGAAATATGATATAAGTAAATAAATGATTTTGAATTTGCATTATTTATTTTACAGATAACTCAAATGGAAGCACTCCCGTCGATCCTTTTCGCGGCAACAGCTGTGATAGCCGCATTCCTTCTGTCGTTCACGCCGGAGACGAAAACGTTACCATTATTCGACACCATAGCTCAAGTCGAGGCATACAACTCTAAAATAATGACGCACTTGTAACGTCCTCACTTAGTAATTATGTTGAGGTTAATAGAAAATAATTTTATAATCACTTGCTTTATTAGTAAGGAATTAAGGATAAACAAAGCGATCTCTGTGAAACATGAAACTCATGTCGACAAGCAATTAGCAAGCTTGGTGGATTTAATCAAATGATGTTGATGATGATTGTCCTTTTAGTTATAAATTTATAATAAGTATGATAATTTAATACTAAGAGACACTATAAGATAATTATTATAGGTGTGAGTAAGTTATAAACTTTTGTTATTCCTGAAAAGTTTCGATTTTAGGTAGCTGAATATTTTGTGTACCTAACGTATTTTTAATTTATCTAAGTATTAATGAACTATTATTAAAGATAATACATAATGTAGGTAATCAAAGATTGTAATAAAATTGTACTGGTTGTCTCAACTAACTAGACGGCAGACAGAAGACGTAATTTGAAAAATATTCAGAAACAAATAAAAAGAAAATATTACAGACTTCCTGTGGATTAGTAGGTATGCGTTAATCTCATATTAATCCATAGGAATATCTAATACCTACATACATTATTGTACGCTTCCTAGTGTTTGTTTAATTTTATGATTGAAAACATTAAATACAATTTATAATTAATAAAGTTAAGTCACTTTAGAAAGTCATGCCTAAGAATGAATGTGGCTACTAACTGTACTAAACTGATTTAGGTACCTATGGCTAAAACCCATTAATGACCCACAATTGAGCACGGGTCTCTCCTAATTTTGAAGAGGTCTAAAGCATACCTAGATATATAATCGTAGTTATAGGTAAAACTGATAACAAGCAAAGAACAGTACCTACCTACTTTTCCTACTACGCTATTAAGTATTGGGATTGTCGGGGAAGCCTGCTCGTCTAATTATTTGGGTCAGACGAGGTTGTATATAAGTGTGGATAATAATCTTTTTAATTATAAAAAAATGTCACAAGTATTATCTATCAGTTAGGGTCAATTACCACTAAAAGAGCAGCGGCGTGGTATGAAAAAATCGATATAAAAATAAATGAATCGATACAAAAAATATTTTATAAACATTCACTACCTAATCGATTCAAATTAACATTTACTTACTTCACGTGAAATAATGGGTAGTGTGTTATGTCGCCTCTACACGTTAGCCAACATGTTGGCGAAGGTTATGGCCAATAGGTAATGGCCATCGTGTAGAGGGGGTGTTTGTGATTACTTTGGTAGGTATTGGGCCGTTGGCCCACAACTTGGCGCAAGATCCGTGAGGTGTCGGTTTTTCAACGCGGATCAAAGGGTTGTGTGGCGTGATTGTGGCACAGTTATCGGCGCAGCGTCCACACGTTGGCCACGATTTCAGTTAGAAACGAGCGCCCACGCACTTTATTCACACGTCGATATCTAAATTATGTCTACAATATGGCAACTATGAGTAATATAGATGTATATTAATGTGTATTATAATGAAATAAATGTGTATAATAATTTTTATACACATTTTTATTGTATTGTATGCTGAGAATAATTAAACCGCAGCAGCCGTTAGAACCTCAATATTCATTTTAAGATAATATTAATATCGTCCGCACATTGGCCCGAACCGACGCAGACTGATCGACCTTCCAACGTGTGGACGCCGTCACAATCTCTTGGCAATCATCTTCGCCACAACATTGGCCAACATGTTGGCTATCGTGTAGAGGCGCCATTACACAAAGCCGCGCGAATCCGCGCGATACTTAAGTACTTATGAACCTAATAGTTTTTTGGACAGACTCAGTGGACAAGCATAAGTTTAGGTATATCTTGATTTTTATGTATTCTTCGATTTGATTTAACAATTAAATTTGGTTGCTCGAATTAATAAAATGTTGTCTTCTTGCGCTGTTCTATATTTATAACAGTACCTACACAATGTGTTTTTTATGAGACATTACACAGTGTTGGTGAACACACCGGATCGCTGTTCTGAGGGTCCTGGGTTCGATTCCCAGCGAGACAGAAAGTTGAATGATGTGTTAAAATTTCCGTGCTTGGTGTGTGTTTGTGTCCTTGTCTTGTGTGTTGTCCATGACACCCACGAGACAGGGAATCCTAATGTGGGGGTGTGAGTGTGTAACGTTATTAGTGCGATATTTAAGAAGGTAAGTAAGTTGCTGAAACAATCCAATTTTATAATGCTGTATCTATATCGGTTCAGGTTCAGAACCTTATTTCTTTAGCATCGTAGTTATAAACCGATTAATTTATAGTAAGGTCTTAAAATTTTTAGAATTTATTAGCAAGAATTAAGAATGTTGACTAATTGTAAGATCTGCTTTTATTTTATTAAAAGAACTTTAGTATCAATAAAAAATTCTTGAATGTAATATGCCTGTTGTTCGACAAATTAATGTATTTGGCTTCTGTAGGTACTGTAAGCATGTTGTTGATACATTTTAAAAACACATTTATAAAAAATGTTTATTTTTACATAAAAAATGATGTTAAAATATTTTGAAAACGCGCCAACAATGCTTAACCTGTTTCATGATCATCGATTTGTGTCAAAAACTGTTAGGCAATGCTCACAATATTTAACAATAAAGAATTAGACCAAGTTCATTTATTGGTTTTTATTAATAAAAAAGCGAAAAATGGTCCTTCGAGCCGAATAAGAATTTAATTCAAAATCTGAACATGCTCATCATTCGATCAAGGTCATCCGTGCACTCCAGATCGGAGCAAGCGGAATGCAGGGAAACAACTACATAGGTACTGCAGAGCGAACGACGCGCCGCACCATAGAACAATATACCTACTCCTAGCGCCGCCATAGCGCCGCACACAGTGACCGCTGAACGCTAACTAAAGTGAAGTTTTTCTTTCCGTTCCTTGTTTTTGCAGTACCCGTTAAGTGTTGCCAGTATTCTACAAGCAGTGTTACCAACCGTACGATTTAAATCGTATTTGTACGACTTTTTTACCACAATTGCTGTGTACGATCATGACCTGAAATCGTACGCCCTATATACGATCTTTTTAGTCATACATGCTTCATGTAATTTTATCGATTTTAAAGTTTAAATAGCGTCATTGCAGTGTTACCAACCGTACGATTTAAATCGTATTTGTACGACTTTTTTACCACAATTGCTGTGTACGATCATGACCTGAAATCGTACGCCCTATATACGATCTTTTTAGTCATACATGCTTCATGTAATTTTATCGATTTTAAAGTTTAAATAGCGTCATTGCAACATTTTTTTCATGAACATATTCTTAATCCGTTTAATGGGTGCGTTCCAATGAGCGACCAAATTAAAAACGCAACCTTTTTCTATGGAAAATTGCATATTTTATGCGTTTTGCATGCTAAACTGGAACACACTAAATAATAGTAAGGAATATTGCTATAGAATGTAGCCTACAGTTATAAAAGTGTCTGAACTTATTTTACGTGTTAAAAAAGTGGTGGAAGTTGGAATTTTTTCTGCTTCTTCTTTGTGAGGATTCTGTGATGTTAATGTTGTATGAAAGAATTAATACTTCGGCAATGAATACCGAATTAGGTAGTAACTAAATATATTATGTTCCCTTATTTTTCATGTTGTTTTTGTGATATTAATGTTAATATATTAAATTATAACACTATGCTCAACTAAATATTATCCTTTTGTTGAAAAATTTTAGTGTACGATTTTTTCCCTACAATTTCGGCCAAAATACGATCTTTTTAACTCTCATGATACGATCTTCTTCAAAATATAGTTGGCAACACTGTCTACAAGTGCATTCACAGTTATTTTACCTCTGACAGATGTCATGACGTGTTTTCTTTAGGTTGCCTTTACTGTCGAGTCGTCCTAGAAAGCTCCTAGCGTTTTTCTGTAATATTTGTGATATTTCATCTGTTATCATGCCGAAAAGGATTCAAAGTAGCGGTAGAAAGATTGTATTATCAGTGCGTGATTTTTGTGAAAGAGAAAAAGACAATAATGCTCCTTTAATTCCATTTGGAAATGTTCGTAAACGAGTGGCCGCCATGACAGGTATGTAAAATAGGATTACCAGTCTTTAACATTTTACCCAGTTTTAATTTTATTTTATTTGAAACTGTAACCACCATCAATTACGTTGTAAGTATGAGGACAACAATTATGTTGTGATGTTTTGTTATGTATTATTTTTATATAATATCATGTCGACTTTTTGTATTCAGTTGACTTTAATTATATATGTATTTAATGTTCATGTCCTTTCTATTTGTGTTTTGAATTTAATTATAATAAATAAAATAAACAAAGGGCAGAGCTGTACTACACTTTTCCTTTAGAAGCGCATGATTTTACCTTAAACGTAAATAGGAACATTATTAGGAAATAAGCTAAGTAATACCTAGAACTATCAAATAAGGCTTTTTCTTCTTTCAGGTATATCTGAAAAAACCGTCAGCACCATTACCAAAGAAGGCGAATCCTCATCTCAAATTTCCACGCCAAGAAAAAAACGCATGCAAGATAAGAAAATTAAACTAGATGATTTTGATCTGTGTGCAGTTCGAAATAAAATACATGAAATGTATACCGTCAGAAAGGAGGTACCGACTTTGGGGAAACTCTTAGCAGAGTTAAAAATTGACATAAATTTTCTTGGAGGTCGTACTACGTTGTGGAAAATTATCCGACAAATTGGATTTCGATTTAAAAAATGTGCGTCAAAAAGGAAGTTACTTATGGAAAGGCCTGATATTGTAGCTTGGAGATACAGATACCTAACTATTTTGAAACAAAATCGCGATGAAGGTAGGCCTGTTGTATTCCTGGACGAGACTTACATTCACGCGTCTTACACAGTGAATAAATGCTGGCAAATAGAAAATGAAGAAGGTGTCCTAAAAAACGATTCTGCTGGTGCGCGATGGATAATTGTTCATGCGGGTGGTGAAATGGGGTTTATACCAAATGCTCTATTAATATTTAAATCCCAGTCAAAATCAGGTGACTACCATGATGACATGAACAAAGCAAATTTCATGAAGTGGCTTCAGGAAAAACTAATCCCTAACTTGCCGGCTAATAGTTTAATAGTAATGGATAATGCCCCTTATCATACGGTTAAGTTAAACAAGGCACCAACATTAAGCTCTACCAAAGCAGAAATGCAAAACTGGATCATAAATAAGGGTTTATCTTATCTGCCTACCATGGTAAAAGCTCAACTATATGAAATTATAAAAGAACATAAAGAAGCTCCAATATATGAAGCCGATCAAATGCTTCAAGCTCATGGCCACATAGTGGCTAGATTGCCTCCGTATCACTGCGAGCTAAACGCAATTGAATTTATGTGGAGTCTTGTCAAAAGGCGAGTAGCAAGTAAAAACGTAGGACAAGAATCAAACAACATAGTTAATTTAACTGAAGAAGCTTTTAAAACTATCACTGCAGAAGACTGGCAAAAACAATGCGAACATGTGCGCCACATTGAAGACAAGCTTTGTGAAAGAGATGGATGTATGGACGCTGAAATGGACAGGTTCATTATAGAATTAAATAATGACTCTGATACAGAATCTGACAGCAGTTACGAAGATTCATCTGATTGTGATTATTCATCATTGGCAATCCACATGGATCATTCTTATTCAAAATAAATATTTTAATTAAAATTCAAAGTGCTGTTTATAATTTATATTTAATAATTAATATATCACACTCATGTAATTTTGATCGAAGATTTACTTCTGTATATGAAATAGAACAAAAATTAAATTTTGATAAACAAATGTTGGTACAACTGAACTGATTTCTTAAAGAGATAAATTTAAATGCGTTCAGCCGTCCCGATAGCAAAAGATTTTATTACAAACATTACAATGCAATCATGTATGAAAAATTGGCATAGTTATTATCAACAATAGGTTAATAATAACTATGCCTATTCTTAACTATGCTGATACATTTTATTTCTTATAAGGGAGTCATGTAAGCTAAATATGGCAACATAACGCTCAGATTAGCCAACATTACAGCCAGAGGTAAAATAACTGTGAACGTACTGTACAAGTTTATTTATACAGGTAATAAAAGCGTAAAAAAGTCGTGTCTATACATTTACGAAATGAACAAAACAAAATATTGAGGAGGGTTAAGAAACAGTAATAAAACATGAATATAAAAATAAATTAAAAAAGTTTGTTTGTTTGCGTGCGCTAATCTCCGGATAGGCTGAACGGATTTTTATAGGACCTTCACTGGGAGATAGCGAAGATACCGGAGCAATATTAAGGCTACTTTTTTTATCTCGGAATTCCCGCGGGATCTAGATTCACATGAGAAAATCTCCTATAAGCAAAGGCGCAGGCTTACTTATAGCTAGGCGTTTGGTTTCATGTAGAAGTATGGACGTCGGCCCCAGCAATGAATAATTAAGTATACGAGTAGAACCTAGCAATATGTAAAGCCGAATAGCTGAATTTTAGTTTAATATGATAAAATAGTTTCAGGGTTTTTTCATAATATCTTGATCATGCTGAAAATAAACTTACGGCGTTTCGTTTGGATGTATCTGCGTATTTTTTTAAATAAAACAGATTAAGTAGTATTAATATTAATTTTGATATTTTTTCAAACTAAGTCCACACACACTAAGTATCCATGTCTACAAAAAATCCAATTGATTACCTTTTTTGATTATTAGTTCACGAAAGTTCTAGGAAATTATTAAACACGAAATAGGCATTAGTTCAAATATTAAGATTTATTTAAATATAAAGAGTTAACATGAAATTGTTATACATGTCTGGGGCAGTCATTTAGCCATCTCCATTAGTAATAATAATAATCATTTTGTGAATTTTGTGATTAAACTTCTGTGACACAACTGTGTATGTTATCTGTGCTTTTGACGTATTTATACAATTTTATTAATATCTGTGTGATCTGTGTCGATATTGATTGATTGGTACAGTGTTGCCACCTTAACGGATTTCCCGTTAGATTTAACGCATTAGGGTCAGATATTAACGGGAGAAAATATATTTTGACGGTTAACGGATTTTTTGACGGGAAAAATAGTTGAAAAAAAATCAAGAATTTAGTTCTAGTGTTCTAGTAACGAACTGTAGAATTTTGGTCAGAGGTAAGAAATCTGACGGTGCAACAAACATTAATCCATTCCAACACTTATATATTGTGATTTTGCTTTTACAATGTTATTGCTACCTTGTTCAAACGCGGAGGTAGAAACAATTTTAGTGTATTAAATGAAGTAAAATCAAAATTGAGAAATAAAATGAATGATAAAATGATCAACCCAATTTTCAATATTCGTTCTGCATTAAAAAGAAATGGCAAGACATGTTACACTTTTGATTTACATAATATTAAATTAAAATCACATAAAATTAAAATCAGCCATCCTCCTTAACAGCTGCTCCCATAGCGAGTAGGTATACTTAATAACATTAACTGGAAGCGATGGTGATAATTGTGATTTTTCGTTATAAAGTTATTTTAATGTTTTCTGTGTCTGATGACGATTGGGATTGTTTCTTTAAAACATTTTTTATATATTGACTAGTAAACTCGCTCTCGTTTCGCTTCAGGGAGCCAGCCACTTAGTAGAAGATAGCTCTCAGAAGGTGGATTTTGTTTTGACTGGTTTCGATTTTACAGTTATAATTGTAGTATGACCAAATGATAAAAAAATCTCTATAAATTTTAACTTATTACGTTATTCCGAGGTCTAAGCTATTTTACTGCGAAGTTTCATGAAAATCCGTTCAATAGTTTTTGCGTGAAAGTGTAACAAACACATATACAAATACATCCTTACAAACTTTCGCATTTATAAAACGTATTTTTTATTTAACGGATTTTTTTGACGGACACAAAAAAAAATTTGACGGATTTTTGACGAAATTTACCAACAGGTTTAACGGAATTTCGAAATTATAGTTGGCAACACTGGATTGGTATGACAACTATGATATTTTCGCAGACAAGATAACCATAAAATAAACCTACCACCGCAAAACGAGGAAAGCGGCGTTATGTCCAAAGATTTTTCGATATTCTTGTATTAAAATAAGGTAGAAGTACTTGTTTTAACCATGGATAACACCAGCTTTCAAGGTTTTGAGATTAGGATTTCAAGCAAACAGAAGGTATGTCTTCTTTGTCAATTCAATTTAATTTATTACGAAGACTCCATTATTTTATTGATTGATTGCATCCTACTTAACGTTTCATCTAGGGCAAGGGGTTGTTTGCGACGAAATCCTTTCGAACAAGAGATGTTATCCTGGAGGAGGATCCTATAGTTTCGTGCCAATTTGCATGGAATGCTGCTTACAGCTATTTAGCATGTGATCATTGTATGAGGTAAGTTGTTTAGTGATTAAAATACCATATGGATTATGCCTATGTTATAAATTATAACACAATTATAACATTTATACTTTATTAACATTATAACTTTTAATGTTAAACCATGGCAGAAATAATATTTGAAGTTTTTCAGTCTTACAAATAAGAATATTTTCTTGTGCTCCTTACTGAAAATGTTTATATCATCAACAGATTTGCATTGTATTATCACATTGTCAACAGTTTGTATCTTGAAGCAAAGCACGGGCGTCTACTAGTTTATTATACATTTTGTGACAAATTTGTAATATTATGTTTCGTTTCTGAGAATAAATACCTTAGTACTCACACTTGGAAAAATCTTTAAGTGGGATTCTTTGAATTCAAGCTAATTAAAAACAAACTATCTGAGGGTTACTACATCACTGTATATAATTTGTATGAAAACCATATCCATATCAGTCTTTTCTCAGATTAATAGCAACAAACATACAGACTAACTATCAAAGTGACAAACTTATTGCTATGTGGCCTATTGGGTACTTTAATAAATATCTTAACTTAGAGTTTTTCCCAATGTTCTATGTGCAGACATAATTAATTAGAATGAAATTCATTGATTCACACAGCTGCCACTGATACATATATGCACATCATTTGTATTTGCTGATACCATTGTTTTGAAAAGGTGTGTTATCTTGGAATATGAATGCAGACTAACTGACAAAATAATGCACATATTGATCACTTGGATGGCATGGGTAGACTCCATTAAGTCCACTGACTCAAAATAGTTGATCCATTTCAAATGTCGCTTACATTATCCAGCCTGGTAGTTCATAAAAGATGTGAATTTTAAATCTACACACACTCAACACATGATACTTGTCTATGATGAATTAATATCTATAATATACTTATACTTGTATCCATAAGCTGTGGTTCTTTGTGTTGTGTGTGGCATGGACAATATAAATAAAACAACACTAAAATCCTCTATCCATAAATAAAGTTTTATTTGCCACATAAATATGCCCAGCTTAGAATGAAATGTTGGACTGCTTTGCAGACAGTCCCCATCAACTAGGCTAGGTTAGGCTAGGCTAGGTTTTTGGAATCTCAGAGATGTTTTAAGTTTTTTTGTCCATGGGACTATGATAAACATGGTGGGCTATGGCTATAAACGGTCAGGTTCTGAAGAGAGACTACCACTTAATAATTTGTGTCGATATGGATAACGACATTAAGAATATAAAGTATATTCTTACTTGCAGACCGCTGGAAACTCCAGAGCAGAATGCAAGGCGCCTCACAAGCAAGCCAGACATAGTGTTGCCACATGCAGACTGCTACGAGATCAATCTGGCAAATATCACAAGCTGCGACCAATGTGGTATACAGTATTGTTCGGAGGAGTGCAAGAAGGAAGCCTACAATTCTTACCACGCCTTGTTATGTTATCAGGCATCAGATGAACAGCATCCTATTATGATCTTGTTAGACGTGTGGAAGTAAGTATGGTTAAAATTAGTTTATTAGAAATTAATGAAGTTCACATTCTCATCATTATATATTTTGAACTTTAATTTTTTTTACGTTGCCTAAATGGACTTTCCCATGGATATCAGTCTCCTGCTCAGGTATGGAATGTTTTTTGTCAAAACCTCGGACATTAATATTATATTGTCTTTCTGTGCTTGGTAATGCACCTTTCATCGGAATGGTTACATCAGCGTCAAAAGGCGAATGTGTTCCTATATACATTAGTATGTTGCTTAGCTGTTTTTGTTTAGAGACTGCATTAATCTTTAAGGCATCTCTGTAATAAGGCATTAAGATCTATACCTACAATTTCATAATGTATGCATTCTAAACATTGTATGTAATCTGTATCAGTCTGTACTTCATCTGTTTGTTCCTCATCTCCGAAGATGACATAAAGATTGGTGCAAGTCTGACGATATTTATGTTTCGTACATGCAGTTTAATTCGCTAGTGTCATTCGTAGTACTCAGTTTCTATTTCAAAATCTTGCATGTGTATCATGACTTCTTCCGCTCTATTCAGGCAAATGCATCTTCCTCCGGAGACGACAAGTATTCTTCTCATCGCTCGGATCTTGGCAATGATCCAGCTGAGTCCTAATCCAGAAGCCATGATTGCGAAAATCAAACAGTTCTGTCACCGCACTGTGAGTGAGGACTCGGAGTTGGCCCACAAATTGCTGGGTGATCAGTTCTCACAACAACTGGTGACTCTGAGAGAGTTGATGAGCAACGTCGTGAGTGGAGAGCATGTGCAGCAGGTAATATTGTTTTATTACTATAATTTCATACTCAACTGAAACTTCTAAACAACTGTAAGAATTGAATTGTGATAGTTCAGTGGTAGCGAAATCGGTAGAATTATCGAAATCGGTTCTCCTTGTACGAAGGTATGAGGTAACACACATAAGAAAAAAAAACAGACAAATTGATAACCTCCTCATTTTTTTGAAGTCGGTTAAAATTACCTTTCAATTAAAAAGTTAATTGTAAGGGTCGATTCAGACATATCAGTGAAGTGTCAGTTCCGACACAGTACCGGCAAATGTTTCATACATTCTCGGCATTGTCAGCACTGACACTGAGAAGTGTCAGTGCTATTAGTATGAAAGATTTGCCGGTACTGTGACGGAACGGTGACTTCAATGATATGTGTGAATCGTCCCTAAGTTTGTTTGTTTGTATTACTGGCTAAGACGTGGAAACACTACTGCAAAGACCCCTCCCAATAAATCTTATATAACGGTATTGTTACGACCTTCACAAAATTAACAAAAAATGCGTTCTGCCTTTCAGTTCTTAACCCAAGAGGGATTCAACTCCCTGATGGCGTTGGTAGGAACCAACGGGCAGGGTATTGGCTCCAGTCCCCTGTCACTGTGGGTAAAGAACTGCCTGGCGCGCACCATGTCTGATGATGAGAGGGCGCAGCTTGAGTTGTTCGTTGACAGGCTCTACCAGAAAGTGGAGGAGGGTAAGGGTTACTTTGTTCTTATTTGCTGTCATTTTATAGGTAAAAAACCATGTTTGGGTATAATTGGAAGATATTCACCCTATTTAAACCTCAGTCACTCAATACCATGATTACAGTGTTTAATTTCATTATTATTATTTTGAAATTATCTAAGTCCTACTATGTTTTTTTCGAAGGGATTGTTACTGCTAGCCTTAGTGTCCTTCACATATTCACGCGAAGGGAACACTTCCATTCGCTGCGATTAGATCCTATTTTATATATTTATCGACTAGCGGGAAGTGTGGTCGACGTATGCGATATTATAATTACTGGATTCCCTCGAGGTCGCGTTATGTAACGTTGCAACTGCGCCGGCCGCTCTGTGAATTACTCTAGGAATTAGGTCTAACTTTCTTAAATTTTTTCAAATCTACAATCTCAACTAAAATTGTTATGGATCCTCATTCAGTCACTGTTTATCTCTTTTTTTAATTTTTTTTAAGTTTTACATGTCAACCAATGGTCATTGACCACAAAGAAGTCAGACCTTCAGGTTATAAAAATTAAAAAATATCTCCATTAACATTATCTAATAGTAACCATAGAACCAAACATAATTCTATCCAATTCCCCACCAGAATCCGGCGAGTTCATCAACACAGAAGGCTCCGGTCTGTTCCGTCTGCAGAGCGCTTGCAACCATAGCTGCGACCCCAACGCCGAGGTGTGCTTCCCGTACGGCAACCACCGGCTGCAGCTGCGGGCGACCAAACCCCTGATGCCCGGAGACGAGATATGCATCAGCTACCTGGATGAATGCTCGCTGCAACGGTCCAGACACTCACGGCAGAAGGTGAGGATTTTACTTTGGAATTATTTTAAGGGCATGTCTTCTTTATTAACTTACAAGTAAGTCTGTAAGTTGAAAAATAAAGTCATAACCAGAGTTCCGATTCCGATGGATTGAGTTAAACAGTGGGCGCGATCAATAGTTAGATGGGATATCGCTAGTGGCAAAAAATTCTTGAGCGTTTCTACTTTGTGGAAGACACGTAGTCAGCATTAGACTTCTGTTGTGGAGTATGTTCTAGGCCTCATTAGAAGCCAACAAGATAAAAACAATACAAAATTCGTTTTCATTATCGTCTCCTAAGTCAAGTAATCGTCTTAACTTAAACTTAAAATGGAACGCTTCGGGACCCGTAGTAAACAGCCGCATAGGTCCCGCTCCCGTAAGAATCTCGGGATAAAAAGTAGCCTACATGTTATACTGGAATATAAGCTACTACGCTCAATCAACATCGCGACGCGATGCGGCGAAGCGCTTAGTTATTTTTAAGCAAATTTACCCAAATTTTTAAACTCGCTATATCTTTTGAATGGAGTGTCCGATTAAAATAATTTAAACAGCAATGTAAAGGTATTGAACTACTGATAAATAAAAAGTAAGTTATTTAGATAAGTATAAATACCATGGTATGAATATCGACATCTTATTTTCGTTGCCGATTTAAATAGTTTGTTAAACTATAAAAGTCTTTATATTGGCGCAACTATAATACTTAGATATACCCTACCGCGGACTTTTCTGTAGATAATAATGTGGTCTACAAAATCGTAGTACATTATTTTGCTCCATCATCAATAGTCATTGCAGCGCACGCGAGTTAAGGTATTTCAATAGTGATTTTTATCGACGGTGGTTTATGTTATTGAAGTTTTCGCAAGGATCCCTAATTTTTTTCAAAATAAAATATAGCCTATGTTACTTCGGAAAGATGTACATTCATAATGGTGAAAGAATTTTTGAAATCGGTCCAGTAGTTATTGAGCCTATTCAATACATACAAACAAACAAACAAACAAACAAAAAAATATTACCTCTTTATAATATTAGTTTTTTAGTTTAGATAAATAAAAACCTACCAAAACAATTCCAGGAGCTGAGCCTAAACTACCTGTTCCTCTGCTGGTGCCAGCGCTGTGTGGAGGAGGCCGGGCAGGCTGAGTGCACCAGCGAGGAGGACATGAGCGACCACGACGACGACGACTGATGCTCCAACTGGCTAGCGTACTGCCTGCTCGGACTGTGAACTGTGACTGACTGCCAGGCTAAAGTGAAGTGTATTACGTGTGCTCACGGCTCAGTATAGATTGTAAGGAGTTTACCAACGCTGTGACGAGGAGGCCGGGCAGGCCGAGTGCACCAGCGAGGAGGACATGAGCGACCACGACGACGACGACTGATGCTCCAACTGGCTCGCGTACTGCCTGCTCGGACTGTGAACTGTGATGCTTGGCAGGCTAAAGTGAAGTGTATTACGTGTGCTCACGGCTCAGTTTAGTTTGTAAGGAGTTTACCAGCGCTGTGTGGAGGAGGCCGGGCAGGCCGAGTGCACCAGCGAGGAGGACATGAGCGATCACGACGACGACGACTGATGCTCCAACTGGCTAGCGTACTGCCTGCTCGGACTGTGAACTGTGATTGATTGCCAGGCTAAAGTGAAGTGTATTACGTGTGCTCACGGCTCAGTTTAGCTTGTAAGGATGTTTACTTATGGCGTTTTAGGTTCTCGTCTTTAGTACAATGAACGTTAATTAAGGATGGAGTTGGGATTTGTGTGGGTTGCAATGAAATAGAATACCATATCGACGTGAATGGAGTATGATTGTACTGCAGTCCATAAAATACATAAGGAATGTCTGAACTGGTATGATTCAAGTTATTTGTGTTCTCTAAATATGTACATAATGTCTGTGAACTTCTGACTTGACTTGACTTGATATGGTTCTGATATCTGCACCTATTTTTTTCGCTATGGCCGGTCCAATTCTCATCTATACCATAATCCTCAGTGCATTTACTTGGATAGGTTACTATGCAACTGTAAAGAACAAGAAAATAAAGTCTTATTTCATTGCCTTTGAATTAAGTATTAGAACCAAGTTGATTTTAATATGGAAAGAATTCTCACAATATGTATTACCTATGTATGTGCTGGAATAAAGTTCCATAGTTTACTTAACATTGTGAGTTCTCAAGTTGTAGTATTTTTTTACTACTAAATATAATTTTAGGTTTATGACTATTGAGTTGTTATTATTTGTTAAGTTTCTCGTGTTCTGTTTTTTGTTTCATCTCGTAGTTCAACTCCTTGGCTCTTGAAATCGCCCGCAAGTACCTGTAACAAAATAGAAATATGATTTTAGACGACATACTTGTGAAAGTCAAGTACCGCGCTCAGATTACGCGTCATCGCTCGGTCGGCTCGGTTGTTGACGTTTCGAGCGCTCGGTCGGTCTAGGGTTAAGAGATATTATTGGGTTATTACATGTGTTGAATGATTTTTGATTGTTAAGTGACTTGGTCGCTTGCTTGGTTGAATGTTATTAATGACAAGCGAAGAGCTACAGTTAGTGCATGTATTGATGTGGAGTTGTATGCAGTTCATACGTTTGTACATTTTGTCTCATTATACGGATGTATACAGTGCGGTCTGCTCCAACTTTTTATCATTCATTTGTTTTTACTTTGCAAGATTTTTTGAAGTGATAATGTCTTATAAATCGATCTCGGCTTGATTATAAAGCCGGCTGCATGCACGAAAAAGCATGACTCGTGGCGTGTAAGCGAGAACGCGGCCTAAACGTTCGGCTTGTGACGCATCTATCTATACCTCTTTCATTCATCAATGTTTTCTTTGCCTGAGCCTGATTTGGCTCATGCCACAAAAAAGAGGAAGTGAAAGATTTAACACGGGCTAAAAAAAGAGTTAAAAGTTTCACACAAGCAAAGATAAAAATACTTTATATGATAATGGTGTCTTAAGTTCCTTTTTATTGCACAGCGGTTAGCGAATTAACATACTCGTACTTCGTCGTCGACACAACACTCAAGATTTTATGCTGGTGTCGATTGGTCATGTGACAATGAAAGTTGTAAAGGCGTGTTTTATGGACAGCCTTTAAAATGCAGGCATTACATTTCTAGTTGAGGGTTTTTAGCAGTGAGAAGGCTATGATCTTTTGTCAAATATTATGCTCAAACTCAGGCCTAAGTGGTAAGTTCGGTGCGTAGCGAAATGAGTTCTTGAACGACTTGATTTGAAGTGAATATTGCGTTTTGAGTTTCGTATATGTTATTGCCAAAGACAATTTTAAGCTATTGCATAGCTTTTATCGCGGGCCTTGGGCGAGGGGACCGAATGCAAAAATTTCGTAACGAAAATTTATTACACCCCCATCACCCACACACAGACATAGTTACTATGTCTGTGCACCCACACATCGATAAATACCAGAACTTTTAACTGAGTTAACTAACTGTTACTTTATAACGGCTAAACCGATTTGGCTAATTTTAGTCTTGAAATATTCGTGGAAGTTCAGGGAAGGTTGCAGCGATGAGAAAATATGAAAAATTGCGAGGAAAATACTAAAAATGAAAATTTTAATTTCCCATACAAATCTTACCTGTAAAACATTTGATTATCGCCCCGTCCGTCGGTTCGGTGTTTTAAGAATAATTACATGTAGATCTGGATTAAATAAGGCGTTGGAATCGACAACATGTATTCATAATAGTCGAATTATCGCGTATTTAGATTTAAAACATACAAAATAACATGACATAAAATAATGACACTATATTAATGACTTGAGGGTGATAGAGACAGTGCCATACAGGCAAGGCAAACTGTAAGGCACTGTCTCAGTCTCTGTCACCCACACGTCATTCACGCGCCAAAAGATCGTTGTAGGACTTAAATGTCAAATGTCAATTTTCTTTTTAAAAATAATTATTTTGTCAACTGAAATAGTTCTTATGCTTTTGTTCAGAATATTTAAATCTTCTTTGCACAAATTAATGCATTATCCGTTTCTAATAAAGATTAACATGTCTTGCACCTATAATGTGTCGTTATGATGTACGTATTCTTAACAATTAGGCTTACGTCATTATTATGCGTCTCTTTCAGTGATATTGCCTATGAACTTTGATGTAACTTTTGATAACTAAAGTCGGCACAATCATAAGATTCCGATATGACGTCTGTCATTTATGAACACAAACTAACCTTGTATGGACGTCTTCAACTTACTTATTATGGAAATATATTTTTTCGATTTGAACCGCTGGTAATGATACTATGAAGCGAAGATATTTCGTAGTGAATGATAGGTCACTTTGGTTAGATTATGCAATGCATTATTTACTGTGCATATACAGTATACAGTTTATATTTATTATCAATGCAGCTTTATAAGTAGGTACATAATGTACTTGTGTATCCACCTCGTCCTCGCTTTGGAAAATTGTTTTTATGTTTACAGATAATAAACACTTCTTCCCATTTTTGCAACATATTTTATTGGTACATCGCTTCTATTGCTCGTAGCATGATGTTATAAAATTGCCCATGCCCACAGTTTGTTAAATATTTTAATTAGGCATTAGTCCGTAATATTAAACGCAAGTAACTAGTGGGTTAAACGAATTGGAGTAATATTGTTTACTTACTATGAATATTTAGATAGGTACTTACTTACTTATACGTACTTAAATAGGTAAATACTAGAAATTCTGGCGAAATATGTAAGCCATCCCTGCTTGGTTTTTATTTGCGTTATTTATAAATTGTATAAATCATTTCATTTTATTTTAATCAGTTTACATCAAAAATTGTGTAAAATTGAACAAATATTTAAGACGTCATTACAATGTTTTATTAGGAGGCCTGTTTCATAGTTATGTGACCGCTTGAAATAATTTATGAATCGACCATAATCGATGCATTACTATAATCGAAAGTATGTGCTACCATGTCACACCCAAAACACAAATAGTTATAGATTCTTTAATATGTCTAAAGCATTGCGATTTGTCGTAGCTATTATAAATTCTCGATACATACGTTTTTAAGCCTTTTCCACTCAAATTGGATAATTATTAACCGTTTTATAGTTTCTCCGTTTTCAGTAGATTATTGAAATTTTCATTTTAATAACTAATATAATTCCCTCACCTTACTTACTCGTCGAATTGCCTTATTATGCCTTTCGGTGTTCCTCTCAACGCTACATTTGTTTTTAACCGATTTTAAGAAAACAATCAGAGATCGGTTTATAAAAATTATCGTTCCGAACTTAATTGAAGAAACGATTAGAAAGTCTTATTACTTATAATCGGTTAATTCTAAAAATCGGTTTATTTAATGTATCGATTTTTGTTGTACTTCACTATTGTCACTGTGATGACAGCCGTCATATCGGAATCTTATGATTGTGCCGACTATAGGCAACTAAATGAAAACTTGTACACCACTTTCTTGGCCCACTGTAAAACAGTGAATATCTGTACTCGTATAATTTGTGTACAAAGTGTTTTAAATATGAATAAACAAAGTGCATTTATTTAATGAAGAAAGTCACGAAAAATTGTGAAAGAAAACGAGTTATTACTCTATATACATTCATTTTATTATTATTATCACAAATGCAGTATTATTTTTTGTTTTGTTAATTTATATATAATGCTATGCAATAGCTTTACCGCGGCAGTCTCCGAGTGCCACACGTCTTTTTTTATTAGTACTTTTGACAGAAACGTAAGTAAATCCTAACATTTTTCAACGTTTTGATACTTTTACTAAATAAAAGAATATATTTGAAAGTAATTTCGTAGAATTTGCCGCCATTGACGCCATTGCCACTAAATTTCTTAGTTCTATTTTTAACTATGGTGTTGCTGTAAGTACGCTCAGCCAGACTACCTACTATAATTTTGTACTCGTATCTGCAATTAATATAAAAATTAAATGTAAAAAGGCTAGAGAAATTAATGAATCAATTATTTGTCAGTAGTTCTTCGTAAGGTGAGATGTCGTCTCTACAATTATCAGAATGGTAGATCTTTGTATCTGTCTTCTCGTACACAGAATATAAATTGTTGCATAAAATACTTTACATATTAATAAGTACCTCTAGGTACGTACTTGTTGAAAGATTCCGACATTAATAAAAATATATTTTGAGTATAAATTGGAAGTTAGATTTAAGGTAAGTTATAAAAAAAATGGATTTTGGAATGTGGCCTATAGCTGTAACTCGGCGCCTATATAGTAAAATTAAATTTATTTCGTATTAATGAGAGGACATTAAAAATATGTAGGTGAGAAAAAATATAAAAAAGATGAATTATAAAATTAAAGATCAAGGTTATCTATTTTAAAGGTTTAGGGATGTTCTAAAATTTTATTTTGAAACTTGTGTCTATGTTTTATCCCCATAATTAAAAAAATACTACTCTAGAGCTAGACTAGATTGTTTGGATTATTATGCGTGACAAACAAATTGATATATTGTATTAATTTATTGTATTTTAATAAGATTTGACTCAATGATTGATACTTTGCAAGTACAATTTTTTATTGGTGTTTTTTCGTAACATTCAAAATGCCTCGCACCTTTTTTAATTAAGTAGTTTTTCTACAAAATATGTATTGCACGGATTTGTGGAATAACTAAATTCTTTCCTTTAATAATTAGAGTCCGTCGTCAAACGTAGCGTATTCTATTATTATCATCAATAATTAATATTTAATCTGCACGATAAATGATACTCACCGAATTCGATTTGGTGTTTTTGGTAGTAAATGTAGCTTTTAATGTTGTAGTTGTTGAGAGTATTACTCATGTAGTGATCGTAGATTCAATTACTTCATATCTTACTATCGTAAAGGTTTATTTTGGATCCTAAACGCATCGTTACCAAGCTCGAGCTTAACTTAAACTTTTGAATTGAAAGTAACTTTGAGTTGCTCTTCAGTAAGGTTGCAAAAATCGCTTAAAATTACCTTTCACCTCTCGATAGCATTCATTCGATTTTTGAAAATATCTGAATGTAAATATTTGTTTTTATTGAGCATGTTTATTAGTTTATATTTACGAACAAAATACTAGAAGAAGGTACTACGATTACATTTTATAAAGAGTTTAGCTACGATAAATTAATACTTTAGTAGTCATGAATAAGAACATAATGTGAAATGTAGTGAATAAATGTTTCAAAGAAGCTTTTAAAATGTCAAGGTCTGTATCTCATCTTGCCTTTCATATTTAGAGAGTACATAATTATTATAGTTGATTTTCAAATACTTATAACAACTTTTAGGCGGGTCTCTGAATTAAGAAATGGTTTTTCTTTGAGTTTTATATATACGAGTATACCGGTTATTCTATGATAATATAATTAATCACGCTAAAAGGGGAGAATTGTTATCTTTTGGGTTTGGACGCATTTGGAGGGCAATTACTAGAATTGCGGTAATCCTATTTGAAGTACTAAATTGGGTCCTAATTATTGTGGGTTAATGGGTCTTATGTGAAAGATGGTACACTTTGTGTACAAAGTACGTATGATATTTTTTTTGGAAGGATTAAATATCTTAGAAATTCTTCATTGAGATGTATATTTTGATACAATTTCTATAATATTTATCTTGCTTATCTATGACTGAACATTTTCTATGGTTTTGGGTGTACATTTTCTATCTGACTAGGAGCTGATATTATTTTTTAAATGTAACTTGTATTATATTTTACGGCCTGTGTTTTTCTGTCAGATGTGTAAATCTCAAGCATGCATTTTGTATTAAAAGTTTTATATTAGCTTTACGGGTCTTTACCACAATTTTTAATTGTTATCATTTAAGGCATATCTGTTTTTAAATAAAATACATTTTTATTAAGGATTTGAATGTATAAGAGTAAGTACTTTATATCCGTCAAAATCAAATTCAAACATACATTGTATTTGCTTCATTTTGTTCACTAATTAGGACTTAGTATTAATTATGTTTAGAGATAATATATGAGTGCCAAATAATATATGTTTTCAGAACTCATATAATTATTTGCAATGTCGGTTTTGACTGTTTTTTATTTGGGTGGTGATTTAGGTATTACGAGTGAAGTGCTTCGCAAAATATCTATATTTAATGTATGAGAAATTAGGGGCAACGGTTTTTAAGACAACATTAAGATAATTTTGCGTGTTTTCATAATTGGGCTTCTATCCTAGAGATATCCTATCCTAGAGAGCGCATCGTAGGTTCTGAGGCGCATCGCAGGTTTTGCGGCGCATATTTTAGCGGTGCATATTGGGATTAAAGGCGCATATCGGGGTTAGCGACGCATATCTAACAACGATAACTTGTCCCAAATATCATAGTTTCTCATGTTGTTTTGTTGACGTTTAAATTCACTGTGTGTATTATTATTGTTTCTAGATTATTTTTCTCCTACGCATAATATCAATATTTACCTACCTATAAATGTGTTAATCGATGTGTTATTGAATAAAATAAAGGATTACACGAGAATATTGTATTTCTTTCATATGCTACAAATGACCTTTACCTTTATAAATTTGGTTAGTTAGTGCTATTAAATTGGGCGCTGTTCTTGAAAAACGTTCCAATCCACAAACATTTTGATAAAATCGATATTATTTAAAGGTGCAGAGTATCATAAATAATGCTCAATGACGGTAAGGCTGCGTTCCTACTTGTTAGGTTTTCGGCCAGACCATGTCGAGCGATATATTGGTTAAACATGGCTAAACCGCTTTTCAAATATTATATGTGTATTTTTCATGTCCATTCCCCAAACCCAGGTATTTCCCGAGGTAGAACCACGGTGGGCCAATTTTACATAGTACCATTTCTACTTAGTAATAATTTGACAACCCGAATGGCGCTTTGGTTGATACGCCAGATCGCTGTTCCTTGGGATCTGGGTTCGATTCCCAGCGAGGTGGAAAATTGAGTTCTCGATCTGGGTATGTCTTTTTCTGATTGTCGTCCAAGACACCCACGATACAGGTTACAGGCAATCAGATCTATATAATATGTATATCCTAATGTGAGTATGAGTGAGTTGTGTTTTTTTATTTTATTTTATTATTTAACAACAATTGTGTTCTGGTTAGAAAGGAGATGGTTAGGTATACTTTTTTACAGGCGTTCACATCACACCAATGACCGAATTATAACGAGACGAGACTAACCATTAGGCTCCCCGCGCACTAGGCAGCCTGGCTGCGTAGCAGGCTGCGGCGGCCGCAAAATTTGAGCAGCCAGTTATAGCAGCCAATCGACGGTCATTTGTGATCCTTTCGTTGAACGATATGGACGCGGAAGAACTTCTAATTTTTTATTTATCTCGTAAAAAACGCAAAGCAAACAAAAGACATTGGATTCATCCTCTTTTCCTAGAACGGCATTCAAAAGGCTTATTCTATAGGTACCTATTTTAAAGATGTTCGTACATACCCAGACTGGTTTTTTAACTACACTAGAATGTCAGTGCAATCGTTTGATAACCTTTTAGAAAAATTTATACTCCTATGCGAGCTAGTATAACTCCAGATGAAAAACTGGTGATTACTTGATGGCTGCTACAACAAGTGCACGGAGACTGACGGCAGCCACATACATTCGCCAACACTCGCTCTGCAACAGGCGCGTTGTAATGGCTGCCGCAGCCAGGAGTTCGCGGCTGTTTATGTGCGCGGGCTCCCATACAACGCAACGTCAGATGTTCGTCAAGTGCGCGGGGGCTCTAACAATCACTGCTCGAACCCTCATACTTATCTTAATAATAATCCATTAGAAAACTAGCCAACAATGTCCTAATACTTACCGTCTGCTAACCGGACTAACCTTTCTAGTCCTCGTTTGAGTGCTGCTTGGACGGTTGCTACCTTAATTTTATAAAAAGTAGGTATCCATTAGAAAACTAGCCAACAATGTCCTAATACCGTCTGCTAACCGGACTAACCTTTCTAGTTCTCGTTTGAGTGCTGCTTGGACGGTTGTTGCTACCTTAATTTTATAAAAAGTAATTTATTTCGCCGAATAATGTCATAAAATTATACCTACCACCTACCACAACGGTAAATATTTTTTTTTGTTAATAATAATTGCCCTGCCAGCAACCTTATAAGTAATTAAGTAGGTACTTATCACGCATTACTTACCATCTACCTTTATTGTAATGTCAACACAATAATTATGAGAAGCCTGTCGAAAATATGGATTTATGTAGTGTAACGGACGTGACGTAAGCTGATGCAGCGCCAGCTAAATTGTGCCTAAAGGAGCCGCCTGCCAACGCATCACGTAGCCTTAGCCTTAGTTAAAGCAAAGCCAAGCCAAAGCCACCGCCCGCCATATTGATGATTCCATCCAGCCACAGCCAGGCAGCCGTCACAGCCAGACGGTGGAGCGGAAGGTGTCAATATACGCCGAAGCCATAACTTTAGCCTTATCTGTAGCCATTGACGATACTTTTTGCATGAACTGATGTTATTTTGAAAAAAAGATGTGACGTTGACGAATTTGATTTGGTATTCGATTCGATGTATTGTCATTGAGCGGAAAATTATAAAATCCTAAAGTAAAAATAGTCGTATTATTTCCCTTCTTTTATATTCAGAAGTGGATAATAATGTTAAAAAACATAATACCTACGTCCTAAGACTGGAGAGAGTAAAAAGCAATGGTCGAAATCGAGAGCGATAAAAGTATTATAGAAGGAGAGACTTGGGCGTGGAATTGTAATGCTTTGGACGTGGATCAGCGCTTCTGGACATTAGGTGACTTCTGTATTGTTTTTTACTTTAATGTTTAGCCAGATAAGGTATTACGAGAACCTATAAATGAGATTTGGTAATTTATTAGACTCGGTTGCTATTAAAGAAATACATTGATCAAGTTGGGCAGAGACAGGATTTCTTTTTGGAAATGTCTCATGTTAGGTCTGGAAGGATCGATCGTGGAGAGATACTCGCGTTTGTATATTGTTGTTACAGGTCAGGTAATGTTCAATTCCAAGTGCGTATTGCCGCTAGTAGAGAAATGTTGAGGATGGATCTCGTGGAACAGCTGAACAGAGTTAAATTTTATGCCAATGACGAACTGATAAGTATACTTACTACGATATGGAAAATAGTTTTCAAGATGCAATGCCATATTTACTTGAAAAGGAAAAATTGTCAAGTCTGTCAGATAAAATTTGGGAAAGCCCTCAATACGAATCCATAATCAGTCTGAATGGAGAGAAGAGCCTTGTCAAGATGTAAAGAGAAATCAGTGAATGCTTATCAGTTTTATAAAAATGATCATTACGTCGAGGAATATATCTCAGCACAAAAGGTGATGTATGCCATTTCATGTCGCTGTCATCATGCTGTGCAAGTACAAGTACAAGTTGTTGTTGATTTTGTTAAATTAATCACACTTTGTGTGCGTTCCAATTGCGGGACGCAATTGTTGCAGGATGGCCGATTGTAACGGACGTGACGTAAGCTGATGCAGCGCCAGCTAAATTGTGCCTAAAGGAGCCGCCTGCCATCGCATCACGTAGCCTTAGCCTTAGTTAAAGCAAAGCCAAGCCAAAGCCACCGCCCGCCATATTGATGATTCCATCCAGCCACAGCCAGGCAGCCGTCACAGCCAGACGGTGGAGCGGAAGGTGTCAATATACGCCGAAGCCATAACTTTAGCCTTATCTGTAGCCATTGACGATACTTTTTGCATGAAATGATGTTATTTTGAAAAAAAGATGTGACGTTGACGAATTTGATTTGGTATTCGATTCGATGTATTGTCATTGAGCGGAAAATTATAAAATCCTAAAGTAAAAATAGTCGTATTATTTCCCTTCTTTTATAGTAGGTATTTATAACAAGAGACATTCGTCTAATTTTACGCTTCAGTACATTTTCGCAAAGAATATTCGCTAATGAAGACTGTTTTAAACTTTGCGTTCTTCAAAGAGGGTCCCAGTTTCATGGAGTTACCAGCCAGCTACATATCTATAGCATCATACGCAAGCGCAACAGTTCACTAATAGTCCAGTCATTTAAGCTTAAATTAGGTAAGAATCTCGGAATTCGAGATACCCAGCTGTAAGGGTGCGTTTCCACCGGAGATGTGCGAGGATGCGTAGCGAGGGATGAGTTTGTAAAGAACCAATAGAATCGCTTAATTTACCTCGCCTCGGTCAGCACAGCTCTGGTGGAAACGGCTCAGCGAAGCTAGATTTTTGTGCATACAAAACAAGCGAGGGATGTGTGCGAGGGATGTGTGCGAGGGATGTGCTGCGAGGAATGTGTGGTGAGAAGGAAGCGAGGGATGTGTGCGAGGGATGTGCTGCGAGGAATGTGTGGTGAGAAGGATGTATTGCGAGGTTTGCGCGTACTGTACGAGCCAGTCCATAGACGGAGTTTCTTGGAAGTAGAAGTGCGCAAAATAGATATGGATAATTGGAAAAAGAAGATACTTTTATATTTAACAATTTGCGATGAAGAAATGGAAGCAGAAGATACGGAGTTTATTAGTTCGTAGACCAATCAGCAATCGGCACGATGGTCATCTGCGTTGGTCAGCTCGGTGGTGGTGGTCATCGCTGTTATAGAGTAGCGTAGCGCGCAGAGATAATAAATAATAGACTGACGGTACAGAGTAGTGCGCGAACAACTGGCGTATAATTCTTGTCGATTTCATTTAATTGATTTTCTTTAAATTGATTTTATGTCTTTTCTTAATTATTGGACTATGTAATTATGTACTTATGGTATGAATGCGGGTCATTCAAACCCATTTTTCAAGATTAGTAAGGTGATGTTCAGTCTCTTGAGGACATAATAATAGCGCTATTGAATTGTACTTGTGTTATAAAACATAAACAATTTTTATTTAGTTTACGAGAAATAATTGGATTTCATTTCAGATTTATATAGTTTAATAAAGAGATGAGAATAAAATAATTATATTTCACTAAGTATTATGAAGAAAATGTTATTTTTATGACAATTTAATTTCACTGGTTCCTTACGGCATTAAAAGTACATATCATGATTGTGACAGTTACTATGGTTACGCTGTAAGACATTCACGCCTGGCCGTCGACACATTTCACAGCTTCGCAAAGCATCCTCGCACCACACATTAATGCGCATTTTTACAGCTCCGCTACACATCCTTGTAGGCACATTTTCATCGCACAGCTTTGGTGGAAACACCCACACATTTTCACAGCACAGCTAGACATCCTCGCACGACACATTTCCGTCGCACATCTCCGGTGGAAACGCACCCTAAGTCTGTAAATACTTGTATATTGACACCCTAAAAGTTGTCTCAAAACCTACATATGGTAGGGTGTAAGCAACTATTAAATTTCAAGGTCAAAAGTCACAAAAATCGGTTTTTTGCGCTTTTTTTGGAAATATCTCATTTCCTATGGGTTTTTTGCTATTTGTATTTATTATCAATATTGTAGAATACAAAATTCTCTACAAATTTTGTTTAAAAAAATTTTTTATACGGTGAACCGTTTTCGAGATAGAGGGCGGAGAGCCCGCGGTCACAGCATCACTTCAGGTCAACCGGTGCCTCCGGTCGAAAACGCGCCATATATAGTTGATGAACTATCGATAAATCAATGATTATAAATATTTGTCAATTTTTATTAACTATTATATTATATTTTATCTATTATATTATATTATATTATATTAATATTATATCCTATCCAATCCCAAGATTTTAAAAATCTTGAAAAATAGGTTTTAGTGATTATTGGGTAGGATGACGATGAGTGGGGATATGCAAATCTATGGTGGACGTGCCTATCTTAAAAGGAATAAATTGACCAGGATTCTAGCTTAGAAGGCTCTTCGATGATTAATTTAGTAATCAATCAGCTTGTATCGATTTTTTACGTCGGTATAGTATCGATTTTAGGTAGGTATTCGTTTTTAATGGTTTTGTTTTTATGTATAAATTTTCAACATAATTATCGAATACCTAGGTTCACACATACACACACACACACACACACACACACAACCAACACATAATCGAGTAAAATCGTGGCGCCCCTAATTTTTAGGGTGTCCTTCGATATTTTCTTTTTCCTTTTGAAATTAATATGATTGAAATAAAAAATATATAAACGTATGCACGATAAACACCGTAGGCAAACAAAGGCCTTTAACGATATTATCCCTAAAACATCAAGTCACATTAAATTCCTTATTCATTTTATTTTTGCGGACTCACGGCCCGGAATTCCTGCGAAGTCTTTGATCTGAGACGTACAAGAAAAAAAGATGGACGAAAATGCACTTCAACTGTCTTCATAAAAGGGGAAAAATATAATTTATTCACGAGATAATTTTCTCCTCCCTTTTAAGGAGACGTTTGAAGTAGGGTGGTTCGAATGAATGTTTGTACTGCCGGGATTCACTACTGTTGGGGAGGCCTGTCTTGTTTCGTCAGTTATTTTTTATTTTTACGGTTGTAGCTAGGAAATAGCTCGTCCTATGCAACATTAAGTGGAAACGTTTCAGATTTACAGCATTGCCCGTGCCGTTTTAAATTCATATGTAGTATATTTTCTCGTGGTACCTACATAAAATAGGATCAGGACGTACCTAGATAGGGTAGGCAGGGTAGGAACTCTTATAGGAAAAGCTTGACATCAAAAAAACGACCTATCATTTGCACAGAGATTATATTTTATCGTCGTCGTGAAAAATTCTTTAATAGATAAGCTGTTTATCTATGCATGTACCTATGTGTGACAAAATAAAAATTGCTAAGTATGTGAATTTATTTCATTTTTCGACTGTGGGCAAAAACTAGGTTTCCCCTACCTACTAGTCACGAATACAATTAGACCTAAAGACATTAATTCGAAAACTAGAGACCAAATTCGATCAAATGTGGTTTCGAACAGTCTCCCTCTGGGTCGAGGGAATCAAATTCACATTCTCGGATGTGTTATTAACGAGCAGATATTAACGGAATGCCTTCAATGAGGGCCAGATTTAAATTAAAACCATCCCCTCACTTTGAAGAAATGGTCGCAAGGGTATCTAATTGTGATACTTTGAATGGCCTTACGTCGGACGGGTTGGGAATAATTGACGAATTTCATACTCAAATGCCTTTTGTCGTCTGTTATTGAGTTAGCAGACCGTCTCTCTGACGAAACGGAAAATTGCTCTCAGTTATGAAAAATTCTATTCGATTCGACGTTGCGGTTTTGAGAAATGTCACTTATTAAGAAATAATATTTCTATTCACGATCTCTGATGTTTTTTAATCAAGAGCACAAAGAACGAAATTGTTTTGGTTTTTTTCAATTAATTTATCTATAATTTTTAGGAGTAGATAAATGATTGGTGTGTCAATGGTATTTATGAGGTTGTTAAGATAATGGAATTTTGTACGTAGGTATTTTATTGCTAGGATAATTCAATGATGCCGCACATACAAGGCACCACACTAGGATACCCTGAGTTATTGGGGCCCCAAGACAAGAATAGACACGCTCAGACACTGACCAACATTCGAACCCATGACTCACTAGACAGCAGTTTAGCTTGGTAACAGTTGCGCTACACGGATTATCAGAATTTAATATCAGTCATGATTAAATACTTACCATATTACCCCTATTTCTTCTATGAATGGTGAAATCTTTTATATAATCTGGCGTCAATGCCGTATCGATTGGGATTAGATATGTCACAGGTGCTTTTGCTATCCATTCTGGAGCTTCTAACGAACGGCGCATGAGTCCCGAAGGGTTTTCGCTGAGCAGAAGTTTTACGTAACCTTTACGTTACGTAATCGTTCACCCAAAATCGTGGAGTAGGTATCTATGTAGGTATTAAAGATATTTTCCCCTCGACTACAAATCAAAACACCCCGCGAACATAAAAGTTTTACAACGTTCCTACAAATGTAAAAAATAAGATTTGAACGTTGTTTTTCATTAAAGTAAGTTACGCTATTAAAAGTTTTAAGATCTGCGTAGACGTTTTCCCGAGTTCTGTTAGTGCGACTGTATTTTTTAATAATAATCGTAATTATATGCTCCTTAGTACGGAATTATTCAAGAAATTCCATTGACGACCCATGTGGCGCATTAGTTACCATGCCGGATCGCCGTTCAAATGCTCTGGGTTGGATTCAATCATCAGTTTAAATTTCCGTTTTTGGTCTAGGTGTGTGTATCTTGTGACTTGTTCATGTTCATGGCACACACGACATCTTTGCGTGGGGCTCTGAGCTTGTAGTTGTAGCGTTTTATATTAATTTACTTTTTTTATAAAAAAGCTTAATATTAAAGGCTTTCCATTATAAATTCACCGATATCCGAGCACAAGCTAAGCTACACCATAAATAAAGTATTGCATACGTTTTTCTGTGCACGTGTGTACTGTAGCAGCATTGTGCAAGTCATCCCACGTAGCGTAACCCGATCACAGCTCACGTGCTCACTCAGTCGGCTAACGTCCGATATACTCCTTTAGCATTAAGGGGTGCTTTACCAAATTGGATGGAATTTGTAAAGGATCGCCCAATGGATATGTAATACGAGTTTTACTTCTTTCAATAGGTTTTTCTATTTTCGGATGGAGCTTGCGAGGTTTTAAGGATCTACAAGTAAAAACTGTCTTATCAAAGAAAGCTAGGTTTTAATTTATTTTAGGTAGGTAGAACTTCCAAAACCTACTTGAGTTGGCCACTACCCCCTCCACTGATCCGCGATGGGACAGGATGGAGGAGAATTATCTAAGACTCCTCTATGGGACTACGCTGGTAGAGGCAGGGGAGAAATGGTATTAGAAAAAGTACATATTAAGTATTATAAAATCTGCCTCGAAGATCCAATTCTCCGTACTGGATTTGAAACTCAGGATCTTTGTCCCCTCCCCTAGGATCATTAGATAAGTACCCAAAAGGGCCTCCGATGATGAGGAGAGATACATAATGAATAACGCTCAGTAATGAGTTGAAGTCAACCAAGGCTAAAAGACAATAATTAAGTACCCACTGATTGAGAGAGAGGGTCTCAATTTCTAGCCTGAAGCAAAAGCGAAACAGTATTCATTAAACATCAAAATGCATTCGGACCGCACACAGTAACAACATGATTTAACATAACACCAATATCCGGCGCAACGGCGGGTTCATCCAATCATTCGAAATTCAGAGGATTATGATACGAAATCAACAGCGCCAATGCAAATAGCTTACGAATGCTATTACTGGATGTAAACACAAAGCCTATAATCCTGGCAGAGCAGCTCGATGGACACCTGAATACTGCAGGGAATCCCACAGAGGAACTAATAAATTGGGTCAACACCGGATAACCGAATGATTAGTTGCGGGTTAGTTTTCGATTGATAGTTGCACTTGCCGCTAAATTGAAATTGTTTTGTCTCACTTACTTTGTTTAGATATTCCAGTGCTAGTATTGGAAGGTAAATTCCATGAAACCATTTTTAGAACTTTATAAAGCTGTGGACTCACTTGACCTACATAGGAAACAGTTATCAATTATGTATTCTGTTCAGTGAATTTTGGGTGCCTAAACTTTTATTTTGAATTGTGTGTAGCCTGTTTATTAAAATCTATTTATAGGTAGGTACTTAAAAATACAAGTATTTGAAAAATCCCGTGTAAACATTTTCCTGATGTGCATAATAGATTAAGTTTCTCGAAGTGAAGCATGTCATTAATATAATAAAGTTAGTTTAAAATAAGTTAGATTATAGTAGTAGCTACGTACATAAATAAGTAAAGTTTAAAAGCATGATAAGCACCTAATATGTAGTAGATACTATCTGCACACTTGAGTCAGGAGGATTTTGATATAAAAAAATCTCAACTCCACTTGGCAAGTAGGCTATCTATTATTACTAGTAATATCTTCTATTATTAGGTACTAATTCCTCAATATACCTACTGAAAAATAAGACAACTTACACAAAACACTTAGAGGTATAGTCCCACGATAGCATTCGGGCCAATAGTATGGTGATATGACAAGAACCACCCACCAGACTAGAATAGACATAACCAGTCTGAGAACAGGAACCGAGTTCATCATTCAAATTTCTGTCTCATTGGGGTTCGAATCTAGGGTCCTTAACCGGACATAGTACTCCTTAACTTTAAACACAATCCATTCCGCCATATTATTATGTGTCGTGAAGACAGTCACGTTTAATTTTCATTTTAATCACGTTTAATGTGAGTAAAGTGAACAGTAGGTATCTAAGCAGCCTAAGAACCGCGTAACCTAAAAAGCCTAGCATCTTATGTTTTATTGTAATGGGTCCCGGCAACAAAACTATTTTCGTAGAAGTACCTACGGCGTACGGTAAATTGAAAAGCTCTCCGCATCGTCGGGGAAATAAAAACAAGGAGGAAATGAAAATAGGTTAAGCGGACCCTCGAGTTCTGGAATGGCTTGAGGATCGGTTTTTGTATCAACGCCCGACGCAGTGGGTGTAACTCGCTTTAATAAAAATTTAGCAACGCATTGAATCGGGAATACCTAGTGCGCTGTAGATTAGTTTTAGAGTTTCGAACATTCGCTGAAAATGTTAACGTTATATTACTCTGTACCTACATCTGACATAGTTTACTTTCTCTGAATCCGTGGCTCATTCACACTACTAGCTAGTACAACTGCTGAACTAGTGGGATATTTTCCTAGTAGTTCAACGACTTTCGGCAATTGAACTTTCAATGCAACTGTACCTTTTCTTTCCATCTCTGGGACACGCGTTCCTCACCAATACAGCGGTACCTACCTAACAGTTTAACGCAACGGTTTTCAAACTTCACTTCAAAAAAGCAATGTACACGTCTGGTACAGGAACGTCTACTATTGGTATTTTACGGAAAAGTACGGAACCTTACACGTGAGGCAAATGTGAACTTGACCGATTTTTAATTTTTGTTTACACAATACTAGCTATCGTCTAAAAGCCGAACGGTTGCAGCATTTGTACTGCGGTATACAGATGAATAGAAAACTTCCCAATGCGGATATTTCTGCAGTATTCAGCATGGATTCGGAGAAGTGTGTCATTATTAAAATTGTTGTGGGTTTGTGGGTCAGCTTTTGTATATACTTTTTAAATTTACAATTTTACAGATTTAAATGTTTTTGTTGCGTACGAGAACAAACTTGCATTAATTTCTTCGACCACGTCTCTAGACCAGGCTTCATTGAACGTGGAAGAAAGGACAGTAGGTACCAGCCTACACGTAGGTAAATCGCCCTTGCAATGGATCGATTAAATAAAGTCTGTAGATAGTCCATTGCATGAGTGCACTGAAATCGTCACCTTTTTGTTTTAAGTTTGATGCTTTTTGCAATTTTCACTACCAAAACACTTGACGAGTCTGTCACAATGTTCTCAAAAATAAGGTATTACTCCTTTACTACATCCATGAATGGAAAGTCAGTCCGCCAAATTGTTGTCAAATTCTGAGAGGAAAGGTGCAAAGCTTAGCAGTGAGACAAGTATGGGTTGCGACGATGATGGTGATGATGACGATGGCATTAAAAGAATTACAAAAAAAACTTTTCATAAGAATGAATCCATCGTACACATCTGTGATACGAGCGACCATCAGCTTTAATAAATCTTAAAACGCGGAGAATTTCAGGGTAAGGTTTCGTTACCCGGTTTATTCTAGTCAGAAAACTTCTTGTAGGCTTTAATTAGAGTTGACGGAGCGTTCGTAAGTAAGCACTATTTGGAGTAACGTTTGTAAGGCTTAGCTCAACCGATCCTTGGGCCGGAGGAAACAACATGTCAGATCCGAAATATGTCACTCTGGGAAAGTTTCCGCACTGTGGAATGGAATAACTTTACATAGGAGAAGCCTAGATACAACGTAGTAACAAAGGTAATCGAAGACAGGAGGTAGTAATGGAGTAGTACCTAATATAATGAGATAGAAATAATTCCAAAAATCTTTTAATTTTTATGGCCGTGATAACGTCTTATAAATCGTTAAACACCGGCAGCATGCACGAAAAAATTGTCACTTTCCGCTTGAACCAAGCGCGAAAGATAGAGCGCGAAACAGAATACCTACGGCTTGTGAAGCATATATTCCTCTTCTACTCTATCAAACCATAGGATAATAATAATTTTAATTGAATTCATTTTATAAAAGTATGCGATTTTTCATCAATGTTTTCATATGACGTTAGGTATCGCGTAAAATTGTCGCCCGTGAACCGAACTTCCATTTTTTTTGCACTTTATCTAGACAAGGTCAAGTTACAGTCCACAACAATAACCGCGGAATGGGCTTAAATCATCTTTAAAAGAAAGCCAATGACTCTTGTACAATTTTTGTATATAAAAAAAATCACACTACAGTGCAAATAGACGTCACAAACACTGGCGTAATGTGCTCGTAGTGACGTAATGTTCTCGTAATTGAAAAACATTTGTTTCTACCTAAAGGCTTCGAATTTGATTCTTTAGCGCTACACAATGAATTCGCCGATATTGTTGAGACCTTTTCAGTTTGAACCGTTTTGTTATAAAGAGAATCTTGTTTTATTGAAAGCATTCAGTTTTTTCCAGCTTCTCTACCAAATAGGAGTTTACACGGCTGAATGTGGCAATGACGGAACCAAGGCTTTTTAGAGAGTAGCAGGTAGATAGACTGATACGCTGTTACATTCTCTTGAATGATAGGATTTCTTTCCCATATCAGAGAATTAAATTTCCGTAGGTACTCTGCTTATCTCGTCTAATATCCGACTTTAGGTAGGTATCGCTCAATATTCACGTTTCGCGCCTTTAAGAAATAAAAGTTTGCTTGACACAGGAACTTAGGTTCTTCACTTTTAAAATCCGTGATTTATTGTTCAGTATTGTAATATGTACATAGGTATTATACGAGCTAGTTCTTCCTTCTTGAGAGACATCTGACGGTCAGTTTTTGAGTAATTCTCAATAATGTGAATTTAATTTATAGTAACTTTTGATTGGGGGATTCCGATTTTGATGATTTTTTTGTGCGAGAAAAAATGCTTGTCATGTGGTGATGCGTTTTTTGTTCGAAATGTAGTGCTTGTCATGTGGTACCTTATAAATCGGAGCGATATCTGGCGAGTGGTTTTTGAGTTATCTCGACTTTGCTGTCGGTTATTTTTTGTAAAAATTTATTATTTTGATTAAGGTAGCAAACGAGAATGCAGCACCACCGTTCTGCTGCCGCTCACGACAACTGCGACCGACCTAGAACAAGATTCAATTCAGAGACTAGAATGGTTGGTCCAGTTAGTAGATGGTGATAGACCAGAATTTTATTTTATCTCGTTTTAATTCGGTTACAGATACGTTGCTACCTCTGAGGACTGATATGGTCGCCTTAAAAAGTGTAGATACCTAACTGGCTCCACACTTTCCTATCCGGAATACGATTCCTGTTAAACAATTATTATGGCGTTAAAAATCGTACAAGTTTTATAAAAAAAATAATTATCGTACCTACCTACATTTTACTCAATACTAATGAAAGTAAATCCAGTGTTTGTGAAATAAGAATGATTTTGCAGTTCGCGCTCATAATCTGTAGGATTCAGTGCTAAGTCCTGCCGCCTCCTTGCACTCATCAATCTTGCTCAGCGGAGTCAGCAATAACCCTTGGATTACTGCGTGACCTACGTTTTTAACTGCTAACTCCGCAATAAATAAGGAAATAACAACGAATATTTTAAACATTTTTCTTATTCATTTGTTTATTTAAATTAAACTTTATTGACTACAACGATTTATGTATTTTAACCTTATAATCATTACTGGAGAGGCGCTAATGCGTTCTCATTGTTTCAATTCAATTAAAAAAAAATACAACGCAATAGGGTACAGTCAATCGGGGTAACTTTGATACATCATCGCTGTATTTTCTTAAAAAACTCTTACTGTATCGCATATGAGATAAAAATGTTAACTTAATCAGTGCTCTCAGGCTGGTTTTCATACTGTCACATTATAAAATGTCTTTAAAATCGACAAAATACATAAAAACCTTGCAATTTTGTTGTGTGTCAAAGTTACCACCCTCTATGGGTAACTTTGACACCGGTGAAATTTATCAAAAAATCCTCTAAACTACCTTATAACTTTGACGTAACATTTATTAATAAACTGATAGCCTGTTTTATGATAAGACAACAAAAAAAATAGTTGACGGGTTAATTTTCATGTAAAAGGCACTAAAGTAAGAAAATTCTATGAAAAATATTGAATTTTGTTTTTTAAATCCTTTTTTAGTCTTCTATGAAAAAGATATTAAATAAAATATATCATCAATTATTATTGCTGTTTCGCTACCGTCACGAAAGCGTAACGAATGCCTTCGAATTCTTCTCACTGCTAAGCGAATATTTAGTTTATAAGTCGAAACAGCCAAGCCATACATTTTTACTGAGATGTAGAGTTAGTGATAGTTAGTTAGTTAGTTATTAGTTAGTTAATTCTCGTATCGGAGGCCAAGACTCACTTCGGGTCGCTGAGCCAGCGGAGTAAGTAAGTAAGTAGAGTAAGTGAAGTTAGGGTTTGTAGAGTTAGAGCTGTAGATTCAGAAGCTTGGCTCTACATGAGATCTGACATTTTTTTCACAAGGTAAACCGTAAGCAGGCGTCTTGGCAACACTTTACATGAAAATGTTTTTGGTGGGATGTATAAATACATAAGGTAGTAAGTTGTTACTTACGTTACCTGAGAAATAAAGTCAATAATGAATTTTAAACTTAAAACGCTAGATAAAAACAAGACACTACAAGTCAATTCTTTGTAACACTCACCCTCGCAATCGAGAATTGCATTGCAAACTGTTTGATATTGAGACCCGCCCTCGGTAATTAGATCAAACAAACAAATCACGATTAAAAAGGTTCACTTTCATCTTATTATCGTTGTGGATATTTAATTAAAATTCACCCTCCTCCCTCTTATCTTTGTGGGGTTTGTCGAACTCGTTATTATCACATTCCTCGGTACAAATAACGTCTTTTGGTGTTTCCATAGAAATCAGTAATAGAAATGGCAATAAAAGAGAAATATATATGTACTTAAGCACAGTGCTTTAAGTTTTAAATTACATATAAGGAGGACATTTTTTTTTATTTGTGTTGTTATAAAAGTTTTTATTGGATAAGTAGATTTGGATAATTATTTTGTAATGGAAAGCGGGTTTGATTAATTCGAGCGACATCTGAGAAGTAGTTTTTGACTTATCCCTAGTAATACGAATTCAATTGTCTTTCACTGCGGTAGGGATGTTCTCATATTATTTTGTGTAAATGTGGAAGTAATTTTTTTGTTTTGTTAAAGTTATAGGCGACCTACCTGTTAGAATCCCCCATGGAGATTTCTTACAAACAATAAAGGCATCATCGACGTATTACTGATTGAGATTGAGGTAACGAGTGTCCTCATTATTATTAATGGTTCTCTGTCACTGCCACTGAGATACGTATGAAAGCGGCTCGAGACTTGAGAGCTAATTTTAATTCTTTTTTTTCGTCTTTTGTTTGATCAGCAGTTAGTGTTGCTGATTTCCATGGACTTTGGTGACCATTTACCATCAGGTAAGTCGTCTAGTTGTTTGTCGCCTATTCATATCAAAATAAATATATTTTTCATGAGAATGCCATTTCTTTTTTAGCTCGATTCTATGGTCTTCGCCGCCCTATGGAATATTTTCCGTAGATTCGTCAAACACCAAAACCCCGGAGGCATGACTTTTGCATGACGTTTAATTAGATACAGTAATGAGGTACGAGCGTACGGTGCGTATTTTGCAATACCTACTGTCTATTGAAAGTACGTAGGTACAATGTTGGAAGCTGTTTGAGGTTCAAATAATTTATACATTTAGGTATTTTGTCAGTATCCACATGTTGTTTTAAATATAACGACGATTTTGAAAGGCGATATATAATTGTGAAAAAAAGAAAAATGGCGATAGAAACTCCTCCGCACATCCTACGTATAGACTACGTAATTTATATTATATATATTATTATCTTGTCATCAACTTATACAGCAAAAAACTTTAAATAATTTACATTAAAATTTTACATAGGTATTATATTTATGTTATACTAGCTGACCCGGCAAACGTTGTTTTGCCAAAAAATGTTAAGAGTGAACCACCCTTAACACTTAGGGGTATGAAAAACAGATAGTAGCCGATTCTCAGACCTACTGACTGAATATGCATATAAAATTTGGTAAAAATCGGTAAAGCTGTTTCGGAGAAGTAAGGTAACTAACATTGTGACACGAGAATTTTAAATATAAGATGTAGACTAAAATACATTCAATTTACCTGATTATTCATGATCCAGTTTAATCTGTGCTGGTAAGTACCTACGAAGTAAGTATCATTCTGATCTATAAGACCTAATAATATGACATCATTGGATGAAACCCATAATAATATAAATAATCACACATAACATTCAGAGATCGTCTCGTAAGACAAGGATACATTATGTCAATTAGTGATATAGGTTTCATAATAATATTAGCACATAAGGCATTAAACCATAAGACCATTAATTTCAGTATTACATTAGTATCTTGTTATAGCTTGTCTAAACTTGTTTGTCAGGGCTGATGACATGACTACAGCTTCAGTTAAATTGCTGATGAAAAGTGATATTGCACTTTAAGTTTTTGTGAAAATCTTAGGTGATATTGGTATTGAAGTTGGTTTTTACACACATTTAATTTAAAAAAAAATCAAACAAAAAATACGGCATCGTTTTAACTTTTCCTGTCAGTGAATTTGTAGGAAGAAGCGGCAAGAAACTTCCAAGGATTTATTTACCTGCATACAGTTAGACCAGGTTTGACTGTGAATAGGACCGGGTCGTTTGCTATCGATTTAAGTCATACAAAAATACATTTATTTTCAAAGAAAAATCAGAGACATACTAGAATAACTGAATTCAATAACAATATAATAACTGTATCATGAAAGAGATAAGACTTTATTGATATGCATAGCCTCGGCAGCCCTGGCAAGGAGAGCAAGCCATGCGTGAAAGTTAATTCGCATCAGACGAATATTCTGGCAGATCGCTATATAGTTCGACTATCTTGACTGTAGATTGGATCTGGGGCATAGCATTCAGATAAGGCTTTGTTCAGGTAGGTTAGGTTACATTGTAAGATATCAACATTCTTGCTATTAAGGAGGGTCTCAATTCAACTGAATTTTGTGTGTGTTACTTACTTCATAACTCACAACTTTATAATGATCGATTACATTAATTCTTTTTTTATTCGACTAGAATGTTACCCAAATTGCTAGTTATACTCGTATTTACGCACACGCATGTGAGCGCTTAAAAACCTCGCATAATCATTTGTGAAGGTCTGCCCGTCCAACACTTGTGAGTTCGTGTATTCGATGGATATGAGTAAGAGTATGAGTAGGTATATGATTGTTGAATGATGATATTTGAACCTAATAATGAATAGACTCGTAATTTAACTCTCTACCCTTGTAAATTACAATGAAATAAATGTGTCACAGAATTATGCCAAACTAATCTTACAGCAATTAGAGCGACGTCATCACAATCCATGTATAGAATAGTTATAGTAATATAGATACTTGTCTGTACAACACTACACGTATACTCGTTAGCTTGAATATCTCTCTCGTATAGCTCACTAGTGCTTGTCGAATTATCTGAACATTGTCGACCTAGATGCGCTCTCATATGCTTCTAGTTACGTCATTCCAGTTTCAATGGAAATTCCGGGCAGCTTAGTTTTGTATCAGAATATTTCTCATGTATGTCAGTTGACAGAACTGACGAAACATACCCCTATCCCTGCTTTGACTTGAAATCCGCCAAGCACAAAAATATACATAAAAATTTATGGTAAAATCTAGAAGCAAGGGTAGCCAGTTAGCCAGGCAAGTAAAGAAATAAAATCCATGAAGGGTACCCAGGAATGCCGTCTAATAAATTTGTTCTAGATGGTGATCGACTAATGAATTACGACAGTAGGGATTAACGCAAACCTTAAAGATAAACCTTACTGGAATAATTTTTTGGTTACAATGATCATGTTTTAGGGCTGCAGAACATACATTTTTATCTCATTTCAGGACCTTTATGGTGGAATTTTTAAAATCCTCTCTTAACATCCAAGAAATTTATTATACAAAATGTTTACCCGCAACTTCCGATTTCCGCAGTAAATTCAACATTAATAAATAAATAATTCAGTTTATGGAAAATATATTCGTGCCTGAAGAATATTCTCCAAAGATACATTTGAAGTTTTCAATAATTGATGATAAAATACCGGGCTCTTTATGCATCCTCACTGCCATCGTAATCAGGTAAACTGTTTTATTTCATCCATTTTCTCCATTTGTTGAGGATATAAAAAATTCAAATTGGAGAGTCCAATTTCTAACAAAGTTTAAATATGCAGGGGTTCAAAATCGCTGCATCTGTCGAGGGATGCGTAGGGAACGCCAAGAATCACATTTTAATGTCGGCAACAAGAACAAAAAATTTCATAAGGGTTGCATAATTTTTCACTTCAAATAAATTAATTCTTCTCATTTGTTTCCTGTGTCAATAGTCTTTTTCGACCCTAGCAGTAACTGCTTATGGCTATGTTTTATTCATAGGTATATCACTTCTAAAGTTGGTTTTTACGTAGCAATAGAGAATACAAGCAGGTATCCTATGCTGTTTAGATACATGAGAAGGCCAAATGGAAAGTTGAATCATAAGTTGTTTGAAGCATACAGTCTCTCCACTATGGCATTTTTCTCTATTATTAAAATCTATAATTATAAAACTGTTGCGTTACTGAGTGACTGACAGCCGAAACTACTGAACGGAAGACGCTGAAATTTGGCATGCATGTTCCTTGAGGAGTGTAGGGGAGCACTTACAGAGGATTTTTGGAAATTCCACCCCGAAGGGGGTGAAATAGGGGGGTGAAGTTTAAATGAATTCCACGCCGGCGAAGCCTGCGGGCGGAAACTAGTACTTCATAAATAGGTAAATTGCTATCAGGCATAATTTTTTTGCACACATGCTGAAATCTGTATACATGGACAAACGTGCCTGCTTATACGTTGCTTGCCCATAAAGCAAGCGACTTATTCCTTTATTGCTGACTCACTGCTTGACGAGAAGCTCATATGACTTATCACTTGTTTCATACAACTTCCACAAGCTATACAAAGTTCATTTCCTTGTGATTACCGTCCATGGTCATCGCAAGACCTGACTGACCTGACCTGACTTCATTTTAAATTCTAAGTATTCGAAGACGAAGACATCCATTCCTTATATTCGTAAGTTCCATACAATGTAAGTATTTGATAGTATTCGTACCATACACCACGTGGGCTGTTTGATTGGCGTTTCGAAGAATCAGTCAAGTGACTGCCCAGCATCACACGTCTTGTAATAAAACAAGCGTTGCTTACAAATGGAGGGTAGAGTCAAGATGATCGCTTAAGCAATGCCTTTAACAGAATTAAGAATGGCGAATTGGATGTTAAAGATATCGTTAAAGGCCATGTGGTGAACATTGTATCGTATCGTAGCCAAGTTGTGCGGTAATGTACACGTTTTATGACCGACTTCGAAATCGTATAGAAGTTGCACCCTTCGGAAGTTGAGTGTTTTCTTCCATTAGCTTAAGTGTTAACAGACATTCTGACTTTCGTACTTTAATGTAACCACCTGAGTTGAATTTGATATTTAATTTCGATTAAGAACTTCCTTCCGCAACTTGGTGACTCTGATGAACGCTCGGAATTTTAATGGGTTATAAAATTTAGCTTCCTGAAAGTAATCAGCTCATCGAAATGAAATTTGACTTTTTGGAATGTTTCAACGGTCTTCTCGAAACTTGCTGTGTGAGTTGTACAGAGTTCAGTCGGTGACTTATTATGATAATATTCCATTGAAGTATAATGAGTCTTTTACGAAATTTACAAGGTTTTATTTCTTTAATCTGGAACCTAGTAACCTACTTGGTAAGGATTCTGCATTTGAAATGAAGTCTTCTGGGTCCGGTTGCTAACCAAAAAAGTAACTTATAGACAGATAAATGTTAGACTCTAGTTGGCTTCAACCCATTATGACCATTATTGAGCACGAGTCTCCACTCATCATTGAGGAAGCCTAAAACATACTCCACTTGGTGGACGGGTAAGAAGTCAACCCATGTATCGGAAGTTTTTATGCCAGCCGAAGGCCTCCGACATAACTTAACGACTGCTATCTATGGATAACAGCCGAGAGCGGCGCCTTTATACATATGCCCTCTGAAACACGGAAGCCCCCAAAACTTTTTTGCCATAAGGTCACCCATCCATCGACCGACCGCGCCCACAGTTATGTCGATCACTTAGAATTGACGCAATCGGCCGGTCTATGAGTATGTACATATGTGATAACGACCGTCCATTAGTAGGAAGCTTACCAAACAGCGCGGTGAAGTATGATCTCTTTTCCTTCAGTTCTAACTGTACGACTAGGTATTACTTAAGTTTAAAAATTTAACAGCTATGAGCGTGTTCTGTTTTTGTGATACCTTTAGCTCTACTCTTTCTAAAAGATACCTACTGAAGCCTGAATAGAAGCTTTAGTTGAAATTTGAACCTCTATTTTCGGAGAAACAACTGTTGAAACATTTTTATCGTTTCAAAGACAAATCTGTTACCGAATAAGCGAAGACGACCCGCAAACCGCTGGGTTTTCGTTTCAATGTTGACTTTGTATAAATTTTGTTCCTCTGAAGCGGAGATATGTTTTCAATGAAAGCTGAAGGAATGTGTACAGTGGTTTGTAGTTCGTGTTACAAAAGGTTTTGTGAAACTAGGACGGAAATTGTTCTGGCGAGACGTGTGAAACGAGGTGAGGCGCATTTTTGGAGGTAAAATGTAGCCGCTACAAGATATTCACCGCTTGACCTAGAATAAAAATGGAAAGAGAATTAAAGCTTTATTTTTTAAAGTTGAGTAAGTAATTTTTAGATTAAATTTCAGCCGAGTTTTGCAAACAATTATTTCACAAGGTACGAGTAAGTGTTGATATGGCCAATACTGGCTACTATTTTCCTTCTATTTTCAGAACTAAAATTTTTAAGGAAAGAAAAAAGAATTGGAAAAACATTTAAATTTTTTTGTTTGATATTCTATTCCTCTGAGTGAACATGTCTGTAGAGTGAGTACTTATAGCATCGAATCAAAATTGGGCCAAACATTCCTTTACCATTACATTACATTAAATTTATTCTTACCCTTTGGCAATATGGTGCAGGAATAGTGTTTAAGTGACACTGGTTCAAATGGTCTCTAGAACTCTACAAAGAAGCAAACACACTTATGTACTGGGTTAAGTATATCACCCTTTGGTGCGTCGCGTGAATACGCGTAAAAGGACGTCAGTGTTAATTCTAGAGGCACAATTAATTGTATCGTCACAGCACCGCTTTACTATTTACCTTTCCTCGTCACGTAAGGTCACGTGACGGTGTGTCACCGATAGAAATATCAGAGTAGGTAATACCCTTCGGCGATGAAGTATAAATAATCGTAAATATTACCGTGACAAGTATTCGCGTTATTATATTGACCTGAGAATAAAAAGTTCCTCGTCGTAATATTTTATTCACGTTATACTTCTTATAGCGTTCTGAAATTGATCATAATGAAATTTCTTAATGCAAATTGTTTGTAACAAAGTTGCGTGCGAAGATATAACACACGATAACTTTAACTTTAAGGCACTTCTCACACAACGCTATTTGCAAGCGACTCGGATCTTGTCAATGTATGAAAGCGACGATCTACGATGCGTCTCCTGTCAGTGAACATTGTCAGATACAGCGAATTTTGGATTGCGTTGCAGTCGTGTAGCTATTAAATAGCGTAGTGTGAGAAGTGCCTTACTTAGGTAATATCGTACGTTGCGTTCGCGTTTAATGTGGGATGTGGAATTCGTTTTAATTCCATCCCATATAAAAGCCAGCTTTCCGTCCCTGTAATTAGGGTGCACTGCAGATTGATGACAATAATTTAAAATGTCGTAAGTAAATTTTGCTTACAACCTGAATTGAACTGTGAGCACTCGTAGTAAGTTTGTTTTTAGCATGGAGTGGCAATTCCATTATGTCTAATTAAGTTAGGTTACTTTGAATTATGACGTTTATGTGAAATAAAATAAGTTGGTGAAACTATCGTCAACTTATCACCAGGTCACATTTGGGTTTCTAGATTAGTCTAATGTACTACAAGAAGATAAGTTTATTTTTGTGTGTTAAAGAATTTGAGTGTTAAACCTCAAGGCATAGGCATAGCCATTCAAATAAATATCATTCAATTAAGTACTACAAAGGCCAAAGGTCTTTACCTTTTTATATCATTATTATTATAAACTAATCCAATTAGAAAGCGCAAATCAAATAGCTTATGTCTGTTCTAGTTGGAACTGCTTAAGTGTCCCCGTCACGGAAGGTAGCGTGACGTGTCACCGATACCGGCCTTCAGTGACGGCGCATAAATATTGCCGTGACAACCTTTAGTTTATGTGCCTTCAGTGCTTTATTTTACGATTGTTTAATGATTTGGAAAATTCTTGGAATGCCTAAACGACACTGCGGTATTGCGCTATGAATATTGCTCTTAAGATTTGATAAGTTGGGGATTAATGGATTAAATCAAGTCATTTGTTTTTATTTCGTGTACTAGTCACTTTACTTGCATCGATTTTGGCGTGGTTGTGGTCTCAGATCCAAATCTTAATGAGATATTAATCTTTATTTTCAATTTAAATTTAATTATACTTCGTCGATACATCCTCGAGATTTAATATTCACCAAGTAGTACACCTCCATTGTACTAGGCATCGAACACAATTTTAGAGTTTAAATTAAAAAACAAACACTATTCCTATCTCACTCCTCCCCTCAGCTGTCACACCCGTCAATTGTCATTCGCTTTCTTTGTGCGGGCATCGTAACACGGTAATATTTTTCAGTGCTGATATTAAGTGATTTGTTCATAGTTTTATTTCAGATTTTGTTTGTTTATAAAAAATGGGTAAACGCATACACAAATCGGGTTCTAAGGAACGTATTAAAAATAATATTAGACGCCTAGAAGAGCGTCTCAAAGATCGTGACAACAGAACGTCAAGCGAAGGTAACTAATTTGTTTTCTGGAAGAAGGCAAGTATTGAGGTACCTATCATCTTTATTATGTATAATATTTTCGTATCACAATGTTAGTTACCTTACGCCTCCGAAACGGCTTTACCAATTTTTACCAAAAATATATGCATGTTATGTAGGTTTGAGAATCGGCTACTATCTATTTTTCATACCCCTAAGTGATAAGGTTTGTTCAACCTTAACATTTTTTGGCAAAACAACGTTTGTCGGGTCAGCTAGTGTTATAAATAAATAACGCTACACAGTCATAGCCCCACACCAGGATTCCCTGTGTCGAGGGTGCCATGGACAACACACAAGACAAGGACACACACCCGGACCTGGAGCGGAGGTTCGAGCTCATTATTCAAATTGCCGCCTCGCTGGGAATCGAACCCGGGACCCTCGGAGCAGTGATCGGGCGTGTTAACCATTGTGCCATCCGGATCGTCAAATGGAATCTGTTTACTTATAATAATAAGCAATTGAGTTGCTATTGGATGAGTGTAATATGACTGTCCTATCTACGTTTAGTAGTTTTACGAGATAACAAATATGATACCCACTTATTTTCTTAGTACTGTAACGAGATTACAGTCGAATGAAATTATTAAGCTAGTACTATAACGAGATTATAGTCGATGCTATTGTGTTATAAGTACTGTAACGTGATTACAGTCCGAAATATAGTTTAGTGTCATGACGAGATCATGACCAACTATAATTGTTCTCTTTAACAGAGAAAGATGAATCCGACTCTGATGAATCAGTTCGAAATGTTAGACTTCGTTCTGTGATCATAGAGCCATCTCCTGAGCGTGAACCTGCCATGGAATCTCAACACCCTCAAGTGCCTTATGCATCTATAATAAGCAACGAACCGTCGTGCTTGTCTGCAACCATTATTCAATGGTCTTCGGTGGATCTACCTACAGACATCTTAGCAGCCCTTGGTGTCGCTAAAGACAAACCAGAAGTTCTTGGGCCGCCGATACAGGAAAAGGTCTCTAAACTTTGGGGGCGTATCTTGACTGAAGGGCTCGATAAGGACCTCAAGGCAAGTTAATTGAGGAAATGTTGATGCCTAGTGATTTTCAGCTGGTGAAAGCATCTAAGCGAAATCCAGAAATTGCCGCTGTCTTTACAGATTCAGCCAGAAACAGAGAGAAACGCTTGGGAAAGGCACAGCAACATTTGGGCTTAGAAATAGCTGGAATTGCTAATATGGTGTCTTTTCTTTTGAGAGAGATATGGATAAGATGGAAGTGATGAAATAAATCAAATATTTCTTGACCTTCATTTCTAAGATTCGGTCAACAAAATGAAGCTGATTTACCCCTCCCTGGATAAAAAGTTTTTTAAACATCGTACAAAATGTGAAGAGAGATATATTTCTTTTCGGGGAAAGTTTGAGGGAAAGGATAAAAGCTTCGAAGACTGCAGAGAAGTCAGGTCTACAAGTAAAAAGACCTGAATCTAAAGATAATGTTTCATCGAAATGATTCACTCCTCACTCCGGAAGCTTGAGAGACCTACCTCGCTCGGCTTTGCGTGGGAGTAATTGGACGGGAGTCAAACCTCGATCCATGTATCAAGGCCAAAGGAAACAGGGGCAATTCAGTCCTTACCATGTCCCAACCAAGAAGACGGATAAAACGCCGTCGAACAAGAACTGATCGGGGTAACTCAGTTAGCTGGTAAACTAAAATTCTAAGCGATGGGAATCTATAACAGATGTTCCTGTCATAATTATTAGGTATTGTAAAAGTTACGATATCTCTTTTCAGAGACTCCTAACTCAACAAGTTACACCGCTCAAAAATATTTTCAGCTATGCACAATAGACAACTTTGGAAATAAGGCAGATATTTAATTCTGGTGCTATTATAACGTGTGATGATATTTTTCAGGTCAAATTTTCATCAAACATTTTGGTTTATCTTAAACTAAACGCAAGGAATATACTTTATAGTGGTATACCTAGACAATTTCTTATGTATCAGACAATCCCATGAGGACTGTCTTGATTGTGTCAGAGGTTGATTAAGGTTATTGAAATACCTGGGGTTTGTAATAAATATATTAACAAAAGCAAGTTAGTACCGGAGCAAATACGAGTATTTTTGGTTTATGAGTTAAACTCTAGGTTTACTTTTTTCAAAACGCGAAAACATTTTGAATTTTATTACAAATATTTCAAAAAGAACCACCTTAATCATAAAGGAATTTGAATAGAGGCTTGTTCTGCAATTCCGTACGGTTGGGTCTACACAAAACGTTTCGATTATGACAATCAATTATTGTGCTTAAAAGAATATTTGCAACCGGATTTTAAACGAAATTAATTAAATGTTTTCGGAGTAGTGTTGAATCCACTCTTCATATTAATTTTCTTGAATTGAAAGCAGCATTCACGGATCTTTGGAGAACTCTTACTCAGGTGTCCTGCAAGTTATCAGGGCAGCTTACACAAGACGATAGTTTAATCCACAAACAAGTGATATTAAGTTGTCGTCGTTATCTCCAAATTATCAAGCATTACAACGTATTGTTGAAAAAATGGTGGAATTACATTGTGTATCCCAATTATACTAGGTTTTTTTCTGAGCAATTTATTAATGGGGCTACTTATTCTAGTTTAAATACTTGAAGTTCAGCGTTATCATTAATTTTTGGCAAGTCTTTAGGACAAAAGGATTATACGGTTTTTGAAAGGAGTCTTTAAAAGCCGGCCATCTTTACCTAAATATATTTGTGCTTGGGATCCAAACCACAAATTAGATAATACAGATATTAAGCTCCATACAAAACAACGCACATACTCGTATAGACACCGTTCACGTAGGTACACGAAAAATCGGAACGTATCGGACTACTCCGAACGCGGTTGTTATTGGCAGCAATGTGACATTTATAATACACAAATAAGATAGTTTTCCTACAAGATGGATGAGAAATGGAGTTAATTCTAATAACTAGTTATTTTAGTGGTTGTTTTTATTCGACGTTAAATTGCACATTATAAATTTTTAGACATCCAATTGCTACAGAAAAGTACAATAAGTCCTTACTTGTTTGTAATTCAATGATTCGTTGTCTAACACAAGTCAATGTAAGTTGTAGGAAGTTCTTTACATGTTTAAAGTGTTTATTTACCTTCAATTTTTAATAAATACATTAAATGAAGGATTGTATTATCGGACATGTAAAATTATTTTCCGAGTGCTCATATATGTACATATATAAATATATAATAGGATTATTATTTTGTTTCAAGTACCTAATACAGAAAAAAGAAGATTCATTATACAATACAAATAATTTGAAATAAACGGATCAATTAGATCCCTGCGGTGCATTACCCAATTTAAATATCATTATGATATTAGTACTTATCGGAACTACCGCAGAAACGCACTGGGTTTAGTTGTAAATATTGACTTTGTATTCACTAAACTTTTTTTTTCCGTTTAATCCATACCAATAACTTACCTAATTTACATCCCCGTAATGGTTTGGATATAAATCAGATTACTAAAAAAACTGCAACTCTGATGGCATTGACCTCAGGACATCGAGTCCAGACTTTGTCTTTGGTGAGAAAGGCTAACATAAGAATAATTGATACAAGGATAGAGATTGTCTTAACAGAAATCACAAAAACATCCGCACCTGGTCGTGAAATGTCGCGTATGGTAATACCCTTTTGTCCACACAAAAAAGAAGTTTGTGCGGCAAGCGCACTTAAGTCGTACCTGGAAAAGACTGTCCTGTTAGGGAGTACTCGAGGATCAGATGGGCTTTTCTTGACGAATAGGAAACCGATCCATAACGCTAGCGCTTCTACCATTAGTAGGTGAATTAAAGATGTTATGACTAGCAGTGGAGTGGTTACTACTAATTTTCGTAAGGGCGTGGCCTTTGATCTATTCAGAAAGTGTGCTGGGTGGACAGGGAGCTCTTTAGTTCTTGCGATGGAAGTGATTTGCGGAAGCAATTTATATTTGTTGATTTTATTCACGGATTTTATTAGAAGAATAAATTCAGTTAATTGTTATTTATAATTTTGCAACTGTGGAAATTATAATTGATATGGTATGTTTTAATTCGCAATAAATACTCTAAACATCTACTTGGTGAATATTAAATCTCGAGGATGTATCGACGAAGTATAATTAGTGGTTAAACAAACTTACCTTGTGACGTTTGACCATAATTATATGAGTCGATACATCCGAAGAGATTTAGAGTCCCTCCCTTCCCCTACTTTTGAATTCATCAAAATTGAACCCTATTATTGCGAATTTTTCTCTAAAGAATGACAATTGACGGGTGTGACAGCTGAGGGGAGGAGTGAGATAGGAATAGTGTTTGTTTTTTAATTTAAACTCTAAAATTGTGTTCGATGCCTAGTACAATGGAGGTGTACTACTTGGTGAATATTAAATCTCTTCGGATGTATCGACTCATATAATTATGGTCAAACGTCACAAGGTAAGTTTGTTTAACCACTAATTATATTGTAAACTGTAGTTACAAAGCTCTTACGGTCAGCGGTCGTCCAAATTACGAGATTGCAGCGCGCGGTTTGCCCACAGCAGACGACGTAACTCCCGGTTTGCCCACTGCCCACTATTTACGACTTACGGTCTTCGCACGGGAATTTTCCGTATTAACCCGCGGCCGCTGCGGTTTGCCTTGTATAAGTATGTGTGCACAGGCATCCGTTAAATGTAGCAATCTCGTGTTACTTCGCTTTGCACAATAACCGCATTTAAAATTATTTTATTAGGTGATATAGTGAGGAGATTCGATTATAGATCTTTTTAGTCCTCATTAGCAAATTTACCGTGTGTTATATACTGAAAGTTGTGCTTAATTATGACGACATTTTTGGTAGAGCTTCGCAATATAAAGGTACGAATAACAATCTCTTCGTAAAGCTCTCTTCTCTAGTTAGCGTGAATGTATATATGGCTATAACCCATTAATGGCCAACTACTGAGCTAGGATCTCATCCTTATTATTGAGGAGACCTAGAACATACTTCACCACATACCCCATATATCCACCAAATGGCTCGTCGTGTTTCGGACGTCTTGAGAGCCAGACCTTTGTTTTTATTAAGCCAACCAGTTTTTAATACCAACGAGATATTCAAAAAACAAGTTATTGCCATGTTGGTAAGATTTATTTTCCGCTTGGTAAAATTTCCTTTGGTAAGATTTATTCTTCACTTTCATATTTCAAAATTTGTTTGGTAAACGTTGCAAAAATCTTACTCATTTTTAACACGCTTATAAATATTAGCTTGACATGTTTGTTGTACTGGTTGTGTGTAATAATGGAATCGTTCTAAATATTTTTTATACATTTTATTTTATGATCTCTGCTTACCTGAGTAATTATTTAACCTTATATTTCTTCAAAGCCATAAAATTAGTGCAACATCACGAACAACATCAATTTCATATAAAAATTGTATAAATATTATGATATTTTTCCCAATATCTATACTAATATTATAAAGCTGAAGAGTTTGTTTGTTTGGTTGAACGCGCTAATCTCAGGAACTACTCGTTCGAATTGAAATTTTTTTTTTTTTTGAATAGACCTTTTATCGAGGAAGGCTTTAGGCTATATAATATCACGCTGCAACAATTAGGAGCGAAGAAATAATGGAAAATGTGGAAAAAACGGGGAAAATTATTCATTCTCGAGGGCTTTCGTTGCATGCGTTGCGAAAACGATTCAAGATACCAAAAATATATGTATGAGAGAATTATTCCTCTTGAAATGATCTAAAAAAATGTCCACGACAGTGTATGTCTATCTTTTAAGATTAACACACTAGAACCGTTTTTATGGTAATCAAATTTGGTCGAACCCACTGCCATACCAAACTTGCCGCGTTTCCAAGTTTAATCTGAATTAATCTTGCTGTGATCCTTTGCTACTTTGCTATTATTTTGTCGTAAGCTTTATTTCTAAGTTTAATTTAATTTAACCTGAATTAATTTTGGTGATAGTTTATTATCTTCCCGAAATTCCTACGGGAGCGGGACCTACGCGGTTGATACTTACGGGTCCCGAAGCGAAGCGAGGGCGGTTCGCTAGTTAATATATAAAACTCTTGCGTTACTGGTGATTGACTGACAGACAACGCACAACCGAAACTACTGAACGGAAGAAGCTGAAATTTGACATGTATGTTCCTTGGAGTGTAGGGGAGCACTAAGAGAGGATTTTTGGAAATTCCACCCCGAACAGGGTGAAATAGTGGGGTGAAGTTTAAACGAATACCACGCGGCCGAAGTCTGCGGGCGGTAGCTAGTATCACCATAAAAGTACAATCGGCCCATTTGATTCGTACCCCACTTCGTCAACAGTTCGTTTGAACTTTTGAGAATGTCAAATTCGTTTTCATTTCAAGCGTGTCTGCTGCACATATGACTTTCTTATTATTATGCTCATTCAGTCAAATCGTCAAACGTCGCTCTAAATTTTTGTCAAGTGCAATGATTTACTTTTTACAATCCATACTAATATTATAAATGCGAAAGTCTGTCTGTCTGTGACGTTTTCACGGCTAAACCACCGGTCCAATTTGGATGAAATTCGGAATGAAAATAGTTGAAGACCCAGAAACACACATAGGCTACGATTTTCCCGCGGCTTACCAGCTAAGCAAAAAAAATACCGTTAAAATTATTCCATGGGAATTTATTTAGAGGAGTAAAATTATCCTTTGTTTTTTTCAGAATCTCAAACTTCCTCCATATAATTTCCAATAAATTCAGCATTCAGTCGTTTCAACAGATTCAGCAGTTTAAGTGTGAAAAGCCAATAGACGAACAAAGTTACTTTCACTTTTTAATAATTTTATTTATCAGAAGTTAAGTTTTTGCAGATTTGAATATCTTTACTTCATGATGGACAGACAATGTGTTTAATGTTTATGTTGATTATTGTATTATATATGTAACATGTCAAAGTATTCAGAAACACAAATCTCGCAATATAAATAATGTATTGTCAATGTCATGTAGAGTATTAACAGGTTTGTTTCCCAGGCAACGAATATTTAAACGAATTTCGACTTAATTGCACTTAATGTGTTATAAGAAAATGAGCTGAAGGTGGGGTACGAATCAATTGGGCCGATAGTACATTAAAAAACAACAAAACCTATATACCTACATATATGTTATTAAAATTTTCATATACCTACGATATAACGTTGCTCCCGTGATTTTACGTTGATTTTCCGTTACATAATTCTTTCACAATTCACCAGAGCACGTACACGTAGGTACCCCGATCATAAAAATAAAAACCGCACATAGCATTTCGCAGCCACAGGGCGCCCTACACGCGCAGAATATACTCGGCACTCGTGTAATTATTTCCTAAATATTTAGGCGCCGTGCGAGCCCATTCTCATAAAACGCGCTAAGTTACTGCTGACGGTACTCGTAACTGAGAGTTGAGTGAACACGGTATCCGGCCTTCCATGAGCGTGTTTCGATAGGATTTTAACGTACGGGCGTTTACTGAGTATTTTTATACGTTAAGTAAGTACAAGTACTCTCGGTTCTCTAACGTCTAACATGAAGAAAAACTTCGTTAATAAATTCATAGTCACAAAAGCGAAAGGTCACTTACTCATCTCGAAATTTCAGTAACCATTTAACGTATGAAGATGAAATTTTGTTGAAGAAGAAGAATTTTATAGTTAGTAGACGTCAGCCAAGAACGGATTTTGTTATATTCCTGCCCTAAGTGGGTTAAATGGGGATGAAAGTTTCTATGAAAATCAGTCAAATTTACTACAAGGCGGGCAACAGCTAGTATTGAATATAGAAATCTCTTAACACCATTCAATCTCATTCAATGATGAGAATATGATGATATTATACTCTTTAGACAGAATCACGTTACGCTTTCAGCAATGCAAGAACAATGTCCGTACCAATAAGCTTGTGTATACTAACGCATGCAACTTTGATGGTGGATTTGTCCTAATCTCGCGTTGTCATGCTCAGTTAGTGAAAATTTTCGTCCGCTTTTTTTGTGAACTATTCTAGAACAGACATGGAATTTCTTCAAATTTCTAATGCACAGAAATAAAAGTAAAATAGTTATAAGATCTTGACAAGTCGAATTTCTTCTTAATTCACCACATTAGTGCGTTAATTAACGCGTTAAAACGCAAGCGTAGCCGTAGCATAGGAACGAGTTGTTAGGGCGTTCTTGGCGGCAGCATTTATGTGCCTCCAGATGTAATTTTAATCCGTAGGTAATCAAAATTACATAAGATAAAACGCAACAGATGAATGATGCTGTAAAAATCGAATTGATTGCAAGCGTGAAAGTTTTTTTTTTTTTTTTATGGAATTAAGATAGCAAACGAGCATGCAGTACCACCCTTCCCCTGCCGCCCATAACAGCTGTGACCGACCTAGAACTAGACTCAAAGGGACTAGGATGGTTAGTCCAGTTAGTAGATGGTGTTAGAATATTAGTTGGTTAGTTTGTTATTAAGTGCGAGGACAGGGTATGTTAGTGATAATTAGTCCTGTTAGTTAATGTTAGTAATAGTCCAGTTAGTTATTGTTAGTATGAGTCTTGTTCCGATTCGGTCACAGATGCGTTGCTACCCCTGAGGTCTGAGATGGTCGCCTCTAAAAAAGTGAAACCGGCTCCACAAACCTTCCTATCCGGAACACAATTGCTCTTAAAAACAATTATTATGACGGTAGGAATGGTACTGAGTACCTTGGCGGGCGGTGGTACTACCCCGGGCGAACTCTAGGCTCTACCACCTGTTGCTCATATTTTTATTTATCCGTTTAGGAGATATGATCCTACGATGCCACAACAGATACAAAAATATATCTACGCAAACATAAAGAAAGTACAGAAAAATCATAGCGTTAAAGTACCTATAAGTACTATAAAATAGATCTCAAGTCGACGACGTGACGCGAATGAGAGGAAACGCAAAAAGTCAAAATTGTAGCTTATATCGGGTTTCTCAATTTTTTTATTGCTTCTCTCGAACATTCTGTGCACCAACATTGATGGAGCGCTCCCTAATCGTTCACTGGCTAACTGATCGCCGGCTAACTTTAACACCATCCGTCACACCGATACATCAGTGAGACACTCGTGATAAAATTTGTCTGTTTTGAATTTAATTTGCGTATACAACGTCTTTATATCCAAGTTGTTTGCGAATTGAGGAGTCCCTGGTTGGGCTGACCGGGTCATAATTATGCGACAGATAAAAATCTTCAGATGTATAAATTGCTACATTACTTGCTTTCAACGTTCAATTCATAAGTATAACGTTCAGTTCCTGCAAGATATGATGATGGAAGTAAAGTATGGATGGAAGAAAAGTAAATTATTACAAGTCTCATATAAGATAATCTACATACTGTTAACGTTTATTCTAATTTAGGAACTTAATTTAAATCTTAAAAGCTATATAATCGTAACTGCAGGATGTATAACGTTGCTCAAATGAAAACAGAATGCAGTCAACCCTTAGTCGTCTGTTTTCAGATACTTAATCATCTTTCACTTTTGAAAAGAAAAAAATTCTCTTTCAAAAGCCTTATAATGTTCTCATGCAGCTGATAATCTCACAATTAATTTGTAATACGCACATAATTTTGGCACGCAATAAGCTAACACGCCATAGTACCAAATCCAGGGTAATAAATTATAGGATCAAGAGACAGGAGACTTTACCGGGTAGCTTTATTGCCATCCAGGGGATCAGTGCAGACCGTTGGAGATAACGCGAGGCCTTGTTGGCGCAAGGCGACATTGTGTTTTTTATACCAGCAAACGACTACAAGCAATGCCTTACACTGGTCGTTAATGCTCAGCAAAGTTGAGGGAGAATGCCTGAAATCTGCAGTGGACTTTTTAAACCAGTAGACAAACTACCTTGAGGTGGACCGACGGATATCACCGATGCTTTGTCGGCCAAGAAAGAGGAATAAAGAATATAATAGTCCTGAACACTCAGTCAGAACGAGACAATTCGTTTCGCGACTTACTTAAACAAGGGGAAGTAGGAGCAGCCCACCAAGCCTATACTTGAGATGCCAAGAATATGGACTTTTTTTATATTGCCTGAAGGGCTGACGTAAAAGCATGCGATGTGGATGATACTTCAATCTTTGGCGAGTAGTGCGATGATGGAAGGGTGAAGCTGGCACCAAATCGAACAATTCCTCGGAGCACTCACCTTTTTAAAGTCGGTAGAACACGCATAGAGATCCCAAGTCTCTCCTAAAATCTAGGTTTTCTAGCCTGTTAGTGACTCGTGGGTCGTTGACAACTCGAACTGCGCGCTTTTGCACGGCGTCAAATGGACTAAGCTGGTATTGTGGCGCCCCTGCCTAAAGGTGAGAACAGTACTCCATGTGAGGCCTGACCTGAGCTTTATAAAGCATCAGAAGGTCCCTCGCAGTGAAGTACTGCTTGCCATTCCTCGCTAAAACAAATTTATTACGTGTGCTCATAGTTCTATTTAGCTTGTAAGTTAAATTTATTTAAGGCATTTTAATCTTGTGGTCGGTTTACAATGACCCTTAGTCACAGGGGCGGAAAGCTGGCATTTGTGTGGGTTGCCATTACAACGAATTCCATATCGATCACGAACGGAGTATATGGTTCTGGTTCTGTAAAAGAAATGAAGACGTCTCCAGTTTTTCTACTACAAAAATTCTAAGCCGTCCCACATCAATTCCCACAAAGATACGTGATTCTTTTAGCTGTCTCAGCTACGTAGGCCGTTACGTGGTTGGCTGCAAATAGGAGCTCGTTATTCAACGCTTACCGCGGCAGGTGACATGAAGAGTGCACCTTTAACCCTGAGTCACTGAAAATATGGAATTGCTACTCGCCGCGAAAAACAATTTTATTACCGATTCTCAAGGTTCAATTTAGTTTGTAAGCAAAATTTACTTACGGCATTTAAAATTCTCACCGTCAATCTACAATGGAACTTAAACAAAGGCGGAAAGCTGGCATTGTGTGGGATGCAATAAAAATGAATTCCCAATCGAATGCGACTGCAGTATAGCATCAGATATACAAGGTGTTGTGAAAACTTTGTGTCACTCTTCATCTGGCTTTCTACTCTAGTTATGTTATTTTATTTTTAGATTTGCTGGTATCTTTTAGTGTTTAAGAAGTGTTTTGGCAACTCACTCAACTCGAGTAATTTAGAGTTTAAAATCCAAAAAGACTCAAATAAATGAAGTAAGGAGTTAACTTTATTTTTCATGATTACAACTTAACTGATATACCTATGTTGTTACGGTGACTAACTCAACCAAAAAAATTAAGAGTTCAAAACCCAAAAAGAAATAAACGATAACACAATATCCTCAATTAAGGAAGCGAGGAGTAAATTCTCCATTTTTCATATAATCTGACTGAAGCATATTGGCTGTAAGAAGTTGTTTCTCCGTTATATTAGCTACGTTTATAGAAGGACACGCGACGTCGGCGCGTGCTTTCCGGGTAAAAAGCTAGTCGGCAAATAGCTCGCATTAATCACACGTGACTACTGTACCCGGATAAATACTTGGCTGAATACGCCTTTAATTCGCTTTTAAAGAAAAATCGTAGTACTGGAGATATAGCTTCCCTATCAGAAAATAATTGTAGTAGGTAGTTATCAGCATTTGACCCAATTGCCCGCTATTTTTAACTCCCGACGCAAAAAGAAGGATGTTATAAATTCGACCTGTGTGTCTGTATGTCAGTATACCTACATAAAATCAGCACCGTAAGTCAAATGAATTGATCGATTTTAGTGCGGTTTTATTTCAATTGAAAGCCAGATTTCTTGCGGTGGATCTTAGCTATGTTTGATAGAAATCGGTTCAGCAGTTTTGAAGAAAGTCAGCTGTTTTCCAAAATGATGTACTTATGGCATTTTTTATGTAAGTAGGTATAAGTACTTGTGATTTTTCAAACTGACTATTTTTTATTTTATGTTTGAAATGCAACAAATGCTTAATATTCTGAGTGTAACTTTCAAGACTTAAACAATACATTAGAGAAAACCCCACTTATATCGGTTTAGGCCTTCATCGGATTAGCATGCTGTTGCTATGCCTTTGTAAGGCACAGACCGATGGACAAATAAAAGATTATTGTTTCCATTATGATAATAAAGGCCTACAATAATTGTTTTTCTGATATATCTTGGACTAGTAAATCCGCCCTCGCTTCGCTTCGGGGAACCAGTCCCTTCAAATATCTCTATAAATTTTAACAAATTATGTTATTCCAATGTCTAAGCTATATAACTGCAAAGTTTCATGAAAATCCGTTCAGTAGTTTTTGCGTGAAAGAGCAACAAACACACACACACACTCATTCACTCACTCACTCACATACATCCTTACAAACTTTAGCATTTATAATATTAGTAGGAAGGATAGGAAGGATAGTAGGATGTACACAGCGGTACTATTATTACTAGGTATTATTATTTTATGTTTTCAAAGTAGTTTGAAAACTTAAATGTCTAAGCGATTGCTTTATGTATTTTTGTTACTGTGCGGCCTAGAGCTATAAATGTAGATACTAGGGTATTTATCGTATAAGTTTGCTAACGACACTTAAAACTTTATTTTATCTCCCAATTTAACATTTCAGCCCTTGAAGTTTCTGCAGAATAAGACATGAGAGTTACGAAGTTTTGTGGAGAAGATAATGATTAGTGTTTTGTTGCTAAGGAATTTAATGAATAAATTGTTCATAATTTGAAACATGAGCTTATAAGCTGAGTTTAAAATGTCTCTAGCTCTACGGCTACACCTGCGTCTTAACGCGTTAATTAATGTCCTAATGTAGTGAATTAAGAACAAATTCATTTTCATGTATTAGAAATTTGTGTTAAATAAATTGTAGTGATAGAAACCTGCAACTTAGGTTTTTTCTAACTTTATAATAAGAGTAATTGACATTTTGACCAGTCTAATTTTTCTTAATCAGCACATTAGCCAAACCATCAAAATATTTATGTATCTAATAAAGTCAATATTGACTTTATTAATAATGCATATGCATTATTTACCAATAGTTGTGTTATGTATTTTCAAGGCCAACGAAGAAAACTAATCAGGCTTCTTTGATAGATTTACTAGTAAGAGATTTAGTGAGGATCGCGAAGTAATATTTGATCACTTTACAACCAGTTACTAATTTGAGGTATAGCTATCGCCAGAAAGGTATTTTTTTTTTTATGGAATTAAGGTAGCAAACGAGCATGCAGCACCACCCTTCCGCTGCCGCCCATGGCAATTGTGACCGACATAGAACAAGACCCAATTTAGGGACTAGGGTGGTTAGTCCAATTAGTAGATGGTGTTAGAATGTTAGTTGGTTAGTTTGTTAATAAGTGTGAGGACAGGGACTGTTAGGGATAGGTTAGTCCTGTTAGTTAATATTAGTATTGTCCAGTTAGTAATGATTAGTGTGAGTCTTGTTCCAATTCGGTCACAGATGCGTTGCTACCCCTGAGGAATGAGATGGTCGCCTCTAAAAAAGTGAACCGGCTCCACACCTTCCTATCCGGAACACAATTGCTCTTAAAAACAATTATTATGACGGTAGGAATGGTACTGAGTACCTTGGCGGGCGGTGGTACTACCCCGGGCGAACTCTAGGCTCTACCACCTGTACAATGTTAGTTAACATTGTACTGTTCTACTAAGTTAGTCATTGTGTTGTATATGAGAGTATGTTGAAATTCAGAATACTTCGGTCTCTGTTTATCCTCATCATGATAGACCACTATTGAGAACGGGTCTTTAGTCAAAATTAGAAGTTTAAGGAATTAGTCCATCACGCTGACCAAATAGATCAAGTGTAAATGCCAATTTACAAAGGTGTGTGTCATCCATGCACGCCTTTGAATTTTGCAATTTTTCGGAATGCAATTTTCCTCACGGTATTTTCCTTCACCGTCACGGCGCGGCGCGAGTCATTTAAATAGTGCTTTTTGCTTTGTGCGTGAGTAGATAGAGTATCTACGAGTACCATACTTCTGAATTCGATTGTGAAATGTATCAGTGTCATCATCACACACACGATATATGGTGACGTCTCGAAATACCAGAATCACGATATCAAAGTTTTCTACACCGCTCGCATATAATAATATACAATTTCCGACCATGAACAGTGAGAGGCCATTGCCCAGGCAAGACGCCTCGCTTACTGGGAGTTCTCCCTTTGTAACGTTTCTGTTATAAAATTAAAGAGGTACTAAAACGGACATACTTTCTTGGCCGGATCTTGAACACTTCGGTGACGTTCTTGATATTATCTGCTGACGACCTAAATACCTTTTTAAATAAGTAACTCACGCCGTCGGCAAGCTAAATGTATTTTCTTTAGTTAGGTACTCGAGGCGTCCTTTGTTCAATTCCAGTAAGAGAGTAATTATTGCAAAGACATTTTTAATTTATTAATTAGATCAATAATCGACCACGGTAGAAATACAAAGATAACAATTGATATACCTCATTATAATTTGTATTTAGTTCATAAAAGAGCTTCAGATAAGTTTTGACAAAGACAAAATCAGAAGGACAAGCGGAAAGGAATCCAAAGTGATCAGTTCAATATTATAAAACGCTATTTATTTATTAATAATATTGCTTTCACTACGCATATAAATTAGGAATCAGGTACTATATTAATTTCTAGACTGCCAAATAGTAAACGATAAGATGATTAATGCTAAACAGACTGGAGTACTTAATGTTTACATTCTTACATTATCAACTACTTTTCCTTTTTATTGAGTTAACCGTCTAACCTCGGTAGCAAAGCTGAAAAGAAATTCATTTATTTATCTTCGTGGGTCGCTATCCAGGCTTTCATTCCTACTCAACGTTAAGTGGACATGCTTCCACTTAAGCATGTCCACTTAACGTGTTTGGTCAGAGGGATTTACCTTTGCTCTTTTCGTCCTACCCTCGTCCTACTCAATCAGGCACGACTTAAGACCTGCGTTTCTAACGTTTTAATACAGATCCCGTATTTTTATGTGTGATTTCTTTATATATGATTTGGTTTGATGAGACTAGTAAATGATGTGTTAGGGTAAACTTATTAGAAAGTGAGTCCTAGTTTGTATTTTGAACACAGAACTTTATCATACTCATCATGTTAGCAAACAGTTCATGACCGTTTTAATAACCTGTCTTTATTTAAATAGTATCTGGATAATTAATCTATTAAGTAGGTAACGCTAACAAATACTTATACATCCGCTACGGGACTCTGTGTCCAAAATCTTTCTTTAAAGCTTCGTTAAGGTCAAGGCCTATGGCGATGTGCGTGAGGTATGCGTGTGCGTAGATGAAGAAATGAAAATGTCTAGGCTTGATAGAACACAGAACTTTTGTATTACGATACACACGAGAGTAGAATACACAAAACACACAAGAAAGAAAGTCAGAAGGAGAGCACAGTACAGTAACAAGCAAGAGAAATGGAAGAAAGAACTAGGTAGTCTAGGTTAGATCGGAAAGTACAAGTATGTATGACAGTGCTAGCGCAAGCGAGAGGCACGGGTGTCGCGTTGAACGGATAACAGCTGACTGGCGAGGGAGCGGTAACCGACTGGCCAGTTAGTAGCAGCCGAGGCGGCGCGGGCGCATCTACGTAGCTATACTTATGGTATAGGCGGTGCCGGCTGCATACTACGCGTATCACCCGGGTTTGTCATAGAATAAAAATAAATATTATAAATGTATAAATATGTTGGTGTGTGAATGTAGTGTGTGTGTAAATGTAATTAATATAAGTAAGCATAGTAAAATAGATAAATAAAATAATAATAACATAATAAATAATAATAAACATAGATATAATAGTTAAGTCACCCACAACACTCCCCTCCAGAGGCCGTGTCTACGGACGATAATAATCCGGGAAGCGGACTTGCCTTCCTGACCGCGTTGTTTTTGATTTTAAAGATGGGGATGGAGAAGGAGAAGGAGGGGGAGGGGGAGAGATGGCAGGGATAGGTTGTGGTCTCAGGTCGTTACACAATATGTAGGCCGGTTTTAGACGATCTACGGATACTGTCACGTCTTTGCCTTTGAGTCGAATTTTGAATACTTTTAAGTCTCTCTTTATAACTTCATGTGGGCCGGTGTATGCAGGCTGTAGTGAACCACGTAGCACGTCTTCCCTGAGGAATACGTGGCTACATGTAGCAAGATCTTTGTACACGAAGACTTTCTTTTGAGAGTGGTGTTGCGGTGGCACGGGACGGAGTTTTTCCGCGAATGACTTGATTCGCGCCGAGAAGTCAGTGATGTCAGTTGTATAGCCGGGGACCTTGTCACCGAAAAATTCACCAGGGAGACGGAGTGGTTCCCCGTAGACGAGTTCGGCTGAAGAAGCGATTAAATCTTCTTTAAACGCGCTTCTTATGCCGAGTAAGACGAATGGCAAGGACTCGGTCCAACCGTGATCTGCGTGGCAAGTTATAGCGGCCTTTAATTGACGGTGAAAGCGCTCAACCATCCCGTTACACTGGGATGGTAGGACGATGTGCGCCGTTGTTTGAAGCCGATGGATTTTGACAACTGGTGGAAAAGTGCTGATTCAAACTGCCTACCTTGGTCAGAGATGATGTCTGTGGGGCAGCCGAATCGTGATACCCAGCATGAAATAAATGCTTTCGCTACCGTTTCCGCTGTGATGTCTGAGAGAGGAACGACTTCTGGCCACCGTGTGAAGCGGTCGACCATTGTCAAACAATAACGAAATCTGTCATCGAGAGGCAATGGTCCGACCAGATCGATATGTACATATTTAAAACGTGACGAAGGCAAGTCAAGTCTACCTACAGGCGATGCGACGTGACGTGTAATTTTTGTGCGCTGGCATGCCAAACATGTTTTGGACCATTCGCGGCAGTCCTTACGCATATTTGGCCAAACGAAGCGCTGTGCTACGAGTTTAGCGGAGGCATTAGCACCGGGGTGGCTGAGGGAATGCAGTGACTGGAAAATCTGCCTTCTTAAATTCGAAGTAACGAAAGGCCTGGGCGTCGTTGTACTGACGTCGCAGTACAGCATGGCACGACTCCCAGGGATTGACATTTTGTTAAGTCGAAGAGATGTGTCACCTTGTAGGCATTCTTGCAGCTCGGGATCTGTGGCTTGGGACTCTGCTAGCACTTCCAGGTCGACTGGCAACTGAATTTCGTTCACGCGGGAAAGAGTATCAGCTACAACGTTGTCTTTGCCCGAAATGTGCTGTATATCAGTCGTGAACTTTGAGATTAGGTCTAGATGTCTATACTGACGTGGTGAACAATTGTTCTTTCGCTGGTGAAATGCGTAACATAAGGGCTTATGGTCAGTATAGACGGTGAAGTGTGTGGCCTCTAGCATGTGCCGAAAATATTTAATACTCTCGTAGACGGCGAGAAGTTCGCGGTCGTACGGAGAGTATTTTACCTGTGAGGGGCTGAGTTTCCTGGAGAAAAATGCTAATGGCTGCCAATGTCCGTCGCTAAACTGCTGCAGCACAGCGCCTATCGCAGTGTCAGACGCGTCTGTCACAAGTCCCAGTTTGGCCTGTGGGTCAGGGTGGGCCAGCAGTGCTGCTTCGCTTAACGTTCTAATGCACTCGCGGAAGGCGTGCAGGGCGTCGCCCTTTATGTCGACTGGCTGCGAAGCCTTAACGGAGCCGGTTAGGAGAGCGTTTAGTGGAGCCTTTACGTGCGCGGCGTTTGGTATAAATCGCCTGTAAAAGTTTATCATTCCTAAAAATCGTCTGAGCTCCCTAACCGTCTTCGGGACAGGAAATTCGGAAATGGCTTGAATTTTGCTCTCCAATGGTTTAGTGCCCTCTTCAGAAATGCTATAACCTAAAAATGTTATGGCGATGTGCGTGAGGTATGCGTGTGCGTAGATGAAGAAATGAAAATGTCTAGGCTTGATAGAACACAGAACTTTTGTATTACGATACACACGAGAGTAGAATACACAAAACACACAAGAAAGAAAGTCAGAAGGAGAGCACAGTACAGTAACAAGCAAGAGAAATGGAAGAAAGAACTAGGTAGTCTAGGTTAGATCGGAAAGTACAAGTATGTATGACAGTGCTAGCGCAAGCGAGAGGCACGGGTGTCGCGTTGAACGGATAACAGCTGACTGGCGAGGGAGCGGTAACCGACTGGCCAGTTAGTAGCAGCCGAGGCGGCGCGGGCGCATCTACGTAGCTATACTTATGGTATAGGCGGTGCCGGCTGCATACTACGCGTATCACCCGGGTTTGTCATAGAATAAAAATAAATATTATAAATGTATAAATATGTTGGTGTGTGAATGTAGTGTGTGTGTAAATGTAATTAATATAAGTAAGCATAGTAAAATAGATAAATAAAATAATAATAACATAATAAATAATAATAAACATAGATATAATAGTTAAGTCACCCACAAGGCCAAAGGCCTAAGCATTTAAGGTTTCGGTACATGAGGGACCTATAAAATTTAGAAGGGTCTTGAAGCGTTTTTTATTCTGATGATTCACAGTCCAGATTACCAGAGAGGTTATGTGTGAATATTTTGCAATCCAACGACTTCTAATGCATTTTTAACTATGAAACACAGAATTACTATTACGGAGTGTGTGTGACAATAATGTATCCAAAGCATGAAAAATCCTAAGAAATTTTGCTATTAGCCAACTGCTGATCACACTTTGCTTACTTTACTTTCACGATTAATGCAAGTCTTGATAAGTATTATAGTGTTTCAAAATGAAAAAATCGCTAAAATCCACTTCTTAAACTCAATCCCTCAGAGCTACTTTATAAAATGTGGCGAGGCAAAGCATCATTAATAAAGTATTCTGTTCTCGCCACAGACAGACGTTCGAGTATGTAATCAATGCCACCCGATAGTCTAGATAGCTCGTCGCATTTCAAAGACAGCATCTTTGTGGTATATCGAAGAAATCGATACCTGAGGGTTACCAGCTCCCATACACTTAGTATGCGGACCACGGTTCTCGTGTGTTACGCTTTCCTTCAGCAAAAAGGTACTCTATAATTTTATTTTCCGACCAAAACGCAGTTACCTCGAAACTGATACTTTTATAAAGATATTTCGTTCCAACTTTCTGTTTCTGTCTTTGATCAAGGGTAAATTGAATCTATACGAGCTTATGCTGGCGTGGACCTATTTTTATTTTATACCTTCGTTTTCCTCTCGTTTTTGTGACATCTTTGTTCTGTTTAATGTCGGAATAGTTTGATTCAAATTGAAAGGTTGTCGCGACGAAATAAATTATCAATTACAAAGTTATGGAATTCGGAAATGTCCGCCAATGCTGTTGGATATCAGATAAGGCCTTTTGGTCTATTTTTTTATGAGAACCTACCTAAGTATTAAGTAGACGTTTGTAACTCTTACCATAGGTGTAGTTTGTTACCACAGGAAGTGGCGGCTGGTTAAGGTATATTATAATTTATAAATAAGAGGAAAAATATCAAAAGCAATAAAAAAAGTATTTTTAATTTAAATTACTTTACATCTGATGAATTCTAATACAGACATAGATTACCAAGTACACAAAATAAAACAGAAACTCTGTTTCATCATCAGCACATAATCGTGTCGTCGTCGAATCGTGTGTGTAAAATCTTTCGATGTTCCCTATACCCCAACCAACAGTCACGTGCGACATCGTCTTAGTGTTTGCTGACTTTTGTTTGTCCTCGAGTTCTTTACTCGATTTGTTTGATATCTCTTGTTTTGAGAATAGACCTCCCTGGGCAATTACGGCGTCTTTGTAGAACAAATCAGAGGCAATTTGTAATTGGATACAAGTTCATTTCTTTGTTTATAATAAGAAACTGCGAACAAACGAGATTTTTTATTTTTAATATGTACTAGCGGCCCGCCCGCGGTTTCACCCGCGTGGATCCCGTTCTCGTGGGAATATATGCATGTATTATACATAAAAACCTTCCTCTTGAATCACTCTACCTATTACAAAAAACCGCATCAAAATCCGTTGCGTAATTTTAAAGATTTAAGCATACAGACAAACAGACAAACAGACAAACAAACAAACAGACGGACAAAAATAGCGACTTTGTTTTATACTATGTAGTGACAAGCGCGACTTAAGTAGTCTTATAATTTACTAGCTTTTGCCAGCGGCTTCGCCCGTGTGAAATTTGTTTAAACTTCACCACTCTATTTCACCCACCTAGGGGATTTTGAAAAATCCTCTCTTAGTGCTCCCCTACACTCCCCAAGAAACATACATGCCAAATTTCAGCTTCTTCCGTTCAGTAGTTTCGGCTGTGCGTTGTCTGACAGTCACCAGTAACGCAAGAGTTTTATAAATATTAATATTATAATTAGCGATAATGTTTGTTGAATAAACGCACAATATTCTTATAGCTGACATCGTCTGCTACGCTGGTCAAGAGTAAGTCGGCGGATTATATCTTTCATTTATTCTTCACACATCTTTGAGAATATTGTGGAGAATTCTCAGGAATGTTTTCTTCACAAAGAATGTCCTATTGACTGTGAGAGGAGACTCGTTCCTAGCTGTGGAATAGTTATAGGTTGCTAAAGGAATCAATAATAATTTCTTATAAGTATATAATGCACCTGATGTTGTGGAAATCGGAGGTTGTAAATTAAGATTATCATCAGGTTGTCTGGAGTTTGGAGAAATAACAGTTACCTTTTAAAGCTTTACATCGGCAATTTGGTATGAACTACTAATGTAACAAACCCAGCAAAAGACTCAAATCAAGTTATTCTCTAATTTATTTTCCTCTGCACCTCCAAACGTTCGATTGAGTCCTCGTTCGTCTCCAAGGTAAAAGTTTTAGCCGGATACTTACCTATTGTTGTAACCGGGTAAATATTACAAGGTTACATTTCAGGGCCCGTACTGACATACGTGACGTTGCTAGTGAGGGATCATACCCATACTACGTGACTCATTTTTTTAAATTTTTTGACTCCCTACCACTGAGTCGCGACCGCCCGTAGTATTTACCAAGGATCCCCCCTCGAATGTTAACTTGGTATTATAAATACGGTTCTAAATGACGTTTTGCAAACAAAAAGTTAAAAAAATATGCTCAATGTCTCGAAAAACCGCAAGATTTCTATTTTAGACTGCCTTACAAAAACCTAACATTCACTGCCTCCCGCATGACCATGTGTAGTATTTTGGAAGACCCCTCCCCCTGAACGGGTTACGTAGCATGGGTATGTTCCCCAAACTCTGTAATATTTGCTCGATTGTTTGTTCTTACTTTGTTTGTCCCTAGTTATTTGGTTTGTTTGAATCGAACCTTGTAAAAAACTTTTGTATGTGTGCGTTGTCTTCACTTTATTGTATTATGCTATCGAAAATTGTTACTCATTATACTTCGGTATAATAAGTAAGTATAAGTATAATTATAAATTTCAGTTTCATGGCCAGTAATTAATTACCTTAATCGATTTAGATAAAATTAATTTACAAAGTATCTTTAAACTAACTTTATCAGAACAGTATTTTAAATCCGGATCGGAAATATTGATAAAACGTGCTATATTTTAATACTTCTAATGGATGGCTGAGGGATGAAATATCTCACTACCCTGTGGCCTATTTATACCTGCTAAGCGAGGGTCCCGAATTCGATTTCGAGCCGGGCAGATATTTATATGACGGATGGATTTTGTCCTCGGGTCGTGAGTGTCAGTGATATGTTATTTGTGACTTGGGTATCCCATGCCATCCTCGATAAGGGAACCCTTGAATTAATAAATGTCCTATATTGAATGAGTGTCATTTTTAGAAATTTATTAACTCTTGATTTAAAAACATCCATATAATAACTAAAAGAGAACACCGACGCAGGCAAGTCTGCAAGGAGAGATAGAATGGGTCTTTTTTAAAAAACTGTGCGTTCAATACAAGAACGTTTTGGTCCTTCATCGCAACTTACCATCAGGTGGAATTATTTTCAAGCATTAGGTTATATATTTTACCTAAAAAAAGTTATTCCAGTCCTTCGCGACACGCATGATGAAAGACGATCGAACTTACCGTAATTTGTACCTATAAGTGTTTAACTTTCGTAAACGCTTTTTACGACATCTTCTTTAAATAAGCGATGGGAGGTAAGTATAACTTGAAACATTTCAATACAACACAATCCAATAGTTACCAAGCCGCTCTTGAATTTTTAATGCAACCACGCTTAATAGATCACCTATCGAGTCCAGTGCGTCTCGTTTAATTATTTATACGGTACATACTGATAGTCTGAATGGGTGTTGGGAAACGATGTTTGTTTACCGACGGAACTACACGAGAAATACTGGGTGATCTTGTTCTATAACATAGAAATAGTAGCATTAAAAGTTTCAATTTAGCTTGCGTTCATAGTCTAGTAGTATGCTTTGATCCCAAGTGGAATCAATTGAATCTTAATGAATATTAAGAGGAAACAGGAGGCATGGTCGGAACTGGATGAGTGACCGCCAGTGGCAAGTAGTGTACATTTTTCCGCGCTTCGGAGAGTACGTAAAACTGTCTTTCCTGTTGTTTCATTAGATAGCAGTCGATAAACCGTGTCGGACGCCTTCGAGCGGCATGAGCAGTGTGATTGTGTATGCTCTAGCCCTCAGTTGTAAGAAGACACAGAATACTGGCATCTGCTGATTCAAGACTAACAGACTGATCAGCGCTACGCAAATTAAGGGACGGTTTTGGAGGTTGATAAATAATGTTAACACTAATTTGTAATCATACGATGAGTAAGCTCCTATGGTTGAGACTTATTGAATGGAAATTTGATGCCCTTTATTAAAGAAGGGGAATAGTCTTTTGACATCCAATAAAAGATCTTGGCGTTTGTGCCATTCTTTGTTCATAAGGCGCACTTTGAACAGAGACAGTTGGATTCATGAATGACGAATGATCGCTTATATGATACATATTTCAGTCTTTGCGGTATAGAATAGTATTTCGTATAGACAAAAATGTCTGTCCGTGCATTGTTGTTGAAATACATCGTTCTTGAAATCCAATTAATTAACCAATTCCGCATGCTACGGCTAGAGAGTAACTACCGAAAACGTATTCCATGACTTCAATGGGTCTCGAAGATGCATGGTAGCGGCTCGTTAATTTATGGTGTTTTTTGTTTCACGAGGTTAATGGCCTTTAATGGGGTAGTTACGTAACAATTACAATGACCTCCCGTATCAGACCGTAATTTGTCGGCAAATCAATGTGCCGGAACACGACGGCCGAATAGAAGGCTTAGCCGTTCCGAACTTTGCGATTTATCGCTTTGATTACTAGCGGGGATGCTGGGGTTAGGTAGGTGCATGAAAACATACGACTACATGCTTTACAGGGGTGCCGATTGGGGAAGATGGGGTCAAAACCGATCTGAACTTATAGCTACTTTTTTTTGGATCGAACAAGGATTACCTACCTATAAAATATAGGGTTTTCCATTAAGGACGGGCCGCCGACGAAGCCGCGGCGGCTATTTGAACCGTGATTTGAACGATGTTATATTTCACGCATAATGTCATTGATGTGGCTCTCAAATAAACATAAAACCTTATTGATATCTCATGTACAACTTGTTTTATTCAATTTTAAAATCGACCCGTCCTTAATGGAAAACCCTATAGAATCTATATAACAATTACACTACGTTTCCGTTGAATCCACTTTCAACCTCGAGATCAAATAAGGTTCTTAGTAACACTTTCTGCAGTTACCAGGAACATAATTATGCTAAATTCTAGTTAGTTGTTTTTAATCTTACTAATACTTATTGTGCTAATAATATAAATGTGGAAGTTTGGATGTTTGTGACTTAATCACGCTAAAGTGGCTGAACGGATTATGGTAAGGGAAAGGCACGCAGTTCATAAGCAGACTTGGTTTACTGGATACTTATAATCCCAATAAATGAATCGCTTTCCGCGTGATGAAATAATTTTTAACTCCGTTATTGGTGAACCGATTTTGATAATTCTGGTCTATAATACAATGCATACTCTCTGAATCTCCGTGAAACATGTGTCAGTCCTTGGGATAATCAGTATAGACCGTCTTGTTGCCCCCAGTGTTTCTGTCTATCAAGGTTTGGAATCCCAGTCGGAATGTATAGAATACGTTTATGACAGGATTGACAGGGTAATCTTCGTTCTCGGGTCTTCGTATATGGATGTAAGACATCCATATTAATCCTTCTTGTATTGTTATTGCGAGTGTGTTAATAAAATATCTAGGTAGATACCTACGAGTACATAGATGAACTAAAGAACATAATGAAGAAAACAAAAAATACACGAAACAAAGATTTATTTCATGAAAGTGATCCATAAAATGATCTTAAATAAGATTGATAAGAGAATTAACAAACCACATTCAAAAGGAACAAATTCAATGTACTTTCTCAACATGCACTTTTAATAAAATTGAAAAAGTTCCCAACAAAGAGTCGAGATAGGAGCCGCAATTAAAAAACTTTTGAATTTATTGTCGTTATGTAAACATTCACTTATAATATTGCTGGGGTAGTGGCGCGTTATTTCGCTCCACAAACGTGAGTGCAATATTGCACCTGGGCTCCATTTGGAGAAAACGCCATAACATTTGTGACATATTGGTTCTCCGCATTTATTCGTGGTACTACCGCCACCAGCGAGCAACGATATACTCGTATCCAGGCGTGTCTTCATAATATGCACAAAAGAAAATGATGCCTTCGTAACCACTCATAGTAAATATTGTTGATGAGATAAGCAAGTAGTAAAACGGGAAGAAAGAATCAAGAATCTATCAGAAGTCGGCAAGTATTAAATTAATAACTGGAAGTACAAACATGAAACTTCATGAAAAAGTATCCAAAATAAAATCACACGATAAGTACCAGCTTTTAATCAAAATAAGAATTATAAAAATTGGAACTCTAAGTTTGTTAAGACAATGCTTATAACAAATTATTATTATTAGTAATTATTTCAGATGTAAGCAGTGTGTAAAAGCTTTTACAAGTAAAGTAATGTTACTTTACTAGTCAACAATAAAGGTTTCACATGTTGGTTTAAAAATTTTATCGTTCGCTCGCAAGTGGTGAGACCCCAGGCATCGGTGCCTTGAATACTCAGAGATTTCGAATATTAATGCAAAGGAATATGTTTTATGGCAAATTTTTAGGGTTCTGGTAAAATATGAGGTAATATAAAATGCGTTCCTCAATCTTTTCAATAAGGTACGTGACGCTTTGTCATTTTGAAGTTGTACATTGAATTCTTCTGTTGTTTTTGAACACATTTAAGCCGATGGATGATGATATTTTAAATAAAATTTTCTATTAAAGGGTCTCCGTCCCTCTTCAGGTCTACATTTAGTTTCCTCTGCTCGTGGTGTAAGTTGCTGAACAATGAAGATAGCTATTGTGATAGGTCTTGCATTTTGGAACTGGCTGTGTACTTTCCAGTTTACTCGTAATATTAACTGTTAGTAGAGTATTTTATTCACCTGGTTATCAACCGCTCTCCTTTTAAAATTGGCACACAATATCTATACGTGTTTCGGCCGCTTTTTCAGAGAGGTGCACAATGACGACGAGGAGACACGCAACGACGACGACGAGACACACAATGACGATGAAGAGACGCATGATGACGATTGAGAGACACACAATGAAGCAATAATAATGCGCGTGCGATGCCAACACTTTTGTGTTGGAGGGTTGGAGGTATTTCTTTTAGAGCCAGTTTTTCTTCCTTATTTCTTGGTCGACAACGATTCAGAGATGTTTGAGGTGTTGTTGATGCGAGTAACTCATCATCATGTCATTGATGACATCAGACAGCTCCGTTGCTTAATTGTCAACTTTTCACATAAAAAGTTGTGAATGATTAAATACACTAACACTTACGTTCAATTCTTTTCTCTTTCATATTACAAAAATATTCGTAAGTAGGTACTTACGTATTATAAGGACTTAAAGCATCTGTTTTTATAAACTTTAAGTTGAAACCCCAGTGAGAATTGAAGAAAGCTCAATTTACCTACTTCGCCAACTAGGTCATAATCTCATTTAAACTTGTTGTTTCTTCGCTAAATAAATTATTTGCCTGTGAACGAGGTGAGCGAAGTGATACTTAATGTTCATTTTTTTAAATATGAATAATATAATATTAAGGGAATATTATTATAGGTTATATTATATGTTTGATAGATTTTTCAAAATGTGATATTTATTTGACGCGACGGGATTTTTTTTAATTTACATCATCATTAAATCAACATCAATTCTCTTTCAATCTCTTGCTTTGCTAAATCAATCACTGCTAAAGTTTATTCAATCAAACTATATTGTATTTTAATTTTATTGTATCCATTCTTGCGGCTTCGTGTTTATTATTGTCTTGTTTAATCAACTTCGTTAACTAGGTCACGATCCTGTTTAAACTTACTGCATCTCCGTAAATGAATTATTTCCCGTGTAACGAAGGTGAGACTTGGCTGGTCGTGGGACGAGTTGAATCATTAAAGAGGAGAGCCCGGGGGAAATCACCAACGGCCCGAGATGGCCCTTCGGTGCTAACAGAGTGACAGTTAACAAGGTGTATTGCGAATAACACATTGACTGAAGCGTGGCTTAATTTTGAATAGGAAATAGTTGCCAAGGGCCAAGGTTAAATTGTCTCTTCGGAAGTGTATTCATGGTCGAAGTAATAAATAAATTACGCTACAACTCACATTAGGATTCCCTGTGATGTGGGTCCTGTAGCGTACAACCTCAGACTAATAAACTTATATTGATCTCAGCGTACAACTAAGTACATTCGCTGTTCAGGTAGAAAAAATATATGTTACGTCTTTTTGAGAACCTATTGATATGCGTATTGGCCTATAGGTATGCGTGTTGGTTAACCGACAGAGAAAAACATAATCAGCCATTAGGCCTCAACGTATCAGTACTATGAGGGCTTTTGCCTTTTTGAATGGCATAATAATAATATATACCCATGGTAGGTAGCTAGGTAGGTAGTCCTCAAAGTCCATTCGAGACATGGGTAAAGAATTTTTGAAACATTTAAAAGGTACTTTTACAATAATAGCTATTAAAGGAATCGATTTTTTTAAACTTTAAACCTTACATAACTATGTACCCTCTATATATCTACTGAATATCTCTGTGAATATAGAAAATTTATAGAAACATTAAATATAATATATACTGAATATATAGAAACATTAAATATAATATATCGTGTTATACGAAGCCGGGTTTACATTTAGTAATAAACATTGTTTATTATGATCAAACGCTAAATATTGCTTCGGATTCGATAGTTTTGAAACATGGTGTAATAGGTTTCATTAATAATAGCGAGCCTAGGCGCAAATATTTGATTCGAAATCTAATATCGGCAGGCAATCATACCGCATAATTAATGTTCAATTTCGGGGTATTATCACTCTTATTAAAGACTGAATTATCTTTATTAAGAGGGTGAATGTACAAAAGAGTAAATAATCTATTAGCAAAAATTTGCCGGGGTTGTAGGTAGTTGCTGTATCAAACGAGAGAATGCTAGATTCGATATTCAAAAACTCGTTTGTTAATTCGTGAAGAAAACTGAAGGCTTCCATTTCAATAAATGTATAACATCCATTTCAATTAAATAATCATTTTCTGTGTAGTAAGGGCAGATAATTAATTTAAAGACGAAAGTGCTTAGTTTCTATGTCTTATTAATAAATCATATTTAAAATCTATTTAAAACCTTGCGCAGTTTTTCTCATTATATCTTCGTTGAACACACATACAGCTATCAGTTATAGTTTATTATATGTACCAATAGAAGAAACAGACTGACTGTTCATTTTTCAGAAGTTTAAGCTCGCTTAACGCTGCTTCTCAACCCCAAACCTTAGCACTCCAGTCTGATTGGGAGGGTCGAGTGGAAAGAGTGGCTGAGGCACCCTCGAAATTTAATTCAAATAGACGACTTCATTGGTTTAACCCCAATAGATATCGGATAAAGGATCGGAGTTTGCGTAACAAGCGGTAAGTGGCTTGTTTTTCATACCGATCCAAGCAATATCTGATGGTACTTATGAAGGCTCTTTCGAGAGTCTAAATAGCTCTTCGGATGTTATTTATATCTTATTTATTGTGATTTTCTATGATTGTTACTTCTATATTAAATCTGTGGGTTGGTGTTGGGTTTTAATTCTTTTAGACTACGTTTATTAATGTGGCTTTTGGCTAAGTGTGTGTAATTTGTGAAGTGTGTGAGACACTTTACTAGTTATAAGTAGTGATGAGTACCTATTTTTCATGGATTGCAACAATGAAAATTTCAAATGAATTAAAAAGTCTCACATATTTTTTTCAATTCATCCCTTAAGGAGGCAGGAAAAGGTAGATGTGAAGAGAAAATGTGTGTGTATAAAATAACTTTTTCATCCCACCTATTCGAAAAAGACGACTTGGTTCGGTCTTAAGGGGATCCAAAGTTGGTGTTTTCTATTTAGCGGGCGGGAATGAATTTTCATATAACTTTTCGTGCCCGTTATTTAAATAGCGGGCGGGAATGAATTTTCATACAACTTTTCCTACCCGTTAAATAATAGTCGGGTTAGTCGGGTTGGTCGGGTTGGTCGGGTTGGTCGGGTTGGTCGGGTTGGTCGGGTTGGTCGGGTTGGTCGGGTTGGTCGGGTTGGTCGGGTTGGTCGGGTTAGTCAGTTTAGTCGGTTTAGTCAGTTTAGTCAGTTTAGTTAGTTTAGTGACTGTGACAGTATTATTCGTGAATTTGAGGCGCCTTTTATTTTCTCATAGGGGGGATGAAAAGTAGAGTGTATCACTCGGGAGCAAGTATATTTTTGGCTCGGGCGACGTACTTTGAATCCCTCACTACGTTCGGGATTCTACTAAAGATCCCTCACTTCGCTCTGGATTCAAAAAACGCCCTCGCCGAAAAAATATTACTTTGCACCCTTGTCATACAATCTACTATTTATCAACCGATTTCAACTTCGACAAGTACGGATAACACAAAAACTACTTGTCAGAAAATACAATTGAATTGAAAACCTCCTTTTTGACGTCGGTTATAAAATACAACAGCATTGTATATTCAAGTAACTTTGCCTGAATATACTTTAACATCAACGCAAATTTTAAAAATAAAATCTTAATCACAACTGAACGCTCTACCGTAGATTCTCATTTCACGAACCCATTAGCTGTAATGATTGAAAATAAAACGCAACAGCTGGCCATGTTTTAAGTAAAAGACGCTAATAAAAGGGCTTCAATGTCGTACTTAATTACGGCTTGTTGTACTTATCCCGGTGCGGTTCAAAAAAACCAATAGCAATTAATCAGAAGAGTGAATGAGCGTTGACCTTTTTCCTGGGGAGGATTGAAAGGGTTCACTCGCAGTCGTTAGTCTATCGGCAATTATGGGTTACGATGTCTATACACTTGATTGGTATAAATTGTAAGGATTGATTGGTTAGTCTTTTCGATAAATATAGAAAAGTAAATTAATTTACACTTCTGTAAAGTAAGGATGGATGTTTGTTATTATTTGATTTTAAAATTTATTAAATTTATTATGAAACTAAGTAGTCTAGCAAATTATACGTCAGAGAATTAAAATTGGACACATAAGGCTGGTCACTCAAATTCATACGAATACGTGAACCCGCAAGTGTGGCACGACCTTCACGAATGATTATGCCATGTTTTCGTTGCATTTGTGGTTTTCAAAGCTGTCAAAGTTGAGACTAAAGTAATAAAAAAAGATTGAATTTGTTATATCGCCGATTCTAATAACCAGCTACACAGAATCACAAGTAAGCGTGGCATCATGTTTCAGCAGAATTAGATTCTCATATTACTGTGTAGCTCACTGTAACAAGTGGGGCGCATGATGGAGCAGGTACCTATTATGGTAATAAACCAATGCAAATACCTTTATTTGGTGAGGGGACAGAAACCTTGTTGTGTTCCGCCCCTCTTAACATTCTTATGGCGTTCTGACAACTCTGTAGCTATGGTAATTTTACAAAAAACAAAACCTTGTTCAAAATCGATAAAAACAGATAGCTCAAAATCGCTCTCAAATTAGTCGTGTCTAAACGAACATCTGATAATAATGTCAACTGAGACCGACCACTTAATGTGCACTCCAAAGCACGGAAATGTTCAAAAAATTTAATAGTTGGATGGATGAAAAACTCTGTTCTTAGTTATTAAGATATTGGCAACCACTGTTATTGTTTTTAAGCAGGTGCAAAATAATAAATTACACTCACTGAGGTCACTATAGTTACTCAGCCCGTTTTATATAACGCCACGATAATACATGCACTTACATAGCGTGGCGTTCTAAGATAATAAATACTTCAACAACCCTCCACAGCCATAGCCGTTTCCTACAAGGCTATTTGTATTCACAAGGGAGATAGCGAATGCATTTTGGCTTGCATGTTGGGGATTCGTGACGAATATACCCAACAAAATTTCCAATGCCAAAATATTCATGTGCCGTTGTTTTGGTCGGAGTAGATAGTGCACTTACCGATATTGAGACGCAATAGTTGTGAGTACACTTCATTGAATAGAAACGCGAATAAATCTTCTAGTACATGGTTTATTTGGGTAATGGGTATGAGTAATGATTACGAAGAGTACATAACTTGTAGATATACTAAATTATGTAGCATGAAGACTTCTGTGAAATATTCATTTCTAAATTGAACCGGAATGTCAGTTGCTGTGGAAATAGAAATAAATATTTTAAATAAAAATTTTCAAGTAATTATAAGGATTTATGGGGTAAAAAAGCCCTCAAATGGCGACCACGTCGCGGTAAGAGGAGCACAGGTCGCCCTCTCACCAGGTGGACTGATGACCTGATGAATATAGCGGAAAGCCGTTGGATTCAGAGGGCTCAGGACCGGTCTGAGTGGCGCCAATTAGGGGAGGACATGTCAAGTTTTTTTTTTATTTAATTAAGATAGCAAACGAGCATGCAGCACCACGTCTGCCGCCCATGACAACTGTGACCGACCCAGAACTAGACTCAATGAGGACTGAGATGGTCGCCTCTAAGAAAGTGTAACCGGCTCCACACCTTCCTATCCGGAACACAATTGTTCTTAAAACAATTATTACACGGTAGGAATGGTACTAAGTACCGTGGCGGGCGGTGGTATTTCCCCGGGTGAGCTCTAGGCCCTACCACCTGTTAAATCGTAAAGTAGGGGAGGCCTATGTTCAGCAATCGCTCTTCCAAAGACTGAAGGATAGATAGATAATGATTTACCAATCAAGGACCCAGCACAAATATCTTACGTTACCTACTACTTAAACATAGTTACGTGAAACGCAAACACGATACTTATTAATATCTACAAAAAAAGTGTTTTTTTTCTTACTTTTTTTTAATTAGCAACGAAACGAAAATTTTTGATAGTTACATAGATTACAGTTGTAATATGGTTTTTAATTCCTACTATAAATCATGACTTTTATGACATTTTATGGCCTTACAGATAGGTATCAATTAGCTTAATGTATACTTATGTATATCTATAGATTTAAAGTTCGCTAGGAATCAACAATGTTTTATTTCGTAAGACTCTAGTCACTATAAAACATTATTTCACAAAATTACTAATAAAATACTTATAAAAGCAATGATTCGGAAACTGCGTTAAGCTCAAGACCAGTAAGCCTATTATGAACTCTTAATTCCAGACAGTTCACGTTCACAACGTGAGGGTGACAGAGACAGCGCCTTAATAAGGCGCCTGAAGCTAAATCCTTCGCGTTTTATATATCTAATTCAAATCCTCTATAATTCTCCTTGAAGAAACGAATAGTATTACAAACATTTAAATGTCTTTTGAAACGAAGTAAACCAGAAGTAAACTAATAAAACGGTAACACTGATCATCCAAACTTCAGTTCCCAAATGATTCGTTTAAATGAAAATTTTTACGACTAAATGCTGTAGTTAATTAAGTATTGTTGTTTCTTAAGGAGTTTAATTGAGGAGTTTCAGCGCTAGGGGAGAGTTTAGCGTTGTTGCTATTGTCCCTCTTTAACGGCTTTTAAAACGGGAAATAATTTTGAGCTATTTCTATGCAAACAACTCAATGTGCGCTTTAGAGACAATTAAGCGTTTTTTGCTGTTAACTGTAGTTTTCTTCCCAGTTTCAACGGACCGTGGAGGGTAATGATTCGAAATGTTTTAGCTCTTTCATTGTCTTCGTTCTGCTATAATTATTTTCTGTTTACCATAAGGACTTTATCGGTACTATGAAGGGTTCTATTAGGTATATTGCCTGATATAAATTTGTAGTAGCGGAGGGGTAGATAAACAGACACGCAAGTGAACGGACAGGGACGGGTGAGAATGGGAATGGGAGCCAACGGGAAAAACCCGTGTATTCTACATGTGTATTGGACATTGGTAACTCAGTGAGTAGATATGATAAGAGTGCTCGATGTATGACATCATTGAAAACTTCAATATAGGTACCTAATTTGTATGTGAATTATTTCATGACCTACAAACATTCCCAAGGGGTAAAATACAGGTGGCAAGTTTATTAGAAAATTAGACAAAATTTTTATATGCGGGCCAAGCCGTGGACAAAAGCTAGTCTTTAATGTAAACTGATTTTATACACTTCCAAAGCTTTTTATTACACAGAAGCCGAAAATTCAATAATTATTTAATCCATAATTATCCCATATTCATCCCAGATAAATTGATTAATATAAATGATTAATATACGTGTACGCGGTCCGTACATTGAGCAAAATTGAAATTTTTACGTTCACCGAAACCATCGCAGGCTCATCTACTCAGTAATTTATTTACCTCGGCTGTAATTTAATAAAAACTTTATTTCCAGCCCTCGCTTTATTCCGTATTTCCATTTCGTATTAAATGTACCTAGGCCGAGCGAAGTTTTCGTAGAATTGTATAATTGTAAATTAATCATCGTCTTTTTCTTGTAAGAAAAGGTGGTTGACTTTTTGTTAGGAGAAGTAATATAAAATATAGATATTAAGTAAGACCATGGTTTTCGACACCACTCGAAAAAAAACCAAAGTTGTAATAAAAGCGTTTAATAATTTCAAGGCTTTTTACTAAATAATATTCAAATTAACTACTGCCTGGCGGGTTTAAGATTGACTATTAATACGCCGTTCAAATTTATATGAAAAGGATAAATAGCAACCCACACATATGACAGCTTCCGCCTCTGTGATTAAGGTTCACTGTAGATTGAAGGCGTGAATATAAACAGCCTTAAACAGATTTTGCTTAATATAAATTAATTAAAAGATGTGCTGTGAAGTTTGTTCGCTAAGCGACATTTTTTTCGTGTTCGATTGCAAAGCATCATATCTGGTGAGTAATTTGGAAATACCAAGGAATTTCAGTTGTAAAAGCTTACTTTTCTTGTTATTACTTCAAAAGAGGTAAATTTACTTGAAGGCTCATCGGCCGGGCGCAAGCCAACATATTACGCGCATAAATAAAATATCCAAAACACTTAGCCAAGTGGAGATGAATATGTTATCTCAAAACGATCCCATTAAATGCGTGAAGCGGCATTCCGCTTCAATAGACGACAATTTTATGGAAATATTATAACAAAAATATGGGTCACACTGTCGGAGATGAAATGAAAAGAATTCAAGCGATCGCATAACTTTAACTGCGAAGTCCATTAAGAATATGAAATGAAAGTGGGGCGAATGTTAAAAAGTTTTCAAATAGTCCGGCAGTTTGTACGATGGGACTTGCTTCTAGTTTTATTAAACTCTTTCGGGCTGAAATTCTGAATTTTAAATCTTGTTCTTGTCTTCAACGGTTCAATTCTATGGCTTTGATCGAAACTGACAACGAAGAAGTAGAAAGTATAATATTGAGTCTTAAAAAGTGTGCTTTGGGTTGGGATAAAATCTCGTCAACTTTGATTAAATCTGCACGTCAAACAATAGACCCCGTTCTAACCCATATCTTTAACCTTTGCCTTTCTACTGGTACTTTTCCTTCGACCTTCAAAGTAGGCATAGTACATCCAATATATAAAAATGGTGATAGATACGATTTAAATAATTATAAACCAATCTCTGTTTTGACATCTCTATCAAAAATACTTGAAAAAATATTAAACAATCGGTTAACAAAATATCTAAATTCCCATAATATCCTCTCAGATAATCAATACGGCTTTCGAAGTGGACGTTCTACTGAAGATTCTGTGATCTGTCTAACTAATAACATAATTAACAATCTGAATTCAAAATTAAAAACAATTGGTATCTTTTTAGACTTGTCCAAAGCATTCGATACTGTTTCCGTTCCTATACTTCTGAATAAGTTGGAACGAATTGGCGTGCGCGGAATGGCACTTGATATATTTCGAAGTTACCTGTGTTGTCGAAAACAGCGTGTACAAATTGGATCTCACATTAGCTCAGATTTACCTCTTTCTTTTGGTGTTCCTCAAGGTAGCGTACTCGGGCCTACCCTATTCCTTATTTATATCAATGACCTGTGCTGTCTGACGTTAAATAATTGTAAGATTATAGCCTATGCTGATGATACGGCCCTTCTTGTTCACGGCACCACTTGGGCCGAAGCTCGCGTCCTCGCAGAAGATGCATTACGAACAGTAATGAATTGGCTAGATCTAAATTTACTAACACTTAACTTAAGTAAAACAATTTTTATTCCATTTGCTAAAAGTGCTGTTTCACTACCACCCGAATCCTTCTCTATTACTGCTCATCGATGTCAATCTACTGATCCATCCTGCCCCTGTTTTAGGCTAACAATAGCTCATAGCGTTAAGTATCTTGGTGTCCAAATTGATTGTTTAATGACCTGGAAGGAACAGATAGAGGCAACTGTTGGTAGATTGCGAAAATTAATCTATATATTTAAATCCTTGCGAGCTGTTACCGATCAGGAAACTCTAAAAACTGTGTACTACTCCTTGGCACAATCAATCATGACATACTGTATAACAGCTTGGGGTGGATCTGTCAAGACTAGCATTCTTCGTTTGGAGAGAGCACAGCGAGCTATTCTTAAAGTGATGTATTCGAAACCCATTCGTTTTCCTACAGCAGATATTTATTCTCTAGCTAAAGTTTTAACGGTTCGGCAGCTATTCGTCCGGCAAATCATATTGCGCAAACATTCAAGTATGCCCTTTATTAATATCAACTCCTCCACTCGCCGAATCGCGCGGATTTGTTACCATGAATGCAAAATGAAATTAACAACTTTCTTACTTAACTTGTCATATGACGAGACCGAGTCACTCATTACTTCTTATACACTGTAGACCATCCACACACAGCCACGCACATACTATCTCACACGCACACACACACACACACACACACGCACACACGCACACACACACACACACATACACACACGCACACACACAACACACACACATACACACACACACACAATACAAACTAACTTGCTCAATATTGTAACTATTATTTGGATAACTTTGTTGTTTTTTAGTTAAGATATATTCAAAATTGTATTCCGAGGTGGGCGTAACCAGTGGTAACACAGTTAATACTATTTCCACTGTTTACGAACATTAACAAATGTAAAATTGTTTCTGGTTCTTGAATAAATCTTTAAATCTTTAAATCTCTTTAAACGGTCAAGGAGGCGTAAAGAGGTTCCTTTCCTAATGCTTAGTTTAGTTCAGTTAGTTCAGTTCGTGGCCAGCAACGCATTGGTGACGCCCCTAACGTTGCCAATTTCCATGAGCGACGGGGATCACTTACCATCAGCTGACCCGTCTGCATGTTTGCCTGCTTAGGCTATAAAAAGATTCTTCAAGCGCCTTCTTCAGGCGGTGGTAATTACCTTCATGGATTGTTACGTTCCTGAGCCATAAAAAGTTTTTGTGACTTTCTGTAGTCGTGTTCTTAAAGTCGATCGTCTGTTCAGTATCCCAGATTAAATTCCTGTAGTAAGAAGTTTTCTGCAAGGTAACCTCAGTCAAACAATATCCGTGTGATAGATTTACTTCAAATCAGTTCAAAGTTTGAATTTGAAAGAGTAGCAAAACATTAGTAGAATGGGAATATTTGTTGATTTAATAAAAAGTCGGCACCAACCCTTCGTCCAACAAGCAAGATTAGTAGGTACCAATTAAGAAAGAACGAATATTTTTGACCGTGTACACATCTGCATCAATACTGTAATGCTCAAACGTAGTACGATCATTTCCGTATTGGAATAGTTCATATGAATTACTTAGCTGGAAGTCTGGAACACACGGCGAGACACCACACAAATATTAGGACGTGTGATATAAGTTTAATTTAGTTGAGGATTGTTGCTACAGTTTGCGAGGTTGAGGATCAAGTGTGTAATAACTATAGTAGGATCTAACGCCCTCGGGGACTTTGAAATACGATCAATTAGACAGAACTGTTGAACTGATGTTGGTACCTACGTGTTTGCACTTGGGAAATTATGATACGTTCATAACGTATTCTGAACTGTTGTGGGCGTTAACGCAATCATTTCTATTATAGCGAGATTATGCAGTACTTAATGTATTCATTAGTTCGTAAGCTGGTCAATTATCCCTGATGTTTCAACGATATATGGAAATACACAAAGCATATTGCTAGTATACAGCATATACATAACTAGCAGCGTAGGCTAATTAAAATAACTGACTGTAAATTTTAATGTAGCAGTGAATCAAACAGAATAACTTTAAAAAACCAACTTCAACGTCGACAATACCACAAACATAATATTATAATTGTGTTATGTTGGAATTTCAGGACAGAAGTCCATTTTGTACTATTGACGAATTTTTTTTAACCTATACGTCACGTCCTAAATATAAATAGGCTGAACCTATGAAATTTTATCGACTTTAATACTGGCAAATCGGAACTCAAATATCGGGCATTCGTTTTAAAAATCTAAATTCAAATTTATTTCGAATTAGTCTATTGTAGGTTTAATACTTATTCGACGCCCATAATTTTCTTTGTAGATATATGTATCAAAGCCAAGCAATTTCCTCGTCATTTGAGAACCGACTTATTACTTTTTTATTTGAAAAAGCATTATGCATTGCAATGAATGGGCCATTGCTACTACGGCAGTTATAAAATCGAAGGGAAGTCGAGGAAAACCGTTTAGTTTTATAGGCACGTACCTGTATTTCATATAATTTCTAACTTTTTTATTGAAGTCGGTTTTATTGATTTTGATTTTATGCTTACTCCACTTTATATGGTAAGAGTTTAAAATAGTCTTAAGTGTAAAAACTTCGAACGAGCCTATTCATTTGTGAATTGAACGATGTGCTTAGTCTAGCCACCGTTAATGAACATAATACCGTTTTCGGTTACAACGTTTTCGTTGAGTAAATGATAGACATATTAGGAAAAACAACACTACTAAAAACATCAGCTTTTACCATATACCTTGAGGTTGCTTGCTTGAGCAAATATCTTTTCACTAACGTTAAACGAAAAAAAGAACAAATATGAAAGAGATGGCGATAGCAAATCAACTAAGTCCAGCAATAGGCATATCAATTTTGATTTAGGCATCATAACCCAGGAACACAATGTTATTGTATACTGTTTCTGAACAACGTCATCTGTTAACTCGGCGCGTGATCAAGAGTGACAGCGTTGTGGGAACTGCGGCGAATGTCAGAAGCATCCCAACGTGCATTTACCCTACGTTTGGCTACGTTTGGCGCACTAACCACAATATGTTGAGATACAATCCTCAGATGTTCTACGGCTTTGTACGACTTTGTTATTGAAATTCTCTTTCAATTTATATTTTGTTCTGGTGAGTTGTCAGTTGCTTCTTTTGCAAACTTGTTTTCTACTTCTATGGTACTGTAAATTGATCGCTTACTTATGTTGAGTGGTCGATAACCAGAACCTTTGATAAAGTTAATAGGACGATCTGGTAGAATAACGATCAAAAAGATACTGTGGATATCCACTGGGTATGACAAAGCGTAAGAAGGCTCATGTTGCTTAACTTTGTCGATCACTTAGAATCGACGCAAGCCGAGCTATGAGCGCTTCGATGAAGAGCTACATAACTTAAACAAGTACAAAGAATTCTAAATTCCTACACAACAGTCAAACGAATGGTCGTATAAAAATACCTGCACCGATTTATATGCGTAGGGAACAGCAACCACAATATGTTCCGACCAATATACGGACGTTGCGGTGGCATTTGGTCGTGAATGATCGGTGGCACGCGACGTCTAAAATATAGAATTTTGCTGTGCCATGTGTTTGCATTAAATTGTGTATGTGTTACTTTATAATTTATTGAATGCGCGATGAATTTTGCAGTGTATATACCTACCGAAATTATCCTCTAAAGTCCTAACTACTACGCTAATGAGTATTACATAGATAAAATTCAAATTATAATCTCAAAACTTAATGTGCTTTACAAATAACATTGTCACATAAATGTCACATAATATATTATTGAAATGCCATAAGTTTAGACTTAACACCGACCAACATTATTAATTAAATCTTCAAAATTTAAAATGAGGACTCGTAACGAGTTTATAACAACAAAATCCATCTGAAAATACTTTATTTCAAAATATGGAAATTAACACGTTCGCTGCGTTACGGGCAGAGTTTTGCCGTATTTGACTTCCGAACTGTGCGGCGGTCATTTGTCTGTGTCTTACGCCCGGTGCGGGGGTGGGTTTTATATGTTCCCGTGCACGCAGAAATGAGATAAATATATATCCAAGTTTCTTTCTTCAAATGTATTCCATTTTTCGAAAAAATAAGTACGGCATATAATGGTGCCGTAACGCACCAGAACTTAATTATTTATCTATGGTGCGATGCGGCATGTATGTTGCCGTAACTTAGACGCCGTACCGCACTGTAGGGAACTCGCGCGCAGCTTCAGTGTGCCGTAGTGATGTGCGCAAGGATCATCGTTTGCACGTATCGACACTGGATTGCGCTTTATCAGCGCTCGAAAATTAATATGAAGCGTTCTCGTAAGAAACTTAATATAAATAAAGTAATTAAGACGGAAGGTGGTGAGCTATAAATGTTATTAAAATAATAGTCTTTATCTATTTTATATTTTTTCCCAATCAAAACTTAACCAGACGATTAAGAATTGATCCATTATCTTTGATCTCAAATTGCAATGATTATGTTTCTTGTTACTTATATATACATATTTAATTTTGCATGACAAATCAACGATAATAAAATAGCAGTTTTCAACCTATTTTGCATTTTTTTCACAATTAAATCTTAACTATACGATAAGAAATTGATCGGATACATTTAGTCTATAATAATTTTAATGCTTATGTTCCTAATTACTTATATTTTTGTTTAATTTTGCATGACTTTAATAAATGTAAATAAAATAACAATCTTCAACTATCTTACAAATGTTTCCCAACACTAGTTTTAAATTCGGTCTATCGATCTACATGCGGCACGGCATGTATATTGCCGTGAAATCGTTGATTTTCAAAATTATGCATAACTTCTAAAATATCAGGTCGAGACCCTGGCGACGTTAGCCATGTGTCAATAGATATACAATCTATCGATTCGTTTATTTTTTTAAAGTAAAACATGGGTTTCCATGTCTGTAAGAGCCTTCAAAGTCAGGTCCTGGTACAGCAAAATACAAGCCGTAACGCACAGCAGGCAATACTGATACGGCAAGATTATGACTCGTAACGCATGGGCAGTAAGTTTTATTTTTGTGCAGACGCAGTGAACGTGTTAAACTTATAAGTAACTTTATAAATACAGAAAATTTTCAAAGGTCATTTCTATGTATATTTTTCATTTCAATACTCAGTATAGTAACCCTTGCCTACGAATTGTGCTCTTACGCGTTTCTTGAAGAAACTTGAATATACTTCTTGAATACTCGGACAAGACACGTTTAAACATTAATCATCAATTTCCTTCAGCAACTTTACGCGTTAGTATCGAAAGTTGTAGGAACATCACATTTAATTTTATATTTCCCAAGGTTGATACTACCAACTATCAATTATTAGGTAGGTAAGGTAGAAAAAAAAATGATTAGGGGTAGCAGTGATTATTATAGCTATAAATAATTTTGAATTTAAATTTCAATGTAGTGGGTCTTTTTGTGTTAAAGTGACTAGTATGATTATTTCATTATGTTGCATTTAATGAAATTGATTCTTTTACAATCTAATTCATTCTTACATTTTAAAACAACCTTGTTGAACCAGGGCTTACCTATTGGTAGGTGAAACAATTTCTTTGAACCTAGGGCAGCTGCCCAGTTTCAGTTTTAAATATGGAATTTTACAACCTAATTTCTTCACTAGTTTCTTGAAGACTTAATGAAACAATAAGCGAACAACGAAAAATGACCAACTCAAAGACTCAGCGAAAAGTGGTTGAAAAAACCAACTTCTACTAAACTTCATTTCATTCATTTAATGCACCATTCAATGAAGTTTTCTTCATGTGATGGACCCGTAGTTGAGGAGTCAGTGGGTAGGTAGGACATTTTTTTATAAGTCATAGAAAATTGCGCATTATCTCATCAAACCAAGTGCGCTTTCCTTCGTACCTAAACTACGAATAAGTCGCCATTAATCATAGATTGGTCAGAATTGGCAATTACCAAAGACATTTATATTTCATATGAATAATGGATGATCAAATGAACTTCACGAGTGAAGTTCGATCATTATTATATGAGTAAGCTTCATTCGAAGATATAAAGATAACAACGTAGTCCTTTAACCTACAAGGCAACTTCGCACGTATTAACAGAGATTCAATTCTATTGAAACAAAACATTACTTGACTGAGTGAAATGAAACGTCTTTTATCTATGTGAACACAGTGGGGGTAGCAGGTAGGCGGCTACCTGCTACCATCATCCGGACCGAGTCCTCATTCTTTAGAGTCTTAGAGGGATTCGTTACATATTATATCACACAAAACTTTTATTTGGGTAAGGGTGGGTGGGTGTTTATATCTTCGAATGAAGCTTACTCATATAATAATGATCGAACTTCACTCGTGAAGTTCATTTGATCATCCATTATATTTCGTAGCTTCATTCTTCAGATATAAAGATAACAACGTAGATGTTTAGAGCATAAAGTTTTGTGTCTTGAGTATCAAAGATAAACAAAGTGAATTTTACAGATTATTTATTTTATTTTATTTGTATACATAATGTATGGATATAAATTAACCCTTAAGTATAATGAATTATTACAATTATTATTATAATGATTAACTTCAATATATTTTAATCATTCCTTAAGCAAACAGACTTTGCAAAATTCCCTTCATCGATAACTGGACGATGGTAAAATTTTGCAAAGGTTTCCGATGTTTTTGTCCAGCCAGCAGTTTTTCGAATAATATCGAGCGATATACCCGCAGATCTAGCAGCAGACGTGGCTGCGTGTCTCGTGCTATGAGCACTAAACACAGAGACATCTATACCACTATCTGCGAGGACTTGCTTAATCCACCTGCTGATTGTTTGGGCAGATGCCGGTCGGTGAGGTGGCCTAAAAGTTAACAAAAGATTCTGTGAGTTGTTGCTTCTAAGATCTTTTGTAACAAACAAATAGTCTTCAACAGCTGTAGCTGGACAAATATCTTTATTTTGTTCAAAATACGGTAAAAATAAAATAGGTGGATTACGACCTGCAACGGAAGTTTTAATAATATCCGAGATAACAATTCTAATTCCATCAGGACAAACTGAGGTATTTTTTAATTTAATTAAAGAAAGTGTCTGGACTCTATGCGCAGTACATAAAGCAAGTAAAATTACCAATTTTTTCGTTATTTTTTCAATATTAAGAGTACGATTAGGTGTCCAGTTTGCAATATAATTTAAAACGACCTGAGGATTCCATGTTTGGACATATTTTGGGGTGGAAGGTCTTAGCTTATAAACCCCTTTGAGTAATCTTTTTATCTTATCATCTGACATAAAGTCACTTCCTAAAAGCAAAGATAGCGCAGATCGGTGACTATTCATAGTGCCATATGCAGCTCCTTTATTAAATTGTTCCGTAAGAAATAAAATAATGGAAAAAACTGAACCCTGATAAAAATTAAGATTGTTATCTTGGCAAAACTCCCACCATATCTTGAAGGTAACATTATATTGATCCAATGTGTTCTTAGAAAGCGACGCTTCCATTAAAGTCAACGCAGCCTCTGGTGTTCCTTTCTTTAAGAACGCGCGCCTGATAGCTTCGCGGCAACCAGGGTATGTTGTCGAAGTATGCGGGGAGTCCTGGAAGTAGAGTGAGACAGACAGATATCAGATGGCTGCAAAAATATAATGTCCGATACTAATAACTTTATAAGAAGAGGAAACCAGGGCTGCGAAGGCCAGTATGGAAAAACAAGTATACCAGATGCCTGCTCAGAACTAATTTTTTCCAAGCATTTTAAAATTAGTGGGAAAGGGGGAAAAGCGTAAAAATAGAATTTTTTCCAATTTAAGGTGAATGCGTCTACAATAAAGGCATCGGGATCTGGTTTCCAAGAGGCATATATTTTACACTTGGCATTGGTGCGAGAAGCGAACAAGTCGATTTCAGGAAATCCAAACAATTCTATTATTTTTTGAAAAGCATGTTGAGTTAATTGCCACTCTATATCAGGATTAACTTTCCTTGATTCCTCATCAGCTTCAATATTATCTCTTGTGTTAATATATGAAGCAAAAAGCCATATATTTCGGTTTTCGCACCACTGCCAAATTTCTTTAGCCAAATCATTTAAATGGGGATGTTGAATCCCGCCCATTTTATTTACATAGCTTATTGCTGTGGTATTGTCAATTCGCAACAGTATAGTACAATCAGATTTGTGAGCCGCAAAGCATTTAAGTCCAAGAAATACTGCTAATAGCTCAAGATAATTAATGTGATACATTTTTTCATTTTTCTTCCATCCACCATTAGCGCGTTCGTTGTTGCAGAAAGCGCCCCAGCCTATATTTGACGCGTCAGTAAAAATCTCCATGTCATACTCAAATGTACCTACGGGGTTGGATGTACATTTTATGTTATCTATCCACCACTGTAAGTCAGGTACAATCTTATTTGACGGTTTAAATTTAGCTTCATAAGATCCATACTGTTGAAGCGCAAGGTATTTTTCCCTCTCCAGCTGCTTTGTGTATAGCCAGCCGTAACGTACAGCTGGACAAGCAGCGGTAAGCTGACCTATCAAACGCGAGAAATCCCGTATAGAACAGACTGGTAGTGAAGTAAACTTCCGGACTGTTTGAGCTATACTGTTGCGTTTTTCAATAGGTAGCAATAAACGCATATTTACGGAATCGTACATAAATCCTAGGAAGCGACAAACTTGTTGAGGTTTTAGAGAGCTTTTTTCATAATTAATAATGAAACCTAGGCATTCCAATAACTTCACAGTTTCTCTTACGTTTTGCAAGCATTCCTCGTAGGTTTGGCCAATACACAAAATATCATCTAAATAAACAACCGACGTAAAGCCGCGAGATCTTAACACCGTTATTACCTCCTTCATAATTTTTGTGAAAGTCCGAGGTGCCACGGAGAGGCCATACGGCATCGCAGTAAATTCGTATATATGCAAATCATTGTTTTCGTCTACAAAATTAAAGCGTAAGTATTTTCTATCCGCCGGAGCGATCGGGACAAGCAGGTATGCTTCTTTCAGATCTATCGTAGCCATAAAACCATTTTTAAACAATAATTTCGCGGCAGTTCGGTAATCTTCCATTTTGAAATGAAAATTGGAAATAAACTTATTTAAGGACTTCAAGTTCAAAATGAACCTCTTGCCTCCATTAGCCTTCGGCGCTAAGAATATTTTTGAAATAAATTGATCCTCGCGCGGCATGCATTTTAAGATAGCACCTAAATCTAGCAGATTTTGAATAGCTTTGGACATCTCATATTTTTCTCTAGTTGAAAAAACATTATTTGGGACAAAATTCTGTTGTACGTCTCTTGCAAAAGGTATAGAGAAACCGTGTTCAATCCAGTCTAAAATGGTAGGGTTATTCGTAACAGTACGCCACTGATTAAAGAAGGTCTGTAAACGACCGGCATGTACCTTATTCAATGTCGGGTCGGAGGACGGGACTGTTTGTGGTAGCTCGAGGACTTCGTCGTCTGTGTTGGCGCAGAATTGCTTTTGCGCCCTGCCACCTGGGACTTCTGCGCACCTCTCGCCTTGTTGGCGGGCTGATATAGGCGAGGGGCGCTCGTCCAGTTTCCCTGAAACCGTGGTCTGAATGCCATCGAATTCGACGTAGACGGCGTAGGAGCTTTTGGATTTGCTGAAGGTTTCTTGATTTGCAATCCTTGCTTTTCAATAGTTTTTGATGTTTTAATTTTTTCAGACAACTTGCTTCCAAAGAGGGTTTCGTCCCTTTCGACATCTTGTATGATATTAAGAAAGGATTTATCCAATGCCGGAGTTAACAACTTGACCCTGGTTTGAGTTTGGGTGTAATGTAAATCTGACAAAATACGACAACTATCAGATAAGACCTTGATTGCGCGTATTTTATTTGCTTTTTCGTCATCAGAGGCAGTAAGAAGCAGCGACATCGCTCGATTAATGGCCGTAATACCCAGTCCAAGCTGCTGTTGAGCAGTTTCTGTTTTCTTATCGCGTGCTCTGGCAGCGTCAGTCACAGCCGCGGAGATTTCTGGGTTCAAACTTGGGGCCCGCAGTAATTTACAATTTTCCGGTATAACGTATTCCTTCAAAAACTTTTCTTTAGCTTCTTTTTCTTGTATCCCTTTACTCAACAACGGAAGCCAACGCTTAGCCAAATCGGGGTGAATTTTTTCACCATACTTGGGTGACTCATCAATAGGGTCGCCTAGAGCGAATAAAATTTCAGCCTCAAGTTCCGGAACACTTTCCTCAGCCTTATCTTGATTAGGCTCCGAGGTTGGAGTACTGGATATCAATTCATTTATTTGTGGAACACTTTCTGGCGGTTCTGTTGTTATTTCGTTTGTCGGGGTTCGGTTATCTGGAAAAACGAAATATTGTAAAATTTGAGGGTACTTGAAAATTTTTATCACGAAATTATACATAATAAACTGTTTGCGAGATGTTTCCCTTAGCAATCATTATATTATGTAGGTTTACTACAAGGTTGACTCGTGGTCAGCCTTCTGGTAAAGAATTTCCTTCGTGTTGACTCGCGGCCAACCCCCTGGATAAGATGCCATCGTGTTGACTCACGGCCAACCTCCCGGCTTTAGAGTTCCTTCGTGTTGACTCACGGCCAACCTCCAGGATAAGGATATATACGATATAAAATATCACTTTAAAATCACTTCACTTCACTTCATAAGCACAAAGAAAAAATATATTTATAAAACTCACCTGAGTTTTGTTCAGAATCCGTGGAGTCTGAATATATCACATTTGATCGCAGACGCCGCTTGTACTGCTTTTCTTGTAACTTTCTAATTTTTTCTGCATAATAATCAATTTTTTCCTTTGATTTTCGTTTCGGCATAATTAAACACTATCAATTAAACACTTTATTTGAAATTTAACGGATTTTTTCCTCGACAAAAAAAGACGTGTGCTCGTTGCCTCGCACGGAAAAAGAATGAGGACTCGGTCCGGATGATGGTAGCAGGTAGCCGCCTACCTGCTACCCCCACTGTGTTCACATAGATAAAAGACGTTTCATTTCACTCAGTCAAGTAATGTTTTGTTTCAATAGAATTGAATCTCTGTTAATACGTGCGAAGTTGCCTTGTAGGTTAAAGGACTACGTTGTTATCTTTATATCTGAAGAATGAAGCTACGAAATATAATAAGTGAATACGAAATAAATATTATTTTATCAGATAACATTAAATAAAGGAAAATAAGTTAGAAATACGTTAGTAACCCTTTTACCAATATCTCGTAGAAATAACAAATCACATATTTCAACAGACCCGTCCTGAATCTAAATCCTTATTCCGTATTGTTCATTCGACAATATTTTGGAATACGTGCCTTATCTACAAATGAACTACGAAAGTATGAATAGAGAAGGGATAATTTCAAAATGGCGGCTCGTTTTATCAAAAACAATAATAAATTACTATTTACAACTGTTTAATTATACCACGATTGCAAACAATTTCTGATAAGTGAGAACCTCTCTGAAATTTATGCCTGATTATATTTGAAACTAGTTAACGTTTATTGGGCGGTTACCTTAGGGAAATTCCGTGTACAGAATTACAAGTTTTCGTGTTAATAAAAGCGCTAGAGGTGAGGTTCAGGGTTGGAAACGTCTACTTGGATGAATAACTATCGTCGCGAGCCTAGTTCGCCGAACTCGCTGTAAGCATGTTTGTTTACTTACCCGACACGACACTTTGTACCTACGTTAAAATATGTTTGTATAATAGTTACAAGCATAATTAATCTTTAAAAAAAACAAAAACTATAAAACTGCCTCGAAGTACCTATGTCAGAACAGAGCAATAGGGCACACTCTGTAGCTAAACTCTGAAACAGAAGCTGACAAATACTACCTATTTTCAATCGATGTACTAGAAGATGCAGTTTTTGGGTTGGTTAAAAGCATTCTCACCGCCTATAGTGGATCATGACTACCTACTCCGTCATTCAACGCAACGAAGTTTCCAGTTGTCATCCGTGAAAATAAAATAAGAAAAGTCAATTTAAAAACATAAAGAAGAAAAAAGTTTTTATGAAATAACGCCAGTCGACGAAACATTTAAAAAACGTTCATATGAAGGCTTACGAACGTTTGGTACATATTTAAAACGCGAGTTTAAAGTTGAGATTTCAGGCTCAGTGACTGGCAAAAGCTGGTGTGCGAGTGCGAGCTAGTCACGAAACTGCGCTTTAACGTATAGAATTACAGAAAAAGAGTAAAACGACGTTTCTAGGTGAAATCATACGCGACCTGTCGAGAAAAAGTTGTTTTAGCGTTATTTAAAGCGCATTCGCAGTGGAATGAAGTTTACGCGAAAAACTTTGTAAAATTTACATTTGTCGGAAAAAATCAGTTTCAAAGCTCAACCGGGAGCATTGCACGGCACCGCAGCCTGCCTTGAATTGAAATGGGTCCTTTTATAACTTCAGATTTCTATGAATATTTTTAAGAAACATACAATACAATCAGAATACGTTGCACATATTGCGCAATATTGTTGGTTTAGGTTAGCTATAATGATTTTGGATAAGTAGATACAATGAAAAACAATTTATGCTTCTTGGCTTTCTATTGTGCAGTTTGTTGTTATAGTTATTGCATTAATAAATGTATATTCGAAGCCTTACCGGACGGACAACTTATACTTGGTTAGACATAATCTTCATCGATTTGCGGTGGACTTGTCTGCTGTGCTATATGTCAGTACCATGGTCAGTACCAAACTTATAAATTTATTTATTTATTTATTTATTCCATAGCTTACTACTAACATTAAGTACAGGTAGCATCCCAATACGTTAGTGTAAGTTAATATGAGTAATGTTAATATGAGTATGTTAATGTAACACTTATTGAAACCTGAATAATTTGGTGCTATAAACACAGTAAAGTCAAGATCATCACATAAAAGTTTTCTTCAATACTTACATAGATATAACATATCCATAAGTTTGGATCATGAAGAATCAAAACGGAGTAGCACCGTCTTTAAGTTTAGCGAAAGATCTTCTTGTGTTTTAAATATTCAACATATAGAAATAAAAAAGTTCACAAAATAGCTACATGTTTTTGAAGCCCTGACTACGATTCCATTTCTCTGATAGACTAACATACTGAAGCTCAGACTTTTAAAAATCTGTTCATTCTTAACTTGAAGACCATTAGGTATAGATATATACGAAGTAATTTAAAAAAGTTGCCAAGATTTCTCACCACTTAATGACGAATTATTAGGATCGTGGTATTAAGTTACTCGATGTCTGAAGATATAAACGGGTATAATATGCCAAGCAAATTGACTCTGTTGGTACAAGTAATTACTCGAGAAAATAAAATACAGAACGCAGTATAATACGAATAACAATTATGGAGAAATTGTAAAATTACTGTTTATAAACATTAATGATTACATAACAACCTGACTAACATTTGCTTTACCTCTTCAAGTTTATAGATACGAGTAGTAGACGATTCTATTTTTAACTTCGATCGCAACGCAATTCCCGTGTAAAACAACGTTCTTTCCTTATTTTTGGAAATTTTAAAATCTTTTTGAACTACATTCCAATGTTGCCCTTTAAAATTATTTTGCAAGTTTTTACGTTCATTGATCTAAAAAAATGCATTCATTCAGCGTTCACGATTTTCAAATTTTAAGCTTTGAAAAATCATATCTATCTCCACTGTCGTATAAATTCAAACTAAACTCATATGGGAATGAACACGTTTGCTGCATGACTTCAAAATATGGCTTCAGTCAGGTTATATTGGTTTCAGCTTAGAAATTCTGTATTCGGAAAGTAGTTTGAACTATTCAAATGTTATTTGTAAAATTAAAATTATATTCCGAATATAATATTGATGTTTAGCTATATAAATCTAATAAATCAAAACTCTAAGATACGCGCAAAGGCGTTTGATATGAAAAAAGTGGGATTTATCAAGTGAATTGCAGTGAATGTACGAAACTGCAAGTTTTAATAAAATGGTAAATTGATTCACAGTTTTTCCCACTGGGCTCCGTTTTGAATGCTCTCTCTTATATTTTATGCTAACGTTTTATAATAGATTCGTTACTATATTTCGTTTTTTGCAGCGTTTTGGGGCTAAAACTAACTTGTTTGAAAAGGTCAAAAGGCAAGGTTTTTCGTAGATCAAAGCTACGCTGGTAACCACGTTTAATCTGTTTTATTGTATGTATACTTTTTGTTACTAAAATCGGCGAATAAAAGAACATTAAATAATGTATAAAATTATTTGTACTAAAAGTGTAATAAAATTACATTTTTCCAACAGCATCCGCTAACTGGACCAACCAACCTAATGCCTAAGTTGAGTTTTGTTCTGTGTCGGTCGGTTGTCATGGGCGACAGCGAAAGGGTAGTGCTACATTCTCGATTGCTATTTTAATTTCATTAAAAATATAGTTTACGCTGTAATGTAATTGTTAGGTAACATCGCTATTTGCAGATGCAAAATAATAAATTATTCTTCAACAGTTTACCAACACGCAAATAATAAACTCTAGGAATTATAGTTCTGCTCTAACGTAAAACTTTACCATAACGTGTAATTAGAAATTTTCCGAAGCGTTCATAAAATTGAATTTTTTCCCTCGCTTTTAAGAGAAATACGGTGTTCTGGTAATAAAGCCAAGTTTTGCGGAACGGTGAAGTTTGTTGTTAAGTATTATTCAGAGCGATAATTAACAAAGATAAGTTATCGCATCTCGAGTGTAGTTTCCATTTGTAACACGTACTCATAAATACCTCAGTGATAATTGTTCTTACGGACTAGCTGACCCGTGGAGACGACGCTGTCCTGTAGCATATATGATTTATATCTCAGGTTCTAAGTGTCCTATTAAGATGAAACCTGCAGCATTTTTCAGTAAATTTCTAGCAGCACTACTGCAAAAACCACATCAAATTTCATTCAGTAGTTTTTGCGTGATGCCCGAACAAACATGCAGGCAAAAATATTAAAAAATATAATTATATATTTTGGCTTCTAGGGCTAACCCTATGAAGATCCTTCATGCTCAATATTCTCAAATACCTCATCAATAATTAATTATTATTCGAAAATAGATCTTTTTCGTAATGGCCCATATTAAAAATTAAAAGCGATTAGTTTTTGAGTCATTTGTACTTCTTGATGTTGAAGTCGTTGTGTTTTTTCAAAAGTTAGTTGCTGCATTCTTGATTAAGATGGTTTGTTTCATAAAAATTAACCCGTAACTCTTACTCTAGTTTGAGCAGCTGAACAACTACAGGGAATAACGTATTTTTCAGTGCGCAGGAAAAACGAGGAAATCTTGCAAGCAGCACGACATTTAATGTACATCGTGTTAAGTGCAACGTGTAGTTGTGGAACGGGGTCAAGACACGCGTAATGTAAGCGTAACTCTGACGGAAACAGGTTATTTTTTTAAGAAAATAAATCCTGCTACGTGTATCAGAACGTCTTAAGAAGAATATTCTTTCTGGCGTTGTTTTTCCTTCGATGTTTGTGTATTTCATGAAATGCTATATCTACAATAGGTATCTACTCCAGGTATAATAAGAAGCCAAAGATATAATTTTTAAAATTTCTGACTGTCGGTCTCTATGTTTGTTCGAGCATCACGCAAAAATTACTAAATGAAATTTAATGCGGTTTTCGCAGTTCTATTGCTGGAGCCGCTGGAGTTTTAACTTAAAAAAATGTGTAGTTATACAATTATCTTAATACGTTGTTTAGAACCTATATCAATAACACATATTGCTGTCGGGTCAGCTAGTAGTCGGAGTGATCTATCTAATGCTAAGCAGTCACCGTCGCCCGTGGACAATAACAAGAAAGGCGTTGTTGAAATACTGTCAAATAAAGAATAGAGAATGACCAATATAAGAGTTCTGTCAACTTCTTTAAAACATATGAATCCGCGATGTAATGTATGGTGAAGTAAAGTATTAAAATGCAGCATCCCACATCGAAAACATACGAGTTGTGGGTTGCAGCCAAAAATATTTAATTACGCCGCCAGGCCGAATCCGGCCCTGAAAGTTAGTTTCTTGAAACGCTGAGTATGATATTAAAAGTTACAAGTGCAGTGCGCAGTAAGGAGGTCAAGATAAACGAAATTCGGTATACGACGGTACTCGCTCGCTGCTAGCTCGACGCTAGCAAACCAGGGCTGAACTCTAGTCTGATGTAAAGTGAATATTTTCTGATTTTTTTGTGTTTGAATCAAGAATCAAGTTGTATAAAGTCTGCAAGATATTACAAAGTTATTTTATAACAATTTTCTGATTAAGTAAGTAGAGTGTAAATTGAGAATTTAAATAAAAAATCTCCGCAACTAAGATCAATTCTAAGCCAAAAATGCCTTAGGCACATAATTTTCCACTAAACAAAAAACTACCGCGACGAGTAAGGTTTTAGACTGAAAAAAACGCACTCAAACAGCTCTATTCAGTCTGCAGCTACGGTGCCACAGACAGACCGGTTAAACTTATAAAACTCTTTTTTTACGTCAGCGCCCGGGGGTTAACAAATGGAGAGTAAATAGGATGGAGATTTTACAAAGTAAGTGCGATTTACCATCCAAGAATACATCACTAATTACCATCAAGTGGGATTGTACCAAAAATTTACATAAAAAAGACGTGTGGCACTCGGAGACTGCCGCGGTAAAGCTATTGCATATCATTATATATAAATTAACAAAACAAAAAATAATACTGCATTTGTGATAATAATAATAAAATGAATGTATATAGAGTAATAACTCATTTTCTTTCACTATTTTTTCGTGACTTTCTTCATTAAAATAAATGCACTTTGTTTATTCATATTTAAAATACTTTGTAGGTACACAAATTATACGAGTACAGATATTCACTGTTTTGCAGTGTTTCATAGGCAATATCACTGAAAGAGACGCATAATAATGACGTAAGCCTAATTGTTATACCGCCAACAGACTCACGCGAGAAGTCTCGAAGAGAAATCTTGCCGCGAATTTGCGCGAGAACCGAGAAAGCATCTACACTCATGCGACCTTCTCATTCGCATCCTCGATCGTCATCCGGAATGGACGTCAGTGCAGCGGCTTTGGTTTTGTGTGCATTAATATACTATAATCTTGTGAATACTAAAATAAGAAATAAATTAATATAAGTACTAAAATAATAATAATAATTGGTAACCACAGACAGTAGATAATTTAACTAGAAATGTAAATTTTAAATACAAAAACACACAACGGTCCCACTGAGACCGAACGAGAATGTGAATACGGTTCTCTTTTCTCGCCCGAGAAACCTTTTGAAGCGGGCAAAAATACCGACACCGATCCGAGCACAGGCGAGCCCGAGAACGAGACTGCGAGAAACCGATCACATTCACGCTTCTCGGGTGTTCTCGGGGGTTCTCGGCGTGAGTTTGTAGCCGCTATTAAGAATACATACGTACATCATAACGTCACATTATAGGTGCAAGACATTTTAATCTTTATTAGAAACGGATAATGCATTAATTTGTGCAAAGAAGATTTAAATATTCTGAACAAAAGCATAAGAACTATTTCAGTTGACAAAATAATTCTTTTTAAAAAGAAAATTGACATTTGACATTTAAGTCCTACAACGATCTTTTGGCGCGTGAATGACGTGTGGGTGACAGAGACAGTGCCTTACAGTTTGCCTTGCCTGTATGGCACTGTCTCTATCACCCTCAAGTCATTAATATAGTGTCATTATTTTATGTCATGTTATTATTTTGTATGTTTTAAATCTAAATACGCGATAATTCGACTATTATGAATACATGTTGTCGATTCCAACGCCTTATTTAATCCAGATCTACATGTAATTATTCTTAAAACACCGAACCGACGGGGCGAAAATCAAATGTTTGACAGGTAAGATTTGTATGGGAAATTAAAATTTTCATTTTTTTAGTATTTTCCTCGCAATTTTTCATATTTTCTCATCGCTGCAACCTTCCCTGAACTTCCACGAATATTTCAAGACTAAAATTAGCCAAATCGGTTTAGCCGTTATAAAGTAAAAGTTAGTTAACTCAGTTAAAAGTTCTGGTATTTATCGATGTGTGGGTGCATAGACATAGTAACTATGTCTGTGTGTAGGGTGTAATAAATTTTCGTTACGAAATTTTTGCATTCGGTCCCCGCGCCCAAGGCCCGCGATAAAAGCTATGCAATAGCTTAAAAATAAAGTGAAATGTGGTTGATTCCAGAAAACAACTGTTAATAGGTAAATATGTTTAACGAATACATTGTAAAGGATAGATATGACAAACGGGGTGCCACAAGTTTTTTCATGTTTTCCCTACAAGAAATCACTGATTTCATGTAATAACTTAGATTCGTTATCGAAATAAAGGGTTGTTGTTTTAAAGCTTCCCTTAAATTGGACATGTGCTTTAAAACCTTGTTAATTCTTTCTTTCATTTGATAGCTCTTCTCATCATTAATTTTTTTCCCTGTGACATTTTATATAATCAAGAAAGTAACTAAAGACAGTTCATGATGTTTAATGTGTATAAGTAGACATGTGTAAAACGTATAGGTATACCTATACAGTATACACATTATGTAAAACTCTTGGTAAATCTCTCAAAAAATTTTTACGGTATCTTAACAAGTGCTCATTTGTTACGCACACATCCAAACAAGTATATCCTTACTTGTTACATAACCTGTGTGTCACTTTTGACACTTCACATACAAATGACGTAATTCCGGGCATGTGTTAGAGGATGTAGGTCAAGATGGGGCTAATCTAGTAAGTGTAATAAATAGCCCCCTATCACATTTTGTCCTCGTTACCAGCCGGTTGTGTCACTAACGTAAATTACGAAAATAGGACACGAGCACGAGTATGTCAAACTAACGAGTATGACACATTTCACACGTAACACGTCATTATAGGGGCACTTGACAAACAGTTGGCTTATCCCTGAATATAATTTTTACTTTGTTCAGCTTTCAATATGGTCTTCCTTGTCATAAGGTGTTGGTTTTGAAATCAAGGTAGTAGCCACTACGGAGCATCGGTCTCTCCTCATTATTGAGAAGGTTAAGAGCATAATTCTACCAAGCTGCTCCAGTGCAGATTAGATTGGCTACTAACCCCTCCAGGTTACTAGAGAACTTATATATCAAACCCGATTTTGAATTTAGCAACGCTAAATGCATGTAAATGCAGATACGATATACACTGCAAGTTTTCAATCCATTAAAACGCGCTGGCTTTTAGCATTTCTCTATCGACAACCGATATGAATGCTAGTCACATTTGTGAATCAGTCCACTGCAAATTTCGACTAGAAATGCGTCGCTGTTGCCATCAAAACCCCGACCCACCCCGCACGTTAATTATGGCCGACCTCACCGCTGTAAACCATGGCAACACCTAACTATCCGAAGTATCGGAAGTAGGTAAAATACGATCAATTAAATGAGGTATTTGGTTCGAAGTTAGGGTTTGTTTCCACGGGTTTTGAACCGGGAATGCTATTTATTATTCAACTTGCTTATTTTTGCTTTCATATTGGATTTCGTGGTTGGCTAGCTACCATCTTGTCGACTGGGTCAGCTGCTACCAAATGACTTGTCGTGGGAACTTAAGAATCAGTATTTGTTTTTCCTATTCCTACCGAAGCGTCGGTTATTTCATATTACTCCTGAGAATGAAATACTCCTATTTCATACTACTCGCAGGGTCTTGGGTTCGATGCGATTTGAATGATGCCTTTTAATCTCTAGGTATAATTAGTCTTGATGTGTTTTTGTCTTTTGTGTGTTATCGATTATCGAAGACTGCGAAGCTGTGGAATGAGCTTCCTTCTGAGGTATTCCCGGAGCGCTATGACATAGGGTTCTTCAAGAAAGGTGTAAAAAGAGCTCTCCTTCAGGGCCGGCGTTGCACTGGTGACTCCCCTGGTGTTGCTGGTGTCCATAGGCGACGATGTCCACTTACCATCAGGTGGCTCGTCCGCTTTTTCGTCAGCCCTTCATGCTATAAAAAAACTCTTGCTACGTGGGAATACTGGTGAGACACTACGAATGCCGTTACAGATTAAAATTTTTATTTTTCAAAAAATTGAGGAGGTTCTCAATTCAACTGTTTATTTTCTTATGTGTTTCTTTTACCTCTTAATTTTGCAATTAGTGAACGAATTTTGATAACTCTTTTTTATTTAAAATGCAGTGCTTCACGTTTAGTTTTGTATTTTGAGTCACACCTGACAAGTAATTTTGAATTATAGAGATATTGTCGATTTTAAGTTGGTTATTTTTTATAAAAAGTTATTTATTTACAAAGTCGTTAGGAAAGCGAAACCGTGGAAACTCGTGGAAACAATTCCTTGCGTACCAGTATCACAGTATTATTTACTAGCAATGGACCCTCTGGGGAAATCTCCTCGGACAGGGAGCATGAACGGCCGGTAATGGCAAACCTTTGAATAATAAACACAATTTTGTGTGTGAAATTTTAATTAAACTTTACTTTGTAAATAAAGTAGTTTTTGACGCATCTTCAAGTTTAGTAATTAAACAAGTTTTTTGTGATTTGTAACTTATCTAATTAGTTTTGTCTATGTCCATCAGAATGAATATAATCCATGGTTTAATTTTAATATAAAATTGGTTCCGACTGAGGCCAAATATATTAACTACTAGACTTTATAGAAAATGTCGTACCTACTCCCTTCTATCGTAGTGAGTCCTAGATATGGAGAATAATAACCAAAACATAAAGATCATAATTTAATAATTGTGTTGCCGCGTCGGTCGTTGTAATGTGTGCAATAGTTTTGAGTTTTCCGTAGCGTTCTCTAAGGTGTGTGTAGTCCATCGATCTGCATTTGGCTAGCGTCGTAGACTACGGCGTAGACCCCTCGGACCAGCTTGGTCAGCAGTGAGACAGGTACCTTTGAATTGTAATAAAGAAACAACTTAAAATTAAATGTTAGAAATTGATTTAACGGTTTACAAAACGAACTACATTAGGTATCAAGAAAGCAAGTGAATGCAAGTGTACCTTTGCTTAAATTACTTCATCCAACATTAGCACTGTGCAATAAACTCAAAAGGGACTCATTCAAAGTAATGCTTGAAGCTAAATCCGCACAGGGAGCAATGACAAACGTCTCAAGCCATGCTCGTTGCACAAGCTCAAACACACATTACGAATGTTGGCTCAAACCTAAATGCTGACACTTAGACCAAGTTGCATGTCTTTGAAAGCCAAGCTCCCATGGTAATGAGTGTTCGCGTTCGTTTTGCCTTTGAAACCGAATATTCCGAAAGCAAGGGGTTACGACAATTCATTGTTTGTGACTGCTTATGTTACACGATTACGACTTTTTAGTTTTTTTTCTGTGGTGCTTGCGGAGACAGTGTTTAACTTCTAATTATTCTTAATTCGTTCTATCCCTGTGGATCCTTATCCATACACGATACATTCCTTAATGTATCGTTATCGTATCGATTATACTTTAATTATTACCTAGCTTAAAAATATATTTATTTATGTAAGGCTACTGATACAAAAAGCCAAATCCCATCTTTCCTACTTAATATTATAATTGCGAAAGTAACTCGTTCTGTCTGTGAAGCTTTCACGCCTAAACCACTGAATCGATTGTAATGAATTTTAGTATCTACAGACATAGGGAAAAAACACAGGATTTTTTTTCGGATATTATCCCGGGGTGAAAAGGAGAGCAGGAATATTTTCGTAAATCTTTCGTAAGTCGATACTTACTCCCAACTTTACTTTTAAATTAGATTTTTATTAAATTAATAGGTAAAGAAAGAAGTTAGGTGGCCGACACCGACAGTTGACTTTCGTTCTTTTCGCACAAAGGTGCGTTTAGTTTTCCCCGTATTCCCTATTTACTATTTTGACGTCGATTGCCTATCACGCGGGCGAAGCCGAGGTCACAAACTAATTTTTTGTAATGTTGGTTGGTCCTCACGATGTGTCGCAATCGTAAGCTGTAAATATATTATCGTCGTACAAACATGGTTTCAAACGGCTCTTTGGCGTCCCGAGACGCGGTACGTTTACCGTCTAATTTCAGATTATGAGGCTTTAAACTCGCGTCCAATAACTTCGAATTAACTCGAACATTGCAACTGCACGCTTCGGAAACTTGGTGTTGTATTAAAGATTATGGGAGTACCTATTGTTGGAACGTTTTAACACGAGTGAGTTTTCAGGATAGCTAATATAACATATATATCTAAGCATCGTATAGTAGTATGGAGCCGTACTTTCAACTTAGTTTAACTGAGTGTTTTATGCCGATCGTTAATTACAAATATTTTAATATATTGCAGGTACTCACTATTTATTATGTATTTTTATATTTCGAACTCATTTAAATAGATCATCATCATTTCTGAACTGTGGCGGCTCGGCGAAGTTTTTGTGGTACCTCTGTCGAAATATGATAAATATTGACATACAAAAATACATATCGTGACTACCCGTAATATAATAAAATGTGAACTATCGGCGATGAGTTAAGTTTTTTATCACATTAGGTTATGTTATTTTTTTTTATCATTACTGTGAAGAAAATGCGCAAGCTTGAATGTTTTTCAATCTGCTGCAGTATTTTATGTAACAAAGGGAACATAACTGAGAATGATATAATAACGAATTGAAGTTGGTTGTATGAAACAGATAACTATAACACTAAACAAAATTTATTTTGCAATCGACAAGTCGTGTAATATTTTCATTAAAGTTTCAAATTAATTTCTCTTTTATAAATAATTCTTGTCTTAGTCGCTGTTCTTTTCACTCTTACATACATATCATCATCATACCATATATTATACCTACCTCAATCTTACGCAACATGGCAATAACTTTCTATCTTGCATTGCGTCGCACTTTCAAACTTAGTTCACTTTATTGCGATATAATTTGAAGTTTTCAGCAGCTAATAATACAAGTATCCAGTATTGTTTGAATACCTTAAACTTGGCGAAGGATACGGTAGACAATAACGAACTACTTGAGTGGGAACCGAACTTTATTAATATCTACATTATTAAATCGTTTCGGATATTAAGACGTCTTGGAGCCCTTCAACTCTATACGGTGTCTTGACAGCGAGAGGTAATAATACACTGTTTACTGTCTGGAAACCATGAATATGTGTTTGCTATAGATAGTAGATTCAAACTGATATTCATAATGACACGGTGTGGTGGTGACTTTGCAATTAACCACCGTAGAGTTCACTGACCTTGAGGATGCCCTGTTTTAGGGCAAAACACGCGTTGGTAGCGGTATGTATGTTGATGTATTTTTCTTTGTTTCATTGTATCCCTATGTGGGAGGGAGAGATGTCCTATTTGCATGACATCATACGAGTTTGTTCGCGGATTGTTGCAAAGTAGATTAATGTTTAATGTTATACTGGACTTCCGCAAAGGAATGCTTGTTACGATTACCTAATTATTCTCTTCTTTACTATGAGTAGGTACATAATTTGTTTTTAGTATTCCAATTTTCTGTGGTGTTGTGTATTTTGGTACAGGTTATCAATATGCCAAGTACCTATCATCTAAATCTGTTAAGTGGTATTTACGTTATGCGCATGCAGAAAGGCAGGTCGACAGTAGTTTCAAAAACTATCTTTTGGGCTCTGCTATTACATCGTACAGCTATTTACATCGTATTTCCCATGAATATTAAATGCACAGATTTAACTCGTTACCGTTCACGTAGATTTATTTCTGATTAAACAAGTAGTCGAATAAGTCCGCATAAAACACGGTAAAATGTAAAATTTAAAGGATTATAAATCTCCCGAACTGGCCAATATCGAAAAGCCCCGTCAATGTGATATGGGTGTAGTGCAGTCGGCACAGCGTTCAAATAAACCACTCGTACACAGCTTGCACAGAGATAAATTTCAGGACTGCATAGCACTCGCGCCGAGTGATGTAATGTGTACGCGGACCAATACATTGCGACCCTGAGATACTATATTGGATGGATAAATAGTGGAATATTTGTTTGAATTTACTGATATTATTTTTTGAAACGACAGGTCGGTAGTTATACTGCCTTCCAGGCGAGGGATCGCTCTTGTAATCTTTAGGTAGGTAGGTTCCTATATAAATATACCTAGCAAATTATTTATCGACGTGTGTTTATGTACACGAAAAAACTATTATTTAGGATACTTACTTAAAATAGATTCCTTAAATTAGATTCCACGATTACGATTTTCAGATATTTGTTAGTCTTTCTCTCTTGTATTAAGGCCTAAGACTTTTGTCGAAACGATTCGCTAACTGAGCACAACTTAGTGCTAATGACTACACTAGATATTCTATCGTTATGTTTGATGAGACTTTCAACATACTCCATTTCCCTGGTCTAGTTCGAGTACCTACTCGAGTTCTGTGGGCGCCTCAATGACTCTAATGAGGACTATATTGATTACGACCTAAATATGACAAACGTCTTGTGTATATACTCGTATGTATAGGACTGGGCAGCAAAATGATGAAAATTTCATTCAGATTCAGATTTTTCTTCTGCTTAATTTATTGATCGACGACATCTCGGTGACAATTATGTCCATAGGCCATGAGGACCGCTTACCATTAGGTATGTGATTCATCTTCTCAATAGTATACATATATAATTATTAATTTATAATTAGCGAATAATTACTTAGATAAAATAAGGATATGAACAAGAGATTATGTAAGATACACACAAGGGATATTGTGTATCCGTATATACCCACAAAATAACAACACAATTTCGTAAGCAGGAAGCCTACAATGCCTAAGCCAATTTACGTAACAATATAACCTTACAAAATCGCATTTGCGTATAATTATCTTAATAGACGCTACATCGCTCTACATCTCAACCGAACGTTATATATGCGGTGTTTCATTTAGACTTTAAATGTAATTAAAAGCTTAATTTAGGATGCTGTATGTGAAACGAAATCACGGTTGATTCACGTGCAACGCTACGTGGCAGGCTTTTAATGTCTTAGGCAATGGTTCCCAAACTTTGTGACCCAATCATTTATCGGTCTACTATAAAGAATTTTCTTTGTGATTAAGTAGAAAAGTCATTTTTAACCGACTTCAAGCAAACGTAGGAAGTTCTTAATTCGATTGTATTTTTTATGTGTGTTACCTCATCACCTTTTATTGAGTGTTCTGAAATAATGATCAACATTATTTTTTATTCGAAAAGTAGTGTTTTCGTAGTCCTGAAAATCTTGAAAAGAATTCAAACTCAAAACTAGACTTTTCAGAATTATGTTTTAAAATATCACTCGTTAAAGCGGGGGTGAAAAACATCGTTAGGAAACGGCATGCCAGAGAGTTCGCAAAACTCATATGTAGATGTATGAAGTCTGTCAATCTCTAAAATTGGCAACTTTGGGAGACTACTGTCTTAACCTTTTCATCCTAAGAATACTTGTTGAGATGATGATGATGATGATGATAAAGCAGTGACTTGAGTGTTAAGGCAAACATTTATGCATTTTTAGGCATTTTAAGTCCCCTTAAAGTTTGAATATCACTGGTCTAAACCGACGACATCGTTTAGGCAACAGCCTTGAATTAAGCTCCAAGCTTTGGAATTAATTTCTCCATATAACTTAATTAGAATAATAATGTTTTAGTTTGCCTGTCTTTCCGTTACAGAGCAAGAAGCGGTAAGTAATAAGCTTTACATACTTATAGACAGTAAGTAGGTTAGCATGTAGGTATATGTTTTGTTTTAGTGAGTTATATTACATACCTATACTTCTCCTATTCTTCTAAATTCTAATTCAAAATCAATTATTCATATAAGTATCACCGATCCACTAATTCTCTTTATTTTTTCATTCTACCACCCAAATACTTCATAACTTACCTACACGTGTACCTAAGTAATGACTTACTTTACAAAGTCTCAGGGGTTAAGGGAATCATATAAAGTGTGCTTTTGGTAATGGAGTGAAGTGTGCCCTAAATAAGAAAAAAAAATGATATTTATAACCAGGGTAGGAAACGAATGTACCTAAAAATATTCTTGTTAGTGATTTAATTATATTCTCCATGTTTGATAGAATAAAATCACATAGCTACACAAATATGTGCATATTTTTAAGTCGATATTTTAAAGCTGGGGTCATAGAATGGCGGCTGTGTAAATTATATAAAAACGTAGGCTCACCACAACAGATATGAAACAATGTTAATAAATTCTGTCCCTACGGCATCAAAATATTAGGGGCAGTATGAAAATGTACGGGTAACCCGGAAAATAATAAAATGGCCGTTCGCAACGCAACAAAATGCAAACAGGAGCCAGACAGTGTTTAGGACAAACTTTTAGATCTGGTTTACGCCAACATAAACAGAGGGTAACTGAACGGCCATCTCGAATGAGCCCCGACGCCGGAAACTTTGGTTTTACACTGTACTTCAGTCGTCGAGCATACGGAATTGCCAGTCCCCGCCAAAACCAAACTTATTACCTGTGCTCACAGTTCAATTCAGCTTGTAAGCAAAATTTACTAAGAGCCTTTTAGATCCTACCGTCAATCTTAAATGTACCTTAATGGCATAGGCAGAAAGCTGGCATTTGTGTACGATGCAGTTACAACGAATTCCAGATCAAACGCGAACGGAGTAAAGGATAGTTTAGCCATGGTCGGGGGTCTAGTGAAACTGGTTGTTGTAGTACAAACTTTATAATTGGTCATAACCCCCAATATGTACCCTTTCTCTGGGGTCCGTCGTAATTAACTCTTCGATTGTGCTCGCCGGGTGACAGAAACTTGATAAGGATCGCGCCCACCTGGATGGCTAGGGAATAGTAATAAGGCGACACACTTTGGTAACTTTCATTTGTAACACTGTCGTTTTTAACCTAAATAAAAATGTCATTATGATTTGATTTACAATGAAACTGATATTCGTTTTCAGAGCTATGCCGTTAAAATAAAGGAGTGTAATAGGAGGAAGGAGTATAATACTGGTATAACTAACTTTTATATAACATATTATGTTTGTATTTGATTGTTTGAACGCGCTAATCTCAGAAAGTACTGGTTTGATTGGAAAAAATATTTTAGTGTTGTATAGTCCGTTTAGGGTCCCCGCAGACTGACTGCAGCCACCGGCGCTGCTGTGGCGCTGTGGCACTTCTTTATAAAAGCGCGGTCCGGCCAACAGCCGCTTCGGCTGAATTCTGCTCACTGTTATTGGAGCTGTTGGTTGTTGGCAGCCAACAAGATACTTATTGAGAAAGACTATTATAAAATCACGCTACGACCAACAGGAGCGGAGCAGCAAGTTTCCAGAAGCGAAGCGAGAGCGTCGTCTTAGTAAATAATATGATGCAGGACGACGTCTGCCGGGTCAGCTAGTAAATATAACTTGGAGTAATACCAGCAAAATATAACGAATATCTTATATTATTGCTGTAATTAATATCTGACAAACGAAACAACTTAAACGTTTTCACTGAAGTACAACATTAAGGCTAAGTGTGGGGTTGTACCCTTTGATTACAGCCATTTATTTAAAGTTTTTATCAACATGGCTCTATCGCACTTTTATGCCATCTTAGATTATTTTTAAATAATAGAATTAATTGTCTTTAAGTTTGTAATGCTAAAATTTTAAAATGGCTGGGTTAATTCTCGGCTGTAGCAGAGCAGACGTTAACGTGACACTCAAATGTTAATTTTGGAAGTTGTCGGTGTATGCGACAACTTATTTCTGATATCCATTCCTTTCGCGACATTGAGACTTCTGTTACTTTCTGTGGGAGCATGAGTACGTAAAGGGGGATTTTTTACATTATGACATCTTTAAGCATTTACAACTTAAAGATGCCTTACAAGTAAAAATTTTCAGTCTTCCATTATCAATTATCCTCCTGAATATTTACTAAGAGAAACGTGGTTTTTAGTTCTTAGATCTAGGTGGTTTTTAGGCTCTTAGGCTTAGGCATTTTTTGCTCTGCATAGATTATGATTCTATATAATTATAATTATATGATGAAGATCTGTTCGGGATATTTTTCTTAGTCGAGTTTTTATTTTAATTTTAAAACAGTCATAATATAAAAAAATATAGCTCAAGCAAAGCCTAAAGTATATCCTTTTAATGTATTCCCAGAATGTCTCCGAGTAGGACACAAATTGCGTGACCCAGGCAAGTTTGAGTTCGCCGTTTTCCAAGTCCGCGATAATTTAAAACCTGAATCTCAAACCTAAGACAGTTTGACGTAAACGTAGCGTGTTGTGTGGGTACAGAAACAGTTGTGCTGGATGCGACAAAACGCAAGTTTTAGATTAGATTTGTAGTACAAAAAAGTAAACGTCGTCTTAAACTATTATTTAATTTATTAATTTCAAGTCTCAAAACGATTACATTGTACAAGAGCAATGCAAATTAAAACTCACAAACTCTTAGAAAAATATATTTCCTTTTTATCATGATTAGGTGTTCTAGTCAGGTCATCAGAATTAAAATTAAGAAAAATTGCATTGCCATTGAATATTAAACTCTGTCTAAATATTTTGAGTTAATCAGAGTTTAGTTTAGTCTTAGTTCAGTGAGTAGACGGTGTTAGAAGTAGAAGTGTAGAAGAAAAAGAACATTAGTTGGTTAGTTCGTAAGTAAGTATGAGGACTGGAACAGTCGCGTTAGTTGTTGTTAGTCCAGTTAGAAGTAATATTTTTTTTTTCAATATTGTTACTGTTAATTGGTGTACAATAAAGTTTGATTTTTGTATCGTGATTATTTGTAAGTCTCGTTTTCATTCTGTCACAGATGCGTTGCTTGAGGACGATCGCCTCGCAAAAAGTGTAATTGGCTCTACACCTTTCTAACCGAAACACAATTGTTGTTATTTTTTTAAATATGAATCACAAATTAAATTTTGATAAAAATCACTTCCAGTGGCCAAATATCTACGTTTTCCGCCCTAGACTAGACTGGTCTCCGCGTGACCGTTCTAAATTTTCCTTACACGAAAGCTCTTTGCAGTTGACAGGGGAGGGGATTTCCTTTCCGTTCACAAATATTGTGTTCCAAATTAAAGTTTTCAGCGCGTTTTAACTTGTTAGCGAGTAATTTGCGTTCCTGTAACGCGGCGAGTGCTTTGAAATGCGATAGACGAACTAAACTGAATTATTACTGACGTGCGCAATTAGGAACTTCGTACCGAATTTTGTGTTTAACTCTGACGTCTTAATTATGTTGATGGTAGGTACCTCATTATCTGTCTTGCTTTTTTGGAAGTGGAGTTAAGTTGAGATGTTAGTCGTAAGTTTAGTTGGGTACCTGTAAGCCTAGCTAGGGGTATCAGATTCGTTGCAGTGGGGAAGTGTTTAAATGACTGGTACCTATATGTTTGTTCTTGAGTCTTCGAGCTTGTGATATCTTTTTATATCCTTTGTAATATTAATCATCATCGTCATCGCAACCCATAACTTTTCCACTGCTGGGCACAGATCTCTTGAGAATGAACAGGTGAAGGCCATAGTCCACCACGCTGGCCCAGTGTGGATTTGCGGACTTCACACACCTTTGATTTTTGAACTCTCCGGTATGCAGGTTTCCTCACGATGTTTTCCTTTACTGAGTGCCATTTAAATGTTTAAAAGGCACATAACTCTGAAAATAATAATACGAAATCCTAATTTTAAGGAAAATATACTAGATAATTCATTATATTGATATTATTACGATTACTGAAATTAATTTTAATGCTAATCAAACTTACAATACCGATGTAAACTCGACCACTAAAGTTACAGTACTAAATTTTATAACGGCTATAAAATACTGCTTACAATATAATTTTTTATGGATTGTTATAAACGCGAAATAAAAGCCATTATAACTTTGTAAAATTAGTTTTAGCTAGCTTTTATGATAGGTATAAAGTTCAGTTAATGTGAAGGTAATTGCATCCCATTGGAACGAAGTGAATTATAGTTCTTCGCTACTAATTTTTTTTCCAGGAATGTTAGTCGAGTTGTAACTATCTTACCAATGAGGGGTCCTGGGTTCAACTCCTGACAAGGGCCGATATTTATGTGAGACAATGACATATTTAAAATAAACCTAATGGATCGAGTTAGTTCTCTTTTCTTTACTTTTTTCAGCTGGAAGTCCATCGGTGATTACTTTGGTGTTTGTAATGGGCAATGCTAATTCCTTGCCATCAAGTGATTCATAATATTTTATCATGTATTTCCTTACAGAAATTTCCTCATACTGATTGCCAAGTGATTAGGAGACGAAATACAAAGAAATAGAATTTTCTGCAAATAGTATTTATTTTCAACTTCCTATTTTTAGTATACCTACTCCCCTTTTTAGGGTTCCGTACCCAAAGGGTAAAACGGGACCCTATTACTGAGACTTCGCTGTCCGTCCGGCCATCCGTCCGTCTGTCACCAGGCTGTATCTCATGAACCGTAATAGTTACACAGTTGAAATTTTCACAGATGATATATTTCTGTTGCCGCTACAACAACAAATACTAAAAAACAGAATAAAATAAATATTTAAGTGGGCACCCATACATTCGACGCCTCAGCTATAGTTTAGTTACCTTTCGGTCCAAGAGATGGCGTTGTGCGTAATATGTGGCTACAATAAAACAATTAAATATTTAAGTGAGGCTTTCATACAACTGACCAGATTTTTTTGGCGTTTTTATACATAATAGTACGCAACCCTTCGTGCGCGAGTCCGACTCGCACTTGGCCGGCTTTATTATACCTTTTCGTAACCTTCCCTCTACCTTTTTAAATGCCTTAAATTTAAATACCTAGGCTAAATTCGAATATATTCATTTCATTTATCGCACAGCTTCAATTTCACGCACTCGTAGTCAGTATTCTTTCAAGTTTTTCGTCCTCAAAGCGCTGTCACATTAGACGCGATCCGACATTACATACGGTGCAGTTAATTAAGGCACAGCAAGGCGCTGCGCGAAATGGGAAATAGCTAATTATGAACTGCGGACTGGCTCTGATGCAGGCAGGGCCTTAAAGAGCTAGCGGAAGCGATGTTGAAATATTTTTTTATTTATAATTACGTTTTTACCTGCGGCTTAGAGGTCTTCTGTCCTTCAGTTTTTCATGTGTGTGGCATGTGATGTTGTTGATATTGTTTAGAATGAAATTCGACCATTACCTCAACCTATTTTCATAAGACAGAAATTAAATAGATATCTAGGATCAGAAATATGATATGAATATGATTTCAGAAATAGGAAATGTATAATAATTTTAAGAGATAACATAACGTAATATAATAATTTTAAGATCTTAGTCTTCGAGGGTATCAACACATCTATAGTTTGATCAGAACAATATTCTTACAAACGATATCTGGAATATTAGATACTAACAATAAGCAACAGAACCAACTATGATTTAACTACTATGAATAAACGTTATCTCACTCATATAAGAATAATAACAAATAAAACGTGTTTTAACAACCTATGAAGTGAATAATAGTGTGTATCAGAATGGCGGGTGTACCTCACGGATTTTAAGATTTCTTTCGGAATACAAACGTACCTGATGTGTACCTCAGTGTACCTGTCCTAAAAATCTGTGTACCTCCTTCTACGCAAAGATTTTAAATAAAATAGGTACACCCGCCATCCTGACGTCAGGACCGCGGGTGTACTTCTAATCGGCATAAATAGCGAAGTAAATTGTTTATGTAGAATTGGTACCTCTTGTGTACCTGCAGAAACAAATATTAAATAAATAAAAAATACTAAGATTGCTGAGAAATTTAAAAAATGTTTCATTTATACAGGGTTATTCCAAAAACTGTCCCAATATTTAAACTACACTTTCAGAGAGTACAACTGAGTCATAATTATTAACGTATAATTTTACGAATTTAAAGTGAAAAAAAAGTAAGATTGCTGAGAAATTAAAAAAATAGCTTCATTTCTTTGACTTCATTTTTATTTTATAAAGATAACAAAGTATTAATAACTAAAGTTAAAATTAAATATTAATGGCACCCGTTACAATAACAAAAAATGCGTATGTTTTTTTATGTATATTACAAAAACTATGTTATGTTAGTTGTGGGCATTTATGTCGATAAAGTCGTTACTTTTACGTTCTTTCACTTTAAATTCGTAAAATTATACGTTAATAATTATGACTCAGTTGTACTCTCTGAAGGTGTAGTTTAAATATTGGGACAGTTTTTGGAATAACCCTGTATAAATGAAACATTTTTTAAATTTCTCAGCAATCTTACGATTTTTTATTTATTTAATATTTGTTTCTGCAGGTACACAAGAGGTACCAATTCTACATAAACAGTTTACTTCGCTACTTATGCCGATTAGAAGTACACCAGCGGTCCTGACGTCAGGATGGCGGGTGTACCTATTTTATTTAAAATCTTTACATAGAAGGAGGTACACAAATTTTTAGGACAGGTACACTGAGGTACACATCAGGTACGTTTGTATTCCGAAAGAAATATTAAAATCCGTGAGGTACACCCGCCATTCTGATACACACGAATAATAGGTAACTAAGTGTCTATTTTTCAAACTAATTGGTATTCTCTTGTAACCTGGACTGGTTTCAGCTTGGGGCTTTGTGATAGTTTGCAGGACTAAAATATGTACATATCTAGTTCGTTTGAGTATGTTAGCATTATCAACACTTCTGAAAGCTAAGGCCACTCCCGTTCTAGAAAGTCTGGCTGTAAATATTACAGGGATTTAAGACTATTTTGAGGCAAACAATTTTCTGGTAAATTAGGCCCTGTCATCCACACGAATGAAAACCAAATTACAAAGATATCACTGATGCGTTGTCAGCCAAATAAAAATCAGAGAGCATTTGCTGATTGAAATCTTCGTCACTGTTACCTACAAAAATAATATAATAGTGTTTTTTAACCGAGTTCAAGAAATGTGGAGGTTCTCAATTTCACACATAAGCTAGATCTGACAAGTAGGGTAAGGTTGCTCAAGTTGTCTCAACGCATCTACGATGCGTCTCCTGTCAGTCAAAAGTGTCAGATACAGCGAAATTTTGGGTTGCGTTGTTGTTGTTGTAGACTACTCACGTAGGACACTTGTCGCGTGTGGCATCGCGTCGCATACGTCGCGCCGCGTCGCATCGTATTCGTCGCTCACGTAGGACACCGCGTAACATTAATGAAAAATGCTTAATTGATAGTTCTACATTTAATTTGGCAGGACTAGGAATATTTTATTTACACACGAAAGTCACATTTGACTGCAACCTACGAACTATAAATACGGATATCACTGGAAAATCGTTCAATTAAAACTCAACAAGGCTAATTAAGCAATAGTTTAAGTTACTGCTTAATGATCGGGAATAGCAATGTATAGGATAAAAGTTGATATTTAATAGTAAAACCACATACCTAAGTGGAATAAGACTACCTGATAAAAAAAGTCTCAAAAGAGGCTTCAAACGAACAACTATTTTTAGGAAGGAGTGAGCGGGGTGATAGGTACTTTATTACTGGGGGTGTTAAGCGATTGTTTTGTTAGGTTTGTTTCATTGACTACGAGGATTAATCTTCCCTACTAATTCAGTATATAGGACTATGTATAGACCCCATGAAAAATTGACTTAACCTTTTTCTTTAATTTTCATCTCCCATATTTCTTAACAAACCTTCAGTCGTTTTAAGTTAAAATTTAGAACCAGGCAATACCTAAAACCCTTGAGGCAAATCCGGAAATAAGTAATTATAAAGTTACAAGCGAGCCTTATTCGCGTATGTTTAATGGCGTTTGCATGTGTTGTGAGTTGTGAAACATAATTATCTCAGATATTATTGAACGTTTGAACAAAGTTTTAAATGAGTAGGGAGATTAACTAGGGAATGAGTTATTTGAAGATACGCAAGTATTAATTAGGACGTTTAATTCACCTACGTACGAATGGCTTGCGGCAATTTTAATTTTCACCCGAGAAGGGCGAAGCGAAAAGGAGAGTTACGATTTCAGGCCATACGTACTATAGATAGATGTATTTGATGTTCCCGAAGAAATTTTAGACTACATGTCTTGATTAGATCATTGAGGTAGGTATCGTTAAAAGCGTCGTAAGCATTCAATGAAACTAATGTAGCTATAGCGAATCGATCGAATCAGAATGTTTTATTATTGATAGCTGTAAATAATGAAAAGATTTAGAAATAATCACTAATTTTTTTACCGCAGATATACCAGAGAAGAGAGAAAATAATATACTAAGGCCGGGGATTTGTCTTTGTGTTTAGGAATTTTATTCATATGGTATTCAGATTTTTGCTGAACTTGCGTGTAATTACGAGTAAAAAAAAACACAAAAATAAACATTTGATTTTCGCACAATAGGTAGTGTTATCCTTGCATTGTCAGTGGTAATTTTATTTATTTATTTTATGATGGATAATGCAGCTATTTCCTATTTATTACAAATATGTCGGGGAACCTATAATATAAACCCTAATATATTAATAGTACATACCTATATACAGTCAGCTTCAAAGTAGATTGCACTAAGCGAGTTAGTTATAAGATGGTGCAGCGCTTTCAAAGCCAGCGCAGTGTAAATGTCACTCTATATGGTAATCCTTGCTTTTACTAGAAGCGGGGGGTTATGGGGCGAGGCATCTTAACGTTATTTTTATGCTGCAGAAATTGCATAGGACCCAGATTAAGGAAATTTCTTCGCGTTATTAAATGTTCTCGGCTTGCGCTCTATTTGTTTGTTTTTTATTTAAATCTAATCTAAGGGTTAAGATGGCGAATAAACGGATTAAAGACTTATTTGCCCATGATGAACTTGGGTTCAGACTATCCCGCAGTCATAGTTCGGCGACTTAGTCGCAAACTAAGTCAAATATCGATGCTGTGTTATATAGTGGGCCTTTAAAGCTTTGAAGCCATTGATGGACATTAGAAATTCTGTGGAAGCTACAAGCGTATCGCCAGCTAAAAACGCACAATAGATTAAGGTAGTCCATTAAGTCATTAGCCTAAAACATCGCTGCTCTAGAGTTGAAAAGAGTACCTAATATTGAAATTTAAAAAAGTTTGGTACTTATATTGACGGTAATAGAAAAAGTATTATTATTATTAATAATTTCTTTAAAAAATCTATGTATGGATACTTTAAAAACCTGCAATTGAACTGATTGAACGCTTTAAAATATTTTTTATACCTAATTCAGGCCCAGAAAGTTGAATTCCTATTAAGTTGAATTCATTCTGCCTCTCAAGACGTTAAAAAGCTGCGATAATTATTACTAAAAATAAGTACAAAAAAGTTTAAAGTTATCTAACTTATCTTTATTCAAAACCAACTCAGTAAGCAACTTAAATTACTTTGTTGGCGAAAGCAAAGTCAATGTTAGTGAAGGCGCGGGCATTTCAAGGAAGCTGTAGGTGCATTAAAGTAATTTACGCCGAAACATATTTCCATCCTGTGGTGTTTCTGAGCTATCTTTTAAATCTCAATTATATTATAAACGAAATAAGCATAAACTATTCTATAGCGCGGTTTACCTACGCTTTGTGGCTTTCGTTATGTGTCTTTTTATCATTATCAGAAACTAGAGAACCACTCCCGTAGGAATCTCAGCTGAAAAGTAGTCTATAACATTTGCCTATGACTTAAGTAAATTACATGTAGTATTTGATAGCGTGATTCAGAACTTGCAAATGAATTTTACTAACGCCATCTATTAACAACTTCGGAACTAAATATCTAGCAACTAACAAAACATCGATCTTCCCATGGGAATGAGATGTTTTTCCGCGGTAAAAAGTAGCCTACAGCACTCTCCACCCTCCTAACTATCCCAATACACATCAACCATACCATATAATAGCCATGTTGCGGCGTGAAAGAGTCACAAACAAACAAACAAACACACTTTCACATTTATAATATTAGTAAGGATTAACGTCGGTACGTTAATTTCGAAATAATCGAATGGAATTAAAATAAAATAAGGTTATTATCATGCTATTCATGTTAGAGCCCAAGTGACTAACTAGCTAGTATTCGTAATGACTTGTCATTATAAATTAATTACTAGCAAAAATAATCATAATAGCAGGCCAAAGATATTCAAAGTAATAAATACGATCCGACTTGCCAATGGAGACCAGCAACTTTCTTAACGACCTTGGGCCTGGAATGATCATTTATTTTTTTGTCAGGACAACACTGTTTAGTATGTCGAAAATAAATAGTAGAAAATAAAATTCTAACCAATTTATTTCCTTTAAATCTGATTCCCATTGTGTAGCAAAAAAAGGAAATACGAAATGGATGTATTAAAATATGCAAGATTTTTTGAGAGTATTGAACAAGCTGTTCGCTCCAGGCCGAAATCTGATGATCTCCTTTGTCAGTTGTCCAAATAGTGTGGGCGTTATACAGAATGGCTCGTTATATTATGTTATATTATGTAGGTATATACTTTCCGGATTAACCACTTTGACTGTTACATACCTATTATAATGCTTCTGGCATCAATTAAATTCAAATAACCTGCTTTTAACTAGTGCTATTTTCATTACCTGGAATCTTTTAAAAATCTTTTTCCAAGAATTCGTTATCAATTTTAATTTTAACGAGATCGTCTTAAATTAATTTGATTTTAGTGACTGTATAAATGTTTTCCAGAAATTTTAATATTCCGAGAAATATGTAGAAAGTAATAAGTTATTTTCAACGATGCTGGTATTTATTGTGTAGAAGGAGTTAATTTGTGGTAAGATTTAATTTAATATCTTCCAAGGAAATAATTGAAAACTACTGCTGAGAGCATCATAAAATTTACGTAATAGAATCAAGACCATTTTATTCATCATCTAAATAAAAATATATGATGTTCCTGTAGCTGGGTACTAAAGAGATTTTCACTTTTAAGTTATTGGAGTTTTCATGTTTTTCTTAGCCAAAAAATGCACCTTATTTACTACCCAATTCAATCAATAAGTTTGAACCAACCGACTGACCAAAAAGAAGCGAAGATAAGCATTACCCTTGACTCTATCAATTTGTCTGATAATATCTCTGTGTGTTTGTCCTGATACCCTCAGAATAACTTTTCTGAAGCGTAGCAACAGTGTTACTAGTAAAAGAATCTTTCCTCAGTTCAATAACAGTAGGTAAACAATAACTTTTGCAATAAAAACCATTTCAGCTCACGTCTGTTACTCTAACACCAAAACAGTTTCATTATATCCTCATTCCGTACCGCTTCGTAAGTGATTTTATTTCTGAGTGTATTCTTTTGGTGGACTCAGCTTGGCGTGAAATTGAGAACAAACATTCCGCCTTTCCCAAAGGACTTATAAGTGGAAACTATTTCTGGATCCATCTTAGCGAATGTATTTATTGTATTTTTTGGAGTTTCTTAACAAGATCGTTAAACAAGCCTATTGTTATATATGTTTGAAGATACAAAGAAAAACAACCAAATTAGTTTTTGAAAAATGATGTGTTATTGCCATATTTTATTCGTACAATGGTAAGGATGACTTTGGAGTTTATTACGAGTACGTTTATACATGTGCCGTCTGCAAAGAACATAATTTGCGTTTTACTCGCTTGTCGCTGAAAATACATTTAAACACACACACACACACACACACACACACACACATTCTAACGGGTTTTCCCGTTGGCTCCCATTCCCATTCTCACCCGTCCCACTAGACCCCGAATTCCGATTTGACAGATAATGTCAAAAAAAAATTAAATATTGCTTAAAAGTACAGTTATCAGAAAAAGTCTTAAAGTAAAAATTTTACCACGCTGAACGAATTACTTGAATTGCCGTTCTAAGGTTCTCCTGGGTATGGCCTGGTTCTTAGTCTGGGTGTTATAATGCCCATGGAACCTACGAGACCGAATCCCAGAGAATAAGGCTACTTGTGCGTCATTATTTACTAAAAGGATCAGGAATAAATATAAGTAGTTAACAATAATAAAGGTAATTTACTTTAATAAACAAATAAGTAGTATAAAAACATGTAATAATCTGTCTTATTTCCATAAACATACATTTGCAAAATGAATGAGAGTGAATGGAATTAACTTTAATAAACAATATGTATAAAAACATAATAAAATAATCTTTCAAGTGCAAAATCAGACTTATTTGAAATACCTACTTAATAATTTGCTAAATTACAACAATAAAATTAATTAAGTCACAGACAATGGACAAAAATTCTAAAAAATCATTGTTTTAGGTTCTATACCTTTACGTTATATAGTTTTAGGTTATATAGGATAGCGACCAGCTACAGATTTATTATTAGGATTGATGTTTTTATTTACTACGAGTTTAAGTGACATTATGGATAACATTTTACTAATTTTTGCTTACACATGTTAGGGGCCCCTGTAACCCGGGGGCCCCGTATCATTGATACGGCTGAAACGGCAGTAGCTACGTCCCTGCAAAAATCACTATTATACTTTAAAACACTTTTTCTATCGACTGTACACGTTGAAAAAAGAAGGAAAAAGTAATAACAAACTATAAATCAAATTAATCGTTTTCGGGGTCTGGTGGGATGGGTGAGAACGGGAATGGGAGCCAACGGGAAAAACCCATTCTAACGTGGGTTTGGGTGATTATGAAATAGATTTCTAGGTCTCTGTGTTTCTGGTTGCAAAAATAGAACACTACAAATGCTTAACTAACGTAACTTTCCTAACCGCACGTAACATTCATTCCATTTGTGTTACGTCATTATTTTTGATGGCAGACATTGTGATAAAATAATCTATCATAATAAAAAAGAAAAAGAAATATAGATATTTCATGGTAATCTTTAGTTTAGCTGGTAATATCGAGAAATAGGCTGCACTCGTGGGCCGTCCTATATTTTATTATTATTAGGTACCTACATATTTATCACGAAATGCCGTATATCATTTCCCCCAAATTTTAATACAGCAATAAAATATATGGTTTAACACCAGGGGATTTTATTTCGGATTTCGTATCTGTCGCATAGATCTGTAAATATCTACTTGCGATCTCCACCAATCCGTACTGGAGCAGCGTGGTGGAGTATGCTCAAGGCCTCAATAATAAGCAGAAACCCCATGCTCAATATGGGCCAATAATGGATTATAGCTATTTATGTTGAAAGTAAAGAAGCACTCCTCCAAAAGGAAAGCTATTGCGTCTTTTGAATTTCATGGGGAATGGTCAATAAATTAAAATTTAATGTATACTGCGTTCTATACTACAAATAAAGAATAATAGGTACATTAAAAATTTTGCTACTTCCCCATTGTAGATAAACTCACAATACACGAATAGATAAAGGAAGCAATGAATGTCCTACAGAATGCATAAGTGAGCAGATTGCACGAAGAAATTTACTACTTTGCTTTGAAGTTTTTGCCAAGAAAATGTTCCTCCGCGGCTTCTATATGTAATATTATTTTTATTTAATACATACGCTATTTCCATACAGAGTAAATTTGCGTTTTCAAGCCAAGTGGAAAACCTTTTAAGCCACAGTCAAAGCTGAATTGGAATATTCATACGCGTATAGTATTACTTGTACAAAATATAACCGCCTACAATTCAAAAGTAGAGAATAAATAAAAGCGTATTTGCTTGCGTAAAAATTCGTATTACGTTCCTAAAAGGATTAGCAACATGTATTTATTTTACGCCGTAGAAAGATAAAACTTAATGACATTCATTAGGTTATGGATTAGTAAAAAGTTCCATAAATTTTCATTGCCTAAAGCCATCCAATTTTCTTGTTGCATTCTGTTAAACAAAGGTTTACTATCACTTATTTTTTAAGTTAGTATAATTCCTATACAATAGGGAAGCGGACAGCAATCACAAAAATATGAAAATACACATGAAAATAATATTACTTAGTACCTAAATGATTACTGGGAGGTAATTTTTTATTCATTTAACAAAGATTTAATAAACATTGAATAAATTTTTAAATTGCAATATATTTTATCTGTTCGCTATCACATCTGAAACATCAATCACTGCGTGACGTCATTTGAAGGCAACCTGTCAATTTCATTTTTTCGATCCATTACTCTTTTCAGAAAAAAAATAATTATCGTAAACAAAGAAAATAATCGATGTATTGTGTAGCTGTCATTGTTTGCACGACAAATGACGTCACGCATCCTAAAGTGACATATTGGATCGTTTGTTACGCCACATTTCAATTTATCTATAATTAAAATATAATTTTCGGTAAATAAATGCGTTGTATAGTTCAAATGATATTTTTATGTGCCATTAGATATGTAGTTTCATTTAAAACAGTTTTTGAAAAATTATCCGATCCTTTATTCTTAGACTCTGCAATCAGTGTGTAGATAGGCTAGCAACTCGTAGGTGCTTGAGTAACACCAAACGCACCATCGATTGTTGATAAGAAAGAAAAGAAACGAAAGAAGGTTTGAAACGAGATGAGTCATTTGGCCGATTCAAGTAAATCTCCCGAAATCTATACGTTACACATACCTACACATATCATGGTGGTTTAAATCGTCGATATATCCATTACCCAGAGCCTATAACAAACAGACCAATAGCGAACCTGCAGGTCGTTAAATAATAAATAATCCTCGTGTAAATCCTCCCCGTATTACCCGCATCTCACAATCATGGCCACCCTACGCTAGTGGTGCAGTATTACGAGTAATCTCGGGTAAATTAGGTCTACCGCGCTCTTCATTAGCAAATTGTATTTGATGTAAGTAAGGATAGATAATATTTGATCTTAACGTAAGAAGCTCAGTCTGCGCTTTTGTTATTATTTAGATGTTTTAACAAGCTTCGTTGTTGGCAATAATAGGCACAGAATAGATAAGAAAGTATAAGAATGTTAGGCAATTTTATATGTCAATAGATTTCTTACAGAGTATATGGTAGCGCTTGTAAGAGAAAGTGCAAGCTTACTGCAAGACTACTGAAGACAAAGTCCAACAGCCCACCTTGGTCTAATGTGTAAAGAGCTGTTGGTAGAAGTTAAAAGCAACAAGAAACTAATATTTCAACTCAACTAGGCTACGACATTTATAAAAAAACCGTATTAATTAACACCTATACTTAATTTTAACCAATTACGAATAAATGTCACCATTTCTGGTACTTAAGAGATTGTCTCGTCCAAATACAAGTACAGTTTTCAACTTTATTTTACAATAAGAGATGTACATATAAACAATTATTGAAATAAATTCAATAATAGCTCCAAATATCGAAACTAGTATTTACACGCACCTCACTAATTACGCACCGAGTTGTTCAATTAAAACAGAACCGATTAAATACTAGTATTTAATCTGTGACACTGTATACTAATGTGGGCCACCCCACCCTTCCTGGTGGTATAATGACGATACCACTAATCTCAAGTAAAATTAAGCGCGTATCTCCGACGAAACCAGTGCGGCTTTTATGCAGTTAATTAAGACGATATTTGCTATCTGTGCCTTGATAGGCAACATGAGGTTTATTACTCCAACTGGTTAGGGGACATTTTTACCTACACGTATAAAACTGTAAATCGTCGATGTTTGTATATTAAAGATGTTTTATGTAAAAGGTTTTATGTGAGGAATTTCTTAATTAGTAATAGATCTTATAATAGGGATTTTTACAGAATTCGTCTGTTCATTAGTTTGTTAAAGCGTCCAACCAACCTCAAAAAAGGCTTCATCAACATATCGTTTTTATAAAATGATGCCTTTTTGGCATAAAAATGATCTCAGTCGGGGTGGTTATAATTTTTTATTTGCAGTTATGAAAAAATAATAATGATTTAACCAAAATGTTATTGTTTTTTTTTTCACTACTAAAAATTACTGCTCGACTTCATTTGAATATATTTAGTGAACAGACATGGATCAGCTACAATTCATTTATTGAGGACTAGAAATAGTTTTCTGTACCTTTTACTAAGATTTACGATATACTCATCCGTCACAATGGCTACTAAGCTTCGTATTGTAGCAACTTTAACGATACTAATAGGATTTAGGCCTCTTCTCTTGATGGATAAGGTTAAGGCAATCGTCTATCTTAGTGGTCAAGAACCTACTGTATGAGAGTAATTACTAAAGAAACATACGTTCAATCTGCTTTGGATTTTCAAACTAAAATCACTAAACCTGTTTGAGAGAATAAAATCTCAACCTAATAAGTTATAAACATATCATATTCAAAGTATATCATATTCAAAGGTTAACGAAATAAGTAAAGTATAACTTAGCAAAATATCTCATAATTATACAGATCCATCATATTTAATCGGTTCGTTGAATTGAAACGTACACTCTGAAATTCTATGAAGAGTTAGAGTATCGTTCTGTAATTCATTACAACGAATTTTACAAAATACCTTCCTCGGTGGCTGAGTAGGTACAGATTGGCATGACAGACGTTATAATTATATCTACTACGTGTTAAAATATTTTGGAGAACTCTGAGGTTCAGAGGATTTTTCATAATGTTTTTCTTTATCGTGAAAATTATTTTCTAATGTAAACTAGTTCTTGAAAATTGGTACTTAATTATGTGCAAAATTTGAACCACTGTAATAGAGCCCAATGTTCAAATTAATTCGTTATCACCAAATATCGGAGACTATCCTCTTTTATAAATCCTTTAATTGGGTCGAGTTTGAATAGGTTGACATATTTAATGAATAGAATGTATCAAAAACTCGTCAAACTATTGAGATTCAAACACTACGCAATAAATATGTATAATTGGGACATCACACAAAATACAACAGAACTGAATTGTTGACGAGTGTTACTTGCAACAGTGACTTATATAAAAAGCCACGGCTTTACAGCACGCCTTCAATTCCCGAACTAAAATCCATCACGTGCAAAGATATCATTAGTAGTGTAGTATTATTTTCATTAAATGCATAGTTCTGGCACTCGCTTGGAGGTGCTACGTGCGGCGAATGAACAACAGACAGACAGAATTATTTGCTGTTTTAATACGCTGCGCTTGTATTACTATCTTCATTGTGGTCTTCACTGAAATCTTCTTGTAGTTCATGCTCGTATTAAGTGCTAAACTTTACAAATTTGTAATTTGTGTACTCTTTGCAAACAGTAAGTTCGTTTTAGGAATTAACTTAGTCTAACTTATTAATGTTTTATCTTACCTAATTATACTCTTCAATTGTTTTAATGCTATGGATGTAGTGATTATAGATAATTATAGATATTAATTTGCTTGTAAAAAAATAGGTACAAGTTTCTCTATGAAAAAATAAATTGACATAAAATTCTGTGTAGATCTTCATAATCAAAACACTCAATTGGTTCTTAATGGGATTCTTAAAGGGATAAAACGCGCGTATGAGGTCGCGTCTACGTCATGTTCAGGATGCTGGTAAGGTCTCATTAGTAGCCGGATGTATTCCGCATCGGTTGATAAATAAGCCCGACCCATGTCATCGCATGTCGTATGTTATATATTATGATAAATCTTGAGTTGTGGTCAATGAGTACATAATATACTAGCTTTCGTTTATATCGCGAATCGGGGAAGATTTCTAAAAATCTTTTTTTAGTCCTCACATACCTTATTTGTATAGAACCTATTTGTGTACCTACACAAAAAATCAGGTGAATCCAGATAGTGTACCCCTAGGGGAAAAATTTAAAAAAATCCTCTTTTGGTCCCCTTCATTCGTAAAAATATACAAAAAAAATGTTCTTTATACTAAAAAGTGAAACCGGTCTCACTTTCTAATAGGACCCCAATTGCTATTGCCATTAATTATTGGCTATGGAGAAATGATATTAGGTACTAGGTAGGCGGGCGGATATACTACCAGAGGAACTTTATAGGCTCAACAATCCATTTTGACAACTACTGCATAATAGGTTGTACTGAATCGTAAATACGGCGCTTATTAAACCTTTTCATACTTTTGTTGGTTTCTGTTGTGGATGACAAAATTGGACCATCTCGTTTTGTATTTTACATATCCAGAGTGCTCGTACTCGAATGGTTTGGTTGTTAGCGACGATGCGCCATAACGAGACCGACCTCCGTATATTGTGTGGTCGGACAGTTGACCTCTCGTATTACAGAAAATATATAAAAATACAACTGGCTTGCTGCTTATGCCGGTATTATATTCACACATAAATTTTTGGTTTTATTAAAAGTTGGAAACTGAAAACTTTTGTAAGTTATACAGAGAACAACGGTAGATGTTCAGTAATATTTTGTGTTTACATACTCGTATTACCTACAGTCATAATTATTATTGTAACTCAAAATTACCTACTGGTAATTAAAAAAGGAAAATCTGAAAAATGCAGAGAAAGAAAGGAGAAAAAGAACACGAAAGGCATAAAATGGAACGCGATGTGAAATTTTGTGTCATGTAAATTGAATTTTGACTAATTAAAGAAGATTAAGATTTATTATTCATTTCAGGAAAGCATAATAAGGTGTTATATCCACCGGGTTATTTACCAGTATCATTAACCAATTATTTTCAACTGTAAAGTGTAGTTTTTTCGTTTTATTTCCAAAGTATAAGAGCTCAGTTTCATTTAGGACAAACTATGTCTGGTTTAACTTTTCATATGTCTATGATGCGTTGTACACTCCCCTTGCCTGCAGGCTTTCAATGTCCAATATATCCATCTTGTTCAGCATAAATCATTTACTAATTAATGACAACAAACTCTTTAACGACCACAATGTCAACAACACAGTGTGCTTGAAACGTTTTACATAAAACTACTTGTACGGATTAACTAAAACTTTATACCAGATATTCCAAACCTGTCCACGATCACCACGTAAAGTAATCGTACGACCATAACTTCCAACAAATTCTGTTTAAACAGAATTCAAACTAGGTAGTTAGAACAGAGCTAAATTGTCCTCGACATCCCTCAATAGACTTTATTCGATTAGAGCGACGAACTTTGCAGTACAAATAAACCGATTGCATTATTCACTTTGGGGTGAGCACTGTAAGGGAATCGAGATTTAATCCGGGTTAAATTGCTTACCGTCTGTTAACCACGGTCACGGCACGAGTGAGTACCCGCGGCGAGTGACGTCATGCTGTCTTAGTTGCTATTTACTAGTCGACAAATGAGGAATATTTGTATAATTGAATAACGAGCAATGTACTGATAGGTGGTAAAAGCTTAGAGTTCCCCCGGGGAAGTTCCAACACCCGCCACGCTACTTATTAGGTAACCGCCATAATAATTTGTTTTAACAGAAACTCTGTTTCGCATAGAAAGGTGTGGAACCGGTTACCCTTTTTTAGAGACGACCACCTCAGTCCTCAGGGGTAACAAGGCACCTGCGACCGAATTAGAAGAAGACTCTTGAGTCTTGTTCTGGTTCGTTCATAATTGGGTGGCAGCGGATAGATGGTGCTATCTGTTCATTTGCTACTTTATTCCTTAAAAAAATCATGGTACGAGTTAACGCCCTCATTTTGAAAAGCCTATGCATTAATATTCGAACTTAAAACAATGTCTTCACATAATTTTGAATCGCTTATAACAATGCAAACATGAAAGGACTTTCCATAGCGTGCTGCATATAATTCAGAAAAAATGAATTTGAAACGGTTACTTTCAGATATTAAGAGTGCCTAGCCTAATAAACAAAGTGCCAAACAGACACAAATCACTATTAGGTACGTCTTTCATACACATACATCGATAATTTATAGTTTTAATAAAGTATGTTATGGGTTTTATTCAATAAATCCCATATCTGTGATTGTGGTAAACAACCTCGGTGGGTGTGACCGAAGCCTTAGGCTGCACCGATTAACTCTTCGAGCGGGTCTTTATCGCTCGGTTATTCAGCTTATTTACATTTGGAGTTTCTGCTCCGCTTTGTACTCCTGGTACCTTTGAGAGGATTGGATTTCCTCACGGTGAAATTGGGAAAAATACCAGCTTAATGTCTGGGCCTAATGGAGCATGGACATTAAAGTCGTGCATCTAAGTGTTCATTTAGTCTACGAAGTTAACTTATTTTCATCATTTTAAGAGGCCTCTGAGTGTGTCTCTTCTCATGCCTAAAAAGGCCTAATGCTTACTGCCCCATGTTTTGTAGTGCGGATTGATGAAGACTTTTTTATGTATTTACAACAAATTGTGCTCGCGACTTCATTCGCTTTTTTAGTGAAAGATACTCTTCAGGTGTCGTAAAAGCGGGCCTCGCGACAAGCACCAACCATCTTTCAAATATAAAATGAATTATCAAAATTAATACTCAGTAAAAACTTATGAGGTTAAATCCATACAAATATAAGTAATACATAATACTACATACAACAAGTACCAATGCAATGTACACAGAAATATTTTATATGATTTGTTATTTGTGTACCGATCCTGTTGTTTTAATTTAACGCATCGTCTGCCCATGTCGAGCACGAATCGTTATGGGATTTTTGCTCAAATACGGGATTTGAATTTTTTTCCCTGACAATAATAATAATTCTTTTGTCCATACAGGTAAGCCTAGACCAGTAAGCATCTACTATTTAAATATCAGAAGAAACACATAAACTTGGCGGGTAAGTGAGTCCCTATCTTTCTAAGATAAACGAGTTTACCGTTTAAATCTAGGTCATAAGAATCAAAGTTGTCTAACTGAATGTTTCAAAACATGAAGATTCTGATTTCACACGGTTAAAAATGATTATTTTGTTTGCCTCAGATTGGTCTAAAAATGATTCCCCGATTTTATTATACCTATTCGATATACCTATTTGTTAAATCCTCACAGATATTCAATTATCGGTTTTAATTTATCATCTAACTAGAGAACCGCCCGCGCTTCGCTTCGGGACCCGTAGGTAACACCCGCGTAGGTCCCGCTCCCGTAGGAATTTAGGCTAAAAAGTAGCCTACTACTCGCTCTCTTCACTCCACCCTGTCTGAGGTGTGTGGAGCCCGCGGGACAGTTAGTTCCCCTTTGGGGATGTCTCTCGCGGCCCGTTAAAACGGGCCAGTCCTTGGGTTGGGCCCTAAGGCCCTTGGTTGTCCATCTGTGGTTAACCAATAGGTCAAGTCCGGTGAGTGGTGACCTTTTTACAGGCCACAGAGTCTTAAACGGGATGGGGTTCATCTTCGCGCCGCCCAGGCGATCGAGCCCCTACCGAGTGAATCCCGCTGGTGGGAAGCCCAGCAGGAGCCGATCAGCGTCGGGCGACGACTTACGAAGCCCCAGTATCAGTCAGTGCTAGGCCCGTCCCGCGCAACCAGCAAGTCGCGCGGGAAGGCCCAGCGGTCCGGTGGACGGGTGTGGAGCGGCGCCAGGTCCTGCAGATGCGGGAACCGCGACGCGTCGACACGCCCGAACATGTTGCGTGCCAATCGCTCGATGAAGTCGTCCAGGCTCTCGACTCGAAGGTCCCTCTGGATGACGGCGTTCCTGACGTACCTCGGCGCACCAGTCAGCCGGCGGAGCGCAATCGCCTGAACTGCGCGCATCCTCTTGCGCTGCGGTTCGCTGGCGAGCGCGTACCACGCCGTTTCCGCGTACGTGAGGCGGGGTCTGATGTAGGTCTTGTAGACCCCGAGCTTCAGTCCGAGAGGGAGGCTCGAGGAGAGCACTGGTTTCTGCCATCGCACTTCTGGAATTCGCGACGGCTTTCGTAACCTGTGGCTTCATCGAGAGTCTTCCGTCGATTTTGCCCAAGTATTTGGGCTGTGGGGCCCATTGGATATCTTGTCCATGAAGCTCCAGAGTAGGGTCCCGCCTGTTGAGGTATCCTCCTATGTTCACAGCCGGCGTCTTCCCGACATTCACCGACAGTCTCCACGCGGCGAGCCATTCGGGGAGGGCATCAAGCGCACGCTGCATCTTGACAATGGCGTGGGTTCTATTCAGCGACGTGGTGATGTACGCCACGTCATCGGCATACAGGGCAAGCGACGCCCCCCCTGCCGCCGGGATGTCGTCGGTGTAGCAGGCGTAGCAGACCGGGGACAGGCAACTCCCTTGCGGGACGCCGGCTGCGATCGGACGCTCGGTGGATTCGGCGTCTTCAACCACTACTCTGAAGCTTCTATTTTCGAGGAAACTGGAGATCATCTTAACGGCACTCCGGGGCGCCGACGGCTGCGAGATCTTGTAGAGAAAGCCGTCGTGCCAAACACGGTCGAACGCCTTTTCCATGTCGAGGAATACTGCACACACGCGTTCTCTCTTATTCAGAGCCGCGGTAACGGTGTGCAACACACTCGACAGTGTAGCCGTGCTGTTCAGCGGCATCAAAAAGTAGCCTTCCACTTCTGTTGGCAGCTAGGCTATTCCACCCCGGATGCTTGCAGTTCCAGTCGCCCGCGCCCACCACCGGTGTCGGCGAGTCCAGCAACTTGCGGACATCAGCCAACAGGATAGTGCCAGCGGGCGGGCGGTACACTGAACACAGCCGGAGCGGGGAGTTCTCGAGGCAGAGCTATGACTTAAGTATGACTTAAGTAAATTACATGTAGTATTTGATAGCGTAATTCAGAACTTGCAAATGAATTTTGTTAACGCCATCTATTGGCAACTCCGAAAATAAATATCTAGTAACTAACAAAACATCGATCTTCCCATGGGAATGGGATATTTTTCCGCGGTAAAAAGTAGCCTACGTCACTCTCCACCCTCCTAACTATCCCCACACACATAAACCTTACCATATAATAGCTTTGTTGCGACGTGAAAGCGTCACAAACAAACAAACAAACAAACAAACAAACAAACACACTTTCACATTTATAATATTAGTAAGGATTTACAAGAGTCATACCAGTCTGTGTATATAAAGTCACTTCAGAGTTCTTATCATTATTCAGATTCATAAAATATAACATGGAAGTCACGAACATTACTTAAAAGCGAGTTAATGCAAAAGAAGCTCTTTCCTTGCATTCGTCCAACTATCCCCAGTTATTGAGCAGGAAGTATCGCTTTTAACGTAATTTCCGAAACGGAAGCTCCGTCCGTCGGGACGCAACTAATGGATTTTGTTCATACTTTTTCCTAGCAATCGCTGAGGCCGGCCGGCCATATTAATTTTCTCACGGATACCGTTCAATCTTGCGATGGCTAGCTCCAACGGAAAATTTGACTCAGAAATTTAATATTCGAAACTGTAAGAAAATTTTCAGGAGTATTTTAGCTCTTTATGCTTTAATAAAATAAGAAACTTACGAGACATGTGAAGTTTGATCAGCTAAAAACTATTTCGCGAAGAAGATTTTGAATGAACGTTTTCTAGTGTTTTTATTGAGGTAATTATACCCTTAACAAGCAATATTACTTATTTAAGTGGTTTTGATTAAAATAACGAAATACTTTTATGATTGAAAATAGTTAATGCCAATAATGCCACAATTCAAACGACTAAAGTTATCACTAATTTCAGGTGTAGGTTTTTCAGCGGAAGGGTGGTGCTGCATGCTCGTTTGCTATCTTAATTCCATAAAAAACATATCTGGAAATCTGTCTACTTTGATAAAGGAGATCTATTTAAAAGGTCTACCAAAATATTCTGAGAGTAACGTTTTTAATCAAATTTATTAATAGCTGTAGTTTTAGCTCCAATTCGTTGGCCAAGAATATTAATACTTTACTTAAAATGTTTTTTTCATTAAAATCTCTTTACTGAGAACGTCGTCAGCAAAGCGAAATGCGGAGTCAGGCGAAAGAGGAATTCAATTATATTTCTCAACTTTTCAGTTTTCAGGGCAAAAAGTCCCCTTCTATATTTCATTTTCGAGCTGTTTTATTATTGTGAGGACTTAAAGGCGGACCTAATTTGATCTCACAATTTTCTTGCCGTCGCTCGCTGGCGGCTCAGTGTCAACGTTTCATTCGGATTACATATCGCCAATTTACGTTTGCTACCACTCTTGACCATAGCCCTTGACAATACAGTTGAAAATCCCATGAAAAGATGAAAACTAAATGTGTTTCCTGGGATGCAGTGCAGTGGTCATTCTGCTTCCGTTTGAGCAAGTTGAAAATTTTCCAAGACTTTGCACTGTCATTATTAAAGGAGAATGAGAATTGTTACCGCTGCTTTTGTATTATTAACAAGGGAATACGAAGCATAACAAGTTGTTATCTTAACTGTTTACGGAGACGTTATTTCTTGTTTCGTAACCGCAGATAGCGAAATGGCAGTCTTGAGAGCCTAAGCGGTTTCATTGAGCTTATGTTCCGAGGTCGTAACGGAATACGGTATGTTTAAATGTGAAGATAAAAGGTCAATCAAAGCGTAAATGGCAGAATACACAGAAACAAAATGTTAACACCATTTTGGAGACAGAAAATACAGCGTGGGAAAATGAGTTTCATTGAAAAAATTTAACGCAACTCAATTTGTGTTACCTACTCCTACTATTATGTTACGCGATTTATCCGCAATGAACCATGAACCAAGTCGATGTTACGAAGGAAGGTGCTCCAGTAAGGGTTCATTTTCCAATTCGCATCTCAAAGTCACTCTTGCAACCAGTACCTTCTTAGCGTTTTATTTAATTATGATTGTGATTAATTTTGTTCACTTTTTTATTTAGCGAATTTTCAAGTTGTTTTACCGAGCCGATTCAGAACATTTATGGTCTCGTATAAGGAGACAAAGAGCCAGTCGAGTTATTGAAAACATATTTAACAATAAGGATTAGGATATCATGAAAAGTGCATTTTATAAAAATAAAACAATGTTATGTAGTAAAATGGCCGCCAAATATAACCTTATTATATTAAATCCATCCTGTAATGTGTATCTACCTACCATTCGTTACATGTAAAGCCAGATCCGTCAATAAACGCAAGCAATTTTCTCTTGATCCTCAATGTGACTACGACTATGTAGTTTCATGCAATATATTTACGCTTCGTTCACACAAGTTTAGCTCTTAAACTCTCAGATATAAGATTCTTATTACTTACATTGATAAAAGGAAACTAGCATAAAACAACGCAGTGCCTATTGAACCCCTAAAATCGAAATGAAAGCCTTCGTATGGGATGTGCATGGCACATTGATAAGGTTGTAACACACACGCAAGACAACTGTGTTATTGTTATGAAGATAAAATAGTTATGTTTTTTACTAATCAATTATTGTAAAAAGTTATATTTACCTTGTTATTTAGGGTGTTTACCCGTGGTCCCGTTGGTTTGTCCCGTTGACGGGACCACGGGTAATTTTAATTCCCCTATATAGTTATTGCGTTTAGAGTAAACTACATAATATAAATTTACAGATATAACTAGCTGACCCCGCAAACGTTGTTATGATATATAAATCATTTCTAGGAAAATGACTATTGAAAAATAGGGGTTGGTGATAAAAGGGTGAAAATTAAGGGTTGTATGTATTTTTAATGCCACATTATAGAAATATATAAAAAAAAATTTGTCCACAAATTAAGAAATAGATTAAGGTTGAACAACCCTTATCACTTAGGGGTATGAAAAATAGATAGTAGCCGATTCTCAGACCTACTGAATATGCATACAAAATTTCATTACAATGTCTGAAAATCAGCTACTGTCTATTTTTCGTGCCCCTAAGTGATAAGGGTTGTTCACCCTTAACATTTTTTTGGCAAAACAATGTTTGCCGGGTTAGCTAGTTTTATTTATAAGATTATGCCTTCAGATACACACACATAGATAATTCGCATAAAAAATGGCAAATTAATAGGGATGTAATAAAACAAATTATTTTCATTCACAATTAATAAGTTGATGGCAATATTCATCAGCACGTACCTACCTTACAATTATTTCTTAGAATCTTGGTACTCAATTGGTTTGTTATTTTATTCATGCTCATAAAATTCATACTAATTTAAGCACAGTATCCCTTATAGGTCTTTTGTAAAGTACAAAATTGTAATAAAACATTTAATTAACCTACTTGACTAACAGCTCTGTTTGGATTTCGCATGATTTTCATTCTTGGACTTGCATTTAGTTTTAAAATCTAATTTCAAAATAATTCTGCACAGCCATTCATTTTGTGGATTTACTTTTATTATTAGTTAAAAGACTCCAAAAATCGCCAGTCGTAAAATAAATCGCAAGTGTGCAACGCCCTATGCTTCAAGAACTGTAGAAGGCATGGCCGACACGGCGGGACAACACGACAAAGTGAGAAAAATATGGTTGTTCAATATTTATAGGATTTTTATTTCCGTCGTTTAACTTCGGATACACGTTCGTACAGAGGGGACAATAACATCACACGATGTTCTTTCAACTGGAAGTGATAAGCTTGTAGTAACTTATGGTGACGTTGTACGCGTGACAATGTTTCTATTTTCTACAGTTATCATACCTACAAAAATACCTCTTACTACAGTTTAACTCTAGATTTGTTCATTTTATGAGCTTCATGCATTTTTCTGTTTATTTTTATTTAAAGATCCAATATTTGTCAATTAATTAGTCAATTCCCTAAATTTTGAATCAATTAAATTCATTATTGGCAACAATAATACCTACAAATAAACGTTTGTATACAACAATATAATTACATATATAAATATAGAAGGTATAAAGTTTTTAAAACCTTCGTTAAACAAAAACATTCACAATACAATCAATATCATGTTATTGTATAATAAACATGTAATTAATTAAATAAATTAGTGTAGCCTGTCTGTAAACACGACTCAAACATGTTTTGGGTTGCGATACGCAAAAACGCAGAGTGCATATGGAGCTTAATTTATACAATGCACCGGCAGGCAATCGGCTGCGGCACAAAAAGTTGTCGTCCGCTAGCTGGTGTTGCCGACCCATTATTATTTGTCCGACACCACAGGACGTCTACACCTTTAATAACGAAGATCAAAAGTTTTGCACAGTACCTACTTATTATTTCTTTATATTATATGCTTTGGTGTAATAATAATAAAAAAATAAATCTTATTCGTTTGCAAACATGATTTATCTATCTACCGAAAGTTATATTGGGAATTTGGCGAAACCGTGAAGATGTAAATTATTTATAAATTTATATCTCGATATACCACTAAACTTTTTACATACCTAGTAGAAAATTTTACATACATGAATTTAAGAGTTAAGAATCTGTGGGGCATTGTGTTGTCGGATGGGTGACCGCAAGTGGCTAAAATATCTTGAACGCTGCTGCTGTTGTTACCAGTTATCAACGGTAGATAGCAGTTTTTAACCACTTTTAAGGCCATCATCGGGTTGTATTAAAACTCGATATTTGGATTGGCCATTAACCCTTCTACTAATCCGCACTGGAGCACTGTCGCAGAGTTTGCTCTACGCTTCCTCAATGATTACGGGAGACCCGTGTTTAGTAGCAGGCTTTTAATGAGAAGAAGCCCCATATTACACATTCGTACATCTGAAATATACTAGTGCGTACATCATCTTGGACTTCATCGCCACTTACCATCAGATGGGATCGTTGTCAAGCATTAACTTATTTTAGGTAAAAAAATCTATGTCGCAGGTGGTGGCAGGTCTTCAATTATAAGTAAAGTTTTGTTTTTTATTTATACCTTCTTTATTAATTTTCTGTGTAAAGTATAAATTAAATATAGTCAGTTCCAGTATCTTTATAATGGTGTGAGCGTGTACGTTGTTTTTCTTGGGCGGTGCATTCATTTGGGCGGCTTAGGCGGATAAATAATGCATGCGCCGCGGGCATCGGTATTCTGCGAGTGTGACGACGAACGACGACCGAACAGAATACTTTTAAATCTTTAACGATTGCTCCACGCGGTTTTTATACCTCATGTCCGTTTTGCACTTCTGTTACGTAGGATTCTTAAATTTTTATGTGTACTTTCGTAATAACTTCAATCGAAGAAGCTGGAGATTTATTGGCTGATCAAGTAATTACGGTGGATTTTCTCACGTATTTATTTATATTTTTTAAAGTTGTGCATAGGTATGTATCGTATTCGTATATTTTATTCATAAAGTTTTTATTGTCAAAACGTTTAAAGGAAAGCCACTAAATCTTACAAAGAGAGGCTCCATGCATTAAACTTCACTTCCCTTGAAGAAAGACGCCTACGTGGTGACTTGATTGAAACTAAAAAAATCTTGAGAGGTCACTATGATTTACCAGATATACAGGATATCTACAAACTAAAAGATAACAGAAGAATATTCAGAGGGCATCAAACCAAGTTATGTAGGTCACAGACACATATAAACTAACTGCGTATAACTTCCTGAGTAATCGAGTGGTTAGAAACTGGAAAAAGCTTCCCAAAGATGTTGTTGAGGCCACTTCAGTGAATAAATTCAAAAACCGCCTCGATAACTGTTTGAAATAACTAAACTATTTGTTAAAGTAGAATGATTATCAACACAAATGACTAAGACACATCAGCTTATCAGCTGCTCATCTATAAACAATAATAATAATAAAAATATGGACAACGTACACCGAACCTGATAAACTTGATTTTGGTACTTAGGAATACGAATACTTTATATTATGTATATCTTAATTTTACATGAAAAGTTCAGAAACCCAGTTCTTGTGTGTAAAAATAATCAGACATAGGACTTTGCAAGCGATTTTGCTTTAGGACGCCCATAGAAATATACTACTTATGTATACAAATCCGTTTTGAACCCGCCCCTTCGTTTTTCCAATACCAACCTCACATACTTAAATTTACTTTTATACTTTCGTATTTTATGCCATCCCGTGACGTTGTCCATTTGCCGCCCCCCACGGGTGCCACCCGCGTGCGATGCAAGCTTTGCACGTCCGCTTACGACGGCCCTGCCCTAACAATCCAATTGTCGTCTTTGCAAACACAATCAATAATAGATATAAATAGACCAACCTAAATTGGTTAACGCTTACAAATCCTCTCTAAAATCAATCGGTTAGAGAAACCTGAGCCAATTTAACGAACTAAATCCGCCAATAAAGTTTTGTCTAAATCTTGCCATCCTGGATTCTTTATTTTATCCGAATTCAGCTGAGAGTACCGGTATTTCCAACAGTACATTCTATTCTAAGTCGACCCATAAAAATAGCTTGCAAATCCATGTAGTTTGCCGAGTGTTGGCAAAATAGTCGAATAGAGCATGTGATAGCTTAGGCGAAAGTTCCTTTTTGGAGAACTATTTCAGTAACCTTCGAAAATGTTGCTCTAAGACAGAGTGATCTTTATAAAAAATGGACCACAACTATAAATTAATTTAAAGTTTAAGTTCTATTCGAGTTTATTAATAGACATTGTTATTGATCCAAAAAAAGATTTTGCTTCGCTTCCGTTTTGTTTTATACATACCTAACACTTTCCGAAATAGTTACTACTAATTTAGATAATAAACGTATTGCTTTTACATCATAATTTACTTCAGTTTCATTTACAGAAATATATCGATCTTTGGAAACTTGGATATCTTTTTATTAAAAATTATTGTCTTTGATTCTATTACCAGCGAGGAGGAAATTTTGTTGATGCGTTTAACTTTCCATTCTTGGTCTGGGTATGGGTCCTTGTGTGACTCCTTGGACACAGGAAATCCTAGTATGGAACTATGAGTGGGTAGCATTATTTATTTATTTATTATTATAAGTAATTTAAAATTCTAAAGACCGTTGCAACGGATCAAATGCTTTTATAAATACACATATAATTTTACTTTTATGATTAAATAAATATTTATAACCTTTTAAGGAGACGCGTTTTTCTGTTTTCATTTAACCCCTTTCAAAGACTGTCTCGATGAAATCGCTGTAGATTCCTTGCGATTACAATAAACAGAGTTAAATAAAAAAACATGATATAATCGCAAACGATTGCATAATAGTCCCCCGGAATCCCAACGGAGTCCACTTTCATACTGTTCGCTATTTACCGCCTGCGTCTAGCAAATCGATATTGCGTCGCATATGCATCTGCTCTAAGACGAGTTTGTTCGCAAATAAAATTGCGAATTTGCGCAATGCCACCGAATATATTTGAACATTTGAACGTATATTAAAGTTGTGAATTGTATTATGCCGCCTTTTCAAATAAATGTTTTACAAGTTCTACAGTCCCTTTAGACACTGATGTGGCATTACTACTGTTTTGTGTTCTTGAGTTTTTATAGTTGTCAAATCACTGGATTTTTATGTGTCTTCCACTTCTTTTAAATTATGTTTTTGTTTTGCAATTTTTATGTGAGAACATTCATCCCTAATACTTAATAATTGTACTCTACTAGGTACCTATCACACAATTATATTATCTCGTTTATGTTATAAATCATTCATTTATGTATACGTAGAATGTACTATACCTATACAACATGTACACGGACAGCGTACCACATCACAAACGCAATTTTTAGACTTTTTCCCATACTTAAACTTTTTTATTGGTAACTTCAGTTGGGGAATGGTGTTATAACTTTAGTTGGTTACTTCAGCATAATACAGATGTGGTGACGATGACGTCACGTCAAACCTTAATCACGCTATTAAATGATTGTACTCTGACCCTTTAAATTATAGGTACAAGTTCCAAATATATTATGAGCTATTGGAGCATAACGCTCTCTAGACATGATCTCGTAACTTGACTAAGCTTAGAGTAACTTTATGAAATTGCAAAAGTACCTATAGGTGAAACTTACAAGTTTGTAACTTACTTAATATTTTACTCAGTAACTTGAACTATATTTGTACTTCCATTGTGAAGAAGATCTAGACAGAACAATTAGAGGTCGCGTCCACACCTATTGTCCGCACCTATTGTTATCGTTAGAGACTAATTCTTGAGTTAAGTTGAAGACCATCAACGTAACAATTTGGAAACTACATTACAAGTGCCTAAGAAAGTTTCGAGGTATTGAGCACGAAGAAAACATATGACGTGGCGTAATTGAGACAAAACATAGATGCGAAGTGCCTTCGGACATTCTGTAGTCTAGACGCTGTACGAACTGTAAAAGTTTGAAAGTAAATTAGATTTCGTCTGCGAATGTAACAGAAACCGTTGCTGGCCTCTGCACTTATCGAGATGTGTTTGACGTGGTTCCATTGTTGTTTTACGGCACGAGATGGTTCGATAAGAAGGTATAATGATATCAAAAGATTTGGTGATATGTATATTTAAAGAAAAATAGTTTCCTTTTTTTGGATGAGTACTTATTTACACCTAGACTTCACTAGACTAACTAGCGTTCAGGGTAGATATGGAATTCGTTTTATTTGTACCTATCATACACAAAAGTCAGCTTTCCTCCCCTGGAATTAAGGTGCATTGCAGATTGACGGCCAAAATTTTAAATGCCGTAAGTAAATTTTTTTACAACATAAATTTTACTGTGAGCGCAAGTAATAGGTAAGTTTGTTTTTACCAGGGACTAGTAATTCTATATTCCCGTCTACAAAAGTATCTATACCTAGAGTCGAATATCATTTGGATGACCGATAATAATCAAGTCAGAAAAATATCACTTGTTCTTGCACATATGATTCAAGTTAAAAAATCAAGAAGAAGACATAGTAAATAAAAAATGTTTATAATCTAGATAAGCTAATAAAATTTTAAGTTAAACATTTTTTGTAAAATAATTCGTCCGTCCTGATTTACTATCACTTCTGAATATTGATTTAAATACATCTGAATCTGAATATGTATTTCAGAACATCTGAATATGTATTTCAGAACCAGGAGACCTCTGCCTAAAAATGTGATCCTAGGTTAGGATGCAATGGAAACAGAGCTACAGCTTCATATAAAACCGATGATATCTGAAACGTAAGACTTCGGATCTTCGAGTGTGCTAAGAACTGATTTTCTTTTTTGCTATAATAGATATCTAAGGTAATCTGGTTTCAATGTAATTAATAAAAAATATAATGATGTCGATAACAATTTTAACTTATAATGAAGATGTTGTCTTAGGTGGTACAGCACAATAACTTAATAAAACCACATTATATTGGAACTTAAATTAACTCAATTTAAGTGATAATTCTCTATGTAGCTTGAAAGTGGAATGGAATGGCCTGGTGTAGGTTGGAAGTCTTGTTTTTATCACCCTCTTTACAGCGGGGTCCACCAAACCACTGGGACACATTAGTTCTTCCGAGTCCAAGCCCGGGTAAAAAGGTGACCCTTGAGACTTGCTGACCCCTTCGCCACGCAACTTAGAAAACGTGACAGCGAATGGAAGACCAGCTGTTTGTTTGTTTTTGTGTAAATAGCACAAAATCGAAAAGACGTGTTACCTGATTACAAGTGTTCACGGAAGTTTAAAATATCAGTACCAACAAAGGCATTATTGATGGAATGCCTACTGAGACATAAGAAATAGAGCCTCCATTATTTCTGTTTATTACTGCGATCAAAAGTCATGAAAAATAATTATGTTAATTGATTGTCAAATAAAAATAGGTATTTATAAATCAAAGTCTAAAACAACATTTAATTTACGTAAAGTTTCATTTGTTACTTTTTTTTACTTAACTTAATTTTCTAAAGCGAATAATGAATGGGTTTACTAGTGTTATGAACAATGAAAAATTAAAGTTACTTTTAAACAACGCCTGAGATTAATTATTATTGTACTCATTACCGAACAATGTGTGTACCATTTTAATTTGAAAAATAAGTAGCGAAGATTCATTTCAGTTCAACTTTTAAATTGGTAAAAGGATACATCATTACAGATTCATTTTAATATTACGCCTTTCACATCGGTTTGTTGTTCCCAGAACTTGATTCGACATTATTTTCTTTCATGATATAATGATTTTTATATTTACGCAATATAAAAATGATATGACAAAAAAAAGGAAGCTAAAAATATGTCTCTTTGTACCACTAAATGTTAATTGACACCAAGTGTATTTTACTATCCATGTTAAGATACTTTTGTAGGTATCCGCATGCTGGGTTCGGGTTCTCTTTCAACAATATAAAGGGTTCTGGCATTATGTGAAGGCAGACAAGTGCAGATTAGCAAACTTCACACACCTTTGAGAACATTATGTAGAATTTAATTAATTAAAACTTTTTAAAAGTGTGCTGGTTTCCTCAAGATTTTTTCGTGTGCAAAGTATTTTTCATAGTCGTTACACTTCTGGAGGTGTGGTTGTAGTTATGATAGTCTTGAGGATTGTTTACAGGTCTTCTCCATCTCATGCTGTTTGTGATATCTGGGCTTGTATTTAAGAGTTAAAAATTTAAACTTTTTGGCAATCACGTTAATATGTTGTGTATTTTCAAATATGTACCTGGAATGCAAAATAAGCTTTTGCAATCGAGATGTATCATACTATACAACCGATTGGGTTATGGTATGTACACACTGAACAGTCTACCTATTCTTTTGGTAATTGCTGAGTGCTATAAGTACAGTAGTAAATAGTGCAGTGAGGTAGAGTTTTCTTTTATATTCAGAAAAGGTTTTTACGGGTTTAGACTGCAATGTGGGAGAGAAAAAAGCTAGACTCATACACTGATAGCGACTTGGTGATGACTATTTGCCACCAGATAATTCATTTATCCAAGGATATAAGTTTGTGCAAGACACCGCAAGAACGACTTGTTGTTGGTAGTATATTTAGAAACCGCTATAAAATACAAACTTAGTTCTGTCGCCGATACAATAAATTCCAAGCGGGTGTACACTTTATCGTTTTATCCTTTTGGTAGCTGAAGGATAGCGACTAACAGGTTTTCTTGAAACCCGCCGATGAAGTCTGGATAAAACCTCGTTTAGAACTAAAAAGATTTGAAAGTAGCTTTCTTAACTAGTTAAGCACGTCGCAACACTGGAGACTCGTTTTAAAGTTGAATTAACCCGAGTTAGTCTGATAAAATTCTTCCAATTTTGAGACATAGTACCTACTATTAAAAGATTTCAAAAGCATTTATCATTAAAACTTTGGCTATATCTAATAAAATATTTTATAACTTTTCAGATGAAGTTCCAATAACTGAATGAAGTTCAAATAATGTTACGAGTTTCAGGATGATGGGGTTTAAAAAAATATTTTTAATTGAATAGACGTATCTGCCTGGCATGAGACTGAGGAAAGTATGGGCATGCCCTTGCAGTAAGCATGACACACAGATGCTGACGGTGAGATGACTTTGCAGAAAAAGATATATCGTGCATTACAGAACAACTTCAGTTCGTCATAACGTGCTCATAACGTCAAAGTAACCTAGTTATGTATATGTACAATGTACATTATATGATCTACGTAAAGGTACCTTTCAAAAAAAGTAAAACTCGTTTCCAACAATACCGATCAGTCACGCTCCAAGTAATTTCAACTAGAAAACTAAACAACTAAAGCTGAGCAACGTGATAGTAACAAAAACACGTCGAAGACGGAAAGCAAAACAGCCAACGAGCGAGCGGACGCGCCTGTAGCAGCCATAAAATACACATCAAGCGGGAACGGTGTTTTGTCACGTGACGCTGATGCCGATTTTAATTTGCATTTTGATTAAACAGAGGCGTCGACGCCGGGAAGCACGTCTAGGCAGCTTGCCAGTCGCGAATGAGTTTTGGATAGATAACTCACGTGCTTTCGCTTCGGATATTGGATTCTTTGGTTTGTGAGTACTGTTTGATGCGCTTATGGAAACAAATTGATATTTAAGGATTTTTAAGGCAGTCAATGGTAAAGTCTTGAGGAGATTAACTTAAGATTTAATTCATGCGGGACCGGAATAAGTAGAGGAAGTAGTTCCTTTTGTTTCCATTTTTTTTCAAAAAGCCGATTAACTAGCCAGATAAGACAGACGAGGCATATCAGGAATCTTGAATGCTTTACCGCGTTTTTACTTGCGACCAAAATGTATGCGAGTTTAGGATTTTTACATTTTGGAAAACTCATTTATTACCGCGGCAATTGATTCCTTTTAGATTTAGATACTAGTAAACCCGCTCTTGTTTCGCTTCGGTTACCCAGCCTCCTAGGAGCCACATTTCGATACATAAAAATCACGTTTTATAGCTTAATTAGTAAATTAAACATTTATTTTCTTCCAAAATAATAAATAGTATCAATAATTCATATTTTTACTAGTAAACAATAAAAAATTGTCACCAAAATTAATTAAATAGTTAAATTCTTCATTATTGTATTCACGTTTTTGAAATATAGCGCTTGAAATAAATAAATATAATTTTTTGCGTGCTTGTGTTTATAGACATAGATTTACTGAAGCGAAGAGAGGGCAGTAGAAGATAAAAAAATATATTTTAAAGGCAAAGTATATTTTAACGCGCACAAAGTTGCTCAACTTCGAGCAAATTACCATGAAAATTAAAAACCAACATCAACGCGAAATCAAAATACAGCCTCTAAAGCACCTGCTGCGAAAGAAAACAAGATTCAGCAATTTTGATTAATTAAAACGTCAAATTATACACAACAGGGAGGTATGGAGTGGCAAACTTTTAAGGCTTCGAGAAGTCGTCAGGGGGAGTGGCGATGTCTAACCTATTTGACAGTCCAATTTGTCACAGAATATTAGGAGAAATGGTAGAGGATTGGCCAAGTTAGGTCAGACTTTTGTTGTAAAACTGTTGGGTAAAATCTACCTACATATATTAGGTATATTAAAAATGTACTAATATTACTTTTGCTGTTCATTGGCAATATTATATTACATACGATGAACTGTTTGCATTTTTATTTTATATTTTTAAGGCTTTTTCCAGCTAAGAATTATTCAAAAATTCCAACTGTTTGTGCAAGTAGTGCAACGGTTGTAGGACTACTCAGTTGAACTAGTGGGAACACCCCTTTTATTGCGGACGGTGAAATTTCATTTATCACGATGCATTGAAAACAAATCATACATCAATTGTTGTACATAATTACTAAGTGTCAAATTAAAACTCTTGCGTTAAATTGCGTTTTATTGCAATATACATAATTTATATCCCAGCTGCGTATTAAGATGAATCATACGTTAGTTGTTTAAGTTAGACCTTCAGAAATATAACTTCGAAAACTATCAAGTTTCATTGAGTAGTTTTTATGTGTTGTGTGCGCAAAATAAGGACACAAATAAAAATTCTAAATATAAGGCTGCTTTTATCTGATATACATGTACTACAAATACAAGCCGAGTTACAATATAATTAAAATATAGATTACCCACTTTTCAGATCTAATCTAGCATTTACAGCTTTAAACGTAAAAGCAAAGTTTCTCGCCACAAAAACAGGCGGCAGGGCCGTGCCAAACCATACAAAAGCAGATAATAAGAAGAAAATATACTCAATGAAATGGTTGCAGGTAAAACCTAATTGGCCGTAGAACGTATCACGTGGAGCGAGACTACAATAGCGTGTTCTGCACTGCGCATTTTGTTCCTCTCAACTGCGGAGACGGTCTTTGTTGCGACTTCATCTACAGACCTCTGGGACACGAGTACTGATGTAGTGAAGGTTTTGTTGTAAAATATGCTACAATATTTACAAAATTAAACACAGATAATATTAATTGTTGGAGCATCTGATACGACTTCAACCCGTAAGCTGTCATTTATGTGATCGTATTGTCGTAATTGAGGGCATCTGGAAGATATTCAACACGGAATTTTGGAAGGGATAGTGGGTGGTAGTAATCTAAGTAACGGAAATTCATAAGCTGTCCGAAATACAGAAAAGCTTAAGAAATTAGTGTACCTACTGTTTTTAGTGGCTTTGCTTCTTGAGCTCACCAGATGGACATAATACATCCAGATGTGAGTACTTCCATCCTTTGGAATTGTTGTTATAAGACGCTTTTAGTTGAGTTTGAATTGTATTATTAAGATTAATTCGTCGCTCTCAGGAATAACACGATTGTGGTGGTTAAGATGACAATACATTTGACATAAACGATCTAACTGGTTTAAAATGAACTGCATTGTAACCAGTGATTCAGATTGGGTATATGTAATGTATACAAATCGCATTTCAATTATCCAGGCCACAATCTCAAAAAGGCTTTAATTTCGTGCTAGGGTCCAGGGAAATATTTTATTAAACTTTCAGCGAACCATTCAATATTTAGCCTTTTGTTCATGCGCCCCTTTCCCCATATTGTTTCGCATGAGTGGATTTATGTTTGCTCAATCTAATTGCTATTCAGTCACGGGAGGCATTCATTGGAACGAAATCATAAAGCGGTGAAAATCCTGTATGCATTTTGTTCGTGAACATTGATCATTTACCTGGTGCAGTATTTTTAAGCACACTCCAGTAGATGGGCTGTTGATGACAATGGAGATGCGGTAGAAAAACTGAGTTGTAAAATTCCCGTACATGGCATCTAGAAACATTTTTGGTCATCTGTTTCATCATCGGAATTTACTAGGTAGAACTCGGCATGATTGGGTCCTTTCTATTCATACAGAAGAATCTGGTTATCATGTCTTAAGAAAATATTATGATAGAATTGGTTCTTGCTGTCCTCTTGGCGTCAATGTCCCTCAGTGACTTCGGCGTGGCATCCATAAAACTATTATTTTTGCTTGTGTTTCTTTGGGAAATTGACACGTCCCATTCCTTATTAAAGGAAGGAAAATAATTGTTCACGGAACCACTCGAATATTGACTTAAAGTCATAGCAGTCTTCCACTTAAAACACTTCTTTACGTGATAAAGTTATGCATCTTTGCCTCCTGTGTTGAAAAATAATTTTCGGTTTTTAACCGACTTCAAAAAAGAAGGAGGTTCTCAATTCGACCGTATATATGCTTTTTTTATGTACGTTCAGCGATTTTTTCGTCGTTTATGGGCCGATTTTGATAGTTCTTTTTTTGTTGTAAAGTAGATATGCGCAGTGGGGTCCGCTGATAAGGATCACCAGGATCTGATGATGGCATCTCGGAGAAATCGAGGGCAACTTTCGAAAATTGTAAGGATGACTAGTGTGTTTGTTAATGTTTTCATAAGTACATAAAAGCGCTACAATTTCATGAAGGTCTGGAGTTAATCTGATGAAGCCGAAAGACAGTCGAGGGAACTCCTCAACGATTTACTGCAGTTATCTAGTGTTTGGGCTTGATTAATTTGTAGTGACGAGAACTTTACACCTACATGCTGAATTAAGCGCCACCTGGCGAGTAGTTTTTGAATTATCTCTGCTTATCGAGGTTGAAGTCGGTTATTTTTTTTGTAAAAAGCAATAATTATTAAGATAAGTAAATCTTATATCTGTATCTAATCAAATTCTTTAAATTTCAACTTAATCTAACGTATCCTGCACGTTAATTTAAGCCTTAATTTTCCGTAAAGATCCAAGTCAACAAAAGCAAAAGCCCTTAATATCTGGGAAAGTATTAGTGAAAATTTAAGTACACTGTTTCCAAAGAAACCCTATCCCCAAGACACTGCGCCGAGCTTCTCTTTAACCCGCTTCGTAACGGCATATTAAATTAAAGTGTGCTACAGTAAGATAAAGATAACGCGAGTAAATGGAAAATGGAACGGAACAGAATTGAATAGGCACTGGTAAGCTAAATATGATAGCGTAATCTGTGCGCGTCCACAGTGTTCAGCGGGCCCAAAACGGTTTAACTACAATGTTTTCCTCTAAAATTGGCTCGACGTATAAAATGTATAACAATGTAGGTCATTTGATATTCATTTATATGTATGTCGAGTTATTCGGATTGATTTAGCTTTTTAACCCAATTTTTAAACTCTTTCTCCAAATAATTGTGTACTAGTATCGTTGCCCTTGTGTTGTTTTAACATAATAATATAATGAAACATTATATGTATCACATTTTCTGAAACGTTTCCTACCTAAAACTTTTGTATGATACTAAGGTGTTCTGTATCGTGTATAACATGAACAACACATACAAGACATTTTAAAAACCCTCCACCACACTTATCTATGTGTCACCTAAATGTCAGCCTTGTCAGGGAGTCCGCCTTAAAACTGGGCACTGGAGTTACAGATAGAACCTATAAGTTCACTTTTATCCTACTTCTTTGTTATGGATTTAAAATAGCAAACGAGCGTGCAGCACCATCTTATATTTACCACATACGACAACAGCTGCTGTGACCGACTTGAAACTAGACTAAAATTGGTATTAGGATCGTTACTCTTCTACAGAATTCTATAAACATACTTTCTCATCCAACTCTAACCCACTTAAAACATACGACAAGAATCTCACTTGCGCCAAGGTTCCCCAATATTTGATCAGTTTAATTGGTTCCTCTTCCCTCACTCGGTTAATGAATAAGTAATGGTATACTGTGTTTAATGCAACAGTAATCATGTGGAGTTGTTAGTGTAAACAAAGCATTTGGTAATTGGAAACATGTTGACTTTGATGTTTTGTCTCGGAGATGCAAGACTTAATGGATGTTGAATAATTCGGTTTTATTCTCTAATGAACTCGGTTTTAACTAATCTTCACTATGGAATTAAACTTAATTACCTTCAAACTTCAAAACTTCAAGGTTATTCTTTATTCGTTTTTGTTTGCGACTTTGCTTGCGTGGGAGTTAGATAATCATATTATAAAATACTGTTAAAACTATCCAAGGGGAATGTATGATTCAGATTAAAACTACGTTACCATACCAAATTTAATCTTAATTGGTTCAGCGCATTAAACGTTAAAAGGAAGCTGTCTGCTGCCAAAGTTACTTTCAATGTAGGGGATGTGAAAATAATTAAGTCTATAAGGCAGAGAAGTATCATCACAAATGATTGGTTAAATTATAAGGTATAAAGAGTGCTTGAATAGTAGTAGAATTTGATATATTCGTAAGCTTATTTGCCACTACCCCGCACGATACGATGACTTTAGTATTAAATTTTATACTTTTTAACTCATAATAACACACTGCTGATTACACAGAAATAACAGAATTAATTAAACAATGTAATATACAGTTGTATAAATAAAATAATTCAATATAAATTGTGACTAAAGTGTAGGTATAACTTGTCTCTGCCTTGAACTATCTTAAATTGAACGACAGGGAAAACAAATGATCTTACCCTTATCGAGAGTTAACCCTTAAATATATTCAGCGCAAATAAGTTCGGTTCAAACCTACTCAAGGTTGTATTAAGCCGGCTTAGCTGACTTCGCCTCAGAGGCTGGCTCTGAGCTAATAGTCGGGTTCCCATTAAGGTTTCACATGTAGGGTCATGTAAGCTAGGCTGCAAATAATGTTCGAGGTAAATTCAGGACAAGCAATATCTATTCTATATTATTATGTAGCAATAATCTGAAGAGAGTATTATTTTTATCTTTTTTATCAAGAATTAGTATAAAATAATCAATAGGAATATGTTTTGTATTAATTCTGTGTGTTTGTTTTCTCTACTCTCGGACAGCTTGTTCCATTTGGTAAAATTATGAGGTTATAGGTAATTTAATAGGGTTCCAAGTTAAAATCTTACTTATCATTTTTTTCCGAAGCAATGCTCCTAATCACAGTAAAATTAAACTCTAATGTAAACGCTTATACCAGTCACTCTACCGAGAGATACATACACACATAAATTTAGAATTTTATTTGCCAATATTTATTTGCCAATATGTTTTTTCACCCTGGCTAAACAGCTAGGTATTACTATTTAATTAGTATTAGTATTAATCAAACATTCGGTCTTCATTAAATTCACTTTAAGTGACCGAAACCACAAATTCTTAAGCCATTCACATATGCTTCAAAAGCTCAAACATATCCGAGGAATTTACTAAAATGTGGTCCTCTTATAGGACCCCAAATCTAGTTCGTATGTACTCGATCGTAAAACTCAAATTATCTAGAGATCCAATAGAGGTGTGCAACCCATTGGGCGACCATTTAGATGATATCTTGATAATGTGGTAAGAAAAGGTTTCTTACAGCGGTCTTGAACGAATACACGGGTAGGAAATCGATTTTTTACGAACTTTAAATATTATGTTAGAAATGTTATCATGTAACCTTTTCCACTTTTATTTTATGTAAACTGCTGACAAGTCAATGGATGAGCTACTAGGGTATAGGGTTGTAATCGTAGATGGATTACAGTCTCTGATTCTCGATGACAATCCTTAATAGGCCAGCCGTATATGATTTAACCAACCAAGGCTTAACGACTATTATTTAATGACAATAATCGCGACCGACTCGACTCGCGACGAAATGTTTCTATACTAGAAATTACCAATCCAGTAACCGCCCGTACATAACAACAGATGATCAGGCTTTGTAGTAGGTCTGAAGCCCGGCTAACTAGCAATCACAAGTTTAAATGAGTCTCCCGCCATTTTTTATGTTTCTTTAATTACCTTCTGCATTAGAAGTAAAATTAAGACGCATTCACGTCAAAACCAGCGTGAGAGAACCTCAGTACACTAACAATATACATAACAATATACAAAAAAATTGGTTGCCTGTAAAGTCGGTATACGGGCGAAAGTTTTACGTGACAACGACTTTGAGTGGTAAAATAATTTTAATGTGAATATTCATTCGTATAGTAGGAAGAAGGATGAAATAATAGTAACAATTTAAAACATTTATTTATACAAAGAATTATATTTAAAACATTGTAACACCATCCGCCATCTAGCGCTGCTAACCGTTAGACCATTAACCATTAGTCACAACTAAGTGAGGTAACAAACGAAATTACTCTACTTCTTCAGAGATGGCGCTGTACCATTTTCTGAAACACGCCAACGTGTGTACGCCGTAGCTACCATAAGTAATGTTAAGGAGGAAGGGACGCGTGCCTTTCACTTTTTATGTCTGTCTCTCTCGCTCTTAGGCGGGCTAACCATGCCCGAGTGGAAGGGACGCGTGCCTCTCACTCGCTCTCATTGTAAGCGCATAACGTGAGCGGAGCGTGACACAGTTTCTTGAAGTGCCACCCGGTAAACCAATTTATAAGACGTTATCACGTCAAAATTTCAGTCCCTTTGTAATATTTCCAGTCGCAAATACGTATTTATACAAGTATTTGTTGGAGCGGCGTGTAATGTGCCAACAATTACATGTAAAATGACAGTGTGCCGTACAATTATCTTTAATAGGTATCCCCGACTCTATTCTCTATATTGTAGCTGTTCGAAATTAAACCAGAACATTGCCCCTTGTTCATAATGTGGTACAAGGGATTCTGTTAAACTCGTCCGCCTCAATTACGGAAAGGGTTGATTGTAGTTTGGAAGTGACATACTGTCCTTCGTTTTACGATCAAGGAACGTCACCGTTAATATACTCGGTACCTACTGAGGAACCAATATTCGATGACAATTTTGCTAACATCTTTTTTTAAGTCAGAGTTTGACTAAGATTCCATCTTTTACGTGATATTTTTGTCTTATGTTATTATTTTTAAAGTTCCAACACGCTACCTTAGTTGGTTTGTTTATTAATAGATATAAGAATGAGGACAAGAACTGTTAGCGACAGTTATTCAATGTTAGTAATAGTCCAGTTGGTCATTTTTAGTAAGCATCTCGTTCTAATTTAGTCTCAAATGCTTTGCTACCTTTGAGGACTGAGATGGTCGCATTAAAACGTGTAACGGGTGTTTATCGTTCTTTCTTCTTGGTTGTTCTTTCTTAGTCAATTGCGGCTCGAATGTAAAGTTTGACACATTTTGACACAATCCATATCAAAAATAGGTATGTCAAACTGTTAAAACGAGACGCAATTTATAGATTTATGGGACTTACAGCTCCTATTCTACATCTAAAAACGAAAATTAATTTTCGTTTGAACAAATTGACACTTGTATACCTATGGGATGTGTCAAAAATGTATCAAACTATTCAAACAAAACGCGATTAAAGCACAATTTATTTATAAATTGATCGATCGTCTGGGGTATCAGGTATTCAATGCTAGGTATATGATACTGGTAACAGCTGCAATATTTAATAGCAAGACGTAACAGTTTCCAAGTTATTAAACCAAGACACGGAATCATATTAATTATGCGACCTGATAACATTGTATGTGATTTAAGAGGTCACAGTGTACTACGTGATCATTGTACTTAATTATAGCGACAATGTCTTTGATATTCAGATGATGTTCATATCTCGGCGTAATTCTGACTAGATAGTTCGCATGGGTACTTATATTTAGTAGTATTACTTGGTGTTACAAACTATGTATAATGAACGAGTATCATTCTTCGCTTCGGGAAATCTATTTCTTACATTAACAAATATTTATAAGTATTACCCGTAACGATACGCCTATTTGATTTTGAAGTGTTTGAGGTTTGAGTTATCTTTTCGCAAAAAAGAAGCCTATATTATTTTCCAGTCCTTCAAATATCTCCAATATCTCCATACTAAAAATCACATTGATCCGTTTCTCTGTATTCACGTGAATGAAAGCAAACGAACATACACACGTGATTCGCAATATTTGAGTATTAGTGTATCCAATCCCCATAAGAGCAACGTGTGGAGCATATGGTCTACACTGCGTTCGCTTTCGATATCGAATTCTTTCTAATTGCGTCCCGCACAAATATGAGCTTTCCGCCCTAGAAATTAAAGTACATTCCAGATTGAGTGCGACAATTTGAAATGCTGTAAGTTTGTTTTGCTTGCAAGCTAAATTGAACTGTGTGAACAGGTAAATACATTTTGTTTTAGTGAGGCAATTCCATATATTTTAAGCGATTCAGGTATTAGTTTTGAGAAAAAACGGGTGGTCAGTAGTAGGCAGTAATAGGTTGAATCTATGAATGTGTTCATAGAATTTGTTTTTGGTATGTACTAAACTATGCATATTTTTATTAAATAACTGTAACTGATGAATATCAGTGAATGTTTAAAAATAAATAAAACAACGTTAATTTATATTATCGAATTAACAAATTGTCGAAACAAAGTTTCACACCCCGTCAACGTACACTAGATTCGCACAAACATAATTATAGTTATTAAATTTTTAAGCACGTTATAAATTTCTGATGATAAAGATATGATAACCACATGTCACAATTCCGATGTGTAGACCTGCAAATCCATTCATAGAGAAGCGGTACAATAAGTAAAGGTATAGTAATGCATTCTTGTTCGCCAATTATACATGAAAAATTGTATTCATCATAACGACTGAAGAAGCACTTGCGAGTTATACGAGTGCTTCAATAAATCCATTTTATACACGTACGTCGTGTATTCAGTTTGCTCCCTTCAAAACCGGTAGCAATTGGACAGAAGATTGATTCAAATTGAGTTTGTACCATTTCCAATTTGAATGCAACCGAATAATACTTCAAGTTGATAGATCGACCAATATAACTAGACCTGCGTAACTTATTTAAGGTACTTAATATATTTTTTATTTTGTGTTAAATCGGTACGTTACGGTGACTTGTATTTTTAATGGGTAAGTAGGTACTTTGCTTAATTATATAGTTGGTTATCAAAGAATACAGATCGGAAAAAACATTATTTATGACGTTAGACTATGAAACAAATGATAAATTCCGATCTGTATGTTTTGCAATATAGTATGATTATGGTAAAAAAATGATTTATTTTTGTACTTAATTCTTTTAAAATAGGTACATTATCGTTATTACCGTAATTAATGTTTTTCCTAGTGAATGATAAATCCAAAGACATTAGATTGAATGAAGGGAAAAACGGAAATGGAACTATAAATGAAACGGAAATGTTAGTTCCAGTGAACCGGATATGTAATGTAACAACATAATATAAAGCTATAATAGATAAAACTAGAGACTTCATATAGGTATACATTCGAATAAAGGGCAAAGCTTCGTGTTTGTATAATTGTCTTCTGACATTTGAATGGAAGAAGCGAGAGTTACCCACGAAGAACCCCTTTTTGGGGCGTGAAATTGAATCTTGTTGCGGGCGGAGGGTGCATGAAAACTTAAATATTTAAAGGAAATTACCATAGTATACAAACGAACTATAGAAATGGCAATATGTGCAAATAAAACGTGGTTTCCTAGAAAAATCTAAAAAAGAATATAATCTATCTAATCTAAGATAATCTATCTAATTTAAATTAAATAGCGAGGGAAATTATTTTTTTCTGTGTGGTGTGTTTGAAAATACCAAATCATGCAAAACAAAACAAAATATTTTTATAAACAGGATCAACAACAAATAAAATAAAGTAGCAAAATTAATATTGAAAAGCAATAGACATTTCTGTCAAATGACATCCTATGGAAACCTACGTGGGGACGAGAACTGACGATTCCGAGGTGAGGTATTAATTTTATGACCCCATTGTAACTGACAAGGACGTATGAAGTCGTTAAGTTTTAGCGGCTGTTAGTACACAGGGTTCTTGATACGATGGTGTGTGATCCAAGTTAGCGGCACTATTAGAATTAATTAAAATTAGCTTAATTTTGAGGGTATGATAATATGCCCCCTGTGTGCAGTTATCAAAGATTTTATCATGGCCTATTTTCATTAGCTAAATTACAAAAAAGGGTTTGTACGCGTTTTGATTTTTATTTTAATATTTTTTAATTCAATTTAAGCATTTTTGTTCTGTATTATGTTTTAATTCTATCTAAGAATAGTGTAATACATATTGTTTTAGAAGTTAGCGTTTTATAGCTTTGTACTAAGATTTAGTTACTTACTTTTCTCTTATAACATGTTCGTGTACCTATATAAACTATAAAATAAATAAATAAATAACATTATTGCTTGCGTTTCTTTTTCAGTAAACGTCCTGATATTATGAAACCGCGTTTGAAAATCATTTATGTACTGATTGCAAAAAAAAATAGATTTTAAATTTAAAACCATCAAACAGATTTCAAATTTACTTGAGTAGGATAACCATAAATTGAAAATTAAAAATTAAACCAAAAAATTGGTTGTCTGTAAAGTCGGTTTACTGACGATAGTTGAACGTGACAACGTCTTAAGAAAATACTGATGGAATGGTAGCATAATCACTAATAGTCATCCTAAACTATCTTTGAATACTTTAGTTATAATTTATTTACTGTTATATTGCAGTTAAAAACCTTTATTAAATATTTTACCAAAAAGACTAGTCGTTGCATACCGTATAACGAAACATTAATCTTTAGCTAGTCTGTGCATATTATGTCATGTCAATGTGCTACAAAAAAGTCAAAACAAACCTGGCTGGTTATAAATAATTTCGATAAAAAGCAAAACTATAGAGACGTCAGAGTTACATTGACAAAGGCCGATTGTGCTTCTTTGTCGCTCGTTCCGCGTTCTCGCTTGTACACGGTAACGACGCATGACGTCAGATAACGGCACATAAACGTCATGTTTTTCGTGCGTGCAGCCGATATCGAATTATAAAAAGTAACGTTGTCACGTCAAAAACTATCACGTCATGCATTATAATACTCGTAACTTACTTATATTATTATAACTAGCTGACCCCGCAAACGTTGTTATGCCATATAAATTATTTCTAGGAAAATGACCATTAAAAAATAGGGGTTGGTGATAAAAGGGTGAAAATTTAGCGTTGTATGTATTTTTCAATGCCACATTATAGAAAAATAAAAACAAAAAATTTTGTCCAAAAATTAAAAAAATATATTTGCCAGGTCGCCTAGTTATACATAAGATTTACCCTTTAGGTAGGTACTTCCAACACCATCAATACAGTCATGTAACAAATACTTTACCTGTTGATTTATATTATAATACTAAGTACACTTATAGCTATGGATTATGAGAGTATAATAATGACATTTGTTCAGACTTTTTAATAAGAAATGAAATAAGCAACAAATATCTTCTAACTTTCGAACCAAGCTATTAAGTCATTAAGCTCCAATTAAATTGTCATTAGCATTTATGTAGTCTCTGCAATACTTACCTAGTATTGCATATTAGACTGTGGAACTTCACTAGCATTTTATTGAACCCTTGAGTCCAGACACGTAACAATAATACTTAATTAGGAGAATTTCCAAAATATTTAACCCCTCTGGCGAGTAAAGTGTTTCATAACAATAAGGTGGGATAAAACTTGGGCAGTAAAAAGCGTTATTTGAATCTCGAGGTAGGTACCTAGGACTCGCAATATGCTTGTCGACATGTCACGTGGTTTTGTTTTTCCGATTTTGAACTTTATTGTGCACATATTTAAGATTCATATTATATGTATAAACGTAATTCAATGTCTGGTTAAAAAATTCTGAAAATTCAACGTAGCACTATCTATCGAATGAACAACTTTTGTGTGAGGTATATTTTTTTGTTATTTTATATTTACAGCAAGGTTAATAATAAATTTATCAGTTTTTTCTTTTATGTAACTGATCTTTTCAATGAAGTGATCGAATATATAAAATGGTTACGTTGTACGTGTCAATTATTCATCACGATAGGTATATTGAAAATAGCTTGACATAGAGATGAAATTTGACAGGAGAGTTAAACAACTCCCCTGCTTTAGTTATCTAAATTCTCATTCCACTATTTATAAACATAGTGAGCAGACATGGATCAAGAACGAATTTTCGTGTTCCAATCCTATAGGTGATAAGAGTTGTTTGAAATTTCGTCGATTTTAACGTTGACACTGAAAAATTGGTCTTAAGGAAATTATGAAACTATGAAACACCTGATTCAACGTTTCATAATTAATTCGGTAAATGAATCTTTAGGGAGGTCAACATAAAAGGTGTTATTTTGTTTGAAAATCAGTCAAAAATACTTCTATAAAAACCAAACCATGAGCCGTTGCTGGTCTTAACATAAAGGGGAGAAAAGTTATAAAGACATTTTATTAACCATTCCTGAGAAGTGAGGATAAATTGCAACCGCGTCTGGTTAAAACAATGCTGTGACAGACACCATGTGCGACTATTGCGAGGGGTCTGGTCGGCCTCCAGGGAACTCAATTTCATTAATACCGCGGTTGGATTCCGTATGCCGGAGGGCTTTGTATATATTAACCATAACGAAGTACCTGCATCTTATGCCATGAATTAAGATTAAGATGTCTCATTATTATAGAGTATCTCCAAGAAAAAACGGCACTTTGTGATTTTGTTTTCGTTTTGTTCAATTTATTTTTTGTATAAAGTGAGTAAATTACCTACGTTTTTTTAAAAGTAAGTTTCACGATGAACAGGTCTTACCTAATTGGAAATCATCAAAAACTTACAAAATGACTTCTTTGAATTATCTTCAATGAGCTTTATTGAATGCCAAGGTCTCCTTTGAATGAACTCCTTGAAGAGTTTAAAGATATTTTAGGTCATCTGACAGAATAGTTGTTGGTACCTATTGATGACAGTGCGAAATTTCGTTAAAAAAGTGCCAAATGTAGTTTAGTGTTAAAAACTTGCAAATAGAGGACCGGTTTGGAAAAAATAATAATAAATCATTACATTATTGTAATTTTTGACTTTTGAAAAATTCGAGTTCTTGGTGAGAGACTCTATGTTCATTTATTAATCCTCCACCATCCAATTCTTCTGAATTATGTTCACCTTAAGTAAATTCAGAAGTTTTTCAATAAGTTCAGTTTTAATAATCTTCACGTATTACGGTAGCAGCTGTTTATAAAGCAGAATATAAAATATGATTATACTAAAGTTTCTCCCTCCCAAAGACATGGCACGCCACAAATGAAAAGAAGAAAAAAAAAACATTTTATCCATAAAGAAAACATGAAAGCTTAAAGAGTTTCAAGTTTTTGTGTAGTCTTAGGAGATTACCTTGAAATACTTTTAGAGGGGAGAGTTACAGCAACGAAAATTACTTTCGACTTATTTTTGTTTCGCGAAGTTTATGATCAGGGTGGAGCTATGGAATAAGGCAATTTTTATTGATATCAAGTGAAACATCAGATGATAGTCATTAATTTATATCCATAGTCATCATGACCAAATGATAAATCGACAAATGGTAATTCCAATGGAGTGCGACCTGTTGAAAGACAAAAGGATGGCCCCGCTACTTGAGTAGTGTTGTTTTAATATATAAAATACTCTAGATTGGATTCCAAAAAAACATAACAGGTAGAAAGCTATGCAGGCACAGAACCTTTTAAAAAGAATACATACTGTCACTTGCAAAGAGGCTTTCCATTTTTTTCATCAAAAATTCAATCATACAGTGAATTGAATGTTGAAACTAAAAAAATACTTTTTCTTTTAATGTGTTAGGATTTAGACCTATCTTAGATAGCATTTGTTACGACCATCAATAGTCATCAATATTTATAGGACACTTTAGATTAAAGTATCATTAAATTATTACTTTAGTACTGCGGCAATTTCAGTATTTACTGTGCAACTGCTAACATGGTCAGGAGATGTGGCAGATTGGCAATATTTATTTTTATCAGCTTAGCTGTAGATTCAAAGAATGCTGAGGTTCAAGCTCAGAATGGAAAGATCAAGATCACGGTAGGAACAACATCGGCGTGTGTTCATACTGTCAATTTTATTAATGAACTGCTTCCCATTTATGAAGAGTATAAGCAATACTTGGAGGTAGAATTCGTACCTTGGGGCAGAACGAAAATCGAGGATGGAAATTTAGTGTGCCAGTTTGGACCTGATGATTGCTGGGCAAATCGGCTTCAAAGGTGTGTTCTAAATATTCTGAAAGGTGACCAGGACGCTCAAGTAAAATACATGGATTGCGAGTTTACAAGGCCTCTGCCAGCATTCCAACTAGGATCATATATTTGTGCACAAAACGCTGGACTTAACCTCATTGATGTGGACTATTGTATGTCAACCACTGGAAATAGTCTTGAAGGACCAGCGCAAGAAAAATCGGTGGGACCAATGGAGATTATAAATTCTGTTCCATCGATCGTGTTTAATGACGTGATTGATCGCAGTGTTCACGATGAAGCCAGGAAACGATTAAGGAGTCTTATTTGTTTCGCACTAGCCAACGATCCAAGTACAAATGTTACACACTGTACTATTTGAACCAAATGTTTTCCATCAATTCAACATTGAGGAAATGTTATTGTCTACTATATTAATACTATTAAAGTAATAAAATTAGGACAAGTAAATTTTTTATTACTTATTTCTTGGGAAATAAGAACTATTAATAATTAGATAAAAAATAATTAAATAATAAGATAAAAAAAGTGTGCGCGACTCAGGTGTATTTAAAATCTTCATCATCGTGTAAAGTATGTGGTATGTTTGCTCGTGTACAGATTAAATCAAGTTATCTTCACGAATAGCGTGGCTCGCGCCAACCCACACAGTCTATATACTTATTTTCGATATACCTGTAAATACATATCTAATAATAATAATAGTAATACATATCTGTAGCTGAAACGGCGTGAACTGGAAAAAATCTTAAGATAGAACGTCGACGATGAAATTGTCTTGGTTAAGGCTAGACGTGCCTAAAATCATGCGGTGTGTTTGAATAACATTTGTTTTGAATAGTAGAAGACATTTAATAGTACATTATGATACAAGTGTGCGAAGTTGGTCATTACAGTCGAGGCGGTATTGAGCCCGAGCCGCAAGGCGAGGGCTGTAATAGAGCCAAGACTGTAATGAACAAAGCACACGCGTATCATACGACGTTTTTCAACACACTTGCGAGGAAAAAAACAATTAGGTATCGATATTTTTCAGTCACAAATCAGCAAATTATAAACGAACAAATGTTTGCACAAAATGGCGCGGTTTATTTTTTCGCGCGCCGTATCTTTGGTTGAATAACTATGCGCGCGCAGGTTAAATCCAAGGCACCGAACATTCAGCCACAATATATTAAACTAAATAATTATGTATTTCTAATAAGAATTTACGGTAATTAATGATTTAAAATATTGTATTTTTTAAATGCTTTAATAGATAATTAGATGAAGTATAATCTTATCTTATCAGATTTTGACTAAGTACAACAAGTTTATTTATTTACAAAATAACAAATCTTTTGGTAACAACCTCTTTACGGATATTAAAAAAAAAGTGGAATAAGAAAAACACTAGTGCGGCAATGAAAAGTAAAACGCACTAGTGTGTAATAAACCGCATTCCGGGCGTAAGACTAAAGAAAAAATATCAACTTTACGAGCAAGTGTGTTGAAAAAGGTTTTTAAGTTACTCAGTGTAAATGATGTTAATAGCAGATCAAAGCAGGTACTTAATTCTTAAACCTGTATATTAAAATCATATCTTTAAATGCAACCATACAGATATCGCGATATCAGGTTTCATAAACTAGTTATTTATTATCTTTCTTCATTTATAAAACCGATCATTAATAGCAGTTATTACTGCAAATTAACCATAGTGTTAGGTACGCTCTTAAAACTGAAAGGAAAAAGGATAATAATGAAAGATTGTATGCAAAGGAATCATGTGCTCTCAAATGTTTGCTAAAATATTACTATTCATTTAAAAGCATTAATATTTCATCATTTCGGTTCGGACCCATATCTAAGATAACGTTTATAACAGTCATCAATATAGTCGTAAAAATACGACACTTTAGATTATGATATCATTTGGTTAACACTGAACTGGGACATTTACAATAGTTACCTTGTAACTGCTGACATGGCTGGAAAATATATAGCAGTATTTATTTTAGTCAGCTTAGCTATTAAATCAGAAAGTGCTGAGATTCAAGCTCAGAATGGAAAGATCGAGATTATGATAGGAACAACTTCCGCGTGTTCAGATACTGTCAATTTTATTGCTGATCTAATCCCCGTTTATGAGGAGTACAAACAATACTTGGAGGTAGAATTTGTGCCTTGGGGCAGAACAAGGATAGAGGATGGAAATTTAGTGTGCCAGTTTGGAGCCAACGACTGCTGGGCAAACCGTCTTCAGAGGTGTGTTCTAAATATGCTGAAAGGTGACCAGGACGCTCAAGTAAAATACATGGGTTGTGAGTTCACGAGGCCTTTGCCAGCATTCCAACTAGGATCTTACATTTGTGCCCAAAACGCTGGACTTAATATCATTAATTTGGACCATTGCATGTCGACAACTGGAGACAGTCTAGAAAGACCGGCACAGGAAACTTCGATAAAACCAATGGAGATTCTAAACTTTGTTCCGTTGATTGTGTTTAATGACGTCATTGATCGAAGTGTTCATGAGGAAGCCAGGAAACGATTAAGGAGTCTCATTTGTTTCGCACTAGCCAACGATCCCAGCACCAATGTAACTCACTGTTCTATTTAAACTTTAAAGTGGTTATAAAATGGTTTCAATTGGATTTATACTAATGGCAATTGCATGAAACATTAAATTATTTGTATAATGAAATCAGGACTGCCTAAAATAGTTATGTATTATTATTGAGGAACAGCAAATATTCGGTAATACAAAGTTTAAAAATTATCCACTCATGCACATCAAGAATTTATATGAGCTTCATTTGATTAAATAGTACTTTGATATAGGTACGATAGGTTTGGTTTACAACGGGTTAAATGTTTAAAAAGAAGTTAAAATTTAGCCGAATAAACATTAACAACTCGAGACTTGTTTCATTGTTAAAAGGTTTGTAGTCAAGTCAAATCTTGTCAGAGATACTTTTGTCCGTAAATACTTGAAAACTTATAACAATTTGTGACACAAACAAGTAGATTTTGTTTTCTACCATATCGCATGATAGTTATCAATTGATTGGTATTGCCTACTAATCTTTGAAATGGTGCTATCGAAAATTGTCTGGCATATCAAATTTGCCGTTATCTGCTTAATTACCTACTTATCGTATAGAATTCGTGGTCTTAATAATTATGCGTTAATTGATAATACAATAAGTACGGCTTAGTTTAAGGTGTTAAGTGTTACTGTAGACACGACTGAAACAATGGCTAGTAAATACGTAACATTTATTTTAATGAGCGTCTTTGTAAGTTCCACATTCGCGCAACTTGAAACCGTAAATGGGACAATTAAAATGTTAGTGGGTACCACGTCAGGATGTGGAGACGCCTTGAATTTCATCGCTAACCTAATTCCTGTTTATGAAGACTACAAACAATACTTGGAGGTAGAATTTGTGCCTTGGGGCAGAACCAGAATCGAGGATGGGAACTTAGTGTGTCAGTTCGGAGCCAACGACTGCTGGGCAAACCGTCTTCAGAGGTGTGTTTTAAATATGCTGAAAGGCAACCAGGACGCTCAAATTCAATACATGGCTTGTGAGTTCACGAGACCTCGACCAGCATTTGAACTAGGATCTTATATTTGTGCAAGAAACGCTGGACTAAATTTTCTTGAAGTGGATCATTGCATGTCGACAACCGGTGACGATCTTGAAGGTCCTGCGCGTGAAGCTTCCATTATACCAATGGAAGAAATAAATTTTGTGCCATTCATAGTGTTCAATAATGTTGTAAGTAGAGATATGTCCACTCAGGCAAGAGAACGATTGAGAGGGTTAATATGTTTCGCTTTAGCTGATGATCCTAACACTAGCGTCACACACTGCCCGATTTGATTGACTTGTAATGTAGAAAAAATAATATTTATTATATTTAATGTAATATGGTTTTATTCTTGTTTCTCTTATATGCTACCATTCTCCTGTTGTTGATAGATAAAATAGGTATTAAGTAGAATTAAAGCAATATCCAGTTCAGTAAATAAAATAATAATAATACATTCACATTAAATACACATTAGTGTCTATTCTTTTTTTTTGGACAAACTTAGTAAACCTTCCATAAAAATATACATAAATTATTGTGCACATATTTTTAGTTAGTTATGTCTTGTCGAAAGAAGTTCTATCAAGAATTGAAATAATAATTTTGTATTACTATGAGACAATTTATTAAAATATATTTAGAATTAGGGTTTAAGCACTAACATAGAATAAGTTTTAATTTTTTACTAACATCTGTATTTTGTATTTTATATTTTTACGTTGTTTCTGTTTAATTGTTTTCTGTTTCTGTTTTGTAATTGTGTATTCTATGGGCTATAGGGCCCGAAATAAAAATTATTATTATTTTCATGTACTTATACAGATTCTCTGGATTCACCAGGTATTTCCAAATAACACGGGCAAATGCCAAGTGTTACTTAGTTCAGAGCACTATGCATTTTAGGTTTTTAGGATGTAACATTAATGGGTGTACTATTATCTGAGTCTAATTGAAGAAACTTACGGACTATGCGACATGTATTGAGTATTGCGGCTTTTTGGAGAGTGATATAACTATATTTAGGGAGATCTAATAGATATATTTAAACTTTGGAATAGCAGCTTAGGTATTACACCTGTTGTTGAAACAGCAATAGGGATAATAGTTACTTTATCCATCTTCCAAACTTTCTTAATTTCTTCTTGCAGTTCTGTATACTTTCTTATCTTCTCTACTATTATTATTATTAAAAAAACAAACAAACAAACAGAAAACAGAATTATGGAATACCTATAGGTATCTACATAGAATGTGCCTCTTTATTTATCATCTGCAAATAATATTATTTCGACTATGTAGATAAAATTATTATCGAAGCTCTAAAAGATTACTAGTTGAAGGTTTAGTGTAGGTAATTCTAAATGCATGAAAGTAATTATTATGATAGTAATTCAGAACATACTGTTATCTCTATAACAGCTTATCTTAAAAACGATAAAATGATAAAATAATAATAATACTGTAAGTTAGTGTGTGAAGAGGTCAAAAACTTCACATTCGTTTTAGAATTTTTTATCATTTAGATATTAGACTGATATTGGATTACGTATTTATACTGACCCATTTAAAAATTGGACAAGCATAGATTTAAAACTTATATTACCTATGTTATGTTAGTACGACAGAATTTTTTAAAACTATTTTTCTGTTTGATTATGCAATATACTGGACTGGTTTGATTATAAAATATACCTAGTTTTACTATCGATATGAACTTACAATAAAAAAGTTATTAATTTCTTTAACATAAATTGCCATTAAAATATCCAAAATCGCTTGAAGTATAAAGTTGAAATTGGGCTGGGAGGTAGATATCAATCGCCTTAAGGGTAAAATAAGGGTGAAAAATCAGTCAAAAATACTTTCATGTGTACCAAACCACCTCTTTTACCGTTGAAACTGCTCCTTTTTCGATTAGAATTCTATTTAGCAGCAACATAATTCAACTGAATCGACATTATGTGGCAAATGAACACAATAGAGGCACAATAGTACCTACAAGCTCTCGTGGAGACCATAACGTGTAATGAGACTGCGCACGGAGCTACTAACAAGCCCATTACCGATAGAATTTAGTTCCCTGTTTCATAATACCTGTCCACTGCACAATTCTAGTATTTAATTTACTCAGATTGAAACGTTACAATATACGAATGGGGTGAAGCTATGTTCAATCCTTAGGCACATAATGTATCTAATGATTTGCCTTCTCTTCTTTACCCAAGTCAGGAGTCAAAACGCTGCAAAGAAAAAAGTAGGAGAAAAGATTATTTCTAGTTTTTAACAGATATTATAGAAGAAAAGTCAGCATTATCAATACCTAACAAGATAGATTCAGATTACATGTACCACAAGGAAATTTTTGTTAATACTTGACCTCCCAACTATCGATCCTGCTTGGACGCTTTAGAAAAAAATCAACAGCAGCTCCATACTCCATGCTATTTAGTGACGAAATAGGCGATACCAGAGAATGAAGTAAGTATTAATAAAATCTTTTTACTGTTAATAAATGTGTAATATTATACGATGTAGAACCAGCTCGGGTTTAAAATTTAAAAGTATTAAGTGGGTCACGAAAGGGCAGTGTAAAAATTACCGGGCAACACTTTAAGAAACACTGGCCTAGAGCAGACTCCACCATTCTGCTTCAGTGCAAATTAGATAGTGGACAATGCTGTTTAAAACAAACAAATATAATTATGAATAAAAAGAAACGAATATGAATGAATAGTTAGATATGCCAATGATTTTGCTATAAGCATTCTGTGTAACTTCAGATTTCTAAAAACTATACCGCCCGGTCTGTTCCGATCTAATAGAATAGGTCATTACCGAGCAGGGATCTAGATGTCACGACCTCATGAGGCACTTGACGCTAATTGCAGTGACGGCAATTAATCTGACAAATGGGTAGTTCGTGCGACTGATCTACGCGATCTGCTGGATTGATTCGCTCTCAAGGAGATTTGTTCTGTTCGTCCAGGGGTAATTTAACTTCAAAGACCAACGTTTTTGTATTCGTTACAGGGTTTAACGTATCTTAAGCTGCTAGTTACTAATGTTGTTCTATTAAGTAATGAAAACTTGCAGTTTATCAATGAAATAATTGAGGATTGTACATGTTAAACTTGTCTTCAGGCTGCTAAATTCACTTGTTGCATTTATGAGCATTTGCAAATAGCTGCTTAAAGCTAGGTTTACAATTCGAGACTTAAACATAATGAGAAAGTACGCCTTTATTAGATTAATTAAAGTACAAACGTTTACTTCACATTTGAGAGGTAAAGATAACTCAAAAAGTACTCATCAGATATCGCTCAAAAAAGTTTACTCAGTAGAAAGTTATGTGGTGACATAAAAAAATCTGCCAAATCTCCTTTAAATATATCAGAAGACATGACACAAATAACGCTTGTTATGATGTTAAAAGGAATACGTAATAAAGTTTGCAGCATTTAGATCAGGAAAAGCCTATGGAAGAATATTGTTACGTCAGGCTACACTTAGCGGAATAACTCACACGCTCAGAAATGAAAGTTACCTGAAATAAGCCCTGCGTTTATTGTATCCAGTATATTTGGGCGTATCGATCGTCGGCTAGACGAGCTCACCAGGGAGTCCGGGACCATACTTCTTCAATTATTCAGCCGCCTACTTCCGTAACGGTCGTTTGTTACTCTCTCGCGTTGAGTGTATTGCTACGCTTTTATGCCTACGGAAAAATGTCGTTTGAATAAACAAATGTAACACGAAGTTGTATGCAACTTAGCAGTTATTAATGTTTTAAGTCTTAAGTCATCCAGACAGTGAAGTTTTTAATAGGTTAATAGAATGGTACAAATCATATACCGGTGTTCATGTGCGTTACTCAAGCGCGCAGTGCATAACGCTTTAAATCTGTAGTAGCCTATGATTTGTGGTAAAATGTTGTTGTCTAAAGTATCGAAGTAGAAGGAGACTAATAAGTGAGTCTGAACATTCTTCTACGCTTGCAACTTTAACAGAAATCAACCATTCAGAGGCTATCACCCGTTATTACAATTCGCAGCTGCCCGTTAGTCAGACTTTTACGTAAATACTAAGCATTAAAGCTGGCCCCAAATATAAGTTATTATCACCTACACGAGGCATTACCCAAGAGGAACGTGTGCGAGTTATGAACACGGCCGTCTAGATATAAGACTTGCTCTTATTGCCGGCACAGAGAATTGCTATTCCGTGTACCGCGCTCGGTTCAGTTCGTCGGTAGATATTTCTCTTATTTCAGGAATTGGATGCTAATTGGTACTCGTATCTTTTTTCTCTTTAATTGAAAGGAAAGGTGGAAGATGCTCCCACGTAATGATGTAACAAAATTCAACTACCAAGTTGTATCTATAGTAGTTAACTAGCTTTCCGCCCGCGGCTCCGCCCTCGTGGAATTTTGTTAGGTATATAGCGTATTTTTACTGAACTCGACAGTGCTTTTCTTTAGACTTATTTTAGAAAAAAAGATTTTTCAGGCTGAAATCTTATTACAACTTCAATTTAATATCGAACAAAATCGCCCATGTAGTTTAATATTTGCTGCTTTCCCTTCATAAGAAAGTCCAACTCGCTCTTGGCTTGGAAGTTATTTTTCAGGAATTTGCATTTTACGATCCCGTGGAAATGTCCTAAGTAAATTTCCCGTCTCGTATAAATATTTGGAGTACTAAATCTCTATTTAATTTTACACCTACCTATATATTTTTAAGGTGATATTGAAAAAATACTGAAGCACATTTTTTAATTTTAACAAAGAGACTGGACATTCATTTTCAAGTCCCCTTGGAAACTAACGAAAAAAACACAAATTTTCACCCCGTATTTTTAGGGGTTGGAGGGTTAATTCGAAAAAACACTTGATTTTTTATTTACAACAAAGAGTATTTACCTATTTTCAGCTTTCTATCTTGAAAATTTTATTAAGTCCCATACAATCTTTCACCCCCCTTTTAAAGGGGCTGAGGGTTAATTATCAAAAAAATCTGATACACGTATTCATTAATTTGAAGTAAGCAACCAAAATTCAAATTTCCAAGTCACTAACTTCAATGTTGTAGAATTTTCATATAATAGTTTTCACCCCTTTCATCCCCTTCGGAGTGGAATTTCCAAAAATCTTCTCTTGGTCCCCTACACTCCCCAAGGAACATACAATACATGGCAAATTTCATGTTTCTAACTTAGAAAATGACGGACTTCCATACAAACTTTCAACCCCTATTTTACCCCCTTAGGGGTAGAATTTCCAGAAACGCTTAAATACGTATCTATTAATTTTTAATCAGTAGCCCAAAAATAAAGTTTCATGTTTCTAACTTAAAAAATGACAGTCTTCTATACAAACTTTCAACCCCTATTTCGTGTGTATCAGAATGGCGGGTGTACCTCACGGATTTTAATATTTCTTTCGGAATACAAACGTACCTGATGTGTACCTCAGTGTACCTGTCCTAAAAATCTGTGTACCTCCTTCTATGCAAAGATTTTAAATAAAATAGGTACACCCGCCATCCTGACGTCAGGACCGCGGGTGTACTTCTAATCCGCATAAGTAGCGAAGTAAACTGTTTATGTAGAATTGGTACCTCTTGTGTACCTGCAGAAACAAATATTAAATAAATAAAAAATAGTAAGATTTCTGAGAAATTTAAAAAATGTTTCATTTATACACGGTGATTCCAAAAACTGTCCCAATATTTAAACTACACCTTCAGAGAGTACAACTGAGTCATAATTATTAATGTATAATTGTACGAATTTAAAGTGAAAAATCGGCCAAGTGCGAGTCGAACTCGCGCACGAAGGGTTCCGTACCATTATGTATAAAAACGCCAAAAAAATCTGGTCTGTTGTATGAAAGCCTCACTTAAATATTTAATTGTTTTATTGTAGCCACATCTTACGCACAACGCCGAAAGGTAACTAAACTATCTACTAGATTCTAAAACTACTTAAAACCACTTAAATATTTGTTGTTGTAGCGGCAACAGAAATCAACATCAACATCATCTGTGAAAATTTCAACTTTGTAACTATTATGGTTCATGAGATACAGCCTGGTGACAGACGGACGGACGGACGGACGGACGGACGGACAGCGAAGTCTCAGTAATAGGGTCCCGTTTTACCCTTTGGGTACGGAACCCTAAAAAAAAGACTTTATCGACAGCAACATTTTAACGCGTACCGCGTGGGGCGCTAAAATGTTGCTTTCTAATTTTTGTACTATTAATTCTTTTTTTTAACTCGTAAAATTTGTTGTAATGGAATACAATATTATGTTAGTTGGTGCCATTTATGTCGATAAAGTCGTTATTTTTTCACTTTAAATTCGTAAAATTATACGTTAATAATTGACTCAGTTGTACTCTCTGAAGGTGTAGTTTAAATATTGGGACAGTTTTTGAAATCACCCTGTATAAATGAAACATTTTTTAAATTTCTCAGCAATCTTACTATTTTTTATTTATTTAATATTTGTTTCTGCAGGTACACAAGAGGTACCAATTCTACATAAACAGTTTACTTTGCTACTTATGCCGATTAGAAGTACACCCGCGGTCCTGACGTCAGGATGGCGGGTGTACCTATTTTATTTAAAATCTTTGCATAGAAGGAGGTACACAGATTTTTAGGACAGGTACACTGAGGTACACATCAGGTACGTTTGTATTCCGAAAGAAATATTAAAATCCGTGAGGTACACCCGCCATTCTGATACACACCCTATTTCACCCCTTTAGAGGTTGAATTTCATAAAATCCCGTCTTAGTGAGCACTTACATCCTTAAAAGAACCCGCATGCAAAATTTCACACTCCTAGCACTTGTAGTTTCTGAGATTTCGTGATGAGTCAGTGAGTCAGTGACCTTTCGCTTTTATATATATAGATTATGTTAGTGTGTCATTTGATGAGTTACAGATTTTCTAAATCCATACCTAAAAAAAGAATTGAAAATTTAAAAATCGCTCCGACTAAGATAATTTTATGCCATAAATGGCTGATAATATTTTGGAAACAAGCCGATACTCTTTTAACTTGACCGATTTCTACCAAAAAACGATGAATAATACTTTCGATTAAAAACCGGACTAAAATCAGTTCATTCAGTCAAGAGGTACGTACTGTGCCCCAGATAGACACACAGACAGATAGACAGATCAAACTTATAACCGTAACACCTGTTCTAGAATTCCAAGTGCCGTGGGTAGCACGAACAACACAAATAACACATTACTGGCAATCCGTAAATACACATTTGTTTGTCATATGGATAATATCTGCTCCGGACGGAATAAATGTATTTGGATCTGGAAAATGAAAATAAATATAAAAAAAATATAAATATCGCTCTTTATGAATGTGTCAACATAATAAACAACTTCCTCAAAAATATTTTAGCTGCTTTACGAGTAGGTAGCTGCGAAATAGGTATGGGTAATCTTCAAATTAATTATTTGAATTAACTCCCGTAGAGTTCCCGCCAGTACGTTAGTGGGTATGCTTGTAAAATAAAAAAACCGGCCAAATGCGAGTCGGACTCGCGTACGAAGGGTTCCGTACCATTATGTATAAAAACGCCAAAAAATCTGGTCTGTTGTATAAAAGCCTCACTTAAATATTTAATTGTTTTATTGTAGCCACATATTCGCCATCTCTTGGACCGAATGGTAACTAAACTTACGTCGAATGTATGGGCACCCACTTAAATATTTATTTTATTCTGTTTTTAGTATTTGTTGTTGTAGCGGCGACAGAAATACATCATTTGTGAAAATTTCAACTGTGTAACTATTACGGTTCATGAGATACAGCCTGGTGACAGACGGACGGACGGACGGACGGACGGACAGCGAAGTCTCAGTAATAGGGTCCCGTTTTACCCTTTGGGTACGGAACCCTAAAAATTAAAATTCAAAATGATAATAAATATTGATGTGAGTAACTTTGTTTCATATTTATACAGTTTATTTATTTATTTACTTTTTGCACCATTCAACGTATAAGAACAAAAGGCGGACTTATTATTAATATCATTTTCTGCCACTAAACCTGTGGGCAGTGGGAAAACAACGGACACCAAAGAACATACGAAAAATCTACCTATTTAATCCTAGTACTAGTTCAAAAAGCTTCTAAAATTATTTAAGTTATTTTTATTGTCAGTTAAGAAACCATGGTTTAAGTTTCAGGTAAAAATAAAATTTAATTTAACCCACATACAAACTCCTTAGTCTTTCAAGGGATGAGAAATGTGTATAGCCTGAAATATTTCAAGGAATGTCAAATTCAATGTTCTGTTAAGTATTAAATTCATTCTTTTCTTACCGCAAAATTCAACAGACGTCTTTGAGAACTGAGTAAAAATGTAAGTGACATAAAATTTTATTGAAGTTCGAAATAAACCATAAAAGCGAAGAACTTAAAATAAATTTGTTCACTACGCTAGCGAACTCTCACAGACTAAATCAGATAAAAACTTGCTCTTCGCTATCAATGTTGGCAGTTCAAAAGTAAAATTCGAGTCCTTCTCGCCGATTCCTATCAGTTGAACTTCGTCCAAGCTTTCGTCTTTCATAATTAAAAAATAATAGTCCAATTTAAAATTACGAATTTTCCAATTTCAGTTTTTGTTCTGACTTTAAGGAAATTTGTTCAAATTAAATAATATGTTTATAGAGTTTGTATAATTTTGTTATCACAACTGGTGTTTCGAATTTTAGAAGGCCATTAAACAAAAAGTCTATATTTATTGACGTGATAACGTCTTATAAATTGGTTTGCCGGGTGGCACTTCAAGAAACTGCGTTAGTAGCTCCGCTCACGTTATGCGCTTACAATGAGAGCGAGTGAGAGGCACGCGTCCCTTCCACTCGGGCATGGTTAGCCCGCCTAAGAGCGAGAGAGACAGACATAAAAAATGAAAGGCACGCGTCCCTTCCTCCTTAACATTACTTATGGTAGCTACGGCGTACACACGTTGGCGTGTTTCAGAAAATGGTACAGCGCCATCTCTGGAGAAGTAGAGTAATCTCGTTTGTTACCTCACTTAGTTGTGACTAATGGTTAATGGTCTAACGGTTAGCAGCGCTAGATGGCGGATGGTGTTACAATGTTTTAAATATAATTCTTTGTATAAATAAATGTTTTAAATTGTTACTATTATTTCATCCTTCTTCCTACTATACGAATGAATATTCACATTAAAATTATTTTACCACTCAAAGTCGTTGTCACGTAAAACTTTCGCCCGTATACCGACTTTACAGGCAACCAATTTTTTTATGCATTTTTTAAGAAAATATTTTTGTAAAATAATCAGTTACTGGCAAATTTTATTGCTGCTTTTTTAACATAATTGACCACTGAGTTTCAAAACGCCAGGACTTCATTCAAGGATGAAGACTAAATTTATGTTATTCCCCTCATTTTACAATTAACTTTAATTAAAGTCTCTATTAGTGCTTATTAATAAACATTTAAAAATTTATATTCTTGAATTCGTTTAAATTTTTTACAAGGCAGAAAATATGTCCTCAAATCCTGGGGCGACTTAAACCTATTATATTGATTGCGAATTTTCTGTGTACTATCCTATTATATGAAAAGTCTTTCTTGAGTGGCAATAATAAAATATCGAGCAGTGGCGGCGTGGGTCGATTTCAATAAGCGATAACTTTTGCATGAACGGCGCCGTCATTCACAAAGTTCCGGAAGTTCTTTCGAAAAGTGCACGATCGAATATAATACTTAAATATATTCGAATATTATAAGAAGCTATGACCTAAATAATATCACAGAGGAATATTATGTTGATGTCTATTATTTGTAACGTTTATTATTTATGACTTGTTTCGGTGAAGGAAAACGTCGGCGTTGTGAGTGGACTTGGATACCTGAGAGTTAATAATCTTCTCAAAGTTCAGTGGAGATTGCCTATCCTTGCCAACTTAGCCAGCGTTGGGAATGGGAGTTTTTCTTTAGGTTCCATGTAATCCATTATTGTTCATATTTCATACAAAATGACGCTATGTAATTTTGAAGCGGTGACAGCGAAGTGGTTAAGAATTCGGCTTCCTACTGTAAGGAACTCCTTTTGGACAATCGCATTATTTAAATAAGAAGGAGTAACAGGCCGTTTACTTATGAAGGTATTATTAAAGAACAATTACTGTCAGAAGAAGACATAAATATAAAGAAAAGGATAATATTATTTTTAACATTGAAAATAGATGTACTTCCGCAATAAGTTTTATCTAATAAACAAGTTAACTGTAAAACAGTTTTTATGAGCACTCCTTTTACTACTTGTATCAAGAGCAGGCGAATGAAAAGAAGAAGGTAATGAACGGCAGATGAGGTAGCTGATGGAAGAAAGCGTCGTTTATGGACTTCAGTAACACCAAGGCGTAATCGGCGCGCTGCAAACTGAAAATGAAGCGAAGGAAGTCGTATTAATGAGTTTTATCAGCTGTGATGAAGGGATTCTAGTCTTCTAGATACATTTAGATAATATCTAGATGCAACAGCAGTAAGTACTAGGTATATCTGACACTTGGTCTTTCACCAATTGGTCCCCAAGGCCATGTACGCTCCAGGTCTCGACGACGAGGCCAACAAAGGCTTAAAAGGGTCCAATATTTCAGTCGGTGCAGGACAATTATGTAGGTAGGTAGTACGAATATAAATATTTATGCAGTCGTATATTCATGACTTTGAAAGTGAAAATGTGGAAAATAATACATTATATTATTAAAAGAAAGACATTCATTGCTAGTTTTTTAATAAGATAAACAAAGTTTCATCTTTTCGCATACTTAAAGTTTGAACTTTTGCATACGTTTTTACTGCGCTCAATAAAATGTTTATTGCACTCAAGAATAAAACTTCCTTCAAAACTTTATTAAGGTAAAATTTGATAACGTTTGTTCTTTTTAATCAAGATCCTTCGCTACTGAGAAAGTCATAATATTCTTTCAATCTCGTAAATTATAAAAAAGAACCCAAAACTGATTTTATGGGCGGAACTTTTTTAACACCCTTTTATTAGTTTGACCTGTGTGTAACGGAAATTCCAACCTAATTTCCTGCAATTTCAAGAAGTCAGATTAACTTGAAAATTTGCCCATAAATCAAGACACTGAAATCAAAAATAGCCAAATAGCAAGCACAGAATTGACTCCAGAAAAAGGAACTCCTCAATGGTTTACGACATCGTCGACTTTATTAGTGTATACAAACGTGATTTTAATATATCTAACTTATTATTATTTAGTTACTATAATAAAATAATTAAATCAAAATTCACAAATGCTTAAACCAATATCAAAATAAATACAATATACGTAAATGGTTTACCAGTTCGCTTTACGTCTTGATTTATTCTTAAGTTTTTATTATATTTAGAAGTACTTTAAGATAATATAAAAATATTATAAAACCGCCAGAAAAACAAGCCAGATATCCTTTGAAACTGGCAAATTTAATAGACCGTCATTAAAACTATAACAAACGAGAACACCGGCTTCCAAGAACAAAATTATAGCGACAAAATCATTCTTGTGGAAAAAATCTTTGAACTAAAAGTTGTCCGCACGCTCTTGTCAGCGCTCTTCATTGCTTTATAACCCTTCAGGCACGTATCCATAAAGACAACCTTTGAAGTTTCGAGAAAAAATGAAGACAATATCGTACATCCTCGATTCTACTAAACGTCCGTAGCGAGAAAACCTCTTCCACGCCTTAGCGGGTAGTCGTTGTCACCTTTTCAATTTCACGTCAAAGGCTCGCTTTTGATCGGTTTCCATGTCCCTAATTAGCAAATTCTCGTTCGTGGCCCATTCGTGCGGAAGATATTGTTTATTGGCAATAGCTCCGCTCCACCCGAAGCACCAAGAGGGCTATTGGCACGGAAAATTGAGGCAAAATCGTGTGTTGTAACGGTTGGCCCGGTTTTCATATGAATCTTGAATTATTTTGAAAGCCCCCGGCGTGGTTAGTGAAAATGGTCCAGCTATTATAAACCGCGAAACGCCGTTTTCAGGAAACAATGCAGTTTCGTGGCTGCAAAATGCCTACCGACAAAATTTAATGTTTGATTAGGGACGCATAGTGATATTTATTATTGCCGTGTAGCATTTTGTCCTCAAATTTCAGAAGCAAGGAACATCGAAAACAATACAGAAATGTCGTCATGACTTGATACTTCACTCGTTACAAAGCTTTTTATAGCTCCTTTAAAAAACGGTGGTGCTATAAAAAAGGAACATGTTTAATGTAAAATGGATTAAAGGATTTTGAAATTTCATTTTGAAAATATGACTTAGGGATTAAAATTAGCGAATCGAATGAGTATTATAAATATTAGAATTTCTTCTAAAAAATGTGCGCTAAAAATGATGATCACTTTTTATACCGGTTGACAAAGAAAATTTTGCAACTTGATTATCTTACTTTGTTCTCTTTCCTTTGTGGACCGACAATGCAACGCTTGTAATTTTGGTGTTGCTGATATCCCTTGACAATAGAGATCATTTGCTATTTGGCTTACTTTATCTTTTATTTGTACAAAAAAAAACTTTACAATTCTTTACTTTACTGACCTAAATTCATACTTACACCATAAAACAGTTCTGTTATTCCGAAAGGCCAACAAACATATTCGACTGTATTCTTCAGTAATCTATTATTCAGTTTAAGTTTGAGGTGCGTTTCCGAAGTCACGATCGGGACTCTGAATAAGAAATGTCATCCCATTATTCGGGATTCCGGGGAAAACATGTAAATAAATTAACCAGACCAAAAGTCTACCCGTTTGGAAGATATTGCTTATTGGAAACTATTACTATACCATTATCATCACGATGGGCATTCTTCCAAGTGATATTTCAAAACTCGGTGCCATTTTGCTGTTGGATGTTGCTCGTAAGCTTTTTGATATCTTTTGTTAACTTGATAAAAATGAAAAGATAAACCACTTTAAGTTTTGTTGTAGACAATTTTTTTAGTTTTGTTTCAGACTGCTTATGTACCTAACTATGTACGGCTTTTTTAATGAATCTTGTACGTTTAACAATATTGTCGATATTGAGAATATTCAACGATTATTACAACATCTTTTCTATTAAATTGACGGGCTACAGGTATATATTTCATACCCATAAAGCTTTGAAAGAAAATGGTCGCCGATATACTAGATAATAGGTAATGTATATGGACGGAGCAGTTGGGCCACTGCCCCGTACTCTATTGTTTTGTATAAATGTTTGAAACCTGAATTGCTCAAAGGCATACGATTAGGTAGTACCCAATGTAATTTGCTTAATGCGGTCGATCACATGAATGACACAAGCACTGATATACCTAAGCGCAAGATCTGAAAGGCAATTGCAATTCGAAATATAATTTATCATTCAAAGAGGAGGAAACATGCATCTTATTCACTTAAAATAGGAAAGACAGGAGTAATGTTACAAGAAATACATATTTTACACTTTTGAAAGATGTGTCCCTCCCTAAAGATTTATTGTTCAGGGAATATGAAGTAGCATCTTTTCGTGTAGAAACGAGAGATTTTCCGTTGTTTTCCGTGAAGATAATGTCCCTGTTGTCAGTGACACGGACGTAAGACGTATAAATCATAGCTTTTCTCCGAATCCAGATGCAGTGAGGTGCGAAGGAACTTGGCCCATTGCAGTTGTGCATAATGTTCCGAGAAATCTTCGTTTTATGTGGGTAGTTCTGAACTCGACGTAAGTTTAGTAATTTTAAAAGTAGTCTCTTGTTACTCTTGTCTACTTACCAACTTTATGAAATAAATGGAGCTTGTGGCAGTATATTTATTTAATACGTCACTCATAAATGGTACCTAACATATTTCTAAAACAACAAAAATAAGGAATATTATACAAATTTTATAAATTCATTGTGATTTATTTCCCACATATAGGCACCTTCACACATCATACAAAACCATAATAATATATTAACAATTCTTCAAAGTCTTTTCACATAATAAAAGATTTTCGACAATATTGGAGCAGTCAGTCCTGCTTAAAGTAAGTAATTGTCAACACCTTCTCAACTCAGATAAGTTCGTTGTCTTTTTATTTTGGAGTGATTTATGAAATTTTCATAGAAAATGAAATAAAATGTGTTTTGTTATTCAATTTATAACATTGGATTTATTGATACTATTCATAAATTGGGTCAGACCTACAACTTTTTTGCGCAAAGCGGTAGAGAACTAAATAGGATGAGGAGGGTTAGTTTTATTTGGGTTTGTTTTATTTCCAAAGCTTACATGCCTACTTGGTTATTTGCTTTCTTTCAGTTACAAAATGCTTTTCTACCAAAACTATTACTTATTATTCATTATGTGGATGCAACTTCAATCTTATTTAATAATCTTTTATTGTACTACCCATTCCTATTGTACAAAAGTTTTAGCATCTCCTACGTTCATGTAAAAAACTGACATGTCCAGCTCTATAAGTAATCCGAGAGAGTCTAATAAGAAAAGTTGGGCCGTGCCATGTAGGTAATTTAATACGGCAAGGCAGTCAGTTATGTAGCTAAATTAAATTTCTCTAGCGTTCCGTGGTTCGCGAGAACTTTTTGCACTTAGCATTACTTTGGGATTCCATTTGGTTTTTATTTAAAGTGTGATCTAACGTAGATAACGCATTTAAAAAAATATGCTGTCTATTTTTTTCGTAGGTGGATTATTACAACCTGCCAGTTTTTCAGTGATAGTACGCAATCGTGTATCTCGTGCTGTATTATAAGTAGATGAACGTTAAGTCGAAAAAATATATTTTGAAAAAAATCCTATAGATATCAAGCAAAAGTGAACCTTAATACTTTTGTCTGGATCCAAATAAACTCAAGCAGATCTAGATAATCCAAGTATTGGAAAACACCAGTTTCAAAAATCGTCACAAAACTATTTTGATAAAAGATTTACTGGCGAAAAGTACTATTAAGTTTAGAAACTATCTAGACCTATAACTGTCTCGGAATTATTTTATTGGACTTCAAATTGACCACTTCGATATGAAAACAAAAAGTTTTATCTTTTCGTGCCAGCTAATAAAACTAAAAGAGATGTTTGGAATTATGAACAAATAATAAAATGCGTCTCTACTTGGCATTTAATCAAGAAAATTGTGTTCTGTATAATTTTGCTTGTCAATTTACCTAATTTTTGTATAACGTCATCACTGTGCTTATAAATGTAAAAACTGAACCTGACGACAAGAATTATTTGTAATAATATTACACAATGCAGATTCTTTGACGTTTTTCTTCACCGTTAAAAAATACACACGATAAAAAAAATGGTGAGTGTAGGATTTCAACCCATATCCTAATTGATAGTCTAACGCCCAAACCACTTGGTTCACATTTTTAAGACTAAAAAAATTCCTATTCATATACTTTATAGTATACCTATTCCTATGTTATGTATGTACATATGTATAATATTCAAAATTTCAGAAGGACCTCTAAAATAAAAGAGATAAAGCAATAACATAATACTTATTATATTTCGGTTTTGAATGTCCGCAAGATGAAAGCTTTATTCCATTATTGTGAAAGGGTTCGACATGTACGGATAGTTCGAATCGGAATGGGTTCGATCTTACGAATAGATCAAATATGACCTATTTATATGTAGAAAGGGCTCACACGAATTTGCCTTTGTTGGTAATATAACGAGTATAGATCAAGCGTTTTTGCAGTGACTACAAGGGTTTGGTCCGATGATTGAAGAAGTCTGAGGACTTACTTAACAGTGCTCTAGTGTAATTCACTTTTGGAGTTTGTTATATTAAATTGTGCTATTTAATTTTAGTGATGTATTTTGTACTATTACACATACGTAGCAATCAACGATCAACAATTGATCGACCAACTTGTAGCAGTGTTAGTTTATATCAAAGAAAATCCAGCAATTGAGAGGTTTCGAACTGATCTTTTTGTGGATGTTTCAGACGAGTCCGTTCAATAATATGTGCTAGGTATCAGTAATGACCACGAAGCTTGACAACTGATTCAAAATTAATATTGGCGTAAAAAATAAAAATTTATCAAGAGTTCCTCTATAACATGTAAAATCTCCGTAAAAACTGCCGAAAACCTGAACAAGATGATCCCCTTGAATGGTGTGACTTAATCTGATGTATAAAGTTGGGACAGTTTTAAAACACCATTGATCAGAGGACGTATCTCAGCTATTTCCCATTTGGTCACGTAACATAAAAGTGATCGTGACATTTCTATTCGAAACGTGATCTATAGGACGAATCCCTTTATCTCCTAAAGTATGTACATGAGTATTGCCGAGATAGGGGTTCGCCCACGCGAGACATTGGGAAATTTCGAGGAGGAATATCCAATAACTTAAATGATCGGCCACTTACAGGGGTATTTTCTTGTTTTGAAAAACTTCACCATCTCCCCCATGATTAATGTTTGCGGTGGATGACAGATCTACAGGGAACAATCTCGGTAGCTGTAATGGAATAGTTTTCCGCTGTCTTGTCCATTAGATTAACGATTCTATTCTTTATACTTTCTTAGTATTTATACCTCTATGTGATTTGTAAAGTATCTGATAATAAGTGTATTTTCTTCTTTCTTCTTTTACGACAGGATGGTGTCAGTGATGCCTTTGGTAGTACTCCTGATACCTTTGAGCAACGGGGACCACTAACCATATCCCTTCAAATGGCTCGTATACTCGTTAGTTGGCAATTTGCAAAAAAAAAAAAAAAACAAATAAACGACGAAGCACTTCGAGAAAAGGTAGGTAGTGCCCTTGCACTTTGCTCAGCTCGTCTTGGCTCGGGGGCACCACCGTGCCCCCAGATTAGTCTGATTTAAAGAAGATTCTTGGTGTTATGTTATTTAAATAGATAAATAATAATATTTGGTTAAGAAGTGCTCATATTTAGACGTCCATTACTAAGTCGAACGTTAAGCTGTCTATCTCGGTTGATATCGTTAAGTAATACTCGTACTTGTAAAACCATGCTAAGGCCTATTGGATTGCACAAAAATTTCGTCAGTCCGCATTGAAGTAGCGTGGAGTATGATGATCTACATTGCAATCGCTTCGGAGACAGTGGTTGTGTTATAGAGTATTTATCGTGACGACAAAATCAAGAATAATAAAAATAAGTTTGATCATCCTTTCAGTCGTCCTAAATTCTAGTCATCTGGAAAGCTATCGTTACCCTAATACAATACGAAAGTCAACAAACTTTGAAGTGCGTATTCAAATTTATATCATAGGGAGGTCCGAAAATTCAAATGAAGACAGTTTACTAATTCGTTTTGTCTTCCCTTGTTATTCTCTCCTAGTATTTCTTTCCAATAACTTTTCGTTGGTAAAACGTAATGGCTTAAATAATGTTGTAAGAAATTATCGATGCGAAAAGTTTCAGAGTTTGTGTTTTTCATTCTTAAGGGTCTAACATTCATTGCCTGAGGATGTTGAGGTAAGTATTGTATGAAGTGTTTGTGAATGTATAAAATTTTAAATTATAACATTTTAAGAACGTGGTAATATCTTTTTAACTCTGCTATTTTTCATATTTTTCCCTTTTGTTGATTGTTCACTTTCAGTCACTACCCTGGTATGTAGGTACTGTATAATGTATATATTATGTCTAGTACCTGTTAAGATAACACTCTGCTCATTACTCGATGCACGCTATTGGTGTTCATGTTATCTTTATCTGTTTTCTTTCGTGCCTGAAGACAAAAACGCATTAAATTCTTAACTTAAAGGCAGAAACTAAGCAATTGGTTTTGTTTTGATGAAATTAAGAAATTGTAACATGTTAAATATTTAGAATTTATGCAAGAGCTACTTTAGATTTTAGAATTATGTAGAAAATACAAAAATAAGCTGAATTTGTTAAATCGCTGGCGTTGGTGAGTGGTTATTTATAGCCTAAGTGCATTTGTTAATATTTGAAACGCTTTTGTAGTTGTAATAGTTGAGGGAATATGAAAAAAGAGTAAAACAAATAAATTGGTTTTACGGTTAAAGAAACAAATATATGTAAGCATAGTTGAAGGTTTGGCTAAGTATGTTTATATTCCATACGTATCGACTACAAATATTTCAATTGATTCTTTATTGTGAATAACTATAAAGAACTGCTTGGTCATACTGAATAAGCCACCCTTAAAAATTCAGTACATCACAAAGCAGGCTTCATAATAAAAGGAGCTAAAAAATGTTAGGGGAACGCCCTGCAACAGATGTTCTTGAATGATGAAAAGTTTAAGGCGATTACAAGATTCCGTCTCGGTTCGAGTTTAATATAAAAATAAGAAGATAATGCTCCTTTAAGTGTATTTATTCCTGGTACTGAGATGCGACATGTCAAAGTTTGTTACCGAATGTTTGTGAATGTTTGAGAGGGGAGTAAGTGTATGTCAATATTTCTTTAAGTCCTTCATATCCTATTCCGTCTGTGATAGGTATGTGCTGTTAACTGTAGGTATGTTCTCGCAACGTACGAGGCTCTCAGACGAAGTTAGAAATGTTGACAAGCCTTTGTATGTACTGAAGGTCAATAGATACATACATGTGACCTTCATTTGTTTCTAATAAAAATGCAGGCCATAAAAATTTGCAAACAAGTTAATGGACTTATGAGGTACATTGTAGGTTCAGGGCCCAAGATGCTATAGCATAAATATATTCTTCCTTAATGAGGCAAAAACTAACAAAATAGACTAATGAACTTTATCTAAAAGCTAGTTCCCGAGTTTGAGAGCTGAGTTTTTCTTGTGTAACTTGCCGACAAACGATCAAACAACCCATTCACGGTAATTGGGTATCGTTATATGGGTATGAAAAATACGGAACATATTACTAATAACAGCAAGATAGAAGATGGAAGGAAGAAAGTAAAGATATATCTAGATACTTTCTTGTTATCGGAGATCGCTGACCTGTGTGTGATCTAGCTTAAAACAAGCGTATGTTAGTGATAAGTTATATGTACCTACTCGGTTTTTTTTATGAAATGTTAATTACATTACAGTATTTAGAAGTTGAAAAAATTCCCGGAAGCCATGACTGTATGCAAGTATAGGTTTCCTGGGTTGTAGCGCAGTCGTTGCTGTAGCGCCGTATCGCGTTTATCGAGAGCCGCCGCGCCGGCTATGCTATCCATCTTCGGGGAGCCGGCGTGCGACCAACCGGCGGTTTTGTAACGGCAGTTACTTTATGTTCATCGCAACTTATAGGTATGTCCCGTGGTAGGGCACTGGACATGTAAGTTGCTGTTTCGGTTTCTGGTCTGTATGAGAAAGTTAAGGCCACTCTGGCCAAGTATGGAGTTTTGTGAACTTTTCGATATTATGCAGGTTTCCTCATGATGTTTCCTTCACCGTTATAGCGAGTGACATTTCATTACTTAAAACGCTCGAGACTCTGAAAAGTCAGAAGTGCGTGACCTGGGTTCGAACTCGGATCCCCCGTGTAGGAGGCCAAATTCTTATCTACTAGGCAAAGACCGCTTCATAACAAAGTAACAGTAACAGTAACCACCGCCCGCCAAGGTACTCAGTACCATTCCTACCGTCATAATAATTGTTTTTAAGAGCAATTGTGTTCCGGATAGGAAGGTTTGTGGAGCCGGTTTGGGTTTCACTTTTTTAGAGGCGACCATCTCAGACCTCAGGGGTAGCAACGCATCTGTGACCGAATTGGAACAAGACTCATACTAACAATAACTAATTGGACTATTACTAACATTAACTAACAGGACTAATTATCACTAACATACCCTGTCCTCGCACTTATTAACAAACTAACCAACTAATATTCTAACACCATCTACTAACTGGACTAACCATCCTAGTCCCTTTGAGTCTAGTTCTAGGTCGGTCACAGTTGTTATGGGCGGCAGGGGAAGGGTGGTACTGCATGCTCGTTTGCTATCTTAATTCCATAAAAAAAAAAAATTATTTTATGTACCTAATTATGTTTATGCATGTGTTCGCAACCGCCTCTAACCGCTAAAAATAGAAGCTGTTTTTCTGTTTCACAACTACATATATGAGTTTGGTTTATAATAAACATTAGTAGTTATGAAGTTTCACAAATTTTCTAAGATTATTCGATAAGAAAAGAAAAACTACCCATCGCTTCACTTGATTCACCGAAATCGGTTCACTCAGTCAAAAGTTATGAGGAAACAAAAAAAAACACATAAGTACCTACAGCCGAATTAAGACCTTCCTCCTTTTTTCAAATTGGTTGAAAAAGCTTTTGTGTGTTAGATAATTATGTATAATTACATTCACGTTTTAATCGAAGCGTCCAAACCGCCAAGCATGGCACCAGTTGTCGCGCGTACCGATGATCCATCTTCGTGAAAACGCGCAAGCGACGCGTGATTCCACCAACAAGGGTGTGGCGGAGGGCTGTGAAATATTTATTTTTTCCCTCCCCTAACGACTAAGTTTGGTGTCAAACTTACAGCGAGGGTGACAAAGGACTGCGATGTCCGAAGTAATGTTTCGTTAAAAAAACTATCTACAGATTGTACGCTTTTTTACAAGATTTATTTCAAAAGTTTAAGTGACAAGTGTCGTGATGACGTTTTTTTAGTTTTTTAACAATGTTCATAAATAAATATAAAGCAGATTTTTAGTGTTCAACTCAAGTTTTAAAAGCTTTCTAGTCTTGATGCTTTTCTGGCACCTACTGTTCGTATAGGTAAATAAAAGAAAATACAATTGTTTTTCTTGCAATATTCATTGTATAAAATAAAGTCTGTCTTTCACGAGTTTACGACGCGATAATCTGATACAGCTCCTGATCGTTATTCAATGTAAGGATCACGTCGCCTGATTTTTCAGTAAGAAATCAAAGAGTTGCTATTAATATTTAATACCTCTATTACTCTAGTATTTGTACTGTAATGATGATGATTAAATTACAAAAAAAATAACCGACTTCAACCTCGATAAGCAGAGATAACCGAGCGGTAATACCGCTCTTCGCGCATTTCGGCTTGGCCCAATGGTTAGCTGGGAGAGAATGCAATTAGCATTAAGCTCGCCATGTTGTACTATAATATTTTTATATTGTGGTCAATAAAGTTTACATAAATAAATAAATAAATAACTCAAAAACTACTCGCCAGATGGCGCTTAATTCAACATGTAGGTGTAAAGTTCTCGTCACTACAAATTAATCAAGCCCAAACACTAGATAACTACAGTAAACCGTTGAGGAGTTCCCTCGACTGTCTTTCGGCTTCATCAGATCGACTCCAGACCTTCATGAAATTGTAGCGCGTTCATGTACTTATGAAAACATTAACAAACACACTAGTCGTCCCTACAATTTTCGAAAGTTGCCCTCGATTTCTCCAAGATGCTATCATCAGATCCTGGTGATCCTTTTAAAAGGACCCCACTGCGCATATCTACTTTACAACAAAAAAATTTTTATCAAAATCAACCCACAAACGACGAAAAAATCGCTGAACAAACATAAAAAAAAGCATTTTTCGGTCGAATTGAGAACCTCCTTCTTTTTTGAAGTCGGTTAAAAACAACGAATGAATTACTAAATAACGATAACTTATTTTATCTTATCTGTAGAAGTCCCGTATTGTGCAACGTTGTCATACCGAGTCGCCATTCAGAGTCCTAGGTTCGATTCGCATTGAGACCGGAGATTTGAATGATGATTTTAAATTTCTGTTCTCGGACTGCGTGTACGTGTGTCTTGTCTTCTGTGTTGCCCACAGCACCCAGGACACGGGGAGTCCTAGTGTGGTTTAGTGCCTTAGTGTGGCTTCGCATGTGAAGCGTTACTTTTGTTATTTTATAACTCGGCAAAATCGATGAATATCTACCTAAAGTTGAAATAAATAAACAAAACGAGTCACCCACAGACCCTTTGCGTAAATATTGTATGAATCAATTACCATAAAACGGTTCCCGAATACGCGATCAACCCTTGAGCTGCAGCTGATAAAATTATGCGCAGTCAATTACAATAATCAAGTATATAGTCTGAAACTACAACCCTTGCAATAAACAAGAAACAATTAGAAGTTTCACCCATATTTTCGGGTTATTAAGCACTCCCGTGGAACCCTTATTTCAGAAGTGAATAAATTTTCCTCGACGATTAGATTGATGTTAAGGAGCATATCCACTATATGACTTGAAATCAGTGCTATATTATATCGGGGTAATATTTTATATGAACAGCGCCTCACAACGGATAGGTCTTAAGATGAACATGGACAAGACGAAAATCATGTCGAATGTCCATGTCACACCTGTACCAGTTGTTGTTGATGGCGCTGCTCTCGAAGTTGTTGACGAGTACATTTACCTGGGACAAGTGATCCAAATGGGTAAGTCCAACTTCGAGAAAGAAGTCACTCGTAGAATCCAACTCGGATGGGCTGCGTTCGGGAAACTGCGTCATATCTTGTCGTCCAAAATACCTCAGTGCCTGAAGTCGAAGGTTTTCGAGCAGTGTGTGTTGCCAGTGATGACATACGGCTCCGAGACGTGGTGCTTCACTATTGGTCTGATGCACAAGCTCAGAGTCGCTCAGCGGGCTATGGAGAGGGCTATGCTCGGTATTTCTCTGCGTGATCGAATCAGAAATGATGAGATCCGTAGACGAACAAGGTTAACCGACATAGCCCAAAGAATTAGCCGGCTGAAGTGGCAATGGGCCGGCCATATAGTTCGGAGGACCGACAACCGTTGGGGAAGAAAGGTTCTCGAATGGAGACCGCGTCTTGGAAGAAGGAACATAGGGCGCCCCCCGACCAGGTGGACTGACGACCTGAAGAAGACGGCGGGCATCCGCTGGATTCAACGGGCTCAGGACCGGGTAGAGTGGCGCCAATTAGGGGAGACCTACGTCCAACAGTGGACATCGAAAGGCTGATGGATGGATGAATATTTTATATATTTTGTACATGTGCCACGAATTTAAGCCATGTTCTCTCTTAATCGGTTTTGTATGTGTCTAAGGTACGTATGATAATTATTATACAAGTACGGGAAATTATTTTTGGATTTTTTCTTAAGTTATATCATCCTTTGGATTCGCGCCTCGCTAGGAATCAAACCCAGAAATCTTGTAACGGTAGTTCAACATGGTGACCGTTGGGCCATACGCGTCATTAAATTGTGAAGAATGGTGTCCAATGGTGGAGAATCATCGGGTGGCCTGATTTTGCGACTACTAACTGCTAACATAATAAAATTAGTCTACCGTATGGGCTAGTGCATACGAATCTCAAACTTTCCCCATCGATTAAATCTCTGTAATGATTCACGCATAACCTACCCTAAGAACGCGTTTAAACGCGCATTACTCGATCACCAAGTAAATGACCTTTCACGGCATGCTGTTACGTTCGTCATTTTAGGGACCCGTGCGTTATTAATAATACTTAATTTAACTGCCATAATAAATATGGATGAAATAATCATATAACAGCTGTCTTCTTCATATCGGGAAATCTTAGACTTAGGTAGTGTTTACTACACAGTAGAAAAAATGTGAAGACAGACTCCATAAATTACCTTAATCATTACGTACCTACTAGTTCTTGCTTACGTGTTCAATCAGAAAACGCCCTAATACCTACTCTTAAATTTTTCGCAGTGGAACGTACTACATATTATAATATTAAGGAGTTTAAACTTAACCTATCCCCATACCAAATTCATCCAAATCAGTTTAGCGAAATAAGTTTTAAAATTTGTTGTAAAGTTACTTTCGCATTTATAATATGGGATTGTTGTTGATGGCAGGGATTGTATTTTTAAAATACACAGACAAACAAAAATTCTGATTTCTCTTTGCTATGGGTTAAGAGGTTAAGAAATACCCTCAATTATGTTTGTCCCAATTGTCTCAGTTACCTACTCAATGTCAGTATGTGTGCGTTTTATTATATTACGTATAGTGGAACCCCTTGAAACTTCGACCGGGTCACACTTGATGTAGTTTCACTTATTTTGATGTGTGCAACGAAGGTGAAAAACTGCCAGTAAGGGGAAGTTGGGGTAAGTGAGACGTGAGGGGACGATGGATTGATTTCCAACGTTAACTTAAAATGGTAGTCGATACGTCACTCATATTAACTTCTTCTTGGTTTGAATATCTTTTTTGTCTAGAAACGTTAAATAAAATCTGTCCACGCCCATCTTTATCGAAGTTTTTATGGTGGAATGGCTTTTTTTTTATGGAAACAAATTTTTTGACCTGTAATCCTACTTTGGACTCACTTTCTTAGAGAGTTGTCCTGGATTCGATTTCCGATATAGCTTTTTAGCTAATAAACAAATGTTTTTTCACCGCCCGCCAAGGTACTCAGTACCATTCCTACCGTCATAATAATTGTTTTTAAGAGCAATTGTGTTCCGGATAGGAAGGTTTGTGGAGCCGGTTTCACTTTTTTAGAGGCGACCATCTCAGACCTCAGGGGTAGCAACGCATCTGTGACCGAATTGGAACAAGACTCATACTAACAATAACTAACTGGACTATTACTAACATTAACTAACAGGACTAATTATCACTAACATACCCTGTCCTCGCACTTATTAACAAACTAACCAACTAATATTCTAACACCATCTACTAACTGGACTAACCATCCTAGTCCCTTTGAGTCTAGTTCTAGGTCGGTCACAGTTGTTATGGGCGGCAGGGGAAGGGTGGTACTGCATGCTCGTTTGCTATCTTAATTCCATAAAAAAAAAAAAAAAAAAAAACGAATTATGGATGTGATGTCTCTTCTATTGTCGCTGTTTGTGGTCCTTTGATTGATGAAGACCAGGGCGCCTGTCTGTAGAGGAATAACTTTTAATATCAATTGATTGAGATAACATAACCAAATAAAATGTGAGTTTTCATTTAGAGTAAATAACATAACTATCTTTTTACAAAAAAAAATCGATATCAAAGTCGAGATAACTCAAAAACTAATCGCCAGATGTCGCTCGCAGAAGTTCTGAGGTAACACACCTACATAAGAAAAAAATATACAGATAAATTGAGAACCTCTTCTTCTTTTTGAAGTCAGTTAATAAGAGAGAAAAGTTATTGGATATTTATCGCATACTTGCTTAATGTTTTTAGAGTAGGTATAATATTTTTTGTATTTTTTACGAAAACACGACGTAAATATTTTTTTATAACATTTAAACCAAGTGGTAACCAATTGGTTAACTATACCAGTTTTCACTATTTGTTTTAAAAACATTTGCATAGTAGAGTAGACTTCGAGATTTCTTGTTTAATGTGAGCGTCATTTTGCCTTTGTCTACCTATGAGTGTACATTACGACTTACGATCCTCCCCATAACCATTTCACAAACTAACGTAAAAAGCTATCTGTTTAATTAATCACTGACGAGATCAAAACTGATACAATCGGAATTGAATAAAGCAAGCGCGGACATGAAGCGTGCATTTCAATCGTAAATCAGCGCGCACTCACTCCGCACAGACCACTGCTTCCGTTCTATTAAATTTGCCGACAAAACGCGTTTGTTGCGAATACGATGCTTTATTGCGTTGTGGAAGAATCCAATAAACGCTGCCAGAGGATTTTGTATGCAAATGAATGATAGGGCTATTTGGGTCGTGGCAAAAACTGTGATGACAACCGCTTTCAAATTGCTACTGTACTTATCTGCTTTTAATAGATGTTAAAAGATTTATAACATTTTCATGAAATATACTATTTGAGCTATGTATAAACTTGAGTAAATAGCCTAGAAACATTGGCTATTGCTTACCTGAACGGATTTTAATTGGATATTCACTGAGAGATAGAGGAGAGATAAAGGTTGTGGAGCAACATATAGACTACTTTTTATCCCGGAGGTCCCGCGGGATTGGGACTCACGCGGGAAAAACTCTTATTCACGAACAAAGTCGCGGGCAACAGCTAGTAAGAAAATGAAAATCAATTAGCTAATAAAGATAATCTTACTAATAAAATTGATTAAGATACCGATAGTCTGGCAAGATGGGCGGCAGGCCAATGATGTGCTTATGTTGACGTGTCAAGTTGGATACTGGCCAAATGGTAGCTTAGCTTAAAGTTGATAAAGCCTTCAAACTGATCCTAATGGTCGTTGTCATATGTAAATATATTTATGAGCTACAAAAACTTCAACGTTAAATTACCATATTGTACATACGGCTTTACCGACCTCTGGAGAGGACACTTGAATCGAACGTTTATTGAACCAAAAGTTTTGACCTTATACATCTTTTTGAAAACGGACCCTGAATCAAATTATAGCTCGACATAATCAATAATACCCTACATATACAGGATAAACGAGAAAAAACGAGAAGACTTTTTTTCTAGGCTTAAGAGCATGCATAGCTCTATAGGTACACAAATTTCACAACGTTATTTGTATCTGCTTGATTCATCAGTTTTGGTAAGTAATAAAATAGATTTTGACAGTTAATAAGGTACCTACTAAATTCAATAAGCGGTTCGCACTGAAAGTTTTCGCTAGCCCCTTCCAACACATTCATGTCTTGCCGACAGAAGCTTTACAGCTGGCGTTAAATTGCTGCCGATAAAATGTTATAAATCGATTCTGCCAGGTTAAAGAATTAAATGGATCGTAAAAATTAATAGGTCTCTGTCGCGCGGGATGAATCGGCGGAGTGCTAGTGGAATGGCACTTTTCCAGTTATGAATTACTTGGGAAGTTTATGACGGCTTTGTCAGACTTGGCTTTTTCGTACGTCACGTGTTCTAGACGTATGCAAAATTGGATTTTTGGATAGAGAATGAGTGACGTTGCGATTTAGGGGATATTCATAGACGTAGGATTCTAGCTTGAGAAATACTTACATGTTGTATGGCGATTATTTATTTGCGAATTCGTTGCTTTTCAAAGTCTTTAGGATACACAGGTGGAAAAGATCATAAGACACAAGGCATCTAGAATCTACATATATTATGCTGATGAAATTGAAGAGTAAAGCAAGCTAAGTGTAATAGTTCTTTTTTTTTTATGGAATTAAGATAGCAAACGAGCATGCAGTACCACCCTTCCCCTGCCGCCCATAACAACTGTGACCGACCTAGAACTAGACTCAAAGGGACTAGGATGGTTAGTCCAGTTAGTAGATGGTGTTAGAATATTAGTTGGTTAGTTTGTTAATAAGTGCGAGGACAGGGTATGTTAGTGATAATTAGTCCTGTTAGTTAATGTTAGTAATAGTCCAGTTAGTTATTGTTAGTATGAGTCTTGTTCCAATTCGGTCACAGATGCGTTGCTACCCCTGAGGTCTGAGATGGTCGCCTCTAAAAAAGTGAAACCGGCTCCACAAACCTTCCTATCCGGAACACAATTGCTCTTAAAAACAATTATTATGACGGTAGGAATGGTACGGAGTACCTTGGCGGGCGGTGGTACTACACCGGGCGAACTCTAGGCTCTACCACCTGTGTGATGAACGGTTAGTTTTATATTCAATATAAAGCATGATAAGTGATACGTCACGACACATTGTTTTCTTCAAAAGAAGCAATGACACAGATGTAATTTTTAACCTAAATCTTGCATTTCTTGGACCATTGTGTATTTTCTGCCTTTCGTTAAATATTATATTTCCGTTATAACAATTTCAACATTCTTGTAAAATGGTCGCGTACAAAGGTATTTTCTAAAACATTATTTTATGTAATCTCGCCGGCGTGACGATAGCAACACGTACCAAGGTATGCTTAAAGGTTTGCAAGGTATAAAGAAAAGGAAAACATATCACATCGACCTTTATGCCGTGCATTCATTCGACCTCCTACTGAGCCCGGCACGCCTTGTGAAGCTACTCAGGTGGCGAACGAATGTTTTTAAATATGCTCAAAGTGAAAATCATAAAATTTCATTAATGTTAGGTAGGAACTTTTTAAATAGTTTTCGCTTTTGATCTTTTTTGTGTTAGACGAAAAAATGTATTTGTAGTTAAGGGTCTCATTAGTGAAAATACTTCTGAGGTAGGGACGAGTTTGTCGGGGAAACTCAATTCAAATATTCATGAAATTTAAGATGCCCTACCGCCAGTCAACATGATCCATGACACATGATCATTGTACCTATATTATGAAAATCATATCGACTTTTGGTTATTGTGTATTTGTTTGTAATTGCGGCTTTTGGCAGTTGTGCTTAGGGCGATATGACTCAAAATAAGACGTCATTTTAATACTCCCAATAATTACGGACGAGGCTTAACGTATTGGAAGTATTCAACTGAGATCTCATTTGTATTCGACTCTTAACCCTCTCACAAGCTAGCTCACTGACAATTGTTGTAAAACAATAATCGTTAACTTTATCTATTTTAATAGCAGGAATCATAAAGAACAAACAGGTTCACGTCGTGTGTATCCGTGTAGGGAGCGCTGCAGGCGAGGCGTGAGTGGTCGAGCATTCGTCGCGCGCCCTGGTCTGACACTCCCCGAGCCGGCTTTGGTAAGGTCTTGACACCAATGCCATGGGCATTTGCCATTCTTGTACAAGCCGTGTCTGGAGAATGAAATCGATGTTGCGCGTGCTGTTGTAAACTTTGGGTGTGTCAAGGTGTAGGTCTGTAACACATCTCTATCTGTAATAAGCTTGTTATAAATAACTAAAGAAAAATCCGCCTTCAACAGTTAGAAAATGGGATCATAACCACCGAAGTCAATTAAGTACGTTTACACGGGATCACTGACAAAGTATATTTATGGTTATCGGATTTTTAGTATTCAAATTATTCAAAATTCTATCTAATTGGTCGTGACGTCTTTTATTTTAAGCGACACCTGACGAGTAATTTTCTCTGAGTTATCTGTAATGATGCTAATTAAATTCGATGTTGTTGAAGTGTTTTTTTTTTGTTAAATCGATAATTTTATATCTTCTATGTTAGTTATTGTATAAAAGCGATAGGACACTCATTCACTCACTCACAAATTAAATACGATATTTTGAAAACTAAAGAACCAGTAAAACCAAAATTTGGCCGCGTGGTAGGTATGTACTTCATAGATAAGAAACATCAATTTAGTAGGGATTTTGTGAAACTCAACCTCCAAAGGGGCCCTCTAGTCGGGGTAAACTTTTAGTCAGGGTTTAATCGGATTCGAAAGTTATTTGAAATGTCATTAATTTGAAAATTGTTTTTTGAAAATTGCAATTTGGCTAACTTACAGTTATTTTTAATTTGTCAGTGATCGTCTGAAACAAACAGCCGCATTTAAAGTGAAGACAAAATTTCGAGGATTTTTGATTTGGCGACTGTTAAACTGTTCCTCTTGTTTGTTATTGTTCAATGCGAGCTCATGGTACACGTATCAGATATACGGGTACTATATATGGAAAATTATTACAAGAACAAATAATTTGTAAGCGTTTTCTGCAAAAAAAATATGACGCGGATTTCTACCGGGTCGTATGTACTGAATGATACAGAATCACAACTTTGGTTCCTACTCATCGTCAGAACATCTTAGAATGTAGAATCTTTTTTAGGGAGTTACTATTTTATATATTTTTAAAACTTTTCAATTATTGACAATTTTGGTTAAGCCAGGAACCTCAATTCAGCCGGAAATCGATTCCTACACACTTCAGGTTTCACTATCTCTAAAAGTACGAAGTATAACAATAATAGAAAGGTTTTAAGACGCATTTTTTATACCGTAGGTAAAAAATAATAACTGTTCCTACAACGTTATTATTTCCGCTGTTATTTATAGCTTCCATATCCAGGTTAGGTTATATTAATTTCATGTAATTATTACCTAGATACGTCTACTAAGAACTGCAAATGCTACGTCAATAATACGCTCAATGTGGTGATTACACCGAGGTGAAATCGGTTTATACTGTGTATTGTGTGTGTGTTGTGTGTTATATTGAGTGTGTGAGAGCTGCTTCGGTAATTTAGTGTTTTGTTGCAGTATGTGTTGACGACTGCCTACTAATAAATAGGTTTGCATTGAAATAGTGTTGACATGATTACTACTAGATGTAAAAAAATACAGGTGTATAGTTATTTATAGTAACTTAAGTCTTTTTTGTAATGTTATACAAAAAATAAATAAAAATGAGTTTCGTTGGCCAAAGTCAACAGCGTTCGTCGCGATGGAAAAATCTTACATATTTTTTCCACCCACTTTAAGTAATTCGGCAAATTATAATTTTGACAGCGGATTAAGGCCGATTTATATCGAAATATCAACTTTTCGGTTCAAAGCGCAATTCGAAATTCCATTCAGTTTAAATCTTAGCTTAAAATTCATTCGTACCATATTTGCTTCGTGATCAAAATTTTAAAGATAAAGTTTGATTTCATTATTTAAAACTCAAACTAACCTGCGATTTTTATTATAAATTATTTTGAATCAGAAATGATTATTTGAATGATTGAATAGGCAAATATTTATTACCTATGTAATAATACTCTGGCAGCTGGCTTGGCAACGCTTTGGAAAGCTACCCTGAACTTCCACATCCAAACTATAGAGAGAGAGAGCAATTTTCAAAAACCATTGAACTACAAGAAAGCCACGTGATTGGAAAAAATTTAGGAAGTTGTTTTCTACTCGATTAAAACTAAACTTACTCTAAAATTAAAACCGCTTCCTTAAACTTTTGCTGTCCACCTACACGCAGCTAAAACATTGCTGTTCATTTATCTCAGGCGTTATAGTTTTTTGTTTACCTAATTTTATCGATTTGGGGTTAACTTAGCTGCACAAATACTGCCTTAATATTCATTGCTAACTTTTCCACAGAACCGATATATAGTCATTGTTTGTTATTTATCTCCTACAAAATGTAGATAAAAATGAGCTTTATTTTTACAAATAAGTAGGTACCTATATTACAAACAAGATACCTATCACAAACAAATAAATAGCTATTAAATAAAAATAAATTAAATTTTCCTTCTGTATCACCATTTAGCAGTGACACTTACGGCCCATTTTCAGTTTTAAATAACCCCACTTATGTTAAAAGACAGGCTCGCAGCGATAAAAAGTTAAGTCGACGTCGGATGAGCCGTGTTTGAATAATTTACACTTAAAGACATCGAAAAGACGACTCTCCATTGGAAACATATTACAGATTGCAAGCTATAAAGCCGGCCTTAAACACATCTTCATAGAGTTCAAAATTGAAGTTCACAAAATTATTCTGGCAAAAATAAACGCCTCTACGTATCTTACGATCTGAAGCAGTCACAAGAGGTTTTCTTTATTCACAAGCACGTCTAAACGTCAGTTTTTATTGCTTGAGGGAGTCCTTTTATTTAGCGATGCGGAATCGGTATAAGTTGGTAAATTAGCATCACATTAATCTTTAAAAAACTGGTCAAGTGCGCGTCGAGTTATTGTATAGTATGGTTCCGTATTTGTAAAGTGTCCAACTTGTTACTTAGCCTATGTATATTGAATTAATGGTTTTGGTTGCTTTCCTTTGAAAATTTTACTGGTGGTATGCTACAACTAAAAGGGCAGCCTTAAAATTATTATATGAAAATTTAATTCAAAATTAATTTACAGACACTTATTATGGAAAAATTAAAAATAATCTTTGTATATTGTGATATCGCTTTTGATTCTAAAAAAATATCTAAAGGATTTTTGCTATATTTGAAAACACCTACTGATCCTGATGATAGGTATACCCTCAGAACAGAATATCGTTAGATGCGACAAATGCGGGCCCTCCTTGGCGAAAGGCTGAAGCGGCTACCTACCATGTTCAATTGTTCATGCTTTAAAAAAAATCTTCATACTTATACTCCGTTCGTGTTCGATCTGCATAGCATCTTTAAAATGACCTAAGTAAATTTTGCTTACACGCTGAATGGAAATGTGAGCGCAGACAATAAATTTTGTTTTTGGCCCGGAGATTCCATATTCTCGGCGATTAAGCCGGTAGAGCATCGATAATACCCAAACGACTTTGACTCTGACTCACCACTTAACATCTTGTGATGTATGTTACCTCATAACTTTTGCCGGGTGTACTGTACTGGGTGTTTGAGCAATTATGACGTAGTTTTTGAGTACTACTTGACCATGTTGAAAATTGTTTTGTAAAAAGTTAAGGAAACATAAATTATAAATACCTATATTAAGCTGGTAATCAGCGCACAGTTGCTAGTAATAACAACAACATTAATGCTTCTTTCTACTTAGTGTTAGCTGAAATTGAGAACATGGTTTACATATGCTCCATGACGTTTTACATTAGGCATCCACTTAAACAAGCGCAACGCTAAATAACTCCACATATCATCCATCATTCGACAGATTGATAAACGGTCGAGCGGCCGACATAATGAATTTTTACGCCCGCATCGCTTGCATTTGCCACGGTAATTACTTTACTGAGACGGAGATGGACCGAGATTACTTTAAGGAGTTTTTGCTTTTGACGACACGGATACTGTACGGATATAAAAGATCCTTTAAATTGATTTTCATTTGAACTAATCAACTTCAGGTTGATATACGACCATTATATAAATTACCTGCGAGTTGTATTTTCTACTATACATAATTTAATAACAATTTTATTCATTAACGATCATCTAGTTAATGAAACAATAAAGCAGAAGCTAGCAACGATTTTTAACAACCGAAAAGTTTATACTAACACACTTCACAATAATTATTCCATTTTATAAAAAAAAAATAACCGACTTCAACCTCGATAAGCGGGGATAACTCAAAAACTACTCACTTGTTGGCGCTCAATTAGACACATGTAGGTGTAAAGTTCTCGTCACTACAAATTAATAAAGCCCAAACACTAAATAACTGCAGTAAATCGTTGATGGGTCCCCGACTGTTCTTTGGCTTCATCAGATCGACTCCAGACCTTCATGAAATTGTAGCGCTTTAATGTAGGTACTTATGAAAACATTAACAACACACTAGTCGTCCCTACAATTTTCGAAAGTTCCCCTCGATTTCTCTGAGATACCATCATCAGATCCTGGTGCCCTTATCAGCGTATCCCACTACGCATATTTAATTTCCAACAAAAAAAGAATTATCAAAATCGGCCCATGAACGACGGAAAATCGCTGAATAAACATAAAAAGCATAATACGGTCGAATTGAGAACCTCCTTCTTTTTTGAAGTTGGTTAAAAAGAAGGAGATTCTCGATCGGAAGAGAATGCTTGACCATTGATCCCATCTGATGGGAAGTGGCAATGAAGTCCAAGATGACATCCCAATCATATACTTTTTTAGTTATCCCAAATAATGCGTATTCAATTGATTTCGGTTACGTTGATGATATTCTCGTTTTACTTAATTCATAAAAAGTAAGATGATGCAAAGTATAATCATAACAAAAAATTGAAATGTTTGGAGTAATAACTGGATCCTTTATTCTCACATTTATCGTCTCGTTACCATCTCAGAGCCCTTCGCAGTCTATGAGGATCGTAACGTATGCGTAGGAATTTCATTAAGCAGAAGGAACATAGGACAGTTTAACGAGTTCCTCAACATCATACCGTCATATCATTTAATCTTCTGTCTGTATAAAATCCAGTACTCCTGACTTGGTTCAACATTGTTTATTGACTCGAAGTAAAGCAGTACCAGCTCTCAATTACCAGCTCTGCAACCAGCTCCGCTAGGTTACCCAGTGTTTACCTGTATCGTTGAAGTAATATTGTAATTTTTTATTTTAAAAGATGCGTGAGGAGTTTTTTTTCGCCGTTTTTTTCTCCTCCTTAAGCACTTTTTCAAAACGGTGGTAGAATCAAGAAATTGACGTTATAAGAGAATTTGTCATTTCTTAAATGAAATAAACCATTTGATTTTGAATTTGAATTAAAATCTTTGTAAATCTTGTGAACAAATATTAATTATACCATCGTTAAATAAGATCATTGAATTGTCCTTTATACAACAATGGATTAGCAAAGTGTACATTTAAAATTACCCACTCAATACATTTTGAAAGGCTTTCACAGAAAGATTGATCCAACACCTTGAGGTTTGTTTGAGATACTTTCATTTAATTAACTTATTTTATTTGAAGTATTTCAATTTATTGCACACAAATAAGATGTCATCACTAATTTTACCATGTTATACGTTAGAATCTAGCAAGAACCGCCTATAAAAAACTTTCCAAATCTGCAGTAGTAAGGAATAAGCTCAAATTTCGGGAGAATGGTCTTTGGAAACCGAAATTATTCCATTTTAATTTTTGTGCCAAAATGAGCTGAGGCAAATTATGATAATATATGAATGGGAGCATCATCATAACATCATCGTAATTTCGACCCATCATGGCCCACTATTAGGCACAGATCTCTTCTTATGATAAAGTTAACGCCATAGTCCACTACAAAGATAAAGTGTGCCCTGGGATTCAAACCCAGACCCCCTGAGTAGGAGGCTGAATTATTAACCACTAGGTTATCACCGAGCTTATGTGGCAACATTGGCTAATGTAGGTACATAATATGTGGTTTTAGTATTTTTAATTGCAAAGAAATCTAAAATATAGATATTTCTATTCAATTAAAAGAATTGTAAGTAAATACCTTTGAACCAATGTTTATGGAATACTTTTTCAGTATTGTGTTTAACTAAATCATTTTATTTTGTCTCAGTTCCAAAACGATTGTCGAGTATCAGCCGTTTTTTGTGATACGAGAACCTTTGATGTGCCATTATTATTTTTGACGCAATTTCGTGTGATGCCGAGGTGATTGCGCTTTTGGGCTTTAAGTAAAGAAATATTTTTCTGTTTAACAACGTTAACAATTGTGCCGAAGTTTCTTTTAATAGAAACTTGAACGTATATTACAGCTTAACGAGTACAATGAGACTTTGGTATTATGGTAATTACAGGAGACAAATATGATATTTCACTTATCATTTTTACCTCGCGGGAGCACATTTTGTTTTCATGGTTCAGAGTAGTTTTGTAGATGTTTTAAGCAGGTTTTATGTTTCCACTAAATCTTTAATTTCAGAACGACTAAGATTGCCTATGTTATTAATATTTTGGCCTTGTTATTCCATTACGAAGTCTCAGAAAAATAAAATTTTAAAAGAAGGGTCTACTAGAGTACAAATTAATTTGGTCTCTTTGAAGTTTTTTTATTAGTTTATAATAGGCTTAATAAAGGTTAGTTTTAGCGATTAGAGCTTCTGTCTTTAGTTTAGTGAAATTATAAATGTTGGATAAAAAAAATCTTATTTGAAAATGTTTAAAGATTTCAATTTTATTCTCAGCTGTGGAAGTATAAAAATGTACATTTTTATCTTCAATTCTATATCATCTACTTACATACTTTACATAAGTACCTTTTTAATGTAGGCCCGCTCAGTTTCCGAGTACGTTTACTTAATACAGTTTTAAAACTTTAACTTCAGACACTATCTTTTCATTTTAAATGGAAACATACGTCTTCGGTATAGGGTTCATTTTCAATCCATCACATCTGAACGCCAGTAGCACGTCATGAACTGAACAGTGAAGGCAAGGTCGATAATGATATGTAAAATTTGACACAAAGGTATGTGAATAGTGCAGTATGCATGAATGCATAATGTTGGCCTGGAAATCGCTGGAGCCTGAATATTAGAGAGTACGCTTGGAAAAACCGCTCTTACTAACTTCACGGTTAGGATCTTTACGAAATAATTTCATGGAAAGTTACATAGAGTTCCCCGTAAAAAGGTCGTAACCGCCATTAACAAAAGGGCTGGTGTTCACCGTTTGTCCTGTAATGTTTATTGCTGTGATTTATCTAAGCGGGCTGATATGACGTGTGCGTTGAATGTTTCACGTTGTTTACTGCTGTGGCAGTTTTATTGTGAAAGTTCGGAACTACAGGGTCGACGACCCTTACGGTGCGGGTACTTGCACAATTTTGTTGGAGTAACTGAAATACCGCTCGTTTGCTAGGAGTGTATACCTAAAACAAAAATCTATCAAAATAAAATGTTTTGTATATAAATATTTTATCACTTAATACCTACCTAATAGTTTCCGTAAAAAAAATTTACCAACAACCCGGTGTTACAGTTACATTACATGTACGTCATTACTAATAGGTACGGAAACCTAAACGGATGCTAAATAATCATCCATTATAATAAGCCATTTTACCTTTAGTATGAGGGTCCTGGTGCCATTGAGGTACTACATAATATCTCAATGCCTGGTGCTTGATAATTGTCCGTTTATTATTTTAAATAATTAATATTTTAGACGGAAAACTTTTGTTTCAGAGTGAAAACTCATTCAGTTGTCATTTCTTTAACAGTATCTTTACATACTTAAGAGCTAACGTAAACGAATTGGGCCAATAAAAACTTGCTTTCCTTTTCTTTCCGGAATAATAATTCGATTAAAATATAGAAACTACATTAATTTTAAAATTATTCATATTCAGTTCATATAGTTATTTCATAGTAAATCGAAACGACCGGCGCGCCCAAAGTTTGTAACTAGAAAATTAATTGCTCCCGACCGCCCGATAAAATGTTGTGGATGCTTTGGAGTATACGAGTAGTTTATTATACAACGTTGCGTTTTAGTTTACGAGCATAACTTTGAAACTTGTGTTTTTATTAATAAGAGAACCTAATTAGTATCCTTACATTCATTTTCAACCCCCGACGCTAATTTTATATCGATATCAAAAGTCGAAGTCGATGAAAGTGTATTCCCTAGTGCGATGGGACCACGGGGAATTGAAATTACCCGTGAACCTGGTAATGGGTCAACTCACCGGGAACGCGGGTAAACACCCTAAAAGAGTAGTATTATAAGTTTTACCTGTCTGTCTGTGTGTGTGGCTGTCGCACCGACACTCTTAAACGGATTGACCGATTTCACTGCGTTTTTTTCATTCGAAAGCCGAAAGTCATCTTGCGGTAGTTCTTATCTATGGTTGGGTGAAATCCATCCAGCAATTTGAAGAAAATAACCGCTCTTTTCCAGAATAATGTAAGGCATTTGGCATTCTAGCACCATCTAGGTCCTCCAGGGAACAATTATGATGTCCATTTAAGGAGAAAAGCTTATTGACATTTATATTTTATTTTTATATGAAACTAGAGAACCACCCGCGCTTCGCTTCGGGACCCGTAGGTAACAGCCGCGTAGGTCCCGCTCCCGTAGGAATCTCGGCCAAAGATAAGCCTATAATATGACATACTGGACCGGACGGCGTCTTGCGGTCTTGTCCGAGGTGGTTCATGTCGGGCTGCTCCCGCGCAGTAGGTCGCGCGGGAGTGCCCAACGGTCCGGGGGGTGGGCGTGGAGCGGCGCCAGGTTCCGCAGGTGCAAAAACCGCGCCGCGTCCGCGCGCGCAAACATCCGTTGCGCTAGGTCCTCCACGTGGGCGTCCAGGCTCTCAACTCTGAGGTCCCGCTGGATGGTGGCGTTCCTCATGCACCACGGCGACCCTGCCAGCCGGCGCAGCATCTTCGATTGAACCACGCGTAGGCCGCGTACGTGAGTCTGGGGCGGATGTAGGTCTTCCAGATGGTGGTTTGATCCTCAACGGGAGACTCGAGGAGAGCGCTGGACGTAGCGCTACAGCTGCCGCCTTGGCGTGATTTACGACGTTGGTCACGTGGGGCTTCATAGTTAGGGAACAGTCCAGGGTTACCGTTACCCCATGGTACTTGGCCTGTCTTGTCCAGGCAATGTCTTGGTTGAGGAGCTTTAGAGTGGGGTCGCGCATCGTGGTTCCTCCGAATTGGATGGTCTGCGTCTTCCCTACGTTGATCGCCATCCTCCACTCGTGTAGCCACTTGGGGAGGGCGTCGAGGCATCTTTGCATTTTAACGGCGGCGTGACCTGACTTAATCGAGGTGGTCAGGTACGCCGCGTCGTCCGCGTAGAGGGCGAGCATGGCTCCCCCCTCCGCTGGAATATCGTTCGTGTAGCACGAGTAGAGGGTAGGCGAGAGGCAGCTTCCTCAACATCAGATATAACATTTGCATATGATTTAAGTAAATTACATCTACAATTTGATAGCGTGATTCAGGACTTGCAAATGAATTTTACTAACGGCATCTATTAACAACATCCGGAACTAAATATCTAGCAACTAACAAAACATTGATCTTCCGATAGGAATGAGATGTTTTTCCGCGGTAAAAAGTAGCCTATGTCACTCTCCACCCTCCTAACTATCCCCATAAACATAAACCATACCATATAATAGCCATGTTGCGACGTGAAAGAGTCACAAACAAACAAACAAACAAACACACTTTCACATTTATAATATTAGTAAGGATTATTACAGTTCACTCGCAGTATACTAGATAGGGCTATACAAAACATTTCATTTTCAATTTACAATTATCAATATCGTAATAATAGATACTTCATTTATTCAGTACTGGGCACATGAATCTCTCTTTTTCAAAGAGTCTTAGAACACTCAATCTAGCGGCTCCAAAGAGAATTCTTTCATTCTTAACTGGTAGCTTAACAGTTAAATGATGATGATGATTAAATAAAGTTCATTTGCAGTTGATTTTATACAAACACGAAAGTCAAACTACTTTTGCATAAAAATTAGTAAACGTTTAGTAACGCTTAGTGTCCGTATTATTTCAATCAGATCACAATAATAAAAAATAAAGTATGTCAATGTACTTAATCCCGGTTAAACGTTTTTCGAGTATGGAGAATAAGGCAGATTTCTCTCAGCGAAGGAAGGCTGGTTACAAGCACCTACCTACAAAGATAAGGCCTAGACAATGAACTTTATCACTAAGACCGATTTGCAGATAACCAACTCTTTTGAAGTCTAACGAAGTTGAGTCAGGGATCGGGAGGACCTACATATGTACACGTAATAACATGTAAAAAAGGAAAATAGATTGATAATTCCCGTACGTTAAGTAAGTTACCCGTAAGGTAATAGGGAAATGATAATAATATAATGTCAGAGAAAGAAGACGGTTAAGCAATAAAACGAAGACTGCCAAATAAAGGGAAATATTGTTGTGATTTAAATATTGTAACATCTGTTGAATTTTGTAAATGTTATAAAAATAAATACGATGTAATGTTTGTTTTCCTCACGTATGATAATGTTTTAAAAATCATAGAAGCGGCTGCAAGCCTGATGTTAATAAAATGAGTAAGCAGTGAGCGCCAAAAACGTAAAGTGGTGTTGAGAGATGCTATAAAACCATTTTGACTTGAAACGTATTTTTATGTTTCATTTTTAATAAGATACCATACAAAACGACAAAAGGTTTATGTTATCTCGCCGATTTAAAGATTTTGGAAATGTGATTTTACATTCGGCCATTATAACGGAAAATCCGATACGAATAGGAAATCAATGTGGTAATAACAGTAAATTGAAAATTTTAATCGGAAATATTTGTAAAGAAATAGTCTAGTAAAAATTAACTATAACGAAAACAAATATACAATTATGGCCATAAATAAATATCTACCGTAATAGATTTTATTGCCGCAGTTACGTTGTTAAGATACGATACAAAACTTTAAGAGGTTGATGTAATCTCGCCGATTTAAATTTTCAGAAATGTAAGTTATCCGATCATTAGCATGGTTAAATCATAAATGAATCCATAATCAATGTAATAACAAACGTTACGGATAGGTACTCCTGGCAATAAAACAGACATTTATTTTACATACTAAAACGTAACATGTCCAGTGTAATAATTAATGGCATGCATATAATGTATAGGTTTTCTCTAATTTAAATAAAAGACAAATACTGGGTAATGTATTTATATGTCTTTCATTTGATACCATTTATGCACATTCACTATCTCTCCTTGCATTTCCAACACCACGTGGTGTTCACAGGGGGTCAAGTTACATTAGCCAACGAACAAGTCCGAATGCGAATTTTATGGCCCGTGAATATCGCGCAGGCATTTCTTGATGTTGAAATGTATTTTTATTGTAATGCAAATTCGAGTTTTCCGTTAGTGAGGATTTCAAAAAGGGCGATTAGAACGCCTGAGTTGGAAGGTTATGCACAATAACCCCCGCGGCTTCAAGACGGAGCCTTTTTAAATCAGAGGGTTAGCTTCCCTACTGAAACTGATGACTTTAAAAGTTTGCGAGTATTGAATTATGATTTGTGCGGTCGATTGAGTTTTGCAGTGGAGTGAATATTGTAAGGGAAAACCTTTTGTGTGTAAAGGCCGGCGTTTCTCGGCTTTCCGATGTAGTTATGGATTCAGTTCGCAAAATGTTGAAATTGAGGAGGAAGGATGTTCTGTATGTACTGCGTAGTAGTCTGGTTTGCTTAAGTTCGGTTTCAGGAATTCAATGCTGACATATGATTAAATATTTTGTAATATTATATGACAAGATATCGAATCCTACTGAAATTTGAAATGCAAAGTACACGGAAAACAGAAGGAATCCTCAAATTTTACAGGCATAATATCTAATCCGCAGGTTGATATTCTCCAGAACTGTTCAAATAGGCCCAAATTCATAAGTCGCGAAAGTAAACGTATTCGGTAACCGTATACAAATATTTGTGTCGCGCTGATTGTAAACATACCCTCTTTGGTGAGGTATCAAAATAAACTTGTTAGACTGTTGCTATACTTGAATGCTGATTTACATTGATACAGTAGCTGGCGCCAGCATCGTTGGTTTTCAGCACTGGATCAGCACTGTATAGTGTAAATGTGTTACAATCCAATCCAGTATCCAGTATCCGACACAAAGCAGTGATAATCCAGTGATGCTGGCGCTAGTTACTGTATCAATGTAAATCAGCCTTGAGCCGCCTAAAATATGGAATTGCCACTCCTCGCTAAAAACAAAATTACGTGTGCTCACACACATTTCACATTTACCATTTTGGAAATACCCTTGCGCAAACTATTCAGTTAAAAAAATGATATTAGAAACCTCAAAATTATTTTTGAAGACTTATTCATAGGTGGCTTTGAAAAAAAAATTTTTGAGTTTTTGAGTTTCTAAGTATGGGGAACCCCCAAAATTTTTTTTTCTATTTCTGTATGAAAATCTTAAAGCGGTTCTCAGAATACACCTACTTACCAAGTTTAACAATAAAGCTCTTATACATAGTTTCGGAGAAAAGTGGCTGTGAGGCTGTGACATACGGACGGAAACACAGACATGACGAATCTATAACGGATTTTTGTAATTTGGCTACGGAACCCTAAAAATGAAGCGCTCGTAGCCCTAGGTTTGCGTTGATAATAACAATAAAACTAACTGAGTAGAACCATAGCGCAGTCGGTAGTAGTATGGGTAACAACCAGAGGCGAAAAGATCTTGAGCGTATCCTAGCTTCAAAGGGTGAATCCATCAGCCCCGGCTGTTATCTATAGACAGATTGTTGTTATGTTGTTGTCTATTCTATTCTAATGTTGTTAAGCTATGGAGCCCTTTGGACCATAAAACTTCCAATACTAACTTACCTCCAATACCTTTGGACTATAAAAATTGATCACTAAACCACCAAGTCGCACTAAATCAGCGTGGTGGGTTATGCTTGTTGTCTCCTAAACGATGAAGAGACCCAAGCTCAGTAACAGGCCATTAATGAGTCAGACATTAAAACATATTTCAGATTTATTTCTCGGTATGTACTTAAATGTCGGAACAGATTTCATAATATTCACTGCGCCATATTCATGAGTAAGTTTTTATTACGTTCACGTCGTTTGTCACGGGAGACAGAGTGAAGCGTTAATTTGACAAGGGATCTCCTGCCACACTGACCTACTTGTACTCGTATATCCGAGGTACGGCCCGTGTACAGATTATGTTATTATGTGGAGCCGTGTCGCTGTTTTTATGATCTGTTGGAAGAGATTTTTTGCGTCCATCCGTACTAGAATATACGAGAGACCTGTTCTGTGTTCACATTTCGACCGTAATTCACTCTGTCAAAGGCCCATTTTACGTTATACGAGAGCGTATAACCGATACATAATAGGTCATCTAAGGAGAAGGAATTCAGTACACCCTATATTGATGCAAAAAAAAATATATCGTTCTCTTTCCTCGCTTCATTTTCAGGCGGGACACAAAAAATTTTGACGGCTAGCTTTAGGGAGATTTAATGATTCTTGCATTTGCATCATCATCTTGATAGCATGTCAATCGAGTAAAAAACCTATCACGAACCTAAACCCTCTACAATAATCTCCTTCTCTCTTCAGTTGTATTAAGGTTTGTGATTCCGTTGCAGTGATTTTTTTGGAGGGCTTCATCTACGGTGATCAGCGGCTTCGCTGGATTTCCGTGCCAATTAGCAGTATCTGCCGGTATCTAACCTGGCCTGCCAATCTTATGGGGCTTCAGCCTCAAGATCACTCGCCATCAATTTTGTCTATCACCATGACTTTCTTCAGATTATCATACACTCTTACGTACGTGGGATCTTTGTGTAGGCTAATACTGGAAAGTCGCAAAACTGTACTAGAAAGTAACAAAATTAACATGATATTGATAGTACGACTGGAAAGATTTAACTACAATTATTTTTTATGGAATTAAGATAGCAATCGAGCATGCAGCACCACCCCTCCGCCGCCACCCATAACAACTGTGACCGGCCCAGAACCAGGCTCAAAGGGACTAGGATGGTTAGTCCATTTAGTAGATGGTGTTAGAATATTAGTTGGTTAGTTTATTAACCCTTGGCATGCCTGGTGGTTATAACTCACATGGTGTGCCTGGTGGGTCTGAGGGACCCGTAATTTGAAAATTATTTTTTTAAAGTAAAAGATAGACTTGGTTTTTTTTAAGCTATTGTATAGCTTTAATCGCGGGCCTTGAGCGCGGGGACCGAATTCAAAAATTTCGTAACGAAAATTTATTACACCCTACACACAGACATAGTTACTATGTCTATGCACCCACACATCGATAAATACCAGAACTTTTAACTGAGTTAACTAACTTTTACTTTATAACGGCTAAACCGATTTGGCTAATTTTAGTCTTGAAATATTCGTGGAAGTTCAGGGAAGGTTGCAGCGATGAGAAAATATGAAAAATTGCGAGCAAAATACTAAAAATATAAATTTTAATTTCCCATACAAATCTTACCTGTCAAACATTTGATTTCCGCCCCGTCGGTTCGGTGTTTTAAGAATAATTACATGTAGATCTGGATTAAATAAGGCGTTGGAATCGACAACATGTATTCATAATAGTCGAATTATCGCGTATTTAGGTTTAAAACATACAAAATAATAACATGACATAAAATAATGACACTATATTAATGACTTGAGGGTGATAGAGACAGTGCCATACAGGCAAGGCAAACTGTAAGGCACTGTCTCTGTCACCCACACGTCATTCACGCGCCAAAAGATCGTTGTAGGACTTAAATGTCAAATGTCAATTTTCTTTTTAAAAAGAATTATTTTGTCAAATGAAATAGTTCTTATGCTTTTGTTCAGAATATTTAAATCTTCTTTGCACAAATTAATGCATTACTTATCCGTTTCTAATAAAGATTAAAATGTCTTGCACCTATAATGTGACGTTATGATGTACGTATTCTTAATAGCGGCTACAAACTCACGCCGAGAACCCCCGAGAACACCCGAGAAGCGTGAATGTGATCGGTTTCTCGCAGTCTCGTTCTCGGGCTCGCCTGTGCTCGGATCGGTGTCGGTATTTTGTTTTGTTAATTTATATATAATGATATGCAATAGCTTTACCGCGGCAGTCTCCGAGTGCCACACGTCTTTTTTAATTATTTATTGTTTTAACGTATAATGCTGTCTAAAAATGCAATTGACAAACATTATGGCATCACATTTTCAGTCTTTAATAACGAAAAAATAAAACCTCTAAAAAATAGCAACAAAAATCTCACATCTACTCTAAAAATTCTTAATCTTACATTATACACTGAGATCAACACCTAAATACAATTTTTTATTGAATATTAAAAACTGTAACATATGAAAACTAAAAAGGAACTATGAGTTAAATTGATCAGCATTTTTTTTGACTCTCAATTATTGTCTTGATATTTTCACAAATAAAATTTTCTAAATAAAATAAAATTTGTTCTAAACATAATAGGGTGACCTATGTGACGGTAGCAAGAGATACAGGTATATTTGGACTTCCGATCTTTCTTGATTGGGCATGTAGTGTATGCGCTTACTCACTTCCTCACTCACACAGACAATCACTGTCTCGTTCGCACCACGTCAGTTATACGAGAGCCGCTGGCGAGAGTAGACGTGTTGGTAGTCTGTCCATTTAGTGCGTGTACGAGCCTGTGTTATATAATATCCCTCAATTGGACTGGTTTTACAAGTGGCGACGAGCAAAAAGGTAAATTATTATTTATTTTTATTTTTATTTTTTAAAAAAAGGGAGGAGAATAGATAGTAAAATAACCGTTAAATCAATCTAAATTGCAAACAACGTTTCGTGTTGTTACTACTTAGTATAGCTAGTATGATAGTATAGGTATTGTTTTGTTGGTTTTTAGAAGTTCTCATGCTTTTCTGCCCGCTGTTCTGATGCTACTACCTACATAATCGCAAATAAACTTCTATTCTAAAAGTATTACATTAATCACGTACAGACTTTGTGTATATGACCTGAATAGAACGGCAAAGTAAAAATTAAACCTATAAAGTATTAAAGTAGCGCGTTATTGTTCATTAAGATTAATACTGTAACTGTAAATTACTGTAAATTAATACCGAAACCGTCCAATTAAATTCATATATTTGTTGTTTTCGTCAGATGGAATGTTATTTGGCTAATGATGTGACGGACTTTACCTTTACCGACGGGTAGTCCTTTATAGTAGGTAAACATAAAATTCAAGAGGTCATAATTTTTACATTATGTACCTAAATTAAGCTATATACGAGTACATAATGTATACGTACATCATTATGGAAACATAAACAGGTCAATTAAAACTCTGATTTTATACACATAACAACTTATTTTACAGTTACATTTAATAGAAAATATCATGATGCGATAGGTAAATGTTTAGCTCTTTATTCCATTAACGAAGTGCACTACACTATATTTTCAGGGCAGACAAACAGAATGGTGAGTTCGAACCCCATTCGGGGACTTTATTTAGATTGTTTGATTGATTGTTGGAATGCATGTGTAGAATGTCCTCGCGTTATGACTTGTTTAGTTATTTTAAATACGGTATGTGTGGTGTCTTCGAGTATCACACTTAGTCGGTTTCCGTCAGAGACGTGTGACGACCTGCCGCCTCGCGGTCTCAGTACGAACTGCCGTCAGAACCGAGTTAGCACGTGGCACCCACTAGCGCCATGACACTGACATCTGACATGTCATGCACGTCATGATTACCGGAAACATCACTGTAGACGTCACACCTCTTTCCTTTTATTAAATTCGTTAACGTTAACTAAATTAATTTACCCTCAAAGTATTATCGTACTGTTTGAAATTAACAACATAAATTACACAATAAATTTTAACATGACCAAGTATTAAATTAATAAATGAACGTAAGTCGTCATTAGAAATTATGTTTAACAATTTTTCCTTTTCCTCCTTAATAACCTATTCCCCCTTTTTTATGTAACTCGCACTTTCTCGTGTGACTTTTAATTAGGTTACAACAAAGTTCTAATTTTATTTTATATTTAATTTGAACAACAAGTTTTTCAGATTACTTCAAATTTCTTTAATTGAACGCCAAGTTTTGTTTTAATTCTTTTTCTTCTTCTTTTTTTTTTTAATGGAGAAGAAGCCGGCAGAACAAACTCCATAACATTGCAACACTTGTTTAGAGCAAAATTACCGAATTTATTATTAACGCGAGTTTGTTTTAACTTTTTAGCGCAATACGTCATCGTACAATCGTCGTAAACTGGATGACTCGATCAGCTGTGGTGTCGGAATTTACCTGTAACAAGAAACACAACGAAAGTATCTCTTAACGGTCGACCCATTCTGACTTATAAAGTCAAGAACATTTAATGCAATAGAATATCCACTTAACTTTTATTTGATCTGATTACCATGTCAATATCGTCAATTCTTATTATTCACTCCTAACTACATTCATCATTCTAGAGCAAATTACAAGGTCACCAAAACATAATTGTGTTTTTTTTTATTTATTTTTTTTAAGCCAAATTTAAAATTAGAATATAAGGGATTCATTATATTAATTGCCGGGGCCACGCATCGCGGTCATTCAAAGCAAATCACAAAATGACTCGATGAACTGTACACAGATTTTACAAAATTCAAGACTAAACTCCCGAGTAAGGCATCTAGTGTCCCGGCTTTCCAGCCGATCAGCAATCGCATTGCTCACTTCCAGTGCCTGGATCCTCTGATCCGGAAATTCAAAGGTGCGTGACCTGGGATTCGAACCCGGACCCTCCGAATAGGAGGCGGAGTTCTTAACCACTTTCTACCACAACTTAATTTTGAACATAGTCATTAACCTTATCCACATCGATCCTGACCGATGCGTGACCAACTGGCAGTTTCTTAGTCTGTCTAGTAATTATTACCCATGACGAAAGTATTTTTAAAACTCAAATTGGTATTTTAGAATTGTCAAAGGACTCACTGACCAAGTTATACGACACAGCTTTTAATTTAAAGTTGCTCAAAACAGAATAGCTTGTATTCAATATAAATTAACTGGTAATTATCTTGAAACTATCTTAGCTCTTTTCAAAACAAGTTTTAACTCATCGAACGATACTCAAGCATAGTCCAGTACTTTCCTCAAAATAGCATTAAATCCGCACATAGCTGTTATCACCATCTTATGCATTGTCCATCCCAATGCGACTGTACATTGGCACCCACCAATTACAGCACTCAACACATCTCTAGTGTTCTTACAAGGTCTGTGTATTTGCAAAGAAGCAATACCGTTCATGTACTACATATTTCATAAGTTCCGTTCGATAAGTTGACTGAAAATTTAAATTTCTCAGCAATGAAGAAATCTTTGAAATTGAATGAACATTACGTCTCGAAAACAAATTTTAATTCATTTCTCCTTTAAGCTATCAGAAAACATATGACGATACAGATCACCTGTTAAGTTGCGTCCGATCCGAGGCAGTAACCCCCGGCAGAGGTGCGAGTAACTATGGTTTGCCAAAGCTTCGTCATTGGTGGAGGAATAATTGCACTCCAGGACGCCCACGAGTGCACGCACGCTGCCGTCGATACGGTTCCAGATAACACGTGCGCTGCGTTTGTTCCCAGTCGCCACAGGAATGACCTGTGTATCTTCGCAACTTAACAGAACAGAAATCGCTGTACACTGCATCGCCATCTGTGAGATAACTTCAAAACTTAAAGCTTTCACAAGGTAAATTAAAGGCAATCGAAGTGTGCTGCACTTGTTAATAGAAAAGAGTTAGGCCTTTCTCACACAACGGCATTTGTAAGCGACTAAGATGTTGTCAAAGTAAAGTGGCGACGCGTCCACGATGCGTCTCCTGTCAGCGAACAATGTCAGATACAACGAATTTTGGATTGTGTTGCAGTCGCGTAGCTAATAAACAGCGCAGTGTGAGAGGGCCCTGTGGGACAATATTTACCCTTTAGATTCCAGCGAAGTGAACGTACTATGAAATCATGACATGAATTCATGTCGTTGGGGATTAATGAAATATCCAACTGTTACTTTAATTTATAGTCTCATTGAGGCATCACAAATTATGTTCTTCTTTCAGTAAAATCTTTCGTCAATGATCACTAATTACAAAACACAACAAAAGGTCATGTTTCCACAAGGAACGAAATAAAACTGACGTCATAAAGCTCCAACATATTAGATGTAACAAATTACGGTTGTAATACCGAAAACTATTACCTCCTTTCATATTGCTACAGATAGGTGATGTCATCATGGGTTCCAAACTGATACCAGACGAGGTCATGGTATGAGAATAGCTTTCTATGTATATGACTGTATAACATCCGACCATGGAACACAGTATAAAAGTGAGGTAAATACAGTTCTTGGTAGTCGTGCCAATAAAATTATTCTAAATTGATTGTAATTTTGTGACCCGATTATTCAAATACCTTTCGGTAAATTACTTAATTATTATTGCACGATGTGAATTTCAACAACTTATGCGCCACGAACGCCTATTACCTACCCCTTTTTTTTTTGAGTCATGTACTGGATAATGAGTTCAAGTTAAATAAGTTACGTACCGTTGGAAAACACGAATACTGGTTCCGAACCACTTTTCTTACTTATATGGAAAGAGACTGTACAATTTACAAATTGCTAATATGTATTATAATTATGTCAAATAACACTGTTTGTCGCAAAATAACTTTAGTGCGAATGCACGTATGTACGAATTTATTTTAAATGTCATTATATTATATCCACTTTCATTGAATAGCAACGCATCACAAAGCTGAGACTATGCTTATTACTATCTGCCTGTTATTGTACTGTATACAAGGCTCCACGACATAATTTAGAGACAAATTGATTTTGACGCTATTTAATTGAATATTCCATTTATTGTCATTACAACCTTCATAATTGTTTTATAAATAAAGAGCTTGGTCATGCGTTTCGTATTTTAGCCATGAGTATTAATTTAGTAAGTTCAATCTGTAAATGTGACTAGGAAAAGAAGCTCCTTCGAAAAGTGTTTGTGAGCCTTCCTTCGAATAAATATCTTATTCATTTGAATAATATCTTTGTTGTTATTTCGTACCTATCCATCTAATTTAGGACTAAAGTTACGTAGGTACCAAATCGTTCAACACTCAAAATTTGACAAAAATAGTTAATTCTTTTTTCATTTACCATTTTAAATCATACATAAGCATTTGCGCACATTATAGTACTTACCACATAAATAAACGTACTTGTATACTGAAATGAAGTCTTTCAATAATAAGTGCCTACCAAAGATAGATAACATGTATGCTTAGAATATTTTATTATAAAATATTTCCCATTACTATTGCAACATAATGTAATTGAATGTAATTGAATTGTGATAATCATCACAGCAAGTCAACTACTTTTACAACCAATAATAAGTAACTGAATTTAGTCATAATTATGATAACAAAACTTTCCGTTTAAAGGCTATTCGATGTTAACTCTTAACGGAAGTAATTAAGTAAATAATATACCATAAGCAAAACCATCCGAATACATACTACATCTGAATAGTAAATACAGTATTTTAGCCTTTGAACTCCAGTTTAAATAAGGGTTCTGGTATATAATATAAAGGTAAGTATTCAACATGGCGCTTCATTCATAACAGTATAGGGGTACCACACAATAATATGTATGTGCTGGTACCACAATGCTTGTTATAATTATATGATATATTTACAGTTTTTATTACGTACATTTTAACAGCAGTCTCTAACCGGGTCGTTAGAGTTCGACCTACTGTTGTTGGTTAAACTTTGCTGATGGAACATTATTCACCCAATTGTGAGTCCCTGACTCGAATTGTGAGTCCCTGACTCGTTTATACCATTTGGTTTTAAGTCATTTGACTTATTTTCCAAGGCCCTTGGCAAATTTTACCCATTGGTAATATTGTAAGTCTTTGACTTATTTTCTATGCCCTCGGCCAATTATTTCCATACCCTTGGCAAATTTTGCCCCTTTGGAAATTTCCTTTGATAATTATCTTTGACTTATTTTGTATGCCCCATGGCAAATTATTTCCATACCCCTGGCAAATTTTGCCCCTTTGGAAATTTCCTTTGATAATTATCATTGATTTATTTTGTATGCCCTTGGCAACTTTTACTTACCCTTTGGTAATTCCTTAAGATGACACTTAACCAGTGTGCTGAACAACACGGCACTGTAATACACAGTGAACGACACAAATATTCACATTTGTCACCTATTCGGGCAAACAATAACAAGTTGTGCGCAAACGTTTTAAAATTGTTAACGCACATGTATTTACGTTACCTTTGCGCGCGTACACATGCATGCAGTTTTCTCGCGTCGATGCGGAACAGGACTCAGAGCTCTTCTCAGTGGACAAATAGGCGTTCGTACACAAGTGCGCCACACTGTGTGTTTACAAAAGTTAGGCACAGCCTTACCGGTGGAGACAGGAGCTAACCGCGATACCAGCTTAGTACCCGCAACACTGGAGTTTTGCACGAAATGTTTGTTTGCAAATGTGCTACACACTATTTTGGTGGAATCGTACCATACATGCTCCAATTACACCGGTCCGTACATCGGTACTAACTTATATCTGGACTTGGTATTTAAGAAGTATTAACAATACAATACAATACAAATACTCTTCATTGTTCACCAGTTTTGACAAAAATAAGCTCGATATAATATCAAGAAAACAATCGGCGGTCTTATTGCTATTTAATTGGCGGAAAACTGCTTTTGTTAAGAATCAGGGTTAATAAAATATGAGATTATTATAAATATAACTTAATATTCGCGAATATCATAGTATAATTAATACCATCTAGGTATCTACGATTATTTGTAGTTTATAGGACTAAATAGTGCGTTCATCTAAGCAACAATAATTTGCCTCCAAAGCTTAGGAAAGATATGTGATAACATAAGAAAAATAGTATGTAAATTTATACCCAAAACATAATTTTATAATTTTATATTTGTAGGGTAATTATGTTATTGTGATTCTAAGTTTTAATCAAGACTCAGGAGTTAACCAATTAGCAGACTTTTATTGCCAGAAAGACCTTGTAAGCACCGATTGTGTACACTTTTATTGTTTCTTAATTTTATTCTTGGCACAGCAGCACGTTAAATACAACAACATTTGTGAAGAATGAGAGAATATATGATGGCATTTCCACTGCAAATTATGTACTTGCATTTTTCCAAATAGTTGAAGTAAAATAGTTAAAGGTGGCTACTTACATGGTTTAAATTTAGTTTTAAAGGTACCTTGTCGTTCGAGTGGGTTCGTCTACCCCCCCTTTTCCTTTTGATGTTTACGTGTTCCAATATATTACACCACGAATTGGGGCCCGTCGCCATGTGTGGTGTCTTCGAGTATCACACTTAGTCGGTTTCCGTCAGAGACGTGTGACGACCTGCCGCCTCGCGGTCTCAGTACGAACTGCCGTCAGAACCGAGTTAGCACGTGGCACCCACTAGCGCCATGACACTGACATCTGACATGTCATGCACGTCATGATTACCGGAAACATCACTGTAGACGTCACAGTATGATTCTCTTATTTGGGTAGGTACCGATACAGGTTATCATAATAAGGTTAATTACAAGTCGTATTAGTATTTATTATGTAGCTGTTAATAGGTGGCATTATTCCTATAAAAAATGTAACAAAGCAAACAATAACAACAAGACTATTTTTCCAATTATCTAATAAATAAAAAAGAGAATTTCTGGATAAGTATTAAATTAAGTTACTTATGCTGCCATTAAATTGGTAGGTTATGCTATGTTGCCATTAAATTGGTAGTTTATGTATGCTGCCATTAAATTGGTAGGTATGTTACGCTGCCATTAAATTGGTAGGTTATGTTATAATGCCATTAAATTGGTAGTTTATGTATGCTGCCATTAAATTGGTAGGTATGTTACGCTGCCATTAAATTGGTAGGTTATGTTATGCCATTAAATTGATAGATTATGCTGCCATTAAATTGGTAGGTTATGTTATGCTACCATTTAATTGGTAGGTTTTATTGTGCTGCCATTCAATTAGTGGCTTATATTGCTGGTGCCATTTGATTGGTGATGTTACAGGTCACCTCATCAAACCAGCAAGTGAGGGGTGTCATCATGGCGCATTTTATGCCTGGTCCGGACAAACTGGATGTGGAAGGCGATACCTCTGCTGTGGGTATTCGTTGGGAGCGCTGGAAGAGGTCGCTGCTAATTTACCTTGAGGCTACTGACATTCAAATTCCGGAGAAGAAAAGAGCTACTCTGTTGCATTTTGGAGGACCAGGACTTCAGGAGATTTATTCAAATTTACCTGGAGCTCACGCCGTTACTTCCGTTACAGCTAGAGCTGCACCATCTGGAGAATCAGATACTGTAGCAGAAAGTCAAGATGTGTTCGAAATTGCTCTGAAGAAACTTGATGAATATTTTTTGCCTAAGCAGAGTAAAGTGTATGAAAGACATTTGTTCAGACAATTGAAACAGGAGAGTGGTGAAAAAATGGAAAAGTTTCTAGTAAGATTACGTAACCAAGCAGATAAATGTGGATTTGAGAAACCTGATAATTTCATCATCGATCAAATCACAGAGAAATGCACATCGAATGAACTGCGCAAGAAAATTTTAACTATGGGAGACAAAGCTACCCTAGATGAAATAATGACACTAGCAAATACCCTGGAGCTGAAGCAAAGAACCAAGAAGTAAACCAAATTATTAATAAAAGCTATAGAAAAAGTCAAATCCATTCTAATGAGGCAAGGACCAATTCACAGAATATTTTACGCTGTACTAGATGTGGGAGCAAATTTCATAAATCCACCGACTTAAACTGTCCAGCGAAGAACAAAACCTGCCATTCATGTAAAAAGATAGGTCATTTTTCAGCGCATTGTAAATCTCGGAATTCTGAAGCAAAGGCACAGAAGAGGAAATACAGTGGAAATCAAAGTAGTAACACATACCCAGAAAATAGAAAGAGACTAAGGGATCGAAAAGGAAATGATGTTGATATGGTGGACGATGAAGAAGTGGACTATGTTTTTCAAATAAATAATGACTCTACTGTTAGTTGTATGGTTGGGGGAGTGAAAATAGATATGCTCATAGATTCTGGTTGCAAACCTAATCTCATAACAGACAGAACATGGGAAAGGCTGAAAAGTGGTGGTATAAAGGTAAAAAATCAAATTAAGGACCCTAAAAACATTCTTCTCGCTTATGGCAGTCAGTCTCCTTTGACAGTGAAAGGCTCATTCGACGCAGAGATTAAAACAAATGGCCGAGAAGATTATGCCACTTTTTATGTAAAAAGTGGTGGAACAAGAGACTTACTAGGGAAGACATCAGCACTGAAGTTGGGTGTATTACGGATGGGTATTGGCATCAACCATGTTGATAACTTGATTACTACACCTTTTCCAAAGTTCAAGAATGTACTTGTAGAGATACCGATTGATGATTCTGTGAAGCCTATTTCGCAACCATGCCGGAGAGTACCTATTCCTTTAGAAAAGAAAGTCGATGATAAAATCAAGGAACTTCTAAATCAAGATATAATCGAAGAGGTGCAAGGTTCTTCAAGATGGGTTTCGCCCATAGTTCCAATTTTGAAAGAAAATGGAGAATTAAGGTTGTGCATTGATATGAGGCGTGCGAACGCTGCAATTATGAGAGAGAATCACCCTCTTCCTACCATGGATAAACTGTTACCAAAAATAAATAAAGCTAAATTTTTTACCAAACTGGACATCAAAAATGCTTTTCATCAGGTTGAAATTCATCCTGACTCCAGACATATAACCACTTTTATCACTCCAAATGGCTTATATCGCTATAAGCGATTAATGTTCGGTATCACATGCGCACCCGAACTATTTCAGAAAATCTTGGAGCGGATGCTGATTCAGTGTAAAGGAGTAATAAACTTTATCGACGACATTCTGGTTTACGGTGATAATGAGCAGGAACACGATACCCGGCTGGACAATGTTCTCGGGACACTAAAGGACAACAATGTGTTACTTAACGAAGGAAAATGTATTTTCAAGACGCAGAGCGTGGATTTTCTAGGACATCATCTAGAACCGAATGGCATAACTCCTTTGGACAAGTACGTGAAAAGTATAATGGACTTTCGTGTGCCTAAGACCATAGAGGAACTTCAGAGTTTCCTAGGTCTTCTTAACTACATTAACAAGTGGATTCCTAATTTGGCCACAACATCGGAACCTTTAAAAGAGTTACTCAGGAAGAAATTGGGTAAGAATGCAAATATCGAAAAATTCTGGCTTAAAGAACAAAGAACTTCCTTTGATAATTTGAAGCAAATGCTTACAAAAATACAATCGTTGGGGTATTATGACGTCCGTGACAAAACCCAGGTGATAGCTGACGCAAGCCCGGTCGGGTTGGGTGCTATCCTTGTCCAAATTGATGGAAATGGACCACGCATAATCGCTTTTGGAAATCGAACCCTTACAGATTGTGAGCGGAGATATAGCCAAACTGAGAAGGAAGCTTTGGCTTTAGTCTGGGGGGTTGAACATTTCAACATATTTTTATTTGGGAAGGAATTTGACCTTGTCACCGACCACAAACCGCTGGAAATCCTATTTGGAAGGAAATCCAAGCCTTGCGCACGTATAGAGCGTTGGGTATTGCGTCTGCAATCCTACAAATATCGGATTATGTACAAGCCAGGGAAAAATAATATCGCCGACCCGTTGTCACGTTTGTGTAAATTGAGTAATAACCATTCGAATGACGAGGACACACACGTGTGTCAAGTAGTTACCTTTGCGCGACCACAGGCAATACCAATGAGCGAGATTATTAATGCATCTGAGACTGATAGAGAAATTTGCAGTGTCCGGAAAGGGCTCTATCAAAATAACTGGGACGACTCCGTGAGAAGCTATAAATTTTTTGACAGTGAGTTGTGTTTCTATAATAATATCCTATTACGAGGAAACAAGATTATAATACCACAACTTCTCCGTAAGCGTGTTTTGGATGCGGCACACGAGGGCCACCCGGGCATTGTTGCCATGAAGGGTCGTTTGAGGTCGAAGGTCTGGTGGCCACGCATCGACAAAGACGCAGAAAACTTAGTGAAATCATGCAAGGGATGTACCTTGGTGGCTTTGCCTAATCCGCCAGTGCCTATGAAGAGGCGAGAACTACCTTTGGGACCATGGATAGATGTAGCAATGGACCTTTTAGGGCCACTTCCAAGTAATGAATATCTCCTAGTTGTAATCGATTATTACAGTCGATATAAAGAAGTGAAAGTGACCAAATCCATCTCAAGCGCCCAGATTATAAAAATTTTGAAGGAAATCTTTAGCAGACTCGGATTTCCTGTTTCTATAACCGCTGATAATGGCAAGCAGTTTGTAAGTGAAGAATTTCGTGAATACTGTAAAGAATGCAATATCCGACTTTACAACACAGTTCCATATTGGCCTCAAATGAACGGGGAGGTCGAACGGCAGAACAGGGATATTTTAAAACGATTGCGGATCAGTCAAACAGAACGAAGAGACATGAAAGATTCCTTATACGAATACCTGATGATGTACAATAGTACACCTCACTCGGTGACCGGTCGAACACCATCAGAACTGTTTTTTCAACGACAAAATAGGGACAAGATTCCTACGTTAGAGAATACAAATGAGATGAAGGAAGATTCAGATGTGAGGGATAGGGACAGGATTCAAAAGGAATTAGGTAAAGAGTATGGGGACAGGAAACGGAAAGCTATGGATTCAGTGATAAATGAGGGTGAAAAAGTTTATGTGAAAGCCATGGACAAAGCCAATAAATGTGCACCAAATTTTAACCCAACCCAGTATACCGTGGAAAGTACCAACGCGGGAGATTGTGTAGTAAGAAACGATGAAACTGGACAATCCTATCGAAGAAATGTCGTTCACTTAAAGAAGGTAGAAGGGGAATGGAAAGCTATAGTACCGGAAAAGGAAGATGAAGTAGTTGAAGAAGGTTCAGATAAATAGTTAAATATGTATAGTATCTTATATTTTATCGGTTTTGTTTGGTAAATAATTGATGATTAAACGAACTTACCTGAGTGAAGTTCTATCATAATTATACGAATCCTCCGTCTGAAGAGATAAGATTACTTGTAGTAGGCATCCGCGCACCAGGAGGTCTGACACGATAGTTAAGAGAAACTAAAAACATAAGAAGAAACATAATAATTTGTAGCTATGGTAACCCTGGATTTGACATATTCATTTAGTTCAGAGTTGCTTGTTTTGTACACTTTTTATTTTATTTTATTTACAAATTCACCATTGGGTAACTTGAAAGGGAGGGAGGGAGCTTATCTCTTCAGACGGAGGATTCGTATAATTATGATAGAACTTCACTCAGGTAAGTTCGTTTAATCATCAATTATACTTACCTCCGTCTTCGAGATAAGATTACTTGTAGATCTTTAGAGATGTGATATTTGTAAATAAAAATAACCAAGATTATGTTTATAAAATTGGTTATATTAATGTGATCAGCAACCATAAACAGTTTAGCAGTACATAAAAAAACAACAGATTCTAATCCTCGCTCTTGAAAATAAAATAGTGTATTCATTACACATGCAAACAAAAAATAGAATAATGATATTAATATTTAGCAACTTAATATGGTCATAGAAAAATCATTGTTATTGTCCTCAATCAAAAAAAAATTATTTTGTAAGAGCGAGCAAATGCAGAGGATGAATCCGACCAACCAGCATTCAGGCGTATAATATCGATATTACCAATATTTTTATGTGCTGTACAAGAAGATGCATGCACAGTTGAGTGAGCGGTAAATATATTTGTATTTACGCCACCTTTATTCAAAATTTCCTATATCCATCGACTAATTGATTGGGAATACATTAGTTTAAAAGGAATTATATAAGTAATAAACAATTCACAATGCTTCGTATAGCTTTTGTTTCATTTAAATAGACAACTGACTTGTTGACTTTTCTTCAACTTTATTTTTTTTTTATTCTGACTTTCCTTTAAAGAAAGGCAATATTAAGTTATGTTGCATTGATCCAATTCGTGATGTTTTGATAAGATCTGGTATATTAATCGTTATTCTATTATTATCAAATATCTCAATATCTTTTACCTTAATTTAACTTAACGTATGTACTCTGTGTGCCTTTACCAGTGCTAATAATATTACATTATTTTTCTTGATAAATTTCTTAAATAAAATTAAAATAGGTAATTTTATAATTAGGATACCAGCTTCCTAAAAAATTTAAAACAACTGATAGGTTCCAGGTATCATTATATCATGTCAAAGATGTTCGGAGCCGGTAAAAGCCCCTCATAATTAAAGATCAAGCAGATCTTTAACTTTTCAAAATACCGTACTGACTACCGGAATAAAATGTTTTAGTTAGAAAGGAAATTTCTTATGGAACTGAAGCCTCATAAATATTAATATTATGGTTTTTACAAAATGCAAACCATTTTTTTTAAAACAAAACCGTAATATTTAACTACTTTCCGATATAAAAGCACACATGACGTCTAACGCGTTGCGAGGGATTCCTCTTAGAATTAGCGTCGTGCCCATAACTTAGCAGCTACTAGCACTACTTTTCTCTGCGGATGGCTGTTGGAAACAGACAATAAAAAACCTTGGTATTAGTACCAAACTACCAAGTACGATCATGTCTTGAAAGTCATTGTCATAAATTTTGAAAAATAGGAAACCATTTTTGGGTATTAGTCCATACGGAATAACAACCACGCCCTCAGCCTTATCGAGAATATTTTTCCATAAGGTCTTTGAATTGATGGAAACTGGAAAAAGAAAAGAATAAAAAATTTAATTTATCCAACTAAAAGTAAAAATAATTGATTGCCAAAGCTTCTTGGTCCCTTTGCCAAGAAATATGTATAAGTGCCACATTTTGAATGTAATCTAGTGGCGAACAAATCTATATCGGGTTTTCCATAATGTCTCATGATTCTGCTGAAAGCAATGTCAGTTAGTTCCCATTCGATATCAGGATGTGATCGTCTTAATTTTGCATCTACTACGACATTATCTTGGGAGCTGATGTAAGAGGCGTATACAAAAAATATCTTCGGACCATTCCCATAGCCTTATCGTAAGATTAATGAGATGCAGAAAGCGTATACTACCCCTTTTGTTTATGTACGAAAAACCGTTCTTCTTCTTCTTCTTCCAAGACCACTCACCGTAGGGATTTGTTGAAGCGATGGCGTAGCTTGACGTTCGGAAAGTGTTTGCAAAAACCCACTTCGAAGAAATAAATAATTTGAATTTGAATTTGTAAAAGTTTTTTAACCAAAATATGCGGCTAATATGTAGATCGAGATAAATTATGTGTTTCCGTTTTTCATCCTCACTCAATTTTCCAATAGCCTTGTCCTTACCACATGTCACCCCCCACCCTTTTTTTCTGACATCAGAAAATATATTTAAACAATAAGAACCATTTCTTATTGGATTAACCGAAATACTAATGTTCCAGCCACCAACCAGTCTCTTTTTAAATATTTAGAGGTATTTTCATGTAACCATCATAATCTTCAGTTTTTGTCTTCCAGGCTAAATATTTACACCGTTCAACCACATTGTGTTGCAGGGCAGGACGAGGTAAGGAGACCAGCTAATCTAGCGAATTGCCGTAATTTACAATCTCTTAACTGCATAACATTCAATATTTCCTTGATTCCTTGTGTCAATAATGAAACCTAAATATTTACAAACTGTATTAGATATCAAAGAATCCCTTACATAATTAACTAAGAAATCCAATGATTTTAATATAACTATTGTATGAGTTACAATTTGTTGACAGCTACTCTGTCATTCAAATATGAAACATAATACTATGTATTATGTTTAATATGATATTATCATGTGACTAAATTGATGATATAATATATCCTAAAGATCTTAGTAAGGACATTATTAGTTTCATCAGCTTTGTGGAAACTAGTGGAGCTATATTAAACCCAAAGAGCAAATCATTAAACTCATATGGTTTATTAATACTTATACGTAAATCTTTATACTTCTTAAATTGATCATTAAAATGTAATAAAAATTAAGCATCTTTTAAATCAAGTGTACATTTAAATTAATTTTCTGAAATCAATTTTAATGTTGTCCTTTAGTCTTCCATTTTGAAATGACTAGTAGAAAAAACAAATTTAAGTATTCAATAATTTTTAGCACAAAACGTTTTGTACCATTTGGTTTAGGCACTAGAAATATGCTAGATATTTATTGATTATTACATGGTGTATATTCAGATATAGCACCCAAAAACAAATCACGAATTGCAACTTGGAAATCATTAGTTTCACTTGGATTTTGCATGAAAAAACAAATTCCTGTTTTGGGGTTATAAAAAAAGGTATTTTTTATCCTTCACGAACCCAAGATAAAATAACAGCGTCATTAGTTATCAGGGTCCATCTGACATAGAAAAATGACAGCGGACCAGCAGAATAACCTACCTCGACTATTGCCGAGTCGACACACGACCGCGCGAGCACTGCGGCTGTGCCAGCGGCAACTTGAGCTGTGGTAGTACAGGTTTCTGCGGAAGCGCTTCGTAGCTGCGACGTTGTTGCGCTGCTGATTTCTTCCCTGCTCCCATCTGCCTCGTCAGTGGAAGTAGAGGTCTTGAGTTTTTAGACCTGGGCTGATCAAGCTTATTTTGATGGAATGATTTAACTTGTGAAGCGGTCTTCATCTCAGCACCGGATCTATTAATAGCTTTTGTTGTTGGCTGTTTGCTGATCATGTCAGCCACATTTTCTCCAAATAAAAAAGTACTTACCTATCCATTTTAGTAGTAAACAAATGTTTATTCATCTCTTTCTAAATAGTAAATAGAGTAGATAATACAAAATTACGTCGAAAGATGGAATCGATGTATTGAGAATCACACAAAATCTTGCCCGTGTCCAATAAAAGTTTTATGATATTGCTGCCTTTGTTTTGGCTCGCAAAAAAAAGCTGTTAAGCTGTTGCTGTTAAGGTCTGACTTATGCAAGTTACAACAACAGCTTGTTGATTTTGTCTTCAGTGAAAATGTGCTCCCAACAAATAGCTAATTCAGCCTAAATCGGTGGACTATAGCTTATATTGTTAGTTGAGGTCTTTCTCAAAAGATGGAGAAAATTATCATCCGATGTAATTTGGAACTTTAGATGATTCTGCAAGCTTTAAGGGTGTCTCTGTGATAGAATTTGAAAGTAGAGGGTTATCCTGTGGAGACGACTGAATTTGCGTCTTGTTATTAACGCTCTCAGAATCCGGAGATCTTTCGACTCCTCCAATTGATAATCTACAATTAATAATATATATGCAACAGCATACCTTGATTGTGAAGTATTACAATATCCTTCAAGGATAAACTTCGAGTTTAAGCGTTAACCTGGCAATAGCAGACATAAGCTCTATGACTTATGCTCAGCAGTGGCGTCGTGAAGGTATTATCCCCAAAAGATAAACACATCACTTTTGTTAACAATGCAATAGATACAAAGGCGATAGTCCCTATAAACTATCCACAATGTATTTTAGCGTGAAGGTAACACTCACTAATGAAGTGTACACAACACAGAATAATAGTGATTACTATTTCCAGTCTTGTATTTTATGTCATTTATTATAATAAGCTTCTTATATAGTTCCTTTTGGTTCCTTTATAATCCGTACCATCTTCTTATCTTTTATAGTGACATCTCTTTATACGTCCATGGACATATCAAAATTTGAATTTTCCGAAGATGAACCATTATGATCTTCCAGACCGTTTTACTATTTTTCTTAACAAATATTCGTCCTTTTAAATTTTCTTACATTTATATTTGGGCATTTTAGGAAAATATATTCTTTAACTATCAATAAAATTATATTTTGTGAAAAAGATGTGTCAAAACGACCGAGCACGAGAACACGAATGAATATGTCAAATCCAGGGTTACCATAGCTACAAATTATTATGTTTCTTCTTATGTTTTTAGTTTCTCTTAACTATCGTGTCAGACCTCCTGGTGCGCGGATGCCTACTACAAGTAATCTTATCTCGAAGACGGAGGTAAGTATAATTGTCGATTTTGTTTGGTATACAATTGTCGATTTTGTTGGATATATATTAGTGATTATTGGTTAAATTAATAAAAATTGTGTTAAGGAAGGGATGTAGTGTATGCGCTTACTCACTTCCTCACTCACACAGACAATCACTGTCTCGTTCGCACCACGTCAGTTATACGAGAGCCGCTGGCGAGAGTAGACGTGTTGGTAGTCTGTCCATTTAGTGCGTGTACGAGCCTGTGTTATATAATATCCCTCAATTGGACTGGTTTTACAGGGCACAAATAACAACGTTTTTTCTGTGTTATCTGACTGCTTTAGTGGTGGCTCAGCAGGGTCACCAAGATGAGAGCCAATTTGTTTTCGAAGAGTCACTGGCGTCTGATAGTGGTCTCGACATTTTTACTGTAACAATCTATACTATGTTATAAGGTATACTGCATTAACGATAAAAAAAAACAAGAAAATATATGAATACAATAAAATTCTACTACGTTTTAAATGTTACGTCGTATGCCTGGTCGGGTCTGACAGACCCGCGTGCACTTTGTGCCCGTCTTACTCACACGGGAATTCGTTCTGGACCGCGGAAAGGGCGTCAAATTAACCTTGAATTCATAATCCGAAGCTACTCGAGCGCAGGATTCTCTAAGCGTAGAATTTATGAAATAAGTGTTAGGACAGGGACTGTTAGTGATAATTAGTCCTGTTAGTTAATGTTAGTAAAAGTCCAGTTAGTTATTGTTAGTATGAGTCTCGTTCTAATTCGGTCACAGATACGTTGCTACCCCTGAGGACTGAGATGGTCGCCTCTAAAAAATTGTAACCGGCTTCACACGGTACTAGTCCATGTCTACTATACCGACTATACGTCACATAGTCAAATAACCCCAGTGGGTCTCTAGGGGAATGAATAGTTTCAAGATGCTTCTCAGAAAACTTTGTGGACTATTCATGGCATTAGTATTCTGTGAAATTCACTAGATTTTATTTTAAGTTTATTCTTTTGGAGGTTCAAGTATAAACCTCCAACAGATATCTAATATTCCATTTATACTATTTTTAAATCTAAATTCATTTTTTAAATATTTGTATAACAATATTATACATAAGTTTATGAATAACTTTAGTAGGTAATGACAATATCTAAAATTTTACTTGAGAATATATTTTCTTAATACAGTGCTGTATTGTCGATTTGATCTCATTAGGTACATAAATATAACAGGGCATTGTAAAATCGTAAGTTCATAAGTAACTCGTAATCATTGTTATAATTATATTGATGCAGTTTATTTATATAAGGTATATTTTACTTATATAGGGTAGGTAGGCGTTATGTACTATCAGCAAAATTGATTCGTACACCACTTCATCGACATTTCGTTTGAACTTTTGAGGATGTCAAATTCGTATTCTTTTCGATCGTGTCTGTTGCACTTATGACTTTTAAATATTAAGCTCACTCCGTCAAACGTCGCTCAGAATTTCTGTCAAGTGTCAAAGTTCAATGAATTTAACTTGCAGACATTCTTTTTGCTTATGTATAAAGTATATACTTGTATTTCCCACGGGTTTGCCCGCGTTCAAGACAAGCAACAACAAAATACCGTTAAGGTTAAAATTAGAAATAGAGAAATATCCTTTGTCTTTTCCAGAATCTAAAACTATCTCCATACAATGTTCTGTAATGTATTGTATTTTTTGCAATTCATTAAAAATTCAGCATTCAGCCATTTTAGCAGATTCAGCAGTTTAAGTGTGAAAAGCCAATAGACTCACTTTTTAATAATATGATTTATCAGAAATTGTTTTTGCAGATTAGAATATATTTACTTCATGATGGACAGACAATGTGTGTAATGTGTATATACATATATCAAAGTATTCTATTTATGTCAAAGTATTCAAATCTCGATAAAATGTGGATGACATGTGGGTGACAGAGACAGCGCCTTACAGGGAGGCAAACTGTAAGGCGCTGTCTCTGTCACCCTCACGTCAGCCACGCGCCCAAAGATTCTTGTCTATAATACGACAATAAGTTTATTGACAATGTCATGTAGAATAATAACAAGTTTGTTTCCAAGGCAACGAATGTTTAGACGAATTTCGACTTAATTGCACTTGATGTGCTGTAAGAAAATAAGCTGAAGGTGGTGTACGAATCAATTTGGCCGATAGTACATCAAATATACCAGAAACCTTCTTCGTTTCTCTTCGAGGAATCTTCGCCATAGAACTAGGAAGTTAATATCAATCATTTTAGAATTTTTTGTATATTTGTTCTTATGTTACAGCGTAACGGTCTTCATTAATATATTAAAGTATTGCCTTGTACCTAGTCTATTACATTTTAGTTGCTTACATTTTAAATATATCTTAATTTAAAATGAGTAAGAAGGATGGGTTCGTTATCTAACAAAACGAATAAAAAACGGAAGTATACTAACGAAGCATGTTTAGAAACAACATAATTTTTTCTCGCAGGCAATTTGAACTAAACCTCTTAACAAAATAAACAATACTAATCCCCATAACGTTATTAGTGGCGGTACATCACACTTAAGAGTATTAAATGTGGAAGAACCTCAAATGAACTTGGCTCTTTTCCAAGCCTCATATTTTCTTTGGATAGTCTTTTCATAAGTCCGATGAAAAAATTTGATTTAAGATCGAAGACTACTGAATTTAAAAAGAAAAATAATATAACTAGTAAATCCGCCCTCGCTTCGCTTCGGGGAACCAGTCCCTTTAAAAAATATCTATAAATTTTAACAAATTATGTTATTCCAATGTCCAAGCTATATTACTGCAAAGTTTCATGAAAATCCGTTCAGTAGTTTTTGCGTGAAAGAGCAACAAACACACACACACACACACACACTCACTCACATACATCCTTACAAACTTTCGCATTTATAATATTAAGTTGGAAGTAGGATAAACTAAGGACCCTGTGGATGGTGAACCAGCATGTGCGAAATGGGTAGTAGATATTATAAGTACACTTTTACATAGTTTTAACTCTTATGTTTTAAAAGTGACAAATAACATTAACCAATTTTATTACATGGTTTAAAAAGAATTCTCTTTTATTTGTATCATTTTGATTTCAGATCATAGAAAATTTTGATCCACAGCAGAAGTAAGTCAGGTGCCTAAAAATGCTAGAATTAAGTAAATATAACTGCATCGGATTTCACTGAAGTTCAGTGAAAACAGTGTCCGGTGCGCAGTATTTGAGCTGTACTCCAAATCTGGAAATAGAGCGCCATCACTGGAAATAAAAGAATGGTTTTCAGGTGTTTGGGTTATAGGTATTTTTAATCCGCACAGATTCTGTCGGTGTCGTTCTTTTACAAAAAAAATGGTTGCCTGTATAGTCGGTTTATGGACGATAATTTTACTTGATAACGTCACAAGAAAATATTGATGAAAAATTGCATCCTTTTATGAATTGAAATGAATTAAAATAACATCAGCCGATGGAGTGGGAGAGATAGATGAGTCACAAGCCGAATGGTTATCTGAATCATTAAAATCTAGAATGCTATATTAATAAATATAGGCTGATAAAAACGTTACTTACCCATACTTTTTGCGTCAGCCAGCGGTATTAAAGCACAGCGTTATTGATCAATGTTTTTTTCGGGTAAGAATTCAACTTTATAGCGAATTTGGTTCTGTCAGTTTAATGATTAATTAATTTGGCTCTGAATTAGACTCATCTGGAATTCCGTAATAGATTTGCGAATTTATTAGCATATAAGCGTTTAGCTATTCCCTTTATCTTCGTTTCCTATGTTGGATTATTTTAGGGATATCAAGTAATATGTAACTCAATAGAGGGAAATAGATGGAGTCTTATATGTTATTGTGAATTTTTAAAGGCTTATTAGACATGAATAATGGCCAAGGAAACGGCTTATGGAAGAAAATATATGTGGATAAAAAAGCAAGGATAAGAAATGGGACCTTACATACATATAGCTTATTTTCTTTATCAATGTATCGTGGAAAAGTACATTAGATATGACGTTTATGTATAATAAACCCTTTCCAAAAAGCAAGCACAATTACCAAGACATGAGCTTATTTCTTTTAGGAAACCCGTTCGCTACTTCAGAAGGTTTCCTTTTGAATATTCGGCTAACAAGATCAGTACAGAAAGCTTTTTCATGTTGATTACAGCTAACAAAAATGTGGCAAGAATGAGTAAAGAGGCTTAATCTTAAATATTTATCCTCCGCTAACCCGCTCTGGGAAAGTGCTTCAGCGGACCCCTATAAATAGGTACCTACCTACTTTTAACTTGAGGAAATTTTGGCATATTCGCGGTAGGAAATTTACCTTCATGGTATCCATGACGATGTAGAGCTGTTTTATAACCGACTCCAAAAAAGAAGGAGGTTCTCAATCCGACCATAGGTATATATGTTTTTCTGTGTGTGTTCACTGATTTTTTCGTCGTTTAATTTTTTTTTGCTGGAAGTAGATTTTATATTCCAAGGGTGGTCCTATGATAAGGACACACACCAGGATCTGATGATGGCATTCCAGAGAAATCGAGGGGAAGTTTCGAAAATTGTAGGGGCGATTAGTGCGTTTGTTAATGAAAATAAGTACATTTGGTTTATGAGTTATCTCTGCATGTCGATGTTGAAGTCGGTATTTTTTTTTGTAAAAAGCAATTATTTATAGTCTGAGCAGGCAAATGAGTAGATATCTGATGATTAGTGATCACTGTCGCCCATGGACTTTGGCAATACCAGGGGCGTCGCCAAGAAACAAGCAATGGACCTGCTTCTTGAAGGGCCCCGTGTTATAGCACCGTGGGAATACCGAGGAAAGAATTTCATTGAAGGCTAACCTGATAAATAAATTTTGTACCATCCTTACTTGAAGTAGGTATATCGTACGTCCTTGTTGCGCCGCTTGTCTTTTGAAGGGTAGGTCTTGGGGAATTTAAATGATCAGTTTTAAATTCTGTTCTCGGACTGAATGACGCAATGATTAATACGCCTTTCCCTGGTTTGATTCCCAGCGAAGCAAAACATTTGAATGAAGGTTCTTTCCTTTCTCGGTCTGGATGTGTGTTTTGTCTTGTGTGTTGTCCATGACACAGGGAATCCTTATGTGAATCTACATATAAGTGTGTAGTGTTATTTATTTATTTAGCGTTATTATCACCACTTTTTTCTATACAAATTTTGATGTATCAATTATTGAAACCCTCCAATCAGTAGAAGTAAAATCGTTTAAGTATTTAGATCGATAGTTCCTGAAATTTGTCGTCTCTGACAAAGTTCATTATTCCATTAATAGAATTTGTTCTATATTTTATTTATTACACATACTATGCAAAATAAACATAAAATTTTATACACTTACGGGCACGATTTTATTATACTACGCACTAAAGTTTCACGAGAATACTTGAGAAATGCTATTGCCGCGATGTGACGTAACAATAACAGAATACTAAAATTTCAGTAAGTACTCAGTAGGCAATTTTAGTACTTGAATATGAAACCAGGATTGAGTAGATGTAGGCTGTTCCAATTTTCTCCCTCATATCGAGAATTTAACGTGCCGCAGTCTTCTTACAAACTGCGCAGAATTTCATTGCTGTCATTACAAAGAGACGCGAAAGTGATTTCGTAAAGAAATCGTTTGTGCTTCATAAAGTAATGTCGTTTCAAATGGAATATTTTGTAATACCTATACGAAATTTCTGACTTTGCTTTGATTCTAAGTAGTGAGTTTTTGTGTTGATTCAACTATGAGTTAATTTAGATTTTTACCTTTTGTTCGTGTTAAGTATTAGGTATTTGTTTGTTGTACGTACAAGGCCTACACTGAATTAATTTTGAATTTAAAAATATCCAAATCATTCACCATTCCTCTTAACTTAATGTGAAAACTCGCACTCGCTTTCCTTCGAGAAATCATTCCGTTACTAGCACATTCGGAAATTACTAGGCATGATTCTTTAAACTGACTTATCTTGTTTAATTTATGAACTGATTGAAATAAAACAAACGCTAAAGCTTACTAATACATACGTATTAGTGAAAACCGCACCTAAATCGATTAAGCTGCTTCTGAGATTTGCGCAAACAACATCACAAACAGACAAATACCTAAAAAAATGGTTCTTTTGCGTTTATAAAGTCCTCCTCCTATTATATTGCCTCTCATACCTATACCTTCCACGCACAGAAAAGATCTGTAACAGATTTATTATGTGTATAGATTTATAATCCGAACAACATCTGTTACTAGTGAGTTATACAATGTGTTTTTTTTACACTTGATCAAACGAAGTGTGCGGATACTAGACAAAAAATTACCGTCAAAAACATTTTTTTTTTATTTTTTTTATACACTTTCTCGAAAATAAGAGCAATTTAATTTTTTTTTATTAAAAATGTTTCTTTTTGAATTTCTTTGTCTGGGAACGGTGTATTTTCGTCAAAGTAGTCTCTTTTGAAAGCTAAAAAGTGTACCTACCTAAGAAAATAAAGTGAATAACAATATCGAACATAAGCTTCGAGAAAAAAAATAAACTATTTGAAATAATAGAAATAAAACTTGATTTTTATTGATTTTTGACCTCTAACTTTAAAATGAGGCCGTTAACATAGTCGTTTTTGCTCATTTTATTAAAATTCATGATCTAATGAACAAATTCTCTAAAGTAACTATTGCTCTATCTATTTTCATTGTTATGATATTCACCGTCAAACTAGGGTCTCTTTGATCTCCATTATCATGGCATTTATTATTTAAGTTTAATCCTTTTATTCATGTGCATATGTATGCCGATTAGACTTAGAAATTATGAAATAAAACAACTATTTGAATGACTTCTATTGTTAATTAATTTTTTTAATTAAAATAATTTATTTAATTTATTTGGAGATCAAAGAGACCCTAGTTTGCCGGTGAATATCATAACAACGAAAATAGATAGAGCAATAGTTACTTTAGAGAATTTGTTCATTAGATCATGAACTTTAATAAAATGAGCAAAAACGACTATGTTAACGGCCTCATTTTAAAGTTAGAGGTCAAAAATCAATAAAAATCAAGTTTTATTTCTATTATTTCAAATAGTTTATTTTTTTTCTCGAAGCTTATGTTCGATATTGTTATTCACTTTATTTTCTTAGGTAGGTACACTTTTTAGCTTTCAAAAGAGACTACTTTAACGAAAATACACCGTTCCCAGACAAAGAAATTCAAAAAGAAAGATTTTTAATAAAAAAAAATTAAATTGCTCTTATTTTCGAGAAAGTGTATAAAAAAAATTAAAAAAAAAATGTTTTTGCCGGTAATTTTTTGTCTAGTATCCGCACACTTCGTTTGATCAAGTGTAAAAAAAACACATTGTATAACGGACGAACCGTTATTAAGATCTGTGATGAACAACTAGGAGCTTGACAGTTTTCTCTTCAAAGTTTTCTTTGTTGAAAGACGCCGTTAAAGAATTTCAGTGCTTGACAATAAAATCTGTTGGAAACTTTTTTACCGTTTCACGATAATCAAGCGTCTTTAGAGAATGACGTCACTGTCCTGAGCTGAACCAATTAATCGTCTGGAGTACCAACTTGACTTTTTTCGATTGTTATAAGTTGATTATTTTCACACATTCATAAAAGAAAATAATATTTTAACCTGTTTCTATTAGCTTAGCCTGTTTATTTATTAGGGATAACTACTAAGATACTAACTAAGGGGTTGCTACAAAATGGCACTTATATGTACATAATATATTTCCATTTATCTCAAACATATAACATGCGTTCCTTGAATTTAATCGTGAGTAGATATATGGACGTGGCAATTACACTAGCCAAAGTATGTGTTAATAAAATTAAATATTTTCCATTCCACACTATTCCCCCCCCCCCCATTCCGCCATTTTTCATCAAATTTCATCAAATAAATTCATTACGGCCAGTTCTAAATACCAAAACAACGAACTTAACTGATCCCTTGTCACCGCTAGGCAAATAAAACTGTCGTCTCATAGAACTGGGCTGGGCATGCACCCGGTGGTATGCCGCCCTCGAACCCCTAGGATCTGGGGATGTCACGCGCCACACTAAACCACACAAATCACGCACATTGAACACGCAACCTTACTAGCAGTAGAACGCTCTTGGATCATAAAAAAGAAACTGTAGTTGGGTTATAGCGTATTCATTGCGGCTTTTGTTTGAAGCGTCAAATGTAATTGTTTAGGAAAGCAGCAATGGATGAAATGCTTTAAAAAATAGGCGGGTTGATGTACATTCGTGGTAGGTTAGGCTTACGCGAACGATATGTCAATAGCACTGTTTATTTTCTGGTAAACGCCTCCTTTTTTCTAATAAAAAATACCGCTGAAATAATAACTCTGCCGTCGCGGACACAATAGATAGCACGCTACATTCCACGTTTGACATACCACGCGAGAACTATGCAAATGCGGCTTGGTAGCTATAAATGTGTGTTACAAGGTAATGCTTTTATGAAGTGGTGAGCGGTGTAAAACGCTTTAATAAGTTGGAAATTTTACTGTTGTTTTAACAGCTGTAAATTAGGGAAACGTGGAAATGGGACACGAAATAAAGGCGTATTGTAAAATTTTATCACTTATTCAAAATTAGCTTGGTACTGAATAAAAGAAAATGACTTTTTGTTTAAAATTAAGTGCGTGTTTACATTTAAGAATCAATAGGAAAATTAAATTAAAACGGTGAAACAGACAGTCATCTGTCATAGTCAAAATTATAAGTTTTCACCAGGTATGTACTGTTACCTACAGATGCAAGTGCTATATTTTACAAGAAATATACTGTTTTAAACGATAATAATGTAGTGAGATCAGTTTTTGCATTTAGCCGTCCCCTCGCTAACTTTAGTTTATATTTCCATCCCATAGGTAGATATACTTAACGATTTTCATTCCATATTATTTAACAACTTATAGGTGATTTTCCAGCAACGTTGAAATAGGCGTTTCATCATTTCTAATTATAAAGTCAAAGTCGACAAGAATTATATAATTGGCGTTGTCGCAATTAGGATATACTCGTATTATTTTATCACATCAAAAATAAAGGTTTGTTTATACAAACCATACTTGTCATTGTTTTAACCTAATTAGTAAGGAAAAGTAATTATATTTCCAGAGAGGTACTCGTTATTTTGGAAAAGAATTTCTTACATCGAAAACCCACGGTGGCAACGTACCCTTATAAACGGTAACGGGGGTGAAACAATGCGTTTACATATTGAAAGTAAGGAGCCTGTCATACGAAGAGCGTTTTACACGCCGACGCCTTGGTAGCACAAAGATTTCAATGTGAAAATAGCTCGCTATTTATTTATTAATTCATTCACTACAGTAAATGGATTCTCCATGACTGAGGAGATGAAGTACATACTCCATCTGCCTCCAGAGCGGGTTGGTGGAGAGGTTAGATGCTAACCTTTTATGTTTTTATGCCGTAAATCTCCGACCTGACGTAGCAATTGAATGAAATGATAACAACAGGCAACAGTACAGTACCATCCAAAGTAAGGTATTCCTCGTGAAATGAATGAATGCTATCATCTCAACCCAATAATGATATTATGACCCACTATTGAGAATGGTTCTCTTCTCAAAATGAGAAGGTTAAGGCCATAGTCCACCACGCTGCCTGGCCAAGTGCGGATTGGCGAACTTCACACAACTTTGAGTTATGATGGTAGCTTATGGTACGGGTAACGAATCGATTCACGTTGGATAACAGATAATAGTTAACACCGAAGTCCTGCAAAAAGGTTATGTAGGTATATGTCATACAGACGCATAGACAAATTAAAAACTGCTTAAAATCTTGTAGATCCTTTAAAATTAGAACCCTAATTAAGCACGCGTTGGTCACACGGGGTCACAACAGCTCCGAAATCGTGAAGTTGACGCCTCTGGTATGCGAGGTTGTTCCGTTTTGTATTGTTTTAACAATTATCGTGGTAAGTCCGAATTAAGTGCGGCGTGCGTCCTAATTCACCATTAATTCAACGCCACTAACAATATTTTGAAACGCAATATCGTAATGTTATACATTATGCTGGGAAAGCCTATGAACTCATTACGAAGTTATTCACGAACTAAACTAGCTTAAATTGTGGCTAATTTTGTTTTGTTATCAATCAGGATTTCGATGTTATTTATAACTTATTAAGGAGTATTTTAATATGTTATCAGTAAATCCTTAATTAAGTTTCTGGATCTTTTTAATGCTTTTGCCGCTTTTATCCCTGCCGTTTTTTCTATATTTTATATTATTATTTGTGATTATCAGTCAAAATAATTTAGCTTAAATGTAGCAGTGATATATGAATCATAAACGATTTTAAATTGAATAGAATTTTTGTCCTAATAATACTAAATATGACTGTATACGTATACCTATAATATTATTTTTTCACGAGGAAATTAGACTTTTTCCAGAAGCAGTAGCTTTTGTGATTCTTCATTTCTTTAACTACCTTCGTATCAAAAACTACATAGATCCGTTGTTCCACTTCTAGGTCAACGATCGTCATACAAACATACTTTTGTATTTATAATATTAGTACGGATAACTAAGCAAGTAAACAATCCTCGCCTTGTTTCGTAATAAAAATTTCAGCGACTAAATACACTAACACTTAAAATGAACTCATATTTAAATTGTAATGGCTTTTCAGGCTCTTAAAGTAGTATAAAATAGTTGAATATTCCGCCCACCGTCACATCGTAGGGCGGGCGGCGATATAAAACAATAAGCTTTCATTATGGAACGATGGTTTATATTTTGTGAACACGCACCCCGAGTTATTACCCTAACTTAAACCTTAAACCAAGATACATAGAGTACAAAATAGTGTTTTTAATTATTGCATTATACTTATTACAAACGGGCTTGCAAATGTGTGTACTGTAAACGCAACTGATTTGATTATACTGCTGTTTAAGGTGTTCTGAGGACGATTTATTGCGTACAAACTATCAGAAAATCTTTAATAATCCCTTCCCCACTCTCCATAATATGCCTAATAAATACAACGACACTGTTACAAGCAACTATTAACTGGACTATTATTAACTTAAATTAACATTCTATGTATATCTAACAGTCCTACTCCAGTCGTATCTATCTATACTTAGTGGCCGAGAATATGGAACTGCTACTCTTCACTAAAACAACTAAATTACTGTGAACTAAATCACAGTTATTTTTCCGTTGTAAGCAAAATTAAGGCATTCAACTAAATCATTTAAATTCTCGCCGTCAAACTACAATGAAACTTAATCACAGGGGCGGAAAGCTGGCATCTGTGTGGTTTGCCAATAATTCGAATTCCGTATCGAGCGCAAACTTAGTATTTCTACCGATATGATTTATTGTCGTCCAAGAACCTTTTGGCGCGTGGATCACGTGAGGGTGACAGAGACAGTGCCTGTAAGCCACGCGCTAAAAGATTCTTGTACGACTGTAATAAGCCTGTCGGCTAAGACGCAAGGGTTAAATTAAATCAGAAAAAAATCTCTCTTTCTGCAATCTTAAATTTAAGTAGTCGTAAGTTCAATCTGTAACTGAGAGTAGGAAAAGAAGCTCCTTGGGAATTTCTTGCCGTTTCTTCTTCCAAGACCACTCACAGCAGGTATTTGTTGAAGCAATAGCGTAGTTTGACTTTTGAAAAGTGTTTGTAAAAACCTACTTCGAATAAACGTTTACATTCATTTTCATTCAATTTGTTAAGTATATGAAACAGTAACAATTTTTTGGGCTCTAAGCACTTTTCTTGTCAACCTACTCACTTTACATCATGGTGAAAAACATTTATGGCATCAAATATGCTGCGGCGATGTATTACTCTACTGGGATTTAACTGGGTCACAGTTAAATTGTTCAGCTAATTGGCTGCATTTGTATCATTCTAATTAGCCACGGAAGGCCAGGTATTCAAACCTACATCAAGCACCGGACTCTATTCAGGATAAAACACCATAATATGGACTTATGTTAGCGCTTGTATTTATTTTTTCTTGTATTATTGAATAGTGTAACCTGTTGTTAGAACAAATAAAAATATTTTGTTTGTTTGTAAAATTGATTCATTCAATGATTGGCAACGTCTACTCGCATCGTTTATTTACAAGATATAATACGATTTTTTGTCACTTTAACTCAATTTAAACTTTTTTTTTATCTAGGTATGATCCGAATAAAATAAAACAAACATCAAATGTTAAGTGAATTTCTCCTAGGTATATATTAGTGAAAATCTGGGTTATTCCCACTGGTCAGATCTGGCCTAAATCTGTTAAGCTGTCAACAGACAAACCGTCAAAGAGAAAAAAATATAAAAAGCATTTTTTGGTTCCTAAGCGATATAGTTTTCTTCATTATGTAACATGTAGGTACAGGCAACGATCATTTAGAAATTTATAATACCTAAGGATTTGAAAGGGTGTTATTTAGAAAAGAGAAATGTGAAACGTTCCACATCAAAAATTTATTGTAATTCCGTATTTGTCCTGCAGTTCTTCCACAAAGGACTCAATTCAACGCGTCGACTGAACTCGTAGATGGCAATGTACAAAGGGTATTCCACTCAAAGTAGTTCACTTCTCTCTTTTGCAAGGATGTAATTATACGGGTGCTGAAGGCTTCAAAGTGGACTCTTTTTACCAGATAAAATTATTGTAATATCTCCAGTTGTTAAAGTAGTTGGCGGTAAACTCGTAAATGCTCTTATGGGGATTAATATTTGATAATTCACATACAGGAAAAATTGATAATTGTCATATTTGAAATGAAAAATTTAACGACTTTTCGATAGTCCTACGAAGGAATATAATATTAGATTTTTATTTTTCTTGTCGCCGTTAAGTATAATTACCTGTGTTAAATAGCAGTTTCCTAACTAATAATAATTATTAAATTGAAAACTTAAATACTATTTCGGTATGTAGGCCATATTTAACCCATTGTAGGTTTATAGTTTTGATAAGAATGTTCACAAAGAAAAGTTCCATGTTCGGCGAAGAATATCAAAATAATGAAGAAGTAATCACAATTCACTACGTTTTCCGTCACGAAATTTAAGTACTTTTAAGGGAAAGTAAATTACTGGTGCGCCTTCTTTAGACCATCTAGACACCATCAAACTCTCTTTATTCTCTTTTATAAATCGTTAGTGTACTCTCGAAGACGTGCCAATCGCCAGCCAGAAATATTTCGTTGGAACACCTGAAATCTATGGAAGAATCATTCCTCGTCATATCTCTCCTCTAAAGCACCTCTCGAGACCTCGCTTCATCAGCTCACCACATCTCATCTCATCACTTCCTGCTGATTTTGTTCCTTGCATATGTTTTAGTGTTAAAAGAAAATTTCTCCGTTACGGAACATTTTAACGCCCATTTAATATACAAAACTGTCGAATTAATAACAACTCGAAAACAAGTCTCCTAATTACAATATTCATAAAGAGAATTTATAAAGAAGAAATTACTGTGGAGGTATGTTACGAGCGACATAAATCTACAAAGAGCGTTCCACTGAAAGCTTTACTCCATTTTGCTTTATTTCGGTTAGACACCGTATTGGAGAAGAGGATGTGATTATACGGGCAGCAAACAGATTGTTATAATATTAAAAATAAGATGGAATATTTTGGATATTGTGAATATTGAATATTTTGGATATATTGAATATTGTGGATAAAAAATAAAAATTATAGATTATAGGTACAATTTTAATTTCAAAGAGGAAATATACCTGGAAATTTTATTTTAAACACAACTAAATAAGCTTTTTCAAAGCAAGTATTTTAAATAAGTCACGTACTTCTCTGAATTTATATCTACAACAATCCGTGGCTTGTATCAATAAAAAACATATTTCTCTTTATCCAGATCGTTTGTTTAATTGGAAACAATTGGAATTAAAACAACAACACGAGTTTGAAATTTCTGCGCTTACTGAAAACCCAGCATAAACAAAGTTATCACTCAAAATTATTCGATAACGAATAAAAATTCATTTTGTGATTGGTTTTGCACGGATCATAACCAGGAAACTTTTAGTTTGTATTTTCGAGTCAGTTTTGGGCTTATGAAAAGACGTTTTTTAAAGTTTATTACATTTCAGGACCAATAATAACAGTGAATCATCATCATCATCCTGATGTTCATTTAACGATACGAAACATATATTATTTATATTATGGTACTCACGTGTGTGGCTACATGCACGATGACATAGACGTCAAATATCGCAAACAATCGTTGATTTCTATAAGGAACAATAATATTGCTTTTTATAAAAAAATAATCGACTTCAACCTCGATAAGCAGAGATAACTCAAAAACTACGCCAGATGGCGCTTAATTCAACATGTAGGTGTAAAGTTCTCGTCACTACAAATTAATCAAGCCCAAACACTAGATAACTACAGTAAATCGTTGAGGAGTTCCCTTGACTGTCTTTCGGCTTCATCAGATCGACTCCAGACCTTCATGAAATTGTAGCGCTTTCATGTACTTTTGAAAACATTAACAAACACACTAGTCATCCCTACAATTTTCGAAAGTTGCCCTCGATTTCTCCGAGATACCATCATCAGATCCTGGCGATCCTTTTAAAAGGACCCCACTGCGCATATCTATTTTACAACAAAAAAGAATTATCAAAATCGGCCCATAAACGACGAAAACATCGCTGAACAAACATAAAAAAAGCATATACAATATACGGTCGAATTGAGAACCTCCTTGTTTTTTGAAGTCGGTTAAAAACAACAGTAAAGTAACCACTACATCAACCTTGCAGCCAAATTGAAGTGAACAAAAAAATCTCAGTTAGTGATCTATATGGAATTCAAACTTAACCACATTTCGGAAGATCTACGATCAAACCGCTCTGCACCCAGTATAATTCCAACACTTGCATAAAAGATTACCGTTTTGATGATATACATAACCAATCCCAACATATAGCAAACAAAGTTAATTAAATCTCAAATGATGAATGGTTATCAATTTCAGTGAGTGCACGAGGTAACAATTAACTGGAAGGTAAATACTACAACTACCTACTACTAGGAATCATGTGCACGGAATCTATTATTGACGTCAAATTCTCATGGAACTTGTTAGGTACGGTCACAGTCTTCAACCCATTAATGCGAAAAATAGATCAGCCGTTTATATTATTTTTTTATGTAGTTGTAAGTTTTTGGTCGCACATTAAAGCACGCGCACATTCGCGTAGTCCCTCACACATTCGTGCAAACTTTCGTACATTGTACAATGTGTACCCGTATTTGTCACTCTCATTCGAACGAATACAAAATTAATATCTTGCTAATGATTAGGCGAAGTTTTCGATGCATTCTTAGTTTCCCAAGCTATCAAAGCTATACCTAACATTGTTGGTCGCACCAAGGCACGAACCTCGAATTGCGCTCGAACTCTCGTTTAGTCTTCCACAAATTCGTACAAACATTTATATAAAGCACAAACGTTCGTGCGCATGTGAGTGACCGCGTTAAGAACGATAATCAAAAACTTAGATTGAACATGAGACCAATTTCAAGTAATAAGGAGAAAAGAGAATCGATTCCCAAGTTCTTATTACCAGAGCTTGTTAGTGACGCTAATACTGACTTTTTAGAATACAAAATGCACCTCAAGTTGCATATGAACCAATTAATATGCAGACCACGCTTCTCATCAGTGTAAATCGGTTTTATCGATGAGTTCGAATACGCGTCGTGAGATAGTGTCTGTGTTATAACGGATTTTTAAACCTCGTATGAGAAATTTAAGAACCCTATAGCGGGATTCTAAAATTTTAAGTTTGAATTATGTTTTTAAGAACATCCTTTGAACCAATGGATGAAGTAAAATTTTAGTCCCTATTAGAACAGTCGAGTTTTCTAAAACTAGAATTGATGGAATGTGCGAAACAAATTCTCGTGTTGATTTAGGATTGAAATTCATGTTGGTCCTTATTTAATTCAATTAATACTATTTGATCAATATCATTTGACTAGTATTTCTAAAATCATTGATTGTTTTTTTCATAATGTGTATACCTATATTATGGAATTCTTAATTGCCGATGTTCGATATTTTGTATTTAGGTATTTCTATAGTTATTTTTACTTCTTTGATAATTATAATTGAAGTATTTATCATTTAAATTATAAAATTAATTTTAAGTGCTTCCTCAACATGCGTTAATTAATCTTCTATACAAAAAATATCAGATGGATATAAAGTAGCTACAATCTCACTGTTAATTAAATTGTCAATGGGGACTAAATTAAATTATTTGATCTTGATTAACCTGATGTTACTAATAAATAAAGTGAAAAGAATGCACCTGATCGGACATACGTTTGCTGGTAGTCTTATTATTCAAATAAATAAAAATCTTAATAGGCATTTTAAAAGCTCTCGACTGCTGTACGATGTAGAGAGATATATGAAAAAGCTATGTAAGGAGAAGGTAAATGTTATGTATGTAATATCTATAGCTTCGCGTAATAATCTTATAATGTACTCATAAGAATAGAATTTTAATGACGTGTACAGGTTTGAGAATTCAACTTTTTGGACCTGAAGGTGAAATTATGCATTATTGTAGGTATTTAATTTTATTGTCTGGTACATAGGTATCTACAGAATTTAATGCAATTAGGAATCAGTACTTTCGTATCCAATTGTCGCTAATTAATTTCATTTTAAAGAGTACTAACATTTTTAATGTCGTCTAATAAAAATTATCACTGTAGACCTAATTTGTCATAACTTTGAATTACTTTATGGTTATTGAAGTTTCGTACATTTTAATTTAGTGTAGATAGTTAGTTACTTTGCCCGAAGACTGAATTGAAGTAACCGATCTATAGCGATAAAATTGTTGATATGTTTGTATAACAAATAATGTGTAATTTTTAATGGACAGATTGTGACCATGATCCATGCTGCCGAGTAAAAATATCTGTAAAACTATTTACTTCATAGATAACATAGAAAATCATGCTTACGACATTATTGGGGACGTATCTACGTATCTTACTATATACCTAGTAAGTACACCGCACATACCACATCCAAACGTTCAGTTGTTTATACTTAATGTTCTGAGTGTCATTCCGTAATTCCTTATAAATTATGCACATGTTGGTATCGCTTAAAGGCGATAACTTAATTGGTAAAACTGAAACCGTTCCGATCCACGGTAACAGCGTTAACGTATTAATGTACCGATGTTTTAATTAAAATTCGAATACTTTTCGTTTAAATTGAAAAAAGGAATTCTCGTTATCTGTCAGTTGACCTTTATCGTGATTATTTATGTAATGATATTCAAGTGCAGTTAAGGTGATCTTGTTTCAGTAACCTGCTTAATCTTGTTTAAAATTCCTTTATTTTTATCAACAGTCTCTATTCTTCCTTGTTTCGCTTACCTGGTCAAACCACATCCAAAATAATTATAATGCAACCGGATTAATGATGAGAGTACGGTGTCGTCACAGCTGTTTTTATCTACGAACAGAGCACAGCAGATTGCATTGCAGTCGAATGTGGTATATCCGTGTGTAGCAGCGGAAACTCCCTAGGCGAATCCACATGACAACTCGTAAAGTATAAGTATTTTAAACAAAATATTGCACTTGTCCGAGACATATGCAGAAACTCATATAACTTGAGCAATATTCCCGAGAAAAGAAACTGGCTGAACAAAACATTAGGTAGATACGAAAGTATGAAAGTGTATGAAACAGAAATCCACCCGAAACTTGTCGTCGGCACATCCTTAATTAAAGACATCATATCCAGCCGCACAGCTGGCACGAGGTCCGATGGCATTGTCATATGCACTAGGTTGTAGAATCGCGGCTTGTGCAATATTCATAATTTTAGTTTTCATATCCTACTTCCTACTATCCTACTATCCTACTACTATCCTTAATATTATAAATGCGAAAGTTTGTAAGGATGTATGTGAGTGAGTGATTGAGTGAGTGTGTGTGTGTGTTTGTTGCTCTTTCACGCAAAAACTACTGAACGGATTTTCATGAAACTTTGCAGTAATATAGCTTAGACATTGGAATAACATAATTTGTTAAAATTTATAGAGATTTTTGAAGGGACTGGTTCCCCGAAGCGAAGCGAGGGCGGACTTACTAGTTTGTTACTAAATACTGTGCTGCTGGTGAGCACGGGTCCCTTCTTATGGCTCTTTCCAGTTCGGTTCTTTACGTACAGACAGAACGTGATTTGTAAACTTTACTTCTGAGACCCTTACCAATAATAAATTATTATTTAATAATTAATTATTATTTATTTTTTATAAAGGAATTTATGAAATAAATCTATTGGAATATTATTTAATTGTTGGAGTTACTTCTCTGCTGGATACGATATGAAAAAATAAAAAATCTGCGTTTCTTATTCACAGTGCGTGAAAACATCTGAATCCTTAGTAGTCTAGCTAGAAAGTTTAAACTTATACGGTTAATAGGTCGTGTGCTTTGAATAGTTGGACCGTTGGATTCTCAAGTGCCTGCCTCGACGGTGCTTGTACCAACTTTGGTCCATCGCCAAGTTTTCAAGAGTACATATATGTACAACTGCATGCTAGGACTCTAATGACTCTTAAGTATGAGCTACATTAGAATTACAATTCTTGAGGTTTGGGAATATAATATAATTTTATAACTTGTATAGGATTTGATATTAGGTATGTATTATTAAGAGTTTAATACCTACTCATTAAATAATTATCTTTATTACGTGCAGACGTGCATACGTAACTTTGTTTGCCATCTCGTCTTAAATCTTTCCCTATAATAATATTATCCCTATAAAATTTATGCATATAATCAGTTTATACACGTAGGTACATAGAAGATATTTGATAAAATGTATGAAAGGTCACAGGGTCAAGGTCATAGGGTCAGTAGAAGCCACAAATATTATTTTTACATTTTTTCTTTGTAGGTAGGTATGTATGTAGTTTGATGCGGTTTTCGTAGTTGTATTGTTGGAGATCTGCCCTAAAAACTTAGAAGTATTATAAAGTTTCATCTTAATACTTACTTACTTACGTTTCATCTTATTACTTAGAACTTCACGTAGCTTGAAGTAAAAAAAATAGACCAATAATACTTACCTAGGTACATAAATACATATATAAGCAAACTAAGTAATCAATAAATAAGCAAACGAAGTAATCAAATATTTGATCAAATACTCGTCCCTTTGTTGGCTTACAGCCTCATTTGTCTTGCCAAGTTGGCTAGGTTGAGCATGAGCACAGATAACATACAGTAATCTAGCATTAACAAAGCACATCCGTTATGTTTCATGCTCTGTGACGACTCATGATGTAGGGATGAGGGTGTTAAGTGGAGCAATTTGCTTATAGACACTAAGCTGTGCTGATTTAGTGTATGGCTATTGTACCTACTTGTTGTAAGAGATGTAACGAGGATATAATGTTATAAGGCAATGCAGTGGTCAATGTGATAAATAATATAATCAAATGGATTTATAGTGCTTTTAAACTCTACATTAAAAAAGCTCATTCGATAAAAATGTGTATTATACCTTTATAAGAATTCAATCTTGTCCATGTTTTGGATATTGAGGTCACTCTGACGCAATATTCGCCATTCCGGACCGCTGTTTCAGTGAAGTGGAAATTTTACCGTTCAAATTTCTGTTTTCTCCACACACTGACGACAGATGGACTCCTTGTGTATGTCTATGATTGTGTCCATTTAAAAGGCGACTATCGAGTAGCGTTTTAAATTTAAGTGTCATAAACTTTGGTCATAAAATAAGTCATGTAGATGAAGTGCTTATACAAAATCACTGTCTTATGTTTTTTATGTAAGAAACAAAAACAAAAGAACACATGAGGCTTGCTCATCGAATTTTCAAAATCGCAGTATCGTAGTGCCTGTTATAATGCCAATCAACGCTTATTTTTTTCAGTGACGCTATCATATTTTTAGCGAGTAATAAAAAAGTCTTGACTGATATCTCATATGGTTGTAATCTTAATTACGAGTATGTCGTATTAAGTAAGACAATTTTCTTTTATCTCAAAGACCATCCACATTGAGAAAAAACAATGTCCGTATTAGTAATCTATTAAATTAACTAATGTCTCTCAGTAAAGTACTTCTGTACTTTAATTATAGAACTACTTAAACAGAACAAAGCCCTCGACATATTGAAATTGTTTGTAATCAAAGAAATTAATTTAATTAGAAGTTTTTAAGATGATTAAGTTACTTAGCGATAATTACACAAGTTTAAGGGCTCAAAGAAATTCATATTGAATCCGTTTCAACATTGATTTTACTAAGCGTGGAAACTTGTAGCAAACTTAGGAATATTTATCATGGCTAATTTAATTATAAGGATACTCGTAGACAATCTATTCATTAGCTGCTATTACTTGCTATGAAGCACGCTATTGACAACGAATTGTATTAATTATATATATTCATTATTATAATATAACGAAAATGTCAATAGATTTTATTTTCCTTTCCATCATATTTATTCACACATTTGGGTAAATTATGTAATGTTGTGACTATGAATTAAATATTATTAAAATAGTATTGCATGTTACTCCTCGGATCGATTTTTTTTGCTAATGGATGTGTTTTTAAGACCTCCCTATTTTTAAAATAGATTTAAAAGAAAAGTTATTAGAAATTGGAGTGGTCCGACCATTTAATTATCAAAAATCTATGAAGATTCTTTTTATTCAAAATGTTAACCTAGCTTTGAAATATTTGTATAGAAATATAATTTCGTGTATTAATTACGTTTTGTACGTTAAAATCAGCTTGCAACCGTTGCATAACTTCCTGGAAACATTATGTTTAAATGCGCAAAGTTGTTTCTCCGTTATTGCAATAAAGTAGCAGAATATAATGCTGAAACAAACAGGACAACCTACATAGTTAACTCTGTTTGCTTTTATGTCTAAGGATTAATCACAATGACATGGACAATTTCGTTTAAAGGCACGCAAAAGACAGGCAAAAGGATAGTTACGAGACGAACCAAATAAATTGCGATACGCGAAGGGCGTGGTGTCTCGTCATTCAACGTCCGCTTCTTTTACCCTTTAATTAACTTTTTGTTGCCCGAGGATAAATTGAGCCCCAGTCATAGATCAACTTTCATTATAGATTAAACTGTAAAAAATAGCTTTAGCCCCGCCGAAGCTTGTATGTTTATTTGTTACATAGTGGACGCAGCATGTTCCATTTAATTTGCTTTGACCATTATCTCAAGGTATTTGCATACAATTTTTTGAGATATTTTTAACTAGCCATCCCATGCGGTTGCGCTTGCGTAAATTGTAGAATTTTGGTCATTATGGTGCGGAAATGTGGCAACCTAAAACGAAAAACCTCTTTATTCACTTTATTATACGACGTATCACGAATCGTGATTTATTGGGGAATTAAATTATATTAGGCACAAACGTCATAAACTATCAATGTGTAGTTTACGTGTAGGGGAAGGCGCACACTTATCACCTCGATCAGCTTGATTCGACTTTGTTTTATCTCGATACTAATACTTAAGTATCTATTGTTAGATGAATTATGGTCACAGTAGGTAGGTATGTAATTTATTGAGTATCTTACATATACATACGAAAACAAAATAAAGATAATACACACATAACATAGAACATAGAAGATCCGAACCTAGTGCGCTGTGGAATCCTCAAAGCCTTCTACCGAGACATCTTCACCACAGGTTTTATACGAATACCTACTTAATATCTCAAGTTATGTTGATGCCGAATCATTTTATAGTTGATAAGTGTGCATCAACCGTAACACGGAAATAATCGTTATTTAAAAGATAATAAAACTTTTCTTATCGATAAATGCGCTCAAGATAACTTTTATTTCTAATTAAGCTGAAATACGTTAATGGAACTAAAGTGTTTAACATCGATAATGATCTCATTATCATTCTTGATAAATAAATTAAGCAGCACATTACTGATTATATTATGTAACCAAAAGATTTGTATCACCTGGCAAAGTTTAACAAAGATTTAAGATTTAACAAAGATTTATTTAGTATAACAAAGAAATAAGTTGTTTAATTTTTTTAAAGGACTGCAAAAAATGAAGTTATTAAATTGACATAAATCTTAATATTATTGAAACTGCAAATTATTTGCAATTCTTATAACGTAGTTCAGCTGTGACTACGATCCATATATCTGGGTCGGAATATCGGCATACAAAATATATATCGAGTGTATCATTATTATAATAAAACACGTATGCAGGTTTCCTCACGAAGTTTTAGCTTCATCGTTACAGCGAGAGATATTTAAGTGCTTTGAAATGTATATGTATAACCCAGAAAATTCAGAAGTGCATGCCCTGGGATTTAAACCACAAAGACCCCTGGATTCTTAACTAACTTCATTAGGCTATCACTCCGTTAGAAAGAATCAAAACATTTTTAATATAATGGGTTAATCACTTTTACGTTGAAATAGTTGGTAAGTAAATTCGCAGAGCACCGGAAACTTAATCAGTAAAACATAAAATGCGACATGACACATCTTAGACACCGAAGGTCGTAAATATAACCACAAATGTAGCGGTTTAAATAGCTATAAATTAAGATAGGCTTTTAAATATATTCCTGGAATTCACCATTGTATCCAATGAATAACATCAGGATAATGAATATAAAATAATGATTACCCTTTTATGCGATAAATTTTAATAACCAAGCGACATTCGATTCCTATTTATGCAAGCCACCTGACGTTATAAGGTTACAACAAGAAATACATTTTATAGCACTGGTTATAATATTACGGCGTATAATATTTTTTATGGGTTTGTCCAGTGCGATTTTAAGTCAATTTACCCTCCATTTTGCACAAAGTCCCTCCTTTTGGGGGTTGTTATACACTGCATAAAACTGGATTATGTTTATACCTAAGAGACATTTCAGAAATGTAAATGTACAAAAGGCTTTTCATTGTGCCAATAGGGGTCAATTTTTTTTAATTTTTTTGCAGTGTGACTTGTTTATATTTTGTCCACGCCTCACGCAAAAACTACAGAATGAAATTTAATGCGGTTATGGTGGTGTAACTTCAAAACTGATACCTACCTCATTCACCTTTATACATACTACGCATACAATTTGAAAAATATAGTATAGTAACAAATAATATCGATTATTTGCGTTTTAAAAATTAATAATCAATACTTTCTTCGGCGAAGAAGAACATCGTGATGAAACCTGTAAACCTGAGGGTTCGCCGTAAGGTTCTCAACGGTGTGCGAAGTCTGCCAATCTGCATTTGGTCAGCGTGGTGGGCCATTGTTAGAGATTTTTGCCCAGTAGTGGGCACGGTGTTGGATTGTGACTATGATGAACATGAAGGCAGGTACATGTTTGTTAATACTGGAGTGAGTCACCAAACAGTTCACTTTCATGGTTCACGGACAAATAAATTTGGTAATTGAATGACTCGAAAATATTTTATAATTTATCATCTTCCACGTACACAATGTCAAAAATTTACGATGACAGCTTTTACGTGTTCATTTTATTTATTTACATTTTTGGCGATATTCTGACAATGACTAATTTCGTGAAAGGTTTCTCGAGGTCGGGCCAAAATAAATCTTAGTTTTATGTGTTTTCTGAAACTCAGACCGCAGTCAAGCTTAAGGTTAATAGAATTTATAGTGTGCTAACTTAAATTAACTGACTTTAAACATGTTATATACGTACTATCAGCGAGTATACGAGTAGCTAGCAAGCTATTCAATTAATAAAATGGTTCAAGCACATAGGTACCTACTAATGAAAATTCTGGTAGAGTGAAGGGTTCAAATTTTGATTTTATTTTATTCCTTTTAAATATAATTTCGAATCTTAAAATTATTAAAAAAGCTTAGCACTTGACTGCCGTAGTGATTTATGATACTGTTTGAGGAGATTCGAGTCTATCATTAATGGGTGAAGAAACATTTTTTATTTTTTGGACATATTTGACGATATTTGTATCGCAAACGTTATTAGAATGTGGTGAGACAAATGCCTAAAATACTTTTACACAAAATAATAGCCCATGTTTTATGCGAGTAACGACGCCGGACTGCTGTGAATTAGATAATTCGTGGAATAAATTTGCCAACTCATAGATTTCTCGAAAATTAAGAAGTTTTTGAATGAACGCATTGAGAAAGTACGAGTAGTAGCCAGAAGAGCTCAAACTTAGTCAGGCCCTAATGACTAATGTAATAGTGAGTAAATAAATGGTAATTTTAAAGGTAAAACTTACATTTCTTAGATAGGAATAGGTCTCTGTTTCAAAGTTTCAAAATTTCTTTTAAATAACTCATCGTTTCACTCACACGTTTGTCGAATAACTCATACGTTTGTCAAAGACAATGCATTTCATGAAGACCTACTTTCATCATTGTTACATCCTGTTTACTTTCTAAAATCAAGTGTTTGAGTAAAACATTTTAGTTGAAGAAACGGACAACCAGGGGGTGACCATAAGGGGAGCAAAGGCGTAAAATGAGTAAATTTTCAGGGTGCATGTTACATTGTTGACTCTACTGGTGTTGCTTGTGTCACTATGCGACTATGACCAATTACCATCAGGTGGCTCGTCTGTTTTTATGTCTTTTTACGACTTTCAAGCTTTAAAAAAGTGGCATCACAGTTTTATTTATGACCCTCAAAGCAAGTAACCAACCTATATACCTAAGAGATAATATCGATATCTGTTAATGCGATTAGATCGCATTAACAGATACAGTTAGATCGTACAAGGATCAATTATGTAATAATACCAGTACGATTATAGGTTTTTTTTACAAAAGCATAATAAATAATATTTAAGGGTATAAAACTTCAGAACTAAGAAACATCGTTATCCGCACCGCAGCATATAATTCAATGTCAGTAATCTGATAATCGAATTCATTACTGCTTTTAATTTGATGTGTCACGCGAGCGTTGGTAGCATTCTGTATAAAATGTGTTAGGGATTTTTTTTAAAAGTCGAATTCATATTTATTTTTCTGTTTCTGTAAAAACTTTGCACTTGTTATAGTGCATACACATTTGACGATAGTCTCTCCGTTATTGATATTTACAGCATTATTCTTGGAAGTCTTAGGATCAACACAAGTTGTAAAACTATGAGCTTTTATTATCATAAAAGGCGCGTTATTAAAGCAATGTACTTTGATAGTAACAAAGTATATTTACATTATGGTGTTATATTTTGCTATTATAATTATTGCTGCTTTAGAATCGTTGCTATTTGGTGCTAACGTTACACAATAAAATACTTTAGAAACTTGTGGGAGGAGAATAAAGGAGATAGAACCTTTGCGGTACACCAAACGTAGGTACACCGAAACACTCGGGATCAGCGCCTACTATGTCTATTGTGAAGTTACAAACAATTACGAGTATATGGTTGGGTCTAAACTTCTAAAGGGTACGGTTTCAGGTAACATTTTACTGAAACTCATCAAGCTTGGATCGGATTTTGAGAGGTTTGTGTCATAAATATTTTCAGGTAACCTACCTGGCGTTTTGTAGTGAAAATTCTGATTCTGTATTTTTTTTTTACATTAAGAATCATCGAAGGCTCATCTATACGTAAAATTATATCTATGACTGTACACCTAAATCTCCACTCATCAATCAATATAACTCTTCCGTTACTGGCAGGCAATGCACAGCTGAATTTAATGAATTTTACTTAGAAGTGTAGGGGAGCACTAAGACAGGATTTTTGGAAATTGCCTCTCTTAAAGTATAAATAGGGGGTAAAATAAAACAAAAATTCTACGCGGGCGACGCCATGTAATGGAAGGTAGTCTAATTATTTTTGTACCTATTTTAATCATGTCGATGAAATTCAGGTCAAAATCAGAATAATTTTATATAAAAAAGTATTTATGCATTATAAAATGATTCATATATGTATTTTTTGTAAGGTTAATTTATATCATCCCTTTTCATACAATTGCTGACCAAAATTTCTCTAGTCTAGCAGATTAAAAAAGCATAGTTTTGTTGATTAATCTAAATCATGAAATCCTAAAATCTTGATCACTTACTCTCACTAGTTTTATCCGGTTGTAAGGAGAATTACTCTTCGCTCCGCATTTCGCAGCCATCTTTGATTGAAGTGTAACCGGATATTTGGAAGCGGTTATCGGTTTCTTTTTCTTTATCCGAAACGAATGCCGGGTTATTGGGTTACAGACAGGTCAGAGGCTCTGATTTATTTGTTAAGGACTTTTGTGTATCTATCTCCTATAGATGATTTGGTATTTCCTTGTTATCTCTATTATAATAAAATGTTAGAAAATAAGGATGATAAAAATATCACGAAACTATCATGAGAGAAGGTATGATTAAATAGTGACCGCCATTTTATGATTTGGTCCTAGATTGATTCACTTGTTTTCCTAAAGAAATTATACGTTATGACGTATTTCTAAGAATAACTAAAGTAAACATTTTCTGTTCTACCTGTCTTACTTAGAGAAATGCAATAAATAGTTGTCGAGTGTCTTGATTTAAATTTAACACTGGATGAAAACACCCAGTATCAAAGACATCAAGGTTTAATGAAATGAAATACGTGGTTACAGTCCTTTATTTATTTGTAGCTGCGACCTACTTTCTCCGTAATTTTCTCGCCTTTTATTAAATTTACTGTGATAGATAATAAATGGAAACAGAAATGCTCAGTTAACCTTGTTTGATTGTGATGCACCATGCTGAACATAAGAGGGTGAAGGACGATAGCTGCCTCGTCATTTAGAAGGCATTGAGCATACACGCACTAATCTCTCCACGTCATTGAGGAAGCCTAGAGAATACTCAGCCACGCTGCTCCAGTGTGAATTAGTGGAGATGATTGAATTCATGGACGGGATACTGAGAACCCACGGATAACTTGATTGGACCTGACTCCATAGGCTGGCAATTGATCAGAACGACCGACCCACTCCACGAGCATGGAACGGCTAGAAATCACTGGACGGTGCCTATTACCTATATTCCACACTGATAACTCCAGCTCAAATCGCCTTTACTTAAATATATCTTCAGCAAAACAATTTAGGTCAATATAAAATAGTGGAAAAACACTATAAATCCAGGTTTAGTGTAATGAAGTTCGTGGTTCAGTTTCAATTCATTTAGCTGGGACACAACGTGGCTTTATTGTCTCAGTGCTACCTGAACGTGAGTTTGGATTTGTTTCTCGTGGTACAAATGGCACGTCACTATTGAAATCTATTTTATATTACCTATTGTTAGGTCGATTTACAATATTTAAAAAATTGTATTGAAATAAAGTTTCTTTCAATATGAGTTTTACCGGCAAGTCGAAACTTTTTGTAATTTCAACTACACGATCGTTTTAGGATACTATCATCGTCGTCGGTCTTGGAAGTAAATGCAACAAGAAAAAATAAAACAGTTTAGTTTAGATTTTGTTCTATCTTTTAATTATTTTATAAAAAGTATTTATAGTGAAGTTGAAATATATAATTTTTAAATACCTATTAATAAACAATATGAATTCCATTAAATAACTAACCATCTACGAATCATTCTGTGTTCTGAATAATGATTTAAAAATAAATTATTATTACAACTGTGATTTTTTAAAATTCCTTACATGTACCTACTTACCTAACCTTACGTCAGTGACAAACATGAGACTGAAAAATTCAAAGCAAATTAAATTCTGATGGCGTTGCTCGGACCATCACTTATCAACTTTTAAAATGTGAAGTCGCAATTGAGCACGAAGCGTGATTACGAGGGGATGGCACCCCATGGACTACCATAACTAACCACAGACCCCTTGTCTGAGGACTAAGTTGAAGAGGCCGCCTGGTTAGTCTGAATTCGCTTTTAACTTTCCCTTCTACAGCCATTTTACTTCACGTATGATGTCAGTTCGTCGCAATTATTTTACCGGAGGTACACCTATAAATGTTATTAGCGTGACGAAAGTGAGCCATATTCTTCTAATAAATGGAACTTTCAATTAATGTTCTTTTCCACCAAAATTTGTGCAAATTTCTATCTCATGTTTCCTTATTAGGTATCTATTGCATGCGCAGTTACAGTTAGTTGTAGGTATATATTATCATCTAACCGGACCAAAAAGTACTACTTTCGTCTATCTGTGGTTGTGGAATATTATGACCTATTCGTTAACTACTCAATTATGATGTCGTACCTATAATCAGACAGCCCCAATCGTCAAGGAAAATGTGTAAAGTAAAAAAATAACACGGCTAAACCGATTCGAAAAAAGCACGCTTTATGAAAGCTCGTCTCCCCCAAAATTACTCAAAAAGTTGCGTTTTTATTTCGCAAACACCAGCCGCTTTGGGAGTTCTTGCCAACAATGTCGTTTTATTTGATACTACATGAAACTCAACGTAGTAAAAATTTATATCAACAAAAAACGAATAATTTTCTTTCTTTGAATAAATCATCATAAATTACAAACTTATTAACAAATGTTTGCTATTTATCGAAAATACTGACGAAAAATTTGAGTAATTATCGAGTCCGCAGGATATTTTAGAGAACTATTGGTGTAATATATTTTTTGCAATAGATACCATAACAATGATTTTTGATTTTCTTATTGTTTGATGTTCTTGTCGGTTTTTTTTCGATTAACTGAGATATTTGTTTATATACCTTGTTCTATTTGTATGCGGTTTTCATAATATGTGGCAGTAAATTTGAAATTGCACACCGTTTAATTTCAATCATTCACTAAAGAAAACATCTTGAAAAAAATTTCCCAGTCCTAAGGCTCTCGAAGTTCTCGAAGGATAGCATCATCATAATTTTTTCGCCCATTTCCCAACTTCATTTTCGTCCTTCCAAGTTCATATTTATTTCAGTTTCATTCAATCATCCTAAAGTTCAGCGTATGTAGTATCAAATGAAGTGTCATTTCCATAAGTACCTACCGTCATCCTACCGTCAGCGTTGGGGGACGTCAGGCAAGTGACATGCGTGGCAATGATTGGTTATTGTGAAATAATGGCCTATATATAAAAACGCCTGATGTATGTTATGGTGCAAATATAAAATATGGCGTTTTGTTAAACACCAAGTAGTATTTTTGTTAGTCTTTATTTAGGGGTCACTACCCTTGATATAAATTACGAATTGAATTCTGAAAAAAATAAAAAATGCATTTAAAATGATTCAATTGAATCAAATATTATCAATTAAGATGGTGTAAAAGCCTATAATTAAAAGAACTTCTTTTAATTCTTAAACACACTGCCATAAATTATATCAAATCATGTATTATATTTTGTAATCATACTTCATAAATGATTATAATCATCAATTATAATATGAACCACAAGCAGAAACGGTTGATTTGACTTCTAGGTAGATGGAAAACTTAATACGATTTGTTTCGTTCAATCAACTAGTTCTAAATAAATTCAGAGTGCATAACGAGTAGAGTACCAATACAGCCTTTAATATAAAATATTATTAACAAATTGTTATAACAAATATTTTGTTACCTTACAAATGTTTCAGCTTTAACTCATTCATGGCCCAATACAGTGCATAAGTTTCTCTTCATAACTAAAAACACCTAGAGCGTCCACCACGCTTCTCTAGTATGGATTGAGGAACCACATATTATGTACATACATAATGTAAAAAAGAGTAGGCAAAACCAGTTTTGGCTAAAAAAAGTCTTCTTTTGATAAACGGCCTTAACTACGACATACAAAACTTTGCTACAAAACATTTCTTGGACAATGGCGGGTAATCGCTTAGCAGATTTTTCGATATTGGGCAGATTTTGGCACGTTATTGTATAGGAGTACGATTCCGCTCGTTAAAAATAATGAGCGCGTCATAAATAATACATTTGTCGTCCCTTTTATGTCAATAACGGGTATAGAATTTATTAAACCTATATTTTAGTAATATTCCACAAAATTGGTGTTAGTTTTTCTATGTGTTCCGTCCTTTGTAACAGTTTTTGTTTGATCTGATTTACTTTCTTTATATTTGTGCTAATACTGTTATCATAATTATGTTATTAAATAAAGTAATACTACACACTCATTGCCCCACACTAGGATTTTATGGTTGGTTTGGTCAACACATAAGACAAGAACGCGGAAATTTATCAGAAACTTTTAAATAGCCTTGCTGGGAATCGAATTCAAGATAAATCAATAGGCAACCCGGCGTTAATACGCCGTAGCTTATGAATTGCGAAAAAAAATTAACTTTAGACGCAAAATTGCACACTACATTAATTAAATATTTTGTTGTTATAGTTTAGTATTTTGTATTGCGGTGAAAAATTAAATATTATACGCATTTATTTGTTGTATAATAATTTTAAATAATAGTTTTGAATGACTACATTTAGATACCAATTATTAGTTCTTTATGTTTATATCATGATTATAATTAAGCCCCAGATTACAAGTCTTATTCAAAAACATTTAGGTATTCAATTAATTTTCTTTCGTTCTCGTTATTAACGTAATAAGAGAAATATTTCAAATGCTATCCAACATTTTGATTGCTGTAATATAATGAACTTTGAAAATTTTAATTATATTATTCTCATTACCGCTGCTAAGCTTTTTGGGAAAACTTGGGGCTTTAGAAACTTTCCAAATTGAATTCATAACAAATAGAACAATATTTCTGTAAAATTGTACAATTAATTCTCTCGTTGCTGTTTACTGTCCAACTTCTGAAACTGGTTGGCGATTCGGATCATAGCGTGCTGATTGTTTACTCTGAAACTCGATCGTAGCTCGATTGTGAGAAGGGTGCGAGTTCAATAATAACGACTATTAACAACTGGGGTGCAACCCGACCAGTGGCATGTTTATGCTCTGTAAACATAGGGGATGGTTTTGTCAGCGATACCGCTGTGTTGTCCGCAATATTTGTATAGGTACCTGAGTCGCCGGTTATACGGAAGTGCCGTTCTCCGCTAAAAATAAATTTATTACCTGTGCTTACAATTCAGTTTTACTTGGAATTAATATTTGCTTTAATTTTTAATTCAATTTAAATTTTCAATTCTCGTCCCCAATTTGTTATGTTCCCAACAAAGGGGATTGCTAGCATTTGTGTGGGATGAAATTAAAAGGAATTCCGTATCGAACGCGAACGTAGTGTAGGCACGTTAATTCACTGTTTTGTGGGTTTTGTTAATGAAGAATATTTTATCACGTGTCATGATAAAACTGTCTTAATTCCTAATCTTCTTCGCATTTGAAAAACATTCAATCCATTGACTTATAACATGATTAGCTATTTGCGAGTTTTTGACTTCGTTTATGATTAATGACATAAATATTAAAAAAGGAAAAGTTTCTCAACTCCGATTTATTCACTATACGAATCGGCGAAAATAAGTACATTTTTGTGCATCAATGTTGCGAAAATAATACGTAGACGTAGCGGTTTTCTGACAAACACAGAACCGTACAAAACTTGCCAACCCTCCATTTGATACTTACTGAGTTTGCAATATCTTTGTTTAAACTTGAGACAGGCCCTGGATTAGATTAGATTAATTTTGATGGACTGCACGGAATTGTTTGGTTGACGGCCGGCTTAAGGGCTGAAATTATTTTATTATTTTCTCGTTACAATTGAGAATTGTTTTAATTAAAGTTTTCATTTCTGTGTTGAGCAAATGCACACGATAACGACAGTTTATGCAAAATGGTATGAAAATTATAGTAAATTTATATTAATTTATCGTTTAATTAGCAGAATAGCATTGTTGAATGGAATGATTAATGTTAGCGAAATAGGTAATGAATTTATTCCGGAAGTTAAATAGTCACCGGAATCCATGGACCTAACGAATACCAAAGCCAAATGCTGCCATTACAGATGCGTTGCTAAGCAAGAAAAAGAAAGAAAGAAAGTAAATGCTACCTAGTAGGTAGGTATATGGTGGGAAGGGTAAGTGTCAATGTTAATTTCGTCGCTTAAAAAGACAACAAGGAAGGGCTTTCTTTATAAATAATAATTTATATTTGGATCAACCTATGTTTTAATTGACTTCTATACTCTTTTTAATTCCTTATTTTCATATAGGTACATAAATGTTTGAGTCTCTTTCTCCGAATGGAGTCAGTAGTTTCCTAACTAGAGGAAATAAACTTTAATGCAATATTAACTACAAGAAGTGGAGCAAGTGGTTAATATTTGAAGTTATCACGCCACGATATATTGTGGTTTTAAATAAAAGCATTACGGAAATATAACCGCCATCTGACGGTGAGTAGCATAGTAAGTGCATAAACTGCTCACTAGATGGTGCTACTGGTATATGCGCAAGCACACCTTGCTCCCTATAACTTAGTTGGAATCCGAAGCTTGTACCATTTTTATTATGGAATCAACATGTTGTTCTACAAATTTCAAATTAAAATATGCATGATATTATAATAAAACATTGGTTATTTAAAATGGAACAAAGTATATGAAAAAAAAACTGCGCAAGACTTTTAAGTTATGCTTCTTTTTATATGGGTTAGGCGTATAGGATGTCGGGATGCGTAATTGCGCCATGAAAACGTCGTAAAAAGTTTTTATTAAAACCAAACCTATCCCGAGTTAAGACGGCGTACCCACATGCTTTTAATAATACTCCATCCTCAGCGCATTCCAAATTAATTTATTCAAAATTCCTTCCAATTTTTGTGTCCAATTGTCATGTTTGTTTTTTCCGTTAATGCTTGTGTTCCGGCTCTGTAATTGGATACGAGGCGTTCTCCGTGAAATCACTAATCCGACTAATTCTGACAGCCATATGTCACGCCATAACGACTCTACGGCGTGTTAGGCCTTATTCTGACTTACCAGTATAACTTGACCTTCTATTGAGTTTTATAACACTAATATTATTTTTATTTTGTACAATGTGCTAGGTAAATAAAATAAATTTGAATATTAAGAAATTACTCAGAATAGGAACCTATAGTTCCTATTCTAATACACAGTTAAAACACAGTTAAGAAATAAGATTTTATATTGACGTACGAAATAAAGGGCTGAATGAAGGATAAATCAGATCCTAAATCTGATTGGTATCAGTCATATTATTTTTATTTGAAATAAATTTAAATAATCATCCATATTTATTATGAAATAAGCCGTTAAGGCAATTCTCTTTGTAAAACTACGCGTTTAAATTACGTACATCATTCAATATTAACATTTGCAAATATCCGTGTTACTCATAAAAAATGTTAACTATATCGCGTGAAATGTTAATGTGTAGTCGGCTTAAATATGACTTATACACTAACATATTACTGTCTGCAGTCAGCGAAAACCTTTTGGCAGAAAGCGGAGTTAAAGCCAAGATTGATATCGTCCCGCGTCTTATGAGCAGCAAGCGTGAAATAAATAAATGGTCTTTTATTAAAAAATGTTGCGCATTCCTGTCTTATGAGGTCGTTTATAAGGGATTATGTTAAGTGGTTTATTACAGAATGATTGGCGTGGCGTATGATATGTTATGCAAAATATTAGAGATTATTGTTGGCACTAGTAATTTACATTGCTTTTGGAAACAGTTTTCTCAACTATAACAATTGACATTCTTTTTATCAGGTATACATAAATAGAATTAAGTCAAAATTCAGTGTTCATTTTACGACAGACCTAACTAACTAACTTAAAAGAGAAAGTAGTATCTTCAATAGCAACACTCGTTCTTCAGGGATTAGGGGATTCATAAATATCATGCCTATGTGAGGTGATCAGTAAAGATACTATTTATTATTATTAAAAGCATCGCAGCTCAAGAGGTCACTCACTACCGTGTTATGGATTTCCTTCAATTTTTATTTAACGTTTCCTAATAATAACATCATCTACCGATCTTCTCAATATCAACTCTAATTGCCCTATTTCGAACAAAATGAGTTATGTATATTAACAGTACATATAAAACAAATGTCTTCGTATGATTTAAGGGCAGCGAGTTGACAGCTGAAACAACAGCCGTTTTAATACTCCAAACACTCGATACGACCCTGACGACATTTGAATACAAAGACACATTTATCACCTGAAGCACATTGAGTACATAAATATTATTTCATGGACGAAAAAATATGTCTCGGGTCGCCGGCTCGCATATTTCGGTTAGGATTATAACATGTGTCAGCGATGGAGGCGTATTTTAAAATTGGGTTGGGATTACTATGTCCATGTTTCGTGTGGTGATTTGCAGGACTGACGTTTATGGAAGCGTGCAAACTTTTTGGATGAATTTGATTGTTAAATTTTTTGGGAGTAGATTAAGTCTTCTGTCAATCATTGAGGTTTTGGCAATCTGCTACGGTGTTCTCTCTTGAACCCTTTCGTCTGATCTCCTTCTTTAGTAGAACATTAAGATTTATATCATTTAATTTATCTTGACGCTACGAATGTACCTTGGTAGGATAATATTTACCTACCTATGGCTTGGTCGTTAGATACTACCGTCTTTCTAAGAAGATCTGTATAATATTTTTCAGTTGTCTTGGTCTCGTTGCCTCTTCCACCCATAACGCTATAACAATATCTGATATTATAAAATACTGTAAAAATAAAGTGTATAGTGCTAGTATAATTCTTAATTAAGATGTGTGGTTTATCTGATATTCTGGCGTCAAACACCCACGATACATCTCAACGACAAAATTTGATTCGCTTGTGGGTGTGGTTAGCTTCAAAGACAATGGCTCCGTCTATAACGTACGACGAAAGCGGTCTGCAAAATTTGGTTTGTTTTATTTTAACTACATGATTTTGTAGAAATATACATTCATCTATTTTTGGCTAGAAATACAAGTGGCTTACTTTGCAGTTTGTTTACTAATCCGTATCTATTTACCTCGAAGACATCGTAAACATTGTCGTTCATTTTAATTTCTATGCCATATAAAACTTCTAAGACATTTTTTTTTCAAATTCAATATTCCCTTCTTCATTTCATTTCATATTTTCTTATTCTTCATTTTATTTCATTTCTTATTTTTATAAATGGCTACACTCTTTGAACATTTTAAAAGCTATATATTAGAGGGACGGATGGAGCGTTAGCGGGATTATCTCAAAGCGGCCACCTGCTTAGCTGACTTAGTTCCAACCGTGCCCTTTGTAACGGATGCATAAATTTAGATTTAGTTTTTGCAGTCTTCTCCCTTGAATTTGATTTTTTGAAGCCTTTGATGTATTTAATACAAAACAGAAAGGAACCGTTGATGAATATGGAAGGAACGTATCATTAATAATGTATTATCGTCTTTATGATATAATTAATTTCTTATAGCAGGATTGCAATTAAATAAGCATTTCTTAAAAATGTATATCTTTTTTGGCAAGAATAAAATTGTCTTTAATTTTACTAAGATTATTATCCGAAAAGCTTATTTATTCACATTTATTTCGATAGATATACGTAGCTCAATTGTAAATCTAAAATTTCGTGGAAATAGTTGAAAACTTTGTGAAAAATCTACTGTAAACTCAAATTTTAAATTAATTTTCGGTTATGGCATGGTCAACATGCCATATTTAAGTTTTTGCCACCCGCAACATATTTACATAATTCTTATACAGGGACGATAACGTGTGAGCGTTCATTATTTACTAGCTGTTGCCCGCCGCTTTGCCCGCGTGGAAGTAAATTGGACTGATTTTTATACAAAATTTCAACCCTTAATTTACCCACTTAGAGGAGGAATATGACAAAATGTTCTAAGCGGACGTTTACTAACTATAAACACCTCCATGCAAAATTTATCTACTACTATCCTACTACTATCAACAACTATCCTACCTGATGGTAGTAGTCATGTAGTCCCAAGATCCCATCTAAATAGTAATGTGCGGTTAGTAAAATACTTCAAACACTAACTACAGGAAACCGACTTTGAAACTACTCCATAGTAATCAGTTATAGTTAATTATGATGATTCATTTGCTGCGGTCACTTGCACGGTCCACAAATAACTTGCAATCAACCAACGCATTAATACCCTTATACCCTCGATCTCCGTCACAGATTATAAACGATAGGATCACTGCGAAACGTCAGATGTTAATTAATGCGATTACTCGAGATGTTCACACAAGCGAGTTATAGCTCTATATGTGTTATAATGCATACAACTTTGACACATTAAGTTTATAATTGCGACTGCGGGTCTACTTATATTGGTCATAATCTTTCAAGGATTATCAGGTAATTTATAACGTCCTGTGATGTTTACGTGATATAGACGTACTCCGAACATAGTTTTGTATGTCTGTATAATTTAAATAAATATATCGTCTGATAAAAAAATGAGATTTTTGCATAATTTTGCACTATCAGTCCAATCAAAAATAGTGCTTTACTTTTTTGCGGAAGGATTATTTTATAAAAAGTAATGTGTAAACCTTGCGATTTTGGTTTGCTTTTATTTTCTTTTTACATAAAAAACAACTTATATCCCCGGCATCTAAATTCTGACAACAAACCGGTGTCAGGGATAATAGCACGCCTATTTTTGAGGTTGCATCTAACATCACACGTTCTGTTTGAGTTTATTATTATTAGTGCAGATATAGATTTAAGTGTGGTGCAGCAGCTTATCTACCCTTATTTCCTCTCCGTAATGAGCGCCTAAGCGGGACATTAAAAAACGGAAATATGATGTACGATAATGGAATAAACAGTTGGCTGTCAGGACGCAAGTGTGAGCTATGCTTTATAGCCGAAGAGTATCTTTTTATGAGTGTTTTGTTTACGGTATATTGTTGAAAAATGGAATTTTATTGACTGAGCTACTGTGGTACGGATCTTATGTTTAAAACAATTATTATGAGATCTAAAAAATTAAGCCTAGTTGAGCGTGTGATACCATATTTGTGTGATACCACATTTATGGCAATCTCATAAATAAAGGTTATATGTTTGAAAGCCTTAAGTAATAAAAAGTAGAGAACACTAACCTATACGTAACTTTGAGTACGACAAAAACTCCTTAGGAGTTTCTTGCCGCTTCTTCTTTCAACACACTTCACTTGAAACTCAACCTTTTTTGTATGACAAAAATGTCCAGTTTTGTTACGGTTGCTGTTTATTAATACTTTCATTACCTTTGATTCATATCTTACCTTAACAAAAAATCTATGTAACCTTCGTGGCTAAAGAACGTTTGAAATAAGCAAAAATAACATCAAAAGAGCGCCTACTTGAGACCCTACGGCTACGGTAGCTAAATAACCATCGCGTACCATGAGCCAGGATAAGTGAAATGTGGTGTTAATTTTCACACGAGGTTTTTTATCCATCCCCGAGGCGCTCCAATGATTGAACACAATCGGTACACCAAGGATGTAACCACTTATCTAGCGGCGAAAATATTTTCACAAAAAACTCTGTGTTTTAGCGACGAGAGGCAAAAACCAAGCGGGAACTTGATTATCTTAAGTAGCGGAGTCGTTTTTAACGCCGAAAATATATTTATTTACATTTAGTCGGAAGGAATGATGTATTGTGATACCTTTCGGGTACGTGATCATGTCAGGGTTAAAGACTAAAAACGCCGAATAAAAGAATTAAATTTTGCGAAATTATGATACACGTCATTTTGACTGGTGTTGACTGGTGTTATAATGAGTCCTACAGATGATAGTAGGTACTTGTAGCTGGGAGTTCTTATTTTGTTTTCAAATGACGTATAAATGTGCACACAAAATCACACACACACATAAAATTACGCTAATCAACACTGCTTATTTTAATGTAAGTACGGAGTCGTTAGAAAGTCTTCATTATTCGTTCGTTTACTGGTTCGTCGTGTTAAGGATTCGTTCTTTTTATTACTTGGCTAATTTTGTCTTTCAAAATTATCTTTTTAGAATTAAAATAATAGCATTACCTACGCCTTATTATGCTAATATAAATTAAAAAAGCTTAAGAGTGGATGACAGAAACCAGTGAGAATATAATCGATCATTAACGTCTTACTCGTAAATTACTCGTTCATTATTAAAAGGTCAAAACGACTATAAAATATTTACTGGTCCATAAAACATGGACTATTTCTAAAGAAGCAGGAATCTATTCTGAGTAACATTCGACCAATTGATTTAATACTAATTAGCTGTCACTCGGCAGTTGTGTCGACTATCTTATGCAATTTAGCCCACATTATTTTTTCTGGCTCCACACGTCAACTATTGTTGGGAGACTGAGGATGCTATAAAAAACATGGTTCATGTATTACTTAAGGCCGGCACTTGAAACCAATTATACTTTTAACTAAGCTCGGCGGGGCAAAGGACCAAAATAAATTACAGGGCCGGTCCATATTAGGTGCTTTTACGTGAATTTTAAGTAAACTGAAACTTGTAACTTTGTAAAAGTCTCTTTTTATTTGATTCAAAAATTAAATTTGTTCAACAAGAATTAAAAATTTTAATTACTTTGATTTTGTACTTAGTCCCGAACAAAGACAAACTTTGATAAAGGATTGAAAAAACATAATAAATGTAAGCTAGGACTTTGAAGGTTTATCTTAAATCTAATTAATTAGCATAATAAGAATATAAATTATTCCCATTGTGACAAAAGTTCTCATAACCTTCAATAAAGCGATTTAGAACAAATTACGTGCCCCGCTCTCGTGGGAATTATTAAAATATTAGTTTTATTTTCAAGTAGTTCCTTTGAATGTTATTTAGTCTGAATGTAATTTTTTGGGTTTCAAATTACCAAGAAATTAAAAACTTAAACACAATCACATTCCATTTAATTTTATGCAATCAAAACTAAATAAGTACCAACGTAATCAACAACATCTCGAAAAAAGTTATATTAATATGCGGTCCTATTTTGTGCACAATATAATGTACACCATATTATAGTTCTGTACATCATAATACTTATAATGTTAAATTAAGCGTCCTCTCTTAATTCTAAGAAGAAGGAATATATTTTGCGATCCCCTTCAGATTATTTAACAGCGTTGGAACTGTATGCCCTTTGATATAAATAGACAAATTTCAATTCGTGCTCAACACTGCAGGCATGATTAATTTAAACGACCTCAACCAATGGCAGGAAAAATCCGCGAAATTTCGGTTGTCATTATAATTGTATCACACGCATTTCAATTCGCAAAAACTAACGTAGCCATTTCGGCAAACAAACAAAACAAGATAACGTTGCCACCTGTACTTTAAATTTAAAACCGGCATCACAGCGAAATGGATAACTCAATCAATGTCAATCGGTCCGAGGCCGAAGCGAATTTAACAACTCGTGTCCGTGTTGTTACTGGCTGCTTGTTTGCGTACACCGTGAATGTGTTAAAGGGATCGATGTATTCCGTGCGGTGATTGTATGAACGGGGTCTCGCAGGGAGGTACTTTGTCACCCATTTCTAAATTTATAAAAAGAAAAGGATAAAGATGTGAATTGTTTATATTCCGTACCTATTTATTAGGAATAAAATATTTTTTTTCGTGATATATACACATTTATGATAAACCCTTTCTCTGCTTTTGAACTGTGTATTTAAGTCATAATATATTAAGTCTAGGTAATGACATAATCATTTTTGTGATTCGCTAAAGTTATTATTTTTATCTACTAGTTTTTAAAATATTTAAGTGTCTTTTATTGCATGCATTATGTAGGTACGATTCGCTTTTATGTTTTCATTAATTTCATAAAAATATGAAATTACAGCTCAAACAAATTAGTAACATGTTACAGGAAAATGAAATAACATTTCAGTAAATAAAAGTTCTTGTTCGGATTTAACCAAATTCCATCTCAAATTATTCGGGAAATTTTCTGTTGTCGGATATCAGTTAGGTGCCTGCGACAGAAGTGTCATTTCCCAAAAAAACAAAAACATAATCGGGTTGTGTGGCCCGGCCTTCAGTCCGAACAAGCTTGTCACTACAATGAATGTGCCCCACAAATCACCGGTTCGGTTGTAGGGGCATTTTTTGTCGCTTCGTTCATTTCGCAGTGAAATTGAGTTTGGGCTCTCGAAAATTTGACCCATGGGCTGCGTAGTATAGTCCAGCTTAAAAATCGTTGCTTTGTTTACACAAATAGATTGTTTCGATATTCCCAAACACGATGACAAAGATGTTTCGTGGTTCGCCCCTTTACGCTTTTGATTGATTCATGTTATGATTACCGTAATGAATTGACTATCCATATGTTTTTTTCTGAATTTTTAAGCTGTTATTAGATAAAGCTCGTTACAACATAATTATTCATTTAGAAACTGTAATGTTTGACCATTTATTAAAATTTCTCGCAATGAACAACTAAAATTGTCATTATTTTAATAAATTTTTAGGAAGATAATTACGCCTTTAATATCATGAAAAATACCCTATGCCAAGAATGTCACAGTCACAGACAAGGATAGATTTTATAATAAAACTCATGACATTTATCCAAGCAAATCATAAACTAACTAATAACGATACACAGGTACCTAATTAGTAATTAATCAAAAAACGAATTAAATATGAATAACTCATACTAACACCAGCAAGGAGTTTCAAGGACGCAAAGACGTAAATAAATTTGGGGCTTCAATATAACCATCAATAAATCATTAAACAAGTCTAAGGAAAATATCAAATAATCATTTTAGCTTTAAGATCTTCAAAAGGCTTATAAAACTAAATTTATTACAGGCTACGTGTAATTTGAACTCCCGTGTATTATATTTCAAAGTTTTTAGTCGTAAATCTTCACGGATTTAATTTTTATGTGCCATGCGATGCGTTTTGTGTATCTTTGTGTAAGCCCCTAATACCTCAAGTGGTCGAAAGTTCGTTTGTTCGAAGTTCAACTCGTAAAATATTTTTAATGCTCAGTGGAGGCATAATTTCGTTAATAATCTTTCCAAGAATAGATCAGACATTTCCTTCGTAATTATGGGTTGTAAAAATATTAAATTTATCACCGTTCCCGTAATTAACAGTATTACGATTTAGATAATACGGCTAATTTTAAGGATTTAGCTTCGCTAATGTCCAAGCCTAATTTAATTATTAAAAACGATCGATACCATGAATCCCCGTTATATGAACCCTTCTATTCGATGACTCCCATTGGATAAATACATATATGCGTTTAATTAAGTAGATTTAGATAAGTTACCATCATTTGATAGCAAACAGATTTTATAATAAGCATGAGCACATAAAAATAAATCAAGAGCAACAAAAACTATTCAACTTGAAATAATTCAAAAGTTATTCGAAATTCATTAAACATCTCGGATTAATGGCAGCCGTAAAATTTAAATGTGACAATTAATATATTCATTTAGAGCGTTATGTCTCACGCTATGGCTTAATTTGGATAAACATGTATAACAACAAATTAATATGTCTCATCCTAGCTTTGATTGCATTATAGACGGGCGATTTACCGCAGCGTTTCCATCACTTCAAAGTTTTTTATGAGTCGCGGAACAATTCTTGCTTTGAATTTTTTTCAGAAGATTTATCACAGCCTATTATAATTATGAATGTAGAAAACGAAAACTCTACCTAACCTAGTGCAGCCACATCGAAACTTACCCAATGAGGATTTTATTTAAAGCATGTTTCTACTTCTGACGTCAAAGTTCTAACGTCTACGAGTCTGGATTCTAAAGTACGATTTCACCTACACCTAGCAGACCAAAAGAATAAAACTTAAAAGTTTTTGAAAACCGCTATTGCAGGACTATTCCTTCGCATTATTTGCGACTCTAAGGAAATTAGTTCCGACTCACTTTACCGTATTTACGATTTAGCGTCGGCCGCTTGTAAACAGCTCGTTTGCCGAGATTATGTCGTAAGAAAGTTCGCTCTGTCGTGGGCGTGTTATTCCAGACGTAATTAACATATTCAAATTTAAGACCACTCCTTACGAATTGTTTCTTCTTATAAATATGATCATTTAATTTATGTCAATTTTATTTTGGTACCTCCCTTTAATAACATTGTTATAGCCTTTGATGCTGTTTGTTTATTTCATTTTAATTTTTTGACTGTTAATGCCATTGTAGCTAATTATTTATTTATTAAAGTGCTCTAAAGTAAAAAATATATTGAGACGTGAAAGTTATGGTATCTAGTAGCTTAAACTCAATAATAGGTTAAGGAGAAACTTTGTTCTAGTACAAATTGAGGGAGTTATGTGTAGTAACTATACCCCTTAGACTGTTGGAAAAAATGCCTTCATCATTGACATTCACGTTGAGTTCGATAATTTGTTACGTAATACTCATACACGTAGATCTTATAAATAAATCTAAAACTCAGTTACTCAAATTAACAATTTGAACGGATTAGCAATCTATCTATTCTTTAAATAAAAAAATATTACCTTTCTTATTATATACCTAGTCCATGTTTAGACAAAAACCTTGCTTCATATTAACTTAAATCCATCCATCATTATCTCCTTAATCCATTTAAAAAGGCGTTATGGTCATCGGGGTCAAGATGATTACTTTTTGTTGGTTTAAATTCATGCAACTATACAAAAACCGTCTACTGAAGTGACCATTGATAAGCTATGTGGCTTGTGTCAATCGGAAATGATCGATCGAGTTAACATTATCCGACGAGGTCAAAAGTAAAATGGGCGACTGGTAGTTCCAAATTTTGTGAATGCAAAAAATTAAATGTTCAAATGAATTTAATTAACTATCACATTAAAATAACTATTTAAACTACGATGGCATTAATATTATGACAGTTATAAATTTTCAAATAGGTAGTTCAATTTAACTACTGCGGTATATATTAAAGCAATAGCATCTTCAACTATCTTTTTCAAATATTTTTCTGTTTTTTTTTAAGTTTCTTTGTTTTTATAGGTATGCATTTGGTTCTCGTCAAAAAAGTTATAAAAGAACGGTAACTGAAAGAATCAATTTACTTCTTATTTTAACGCTAAAGTATTATAGTTCTTGAAGCTAACCAAGGATAAGTTTACTAGTGAAAAGTAAGTATTATTTTTCTAATAAAGAGTGTAAACTAGCAGTGTTTTTGAGTAGTCATATCGTTACCATACATCTGTTATCTCAAATCAGATTCTTAAAGCTAAATACCAGTGACTTCTAGTCTATTCAAAAATAACGGAATACACAGATAGCTATGCAGCGAAGATTCTCAAGGAAGATTTTCGTGCAAAATGGTTAAGTATTAGTCAGAATACACGTTTCCTAGATCGAGCACGTTATTGCCAGCTATAAGCATCTCGTTGTCACGATTTCGGCGGAGATTATAAAATTGACTTCACATACAGCTATCACCACTTGACCTTCGACTTGGACCGACTAACACCGATGTCAGCTCATCATATAGTTAAGTGAAAATCACGACAACAGTGAGTTATCTGTTGGCGATAAACTGGAACACTACGTTTAATAACGGGAACAGTTACAATATCTCACTGATCAGCGAATTAGTTTTATTTTCATTGACAGTTACAAGTGAAAAAATTTAACTCTGTTGATCTTAAGGAGCCAGTTATACTATTTTAGAGGCTATCATCTTCAAGGGTCACATTTGTGACTCAATCATAATGAAACTATTTTTAAACATTACTAACTAGAGTTTCATGATTTGAAATTGGAATGACTAACATTAAATTTCGTGCCCCAGTCCTCACATCTAATATGAAATAATAAACAAACTTTCTATCATCGGCTGACTACTTACTAACTATTGATTAGATTACTTAGCCGTAGTCTAGATCTGAGCCTAGTTTTGAGCCGTTCACATGCGTCATGGGCGGCAGCGAAAAAGGCGCTGAGTTTCTCACCATATACTAAGTATACCATACCAATTTTCTCACTCAATTCCATAGAAAAAAAATATTCCGAGTTACATCGGATATTTATATTGGACGGTAATTAATTTATGAATACTAGTCGTCAAAATTTGTTACGGTGCTTATAATGTGACTTTGGTGTTGGTAATATCTCCGTTTCATAAGGATCATTGATAATAATTGGGTCGAAAGCTGAAACACGGAGTTATTAGAAAATGTTATTGCATATAATCTAATTTGCACTATGAATATCAGTGTACCGGCGTGGTTCATCTAATCGCACGACGTACGAGTCAGAGGGTACGTACGTCACATCACTCATCGCGCCCTTTTACCTCTAACGTATTCTGTGCCTTACGGATACTTGAGCCATCTCCCTACAACGTAATTTCGGCAATATTCATTTCACAATAAGGTTGCATTTCGATCAGGGCTGTCGAAGTAATTGTATATAGAATCGTAACTAAGAAAGAGCCTTGATACAGTGAGATAAGGTCTAAATTTGATTGCATGTCGTTGATATACTAATGATGGCTACAGGAGTGAGAACGGGCTACGCGGTAACGTGTCGGTTTGTAATTCAATAAGGACTACCTAAATTGACTCGGATGCGCTTCGAGTTTGTGGGCCGGCTAATTTGTTGGCAAACATATTGTTTGATGGACCGCCGGCCGAGTACTAATCTTGTTTGTGTGCGAAAAAGTATAATGGAGATTTTGCACGCAAAGGTTTGGTGTCAAACGAACTTTAGGCTATTTTATATGAACAACAGATTTAAAAGAGAAAATCTTATTATACAAAACAAAAAATAAGGAAAAGTCAACTTGAAAGCGGTACGTTAAGAATATAATATAGGTACCCAGAACTTAATAAGACTACCTACTGTTTTTTAAGATGCATTCGACAACATTTTTTCCCCAAAACGTACTTTTTTGCATAAAAAATAAATAATCGAGCCCTTTTAAGAGATTTATTTACATTAATTCATTATTTTATTTGATCACGTAATAAGAAATTGTGGCAAGTGATAATTTCATAACAAAATATTTCCGTTGCTGAATTGGATACTATAATAAAATTGGCCAAGTTAAATATTGCTAATTCGAACACTTACGATTAATATAAACTTTTTCGGTACATGCTATAACCATTTTAATATAGGTAGGTAGGTACATAATGTATTTTGAACTCAAGTAGTCGAAAAAAACTTCTTGTCAGCACAATCGAAAAGTTAAAGTAAGTTATAAAACATTTTTAACCCCCGACGCAAAAAGAGGGGTGTTATAAGTTTGACGTGTCTGTGTGTGTGTGTGTGTGTGTGTGTGTGTGTGTCTGTGTGTCTGTCTGTCTGTCTGTGGCATCATAGCTCCCGAACGGATGAAGCGATTTCAATTTAGTTTTCTTTGTATTAAAGGGGACTTACGGGCGCGTGTTTTTAGATATGTTTGATGAAAATCGGTTGAGCCGTTTAAAAGTTATTGGGGCTGAAAGGGGAGAAGAATTTTCATTCTGTCTCTTTGTGGCATCATAGCCCCCGAACGGATGAAGCGATTTCAATTTAGTTTTCTTTGTATTAAAGGGGACTTACGGGCGCGTATTTTTAGATATGTTTGATGAGAATCAGTTGAGCCGTTTAAAAGTTATTGGGGCTGAAAGGGGGGAAGAATTTTCATTCTGTCTCTTTGTGGCATCATAGCTCCCAAACGGATGAAGCGATTTCAATTTAGTTTTTTTGTATTAAAGGGAACTTACGGGCGCATATTTTAAAATATGTTTTATGAAAATCGGTTGAGCCGTTTAAAAGTTATGGGGGGTAAAAGCGGGGAAGAATAGCCGAATGTATGCAAATATACTCGTGTGGGGTCTCAAATGAAAGGGCACAGTAAGAGAATATTTATGACTTAATCGAGAATATTCTTACCTATAAAAAGTATAAAATAAAAATTAAATTAAATTAAAAATTAAAAAAACCCCCGACACAAACATTTAAAAAGTAAAAAATAATATCTCTAAAAATAATACGTTGCGTTGGGGGACCGCTCCATTTACTTCTAACTTTAACACAAAAAAATATTGATAAAATATGATAAGTCTTGGGTAAATAGGCATGTGATACTTATGAAAAAAATCGTAGATAATGAGTAGTTAGGAGCGGTCTCCCAACGCGACGTATTATTTTTAGAGATATTATTTTTTACTTTTTAAATGTTTGTGTCGGGGGTTTTTTTAATTTTTAATTTAATTTTTATTAATATAACAATGCCCCACTGTGTGAAGATACCTTATAAGAATGTCGGCTTTGATTATTCTAAGAAAGTGTCATAAATCACTTGAAACCTTATACAGATTACAAGCCTTAATATATGGCGCTAAAATAAATTATGTGGATTAATTAACAGTTTCAAGTGATGATTAATCGTTGAAAATAATATTACATTGGTTCGAGTAAATTTTCATACACTTGTGTAGTTTAGAATTTTAGTACCTAATTTGTACATTGGTGTAGCCAAAATACTGCATAATTCTTAAATATTTTAACGTAGATATAAAAATAATCGATATAAATAAGTACGAAGAATGACTAGAAATAATATGAAAGGAAGAACACGAGTCATACAAAGAAAGAGAAATACTTATTTATAGTTTTTATAATCATTACATAATATTTTGTTGCGTTTAATTATGCAATGCGTCACGTATGACAGTTTAAAAATTTCGTAATGCACATGACCTAAGTGAACCCTGAATTCCTTTGATATTACGAGCTTCCGCAGCTTAATCCTACCTACTCATCATCAGGTTTCCTGTCTACATATAACTGCGCCTTCTATTTTCATTTTTTATAATATAATTAAGATAGCAAACGAGCACTGCTGCTGGGTGCTACGCTTCGCTACTGTAACCGACTTTGAGCAAGACTCAAATAGGGACAAGAATGGTTAGTCCAGTCAGCAGACGGTTTACTAATATTATCTGCTAACTGGACTAACTTTCACCATATAGTTAGTAGTTACCTACTAGCAGTTGTTGTAAGTAATAGTTTAGTTAGTAATTGAATAGTAGTAAGGGTCTTGCTATAATTTGGTCACAGATGTGTTGTTATCCTTAAGGACTGAGATAGTCGGCTCGAAAAAAATGTAACAGCTTTCACAAAAACAAACCAAATACAGAAGCAAAATATCCAGTTAAAGGATATTTAAAATCTTTCGCAAATGCACAACCCCCTCCGAATATTGTCAACACATTAGCTTCGTAATGGGGGGGCTATTTTTAGTTTTGTTTTTGGAAGACAACGTTTGTGCTGTCATCAGGGTTTCTATTACACCGTTACCGTTATTTTTTACCGTTAAAATATTTTGTTTTCGCTAGCGACACATGGGTAATGTTTGTGGTGTTAGTTGTGTCTATGTAATGGTGACCACTTATAATCCAGTGACTCGGCTAGTCATTCGTAATTTTTTATGATTAAAAATAAGTTTGTTTTATTAAAAAATAATACAACAAAATTTCTTTATATCCTCGATAAATTATCGTAATAGTTTAGGTTCATTTTGATTTTAAAACATATTAAAGTGAAAAAAAAATCTGAAAATATTATAGATAAACCCACGTTATAAACAGACAAAACGGAATCGCTTAAAGCACATCTGCTTATAAAATATAAATTTGTTCCAAAAACCTTTATAAATTATTCTACTTAGTTCTTCATTAAAGTTACGCAACAGTGTAACAGCAACCCTCTTTAGCACATGCGAGCCTAGTCGCCAATACGACACGCGAGTGCCACGTGCACGTCTGTGGACGCCTTTATCCTCATCCTGACAAGCTATGCACATTCACAACTCAACGCGCTTCTGAAGATAGACGGGTTTTATTGGATTATGTCGCACGAGTCCGTTATCTTTCTATCTCCCTGTATTCTACGAGTTTTATTCAATCAGTATTACCATTGAACATATAGATAAAAGAATATTTTCTTCGTGAAATGCCTCTGTCATTATTAATGCGTTTCTTAACTATATGTAAATTGGTTGTGTATAATAAAAATGTATAGATTTATTTGATATAGAAACTAATAGTACCTACAGGCTTTGGAGTAGGAATATATCTCAATTAATATCTTTAAATTAATTTATATGTTACATAGATATTAAGGTAAAAATTACTTCCGCCAATTTGACTATAATCATGGAGGTTGGCAGGTAAGGACGAAGTTGACTTCAAGTACATAATTACGATAAATTTAAAATGAATTCGATTTTTAAATTTTAATATTCAGCGCGTTACATAAATTATTTAACACGTCGAATGCTCATACGGAAATGCGCATTTCAAAATGATGTAAACGATCCAATCGAAATTTCCATAAGTGATCATGAGATGGAATCCAATCGAATGCAATTTCGTTTTTAAATACCAAACACGAGGTCCATTCATGCCGACCTCACTCAACTCACTTCGGACTGTTCGTATTTTAAATGTGACGTTAAACGATTTCGGTTTTTACCACCCATGTCTAATTTAATCATGTCTTATTGATAACATCTCCGTGAATTTAAAAGCATAGCTGTAAAGCCTTCAATTTAAATCTTAGATAGGTAAATAAAAGTATCAATTTCATAATATTAACTTATCGATGCAGGCATGCGAGGCAGCACTACCCTTCCGTTGCCGCCCATGACAACTGTGACCGACGCAGAACAACACTCAAGAGTTTCGTTTAAATTCGATCACAGACGCACTTGTGCACTTTCCTTAAGAACTGAGATGATCACCACTAAAAAAAGTGTAATCGATTTTACGCATGTTCCACCACGCTGCCCTTCTATCACATGATGGAAGGGTTAATGGCCAACCTATATCGGAAGTTTTAAAGGCCTCCGACGTGACCTAACGACTGTTATTTAATTTACAACCTGCACCGACAGCTTACGGTGACCTACAAAGCAGGAAAATGTCCAATTTTTTTTCCACCGTATTTTGCAGTCACCGACCGCGCCCGCTATTGCTTAACTCAGTCGATCACTTAGGATCGATACAAGCCGACGGGCTATGATACAACGTTATGTAATTTAACAGAAATGAGTACCGAACTCAGTATAATATAGACTAAATAATTTAGACTTAATATGTAATAATTTAGACTAAACTGTTTGTAAAATAATTTATTGTCTTATTTAATTAAACGTGGCCTTAAGGTATTATTATCGTTTAGATAGTTGTCTGCGATGTTATTAAGGAACGCATCAGGCACTTCCGTGGGGATTTTATTAATTTTGTTTCCCCCAAATTTTTTCGCTAGTATGTCAATCAGCATAGGTGGATGGTTCGCTTCCGTAAATAAAAATTAAATTTCTCTATCCTTCCTACTAATATTATAAATGTGAAAGTTTGTGTATTTGTTTGTTTGTTTGTTTGTTACTCCTTCACGCAACAACTACTGAACCGATTTTCATGAAATTTGGCACACACATAGAGGGCAACTTAGATTAACATATAGGATATTTTTTATCCCAGAAATCCCGCGGGATCGGAATTTACGCGGGAAAACCTTCTTCGCGTATGGGGTATAAATAGCTACTAAACAAACATTAATATAAAACTAACAAGTCTGTCTTCCCGGAAATCCCGCGGGATCTGGAGTTACGCGGAATAAACTCCTGCGCGTAGTTGCGGGCTTAAATTTTTATGCGACCTTTACTAAGAGATTGAGGAAGTTTTGAAGCAACATATAGGGTACTGTTTATCCCTGAATTCCCGCGGGATTAGGATTCATGCGGTAAAACCTCATACCCGGGAATGAGGTCGTGGGTTCAGATGTTTATGGGACTTTCAGTGGGAGGTAGAGGAGGTTATGGAGCAATTCCCGCGGGATTAGGATTCACGCGGTAAAAACTCATACCCGGGAATGAGGTCGTGGGTTCAAATGTTTATGGGACTTTCAGTGGGAGGTAGAGGAGGTAATGGAGCATTATATAAGCTACTTTTTGTTCCGGACTTCCCGCGGGATCGCGATTTACGCGGGAAAAGCTTCCATGAGCGAATGAAGTCGCGGGCTCATTAATATCTATATATCGGGATATCTATACATATATCGGGAATCGAACCGGCTTTTTTTCTCATGATCAACTTTATGTTGCTTTTTCGAGGGTCAGCATCGCTTTAGCTGGTCTTTATGTTTTGGCACCCGAGTGAAAAACTACCAATGTAGTTTAAAAATATAATAGTTTGGAATGAAAAAACCCCGACGTTTATATCTTAAAGTCTTTTTATCGATTTTCTCAAGATCTACATAACGGATTTTTGTACGGTATGACTAAAACGTAGTAAAAAATCAACTGTTCTTAAGATGTGTGGAGTGTGTCTTAATATGTGTGGGGTCGGGATTAACGCAGGAATAACTTTGTGACACACTGAGTTCCACGCGGGCGGAGCCGCGGGCAACAGCTAGTTTCAAAATAAAGCTTAACTGTTAATAGCTGGAAAATTTCATCAGATGTATGCTGTGAAATATATTCGTTTTTGAATTCAGAACATTCGAACTGACGCTTCACGCGGTCTCCACTTTGGCCTTTTCATTTCGCTGCTCCATACGATAGCCCTAGAGTCCTTGTAGTCTGGCCAATATCACCGGCATCACAGCCAATGTAATAAATAGGGTTGGCAAAGCGTTAATTTATTTACCTCAGTTAATCATTTTATTTTTACTGTGCATTGATTTTCAATTTAATTCAAATGCCTAATATACCTAATCCGATAAGTATCAAATAACAATACCGAAATATTATATAGAGGACAAATAAAAAACTCGTGCATCGTCATCCGAACCATTTATTCAATGACAATTATTTTGATAACACTTAATCCTCTTTTGCTTTTATTAATCGTCTATTCTCAGATCTGGCCTACTCACTAGCTACTATCGTTTTGTTAGAACACATGTAACTTAAAACCTCCCTTCTCCTCCGTTCTTTCCTCTACTCCCTTTAAAAGCAACTCTCCTCTCTGTAGGAACTTTGTACTCCACATCTCACCACCTCTTTTTACTGCTGCTCCTAACAATTGTTTTAGTATTGGTATAAAATTCCTCTGTTACATTATATGATGCATCAAGCAATTGGAAATTTGTAGCCTTTTTGCGTAATTTGAAGGCTCTTTCTGTTGTTTCAAGGGCACGCTACGCAACTTGCAGCAAATGTCGTGATATAATTTTTCGTTAATTATTTATTACAATTATGTGTGACCCTGGATCTTCAACAAAGTATTTTTATTCCAAATTTTATCCAAAAGCCGTGAAAGTGTCACAGACAGATGGACAGTTAGACAGACTAACAGACAGCTTCGCCTTTATAATATTAGAACGAATTAGATTAACCTCTGCAGTAAGTCTGTGACAGAACATCTTTGGATGGTTTAAACGCTTAACTTTAAGGTAAACTTATGTTTGTATACTGTGTAATTGTAATCATGTATTTCAGACATCAAAAATAAGAGACTAAATAAACTGAACGGAATTCTATCGGTACATACATTACGGTACAATGCCACTATTCACAGCTCCTCAATAAATCACTCTTGACAGACTAGAGTTCTGAGATCGGAGATGAAATAGCTTTAAAGCATCGCACGTTTCTAAATCTTTGTTCAGACGAAAACAGTTGTGTGTTAACATCGACTACTTCAAGTTGAAGATGAATTTTGCAAGTGAAGAATTGTGAACAATCCGTTGTAAGCTAGCAATAGAAGAAGATTAAATTTTGTTCCAAATTGAAGGCAGTGAACTTGAGATTGTCTACGTCGATGTATTTACTGTGTTTCTATTATTCATTTTATTCTATTCAATACAATACTACCAACATATTCTGTATAGTTGATTTCTTGCGAAACTGCTTGCAATATTTTTAGTGTCCAGACGATATTTGGTAGGTACTCCACAATGATTCTCAAGTTCGCATAACCGTTTCTGAGATAAGCGAGAACAAACGCACAACAAACTGACGAACATACACATAATCTGTTAGTTGCCCAATGTTACGTACATTGGATCATTTATGTTGTTCCATAAATACAAACCTATATAAGTACAGTTTTTTTTTAATTTTATATATTTATTTTTGATATGGATATCAAGATCGTTGCATCGTTAGATTTTCAAAGACAGTTTCTCATTACTTAGCTTAGATTTCATAGAGAGTCGAAATTTGGTGTGAACTGGAGCATACAACATACGGTGTCATGTGAAGGGGTTTGATCATACAAAGACTGTTATTTTCTTCAATTTCAAAGGCAGCGTTTTGTGGATGCTCTGTTTTTTATTTATATTTTAAAATGTGGAGCCAGTTACACACTTTTTAGATGCGACCATCTCAGTCCTTAGTTGCCTCTAAATAGTGTAACCAGCGCTCCATACTTTTCTATACGGAACACAATTGGTATTAAAACAATTATGAAGCCGGTAGGAATGGCATTAAGTAACGTGGCGAATGGTGGTTCTACCCGCGATGAACTCTAGGTTCTTACCACAGTCTATTAAAAGCTCAAGAAACATTGTGACTTCAGGACTCATCTATGACCGAAATATAGGTTGACACCTTTATACCACTTTTCCTTGAAATGGCTATTGCTCATAACTGCCTCTGTAGAAAGGAGAAATTACTACTTATATCTACATCATGTTGCTAGATATATAGAAAGCGAAAGAGATGCATTTATGCAGCATATCTGTATCTATATTGTACAGCGAGCGTTACTTTACTTAATCCAGTACTACTTAGGGCTAGAAAAAGGTCAAAGCTAAGTTGTTGATGGAAAAACTAGAGCACGAAAAACTAAGGGAAATGTTTGAGGCGTTGAAGAGTCCACGTGGAAAGCTTTTGTGGGAATAACTACACTAAGCTTTTTCTGTTCGAAGTACAGCATTGTGCATAACAGCTTGAAAGCTCAAAAGGCGGGAAAATGCAGGTATAGTTTTACTTCTGGCTTTGAAAGAGAAAATTACAGAGTGCCAAGAATGCATTGAGAATGAACTTGGCACGAAATAATATGCAACTACATATTCCGTTACCTCACAGATGCAATAATCCACGTAGTATATAAGTAAAAGGTACGTCTAAAATCCAAAATCTTAAGCGCTTCAAATTCCTCACGACCCGTAAAATTATCTTTAAATTAATTTCATTTCATGCTAATAATGATAAATGTAGTTCAATTAATGTTAATTATTAGGTAATTCGGTCTTTTTCTAAGTGTTTTAGCAGTTTTTAAGTTGTTGAAAATAAAATAAAATAAGTTGAACAAATTCCTTTGAGTATTAAAAATTTAAGGACTGTTAAGAGTAAAATATAATTAAGATTGTAATATTATACGAAATTACAATAACTTTATTGTAATGAACTAATTACATTATTTCATTGTATATATTTGAGTGTAGTTAGGTGTAGACAAAGGCGATTTTATCACTGAGAGCGATCATTTCCCGACAACCTAGTCTCGTAGAAATTAAACAATACCTTAAGAACAACTTCAATGTTGACTTCATTCTATGATGATTATTTGTATTGGTTGACTTTCTCTTTTAGCTGCCAAGTTATTTTTTCTTAAAGTAAGAAATAAAATCCACGTTACGTTTCTATAGCTACCTGATTGCGGAGTGACAGCTTTATAATAATATTTTCTAAGGTTTTCAGGATTCAATATTTTCTTTTGATGTAATTATTAATAATATATTATCGGTTCAAATTAGTAGTATCATGTACGAAATATTCTTGTATACTTCGTCTACGGTGGTATTTTGGTAATAGACCTCAAATAGATAGGTAATTCATGGAGAATCTTGAAGCTGAATGGATATGAATGACCTTATGTCCGATGGTCTGAACGTTACATTAAATTGTAAGAGTAATCGATCCTTAGTTTTAATCTATTGAGACGTTGATGTCACCTTTAGTATACTCGATATAAATGAGTCTACAGATACAAACATAGGTAACTATAATTCAAAGCACTTATCTTAATTTCCATTTATTTGTAAAAGAAGAAAAAAAAATTGTGCGAGTAATCATATTTGTATATATATTTTTTCTTAAAGTTAATTTTCAGTGAAAGAAAGTGGCAATGAAGCCATTGATGGTAAAGCTTGGTGTTACTAAGCTACCACCGACGGTTGTATATATAAAAGGTCTATTCACTCTCGAATAGAACATATGACGGAGACACATCGATGTGGGTAAGATATTCAACTCCTGCATGTAAGGAATATTCTACTAATATTATAAATGCGAAAGTTTGTAAGGATGTGTCTGGGTGTTTGTTACTCTTTCACGCAAAAATCCCTTAACAGATTTTCATGAAACTTTGCAGTAATGTAGCTTAAATATCGGAATAACATAATAAGTTAAAATTTATAGAGATATTTTTGTAGTTTGTATGTTTGTATGTGTGTTTGTATGTCAAGTATGTCGGAAAAAATCTGCATTCTGAGAGCTATTTCCTACTAAGAACCTTGTTCCCCGAAGCGTAGCGAAGGCGGGTTTAATAGTACCTACTAAATGAAGAAAAATACGTGGCCTGTACTGAAAAGATGTTTACCACAAAAGGTCGTTCAATGGAAATGTTATTTGTGGTTGAAAGCCATTAACAAAATGTCAATGTAACGATTGAAGTGGCTATATTATTTTTTTGTTAACTATTAACATAATATATAAGTACCGGTAACTGATGAAGCAATGAAGCCAGTGTAACATAACATAATTCCTTCATCTCTTTTCCACCATCAAAAGAGCCGACACACAGCGGGTATCCATCCTTTCGTAGTGAAAATCTCTCTGATATGAACGACGCTCACTTCAGCTTTTCTCAGGTGTACCGCAAAGAACTAGAATGACTTGCCTTGTTCGATGTTTCCATTTGATTATAGGGTGGTGGATTATAATTTCTTTAAGTCAAGAGTGAATACAGAAAGGTATTTCCTAAGTTAGCGGCTGTACCTTCCTACCATCTTAGGACAACGTTGCCATTTTCATCAAGTCGGATTGTAGTTAAGGGCTAATTTACAAGATCAAAGAATTAAAACGGAACATTGAAACATTGTTGGCAAGACAAGAAAAAATATTGTAGTTGGCTTTTATGTAAATAGCCAAAAATGAGCTGGTCACTGTCGGCATGTCAGTTAAATCAAAGGCATAACCGCAGGGAACCTGTATTATTTTTAACAACAACAACAACAAGAAAGTACGTACCTAAGTACAGACTACAGACCTCTAATTAATTTATGAACAAGTATTGTCAGGATTTAATTGGTACAGAATCCAGCGACTGCTAATAAAACATTGTTTTTAGAAGATTATTTATTAGGCTGCTCACTCACATTAGCGCGAATATGCGAACTGACAAGTGTAGGACGGACCTTCGCAAATTATTCTGCGAAGTTTTTGACACATTCTTCGTTTACCCAAGTGTCAAAGCTGCAACAATGAACGAACGTTCGCGCACATGTGTGGGACCACAGTTAGAACAATAACTAAAATTAACACCAGCTAATTAAGTTATAATTCACAACGTGTGCGAGCATAAGCGAAATTCTTAACCCTCGATATTCCGAAGTTCTATTTTTTGAAGTTCCGTTCCGGTTCGAACGAAACGTGGCGTTTTATGTCCGCTCGTAATCACATCCTTTGTGAAACGTCTCAATTAGGTACGGGAGGATGTGTGGACACGGTTGGTTTTAACGGCTTTCGAATAAGCTTTTGATGGGCAGTCACGTTGTGATGACTGAATTATTATAAAACTGTCGAGCGATGTCGTTTCATCTTTGACGGCGAAATTTTATGAGCAATTCCTCTTAGAGAATTATAAGTAAGCGTTTGATACTGAAATTCAGTTTTATTACATCGCATCGTTCAGATAGATGAGTAAAACGTAAAATAAATCAGGATTGCTAAAAAATCTTGTTATAAAAGTATATTATGAATAGTTTGTGCAACTAACCAGCGTCACTTCGCTTCGAGAATCCTGTGCATCCGTAGGTACCTACCCACACTTTTCATATTCTTTACGGGATATATTTAATAAAGTAAATACACCCGTACTAATTACTTTTTATGCAATATCACCTGAGTATACAGACATCAATTTGTCATGGTTCTTTTGTAATAATTATGTGTAGTTCGTATACAGTCTGTATCTCAAAGTATAAAATGCAAAACTCTAATGCCATGCAATTTGACAGCAATACGCAAAACATTAAAAGAGCTATATAAACGAAACAGAGTCCTCACTAAAATCAAAGGCTATTAAAACATTGTATAAACGCATCACAAGTGATTGACCGAGTCACCGATGGCCGATGAAATTTGTCTATCATTCCAATTTGTATTCATTCTGTATCTATTACGGGGCACAATGAGACGTAGGTGTCGATTGATATTATTAGATACGGATAAATGCGGGGGCGATATAATGAATTTTTGGAACTGTTACCTTGCGCAATCGGAAGTAGAAAGGTTTAGAAAATGTTGCTTATCGACGCGACACGACGTTTAACTAACGAAATGCACAGAATGCAGTTTTGTAACCAATAACAATAACTGCTTCCGTTTTAGTTTTCTTTAGGATTAATAGCCATTAAATACCAATACAAAGTACATAAATATTTAAACCTACTTTATATTTCTTAGCTTAGTACAAAGAGCTATTAAAAGCTCATAGGTACTTAAGGGTACATTTTGTAACCTTCACAATAACTTGATACCTACAGCATGCGAATAAAAAACTAATTTATCTAAGTGAACGTATTTCTCTGAGTGAAGGTATTTCCCCGTTATTTTAACACTGGCACCCAACCTGGTGGATGAATATTGACTGGGGCACACCACAAACACCGCCCTTACACTTCTGCATCAAAGCAAACGCGGACCTCCTAGTTTTATTTTAAGGGGCGCGACAACCGTTATTTAACGAGCTCTCGTCTGCTTTTAGAGGTCCGTGGCACATTACATACTAGAAGCAAGATTAGAAATTGAAATGAGTCACAGTACAATAAGTATACAAGGTTAAGTAAAAACTACAAAGAAGTTCCTCGTTACAATGTGGAGAACTTTTAGGTGTGTACTACATTTTTTGGGCAAAGTAATCATAATTTATATCTTTTTAATTTTTAACACATATGCATTCAGAAAATAAACTCGGGCCATAGTATGAGATGAAATTTAAAATAATAGACTAAGTACGTAGGTAACTGTTTCATACTAGCGTCACTTCTTTATAACTTTCTAAATAAAATCCCTGACGACAAAGTCTCAAGAAACACCGTTTTTCTTTCTCATTTTATTGTAATGCATTGTATTCCACAAAACAAAGTTAAAATCTCTGTGTTTAATTAGATTAGCGGTAACTTTTCTCATACAAGGAGAACGTAGTTATTGACGCACAAAGGGGTACAGAAAAAGACATTCTTTCTTCGAGCTTGTAAAGCCTTTCAAGAGTGCTATCTTGCGAACGGATCGGAACTGACGATAAATTTATGAATGGATAAAACATAGCTTTTGTTTCGGTCGCCCACGGTGGGCCGTGTACTGGTCTATGCTAACGCGAGTGAGCGAAAAGCGATTAGTATTTTATGAATATGATTTTTCATAAAATACTAATCGCTTTTCGCTAAATCATGCCAACGGGACCTCATTATTAATTGTTCGTTGTCCGTCCGCCCTTTTGTCATAGCCCTGCGATTCTTACGCGCGAAATTGCTATATGTACGTATAATTATGTGCTAATCATTGATTTATTCATATTTAATATTGGAAAATTTAAATCAAGTCCCATTAAAGATCGCTGCACCTTACGTAGGCGAAACGAAGATATAACAAAATTATGTCTATTTCTTGTTATTATTTCCTGTCTTGTTCATTTTATGCATGTCTAAATATTATCTTCAGAATACAATACTGCTGTATTGTTATTAGGTTTAGACCGATATATCGTTAATCGCTTCAGATTACTAGTTGGTATTACAACAAGTACCGAAAATTGTTAATGAGAGCCAAGACTTTACTAAGTTATTCGTGTAACTTATTTAGTACTCGCATTGTTGTTGACGAGTAATGGGTCGCATATATGCGGTTGGAAACACTCGCTCGGAGATGTTATGAGGACGTTCGTTCTTTAATTAACATCTATCTCAATGACGGCTGTATAAACTATATTCAGCTTAAAGCTTTATCACGATCGCAAGGTCTTTTATGTCAATAGGTATTCGCAGATAGGTTGCTCGACTGTTCTTGGAGACTGCGTTTTTTTTAATATTAACCTTGCGTCAATGGTGTTATAACCTGACCCTGCTCGATATTACCTATATTTCCAACCCTGCAACTACCTACTATAACACGGTAAAAAAGGGTGCGGACCCGTGCTCCACCTAGGTTCTCCACCTGGGTGGAGCACGGGACCTTATAAGGTCCCGTGCTCCAACTGATGGCGTTAGTACAGTGAAACAGTAAATTGTTTTCCTTAAATGATTCAAAAGATCTAAACAATTATAATAGGCTAGCTATGGCTAAATGTAACCTCTGTGTGTCTCTTTTTGTCAGCGATTTAAACAAATAAAAGTTGAAAAGCAGAAAGCAGACGCGTTGAATTTATTTTTAATTAAAAATTGTGCACCAAGAAGGTTTGTAAATAATACTTAAACTCCGTTCTGTGCACCACATTAGCTAGCCTATTATAATTGTTTAGATCTTTTGAATCATTTAAGGAAAACAATTTACTGTTTCACTGTACTAACGCCATCAGTTGGAGCACGGGACCTTATAAGGTCCCGTGCTCCACCCAGGTGGAGAACCTAGGTGGAGCACGGGTCCGCACCCGTAAAAAAACATATTTTTATATTATTAGAAGGTGGTATTGGCACAAAATCTCCATCATACAATGTATTAGGACGGTTAGACTTGAACTGGCCGATACTATTCTGGTACGTATTATTTTTTATACAATATGCTCACTGTTTCGCTTTCATAAGGAACAGTCATAGGGAACAGTGCAATAATTAAAAAATGAAATCGAATGCGATTACAAACGTAGGAATCCGCCCTATGTTCCAGTCATGCCTGTATCAACAACAAAGCAAAGAAAAACTCACCCGAGTTTCCGCACCAGGTAATCCTGTAGTATAGGGGCGATAGTAACTTACGAGACGACCTACAACTCTAGTGCTCCGGCGACTCATTAGGGACCCCGTTGTACGAAGCCTGAGGGGCCTCTGCCCCTCGCAAAGGGGTTCTTCAGCTCTCGAGAGGCATCCGTGATGTGCTGTCCTTACAACGCTAGTTGCGCCACAGTCTAAAAGTATCTCTAGAAACGAATGAGCAAGCGGGAAAAATAGAAAATATTTCATTCGAAATTCAGGTACACTGTGATTTTGTTTGTGTGCTTGTGATACTCACACCTGTTTTATACGCAATTAGGTCGAAAGTACTGCGCAGTGACGTAAAATAAGACGGTTGTATACCATGAATTCTCTGCGAAACGTATATCAGACTTTGCAGTCTCTGTTAATTTGAAATTGTCTTAATTTGTTTTGTCGGGTGCGCGCATTTGTTTCCTGGCCTCTAGGGCTGTCTGTATTTATTTCGCTTGCTATAACCTCTGTTTGTTTTCTGTCGCCTTAAGAACTCCGGTTCGTAAGTTCTGTTTTAAATGTAAGATAATTTACACTGGGACCTTTGTAGAATACGGGAATGGTTTATATCAGGACTATCTTTCCGTTGTTGCGGGAATGCGGCAAGGATATTGTTATGTTAATTTACGTCGTGTTTGAACACGTTTTATAAAGTAGTAGTATGTAGGAAATGTGTGGTTTGTACTGATGCTCAGCAACGCGAAAGTCGCACATCTTTTAAAATCTTGGAAAAAAAAATTGGTATAATAGGTACAACAAATAAAATTACGGGTAACATAAGGACAATTTAAAAAATTTATCGTATCTTAAAAATGTTTAATAACATATGTAGGTAGTATAACATGGAATATAAATAATTAACACCAATCAGAATGTAGGTACGTTATTTCCAATCCAAGCCCAAACATTTTGTAGCGTCATGTAAAAAGTATTTGAGTTCCAAATCGTTATTTCAGTGGCTATTTCTCAATGACATCACATTTCGTACATATTTAAATATAATTGTAGGCAAAATTATCCAACGTACAGAATTTTTTTCCTTTAACTTGTATCATAATATAACTATGATATAGACAGCTAAAACTATAAAGACGGTTGAGGAAAACAACAAGTGAACGCTTTTTACCGTCGACGGAAAACTTTAAACTTTCCTTTTACGAATTTACGACCAATTTAACTTGGAGGAGTGCCTTAGTGACAATTTATAGAGCGATGTTTCACTATATATTGACCTGAAGGAAAACAGCAGGTGAAAACGTAGAGAGGATAAGTAATAGTAACATAAGTAATAGGTGCTATATTTTCGGTACTTTTAACCTGATACTCGGCATAGTATCTAACAAATCCGTCATTTAGTACAAAATCTCTTTGTGTTGTGTAGAAATAATTAAATTGTTTGATCCTCTTAAAGGATCTTAATCTTTTTTAACCCTACATCAAACAAAGAGAAGGTTCTCAATTCGGCTGTATTTTAATATGTGTTGAAAGCCAAAATTTTTCATTGGTTGAACTGATCTTAATAATCTTCATGTGTTAAATCCCTAGTGCTTTCCATGTAGTCCCACTCAAATAAGAGCGATATTTTAATATGTTGAGCTATCCCTAATGCTGCGTTTTAAGTATACTTTGACTACACTTTTTGTACCTCTATTTACCAAAATAACTGTGAGAAGCCGGATCAGCAGGAGGTGGTGATGAAAGATGTGACGAGGAGATATGAGATTGGGCGTGCTGGTGAGGTGAGATGTGGAGTAGAGAGTTATTTTAGAGGAGAGGAGGGTAGAGATGTGATGATGAGGAAGGCTTAGGTTTTCTACCAAAATGTTATTGGCCAGTGAGGCTATAAAGTTAGGTATATCTTTACAAAAAAACATATAGTTGAATTAAAATCCTTTGCCTTTGCCGTTTTCTTGTTAAATTATGACAAAACCATAATATTTATACTGAATACGTGTAAAATTGTAATGTTAAGTATCAACTTATAAAGCACGCGGAGAAAATACAGGTGACTACACAATCACATTTGAATAAAAATAAAATTCACAACGATAAAACACAATACAGTGAATGTGAGCTTACCGCGTGCTATAATCGCATAATCCTTATCAGCGAACGGTACACCGTTTTGCTTTTAGTAGAACTTATTGTACCGTTTTTATTACCAGCCAGGTTTTATATTTAAGGGTTGAACTTTTAGCTGACTCTTCAAAGGTTATGATTGCATGCCTTCGTTTTGTAAGTGGATAATGATGATTTCATTATTTACTGAATTATCAGGTACAAAAATCTAGAGCACAAAAATCTCCAGACTCATTTTATTAGTTTTATTTAAACAGTCTTAAAATTGATTTATCATCAATTATTGCCATTTGATCTTGGATACTAAAAATTCCGGCAAATAAACATTAGGTTATAATGGAATAGATAATCTATAAATGTACCCTCAACGCATAACTTGAATAAAACTGACGCATATAAACGGACCCTCTGCGTATAGCTTGAATAAAATTTCAAGCACCATTATCGGCTACAAGCCTTGCCCTAATGCTCAGCCCAGAGGGGATGAGGGTACGAATAGGGATCTGCAAGGGTCGTATAAGGCTAAGCCCAAACAAATCTGCCCTATGTGTGATGGTGATATTATGTATAGGTCATTACTATGGGAATAATTTATGAGTTTCGGAATATAACGTAGTTTTATAGCGCTATTAAATCTACTGGGATATCAAGGTGATATAGTTCTTCATTTATAATATTTTGTACTACATAAATTATATTATTTCAAGAAAATAAAAATTGGGTAAAGTAGCCAGTGCTGTTCCCTAATTTTGTTGGCAATCTGAACGTATAAAGTGGTCAATACTCAAGACTAGACTACATTATTCCTTGTAAACTATATTCTTCTTAATATAAAATCTATTTGTGGAAACGAGATGATGACATGTACTTCAGCACGGTATATTTTGACGTGCTTTAACTTGTTTTTGGAATTAAAGTTGCAAACGAAAATGCAACACCACCATTTCGCTGCCGCCCATGACAACTATGACCGATACAGAATAAGACTTAAATGATGAGTAGCACATGTTCCCAATTAGTTTTAGAATATTAATTAGCTTGCTAATATTTGTTAATTTTAGAAGTATCATTTTATTTGATAATATGTAGATGAAGCATTTAGGCACAGATATGTATAGAGCAAATCTTGGAAAAGGAACATGGGATTTTTTTTTATTTCAAGTTTATAAATTATAAACAAACTATCTTGGGTGTACATAAATATACCCTGTTACCTACCTACATAGTATAATACTTCTAGGTTAATTGTGTCAGGCAGTGTTACATGTCAATCACACATCATTCCCTTTATAATAAAAAAATTTCAATGAAAATAAGTTCCAAACCTTCTAATATAAAAGTAGAAAAATAATAGAAAAATAAACAGTAACACAGTCATTGAAATGTCCGGCAAATAAAGTTTGAGCACCGCTATCGTTTGCATCCCCTAACGATAGGGTATCGGGGTATCGGGGTGGTATCGAGCTAAACCTAAGACAAATCTGCTCTCCCGTCGGACCGTCTCATCACTCTTAATAATGAAGGACCGCGATGTTGATTGATAAGCGGACCGTAGCTCTGCTGTAGACCTATGAAACATATAGAATTGTCGTTTATTTTATTTCTGAATTTGATTTTTGTTAAATGATAAAAATATATATGAGTATTTTTAGTTTTTTAGGGTTCCGTACCCAAAGGGTAAAACGGGACCCTATTACTGAGACTTCGCTGTCCGTCCGTCCGTCCGTCCGTCCGTCTGTCACCAGGCTGAATCTCATGAACCGTAATAGTTACACAGTTGAAATTTTCACAGACGATGTATTTCTGTTGCCGCTACAACAACAAATACTAAAAAACAGAATAAAATAAATATTTACGTGGTTTTAAGTAGTTTTAGTATCTAGTAGATAGTTTAGTTACTTTTCGGTCCAAGAGATGGCGTTGTGCGTAAGATGTGGCTACAATAAAACAATTACCTAATTAATATTTAAGTGAGGCTTTCATACAACAGACCAGATTTTTTTGGCGTTTTTATACATAATGGTACGGAACCCTTCGTGCGCGAGTCCAACTCGCACTTGGCCGGTTTTTTACTTTACCTTGTTCGTTTTATCTTGAAAATAGAGATTTTAAAATGGGACGCATCTGTTTTTATATAAAAAAACCTTTTAAGTATGTTGATATTCGTTTTGCTGAATTTATAATAGAAACTACATTTTCTATTATTTTGCTGATACTTTCCGCGTAATCCTATATTTCTGTATTTTTGTACATATTAAGTAAGTACAGCAGAGTCGAAATCTATATTATTATAAGAACTATTATTATTAGAATTGATCTCATTTAGTAATTATTTAATTAAATTACATAACGTTAAAAATATTAAATCATTGAAAATAATTTAACAAAATAAATAAATGATTTAAGTCTTGTTGTTTTTCATATTAGTTGTCGCTATTATATTAAATGGAAAAACATGGATACCTATTCGGGATTGCGACGGTAATTGACCGACGTTCTTGCCGCAGGATAAGTAGATAGGAATCCCAAATTAAATAAGTTTTAATTTAAATTAGACATAATTCCTAACTCTGTGCGGTGTACGTGCTCATTACTTAAGAGGGTTACAATTTTATCCCGGTCGAAGGCACGGTCCCCGTGTTTTTGCTTAATCTTACAGATGATAGGGTTTACTCAATGATTGATGTCGCGGGACTTTTATTAGCTCTGTAGCTTAATGTAGCACTTTGGATTTCACATTCGAAATAAAATATTTCGCTGACAAACGGTAATACATTAGAATTTATATACGACGAGTTTCAGCCCGTGGCGTCGCCTGTGAATTCATGTGTTTAAACTTCACCTCCTAATTCACCCTTTTCGGGGTTGAATTGCTCAAAATCCTTTGTTATTGTTCACTTATAACCTGAAAGGAACCCCTGTACCAAATTTCAAATTTTTAGGGAGGCACTGTAGCTATGATAGATATGCCGGGTTGTCAGGTTCTTGGAAAAATGAAATATTAACTCATAGTTGACCTATAGCTTGACTGTACCGCTATAGACATCTATATGCAATAAAATACTCCAATACGAGAGTTAATAGGTAGTATGACCACCGAGGAATGCCCCGTCAAGTCTTGACGATCTGTATGGTGCAATTTACTATGCTGGATTGCTGTTCGAAGGTACCTCGATTCACAGCGAGGCGGAAATTTCAAAGGCAAATTAAAATTCCTATTTTGATCTGAATTTTTTGTCCATGGCACCCATAATTCATAGGGTGACAAGTATAGTAAGCTACTTATTTTTGTTGAGTATTATAATTATGATTGTTATATACGCATATAATGTGTATAACGTATTTGTAACACAATCAGGATTCTACCTCTTTGACGACTTTTTAAAACGTACTTACATATTTTGGTACGCATTATACACAACTTTCAAAGAAGTGGTAACTAAATTTTAATATGTAAATTACTTTGAGTGATAAAACATTTGCGAAGTGTTCAGAGATATTTACATAGTTCATAGGTACCGTCAACATAAATATTGCTAAGTAAATTTAAACCAGCACTTGAGGAAAATTAAAAATGTAAAGCGCTTAATATAAAACAAATTTACGCGTGTCAAATAAAATTAAGAAAATCCAATTTATGTTAAGCAGATTAAAATTTGAATTACATGAGTCGTACAAAACTTTATAATTTGAATTCAAATTTAAGTTCACAAAAAGCGATTAACAGACAAATTTGTGTTATCTAAGAAATTTGAGATTTTGGGGCACTTTTCCCATCGTCGGCGAGGAAGCATTAACTGTAGGCTATTTTCTCACTTCAGAAACATTACAATAGCCACATTTAATGAACAAAACTGATGCAAGTATTTATGGCAATTCTACCACCGTCGGCGAATCAAGCAACTGACTACATAATAGAAACAATTATTTTCATTGCCGAAAAAATACCCGAGAGTTAGTAGTTTCCTCGTCGACGCGGCGATGATGAGACAACCGCCTGAAAGTATTTTTTATATTTTAATTGAATACAGAAAAACTCATTCTGTTCTTTGGGTACATTTAAACTATTCTAACAATATCTGTATACGTGAATCGTTCCTACCAATGGTCGCTGGACTCTGTACTTTGGCGAAGGGAGATCTCCCACCACGCGAGACATGCTTGGACGGCGGCCTAGCTCCAGCTGCGTCACTGTCGAAGCTTGTATATAGGACAACGGTTTAGAAATATTCGATAGCGTGATTCAGGCTTTATGACGTCATCGTGTGACGTGTGTGCGATGTCGCCACGGATGGTCCTTAGGTACTCTAGCTGATAGTAAGATTTTGAAAGTATTTCAACCAAACCTGGCAGATACCACCCTCGTGCAATGTTACAAAATAACTTTTTTCAAAATAATACCTGATGCTAAACGGTAATCATCGATTCGTTGTTGAATTCAGAAGGAGGAATGGGAAAGAAGCGTTTTTTTTTATAATTTTGGAAAAGTTTTCTACATACTTTTTTAATGAAATGCTGATATTGCAGTTATTGACACAAATGTGAAAATTCCTTAGATGACGTCATAACTCTGATTGAAAAATCTGGAAACGAAGGGATTTCGTAAAAATGTACCTCGGACACGTGTCCTTACTTCAAAGTATACAATTTGGAAAAAGGTGGTCGTTAAAGCTGCCGCGTGGGTCAGTGAAAGGAGGTGGCATGAGTGCGAGCGGTAGCGGAAATAATAGCGTTTTATTGCTATAGTCCTACAACGACCTTTTGGCGCGTGGATGACGTGTGGGTGACAGAGACAGCGCCTTACAGTTTGCCTTCCATATCAGGCGCTGTCTCTGTCACCCATACGTTATCCACGAACCAAAAGATCGTTGTAAGACTGTACCTATGTACTTTGGTAACGGATCTTTACGCAAAGATAAGATAGATTACGCACTTTCACTGCGGTCGCGTTTGTTATGGAATTTGTTTTAATTGTAACTCACACAAAGGCCAGGTTTCCGCCCTGTGATTAAGATAGATTACATTGCAGCTGCTGTATCAATGTAAATCCGCCTTTCAAGTTCATGGGCTTAAAATAACATTTAGTTCATTAATGATTTAACATACATTAGAAATCGAAAAACAACATAACTAACATTTTATAAAAAAGAAATAAGCTTCAACATCAACAACCAAGATAACTCAAAAACTGCTGGCGAGATGGCGCACAATTATTCAACTCATTTAGGTGTAATTTTCTCGTCACTACAAATTAATGAGTCCCAAACACAAGTTAACAGCTGTAAATCGTTGAGGAGGTCCCTCGACTGTCTTTTGGTTTCATCAGATCGACTGCAGACCTTCATTGAATTGTAGCGCTTTAATATACTTAAACTAGCGGCACGCTATGATGGCCGGTTTGACGTTTGTCCGCTCATGAAGTTCCGTATTAATTGATAACGACTTTGAAGGAAATAATTGTATTACTTTATTGACGATAGTGATGTGCAGAGATTCATAAATTTTATCGAATGTAGTTTTAGGTTTAGGACTCAAAATTTATTTATTAAATTGATTTCTAAAATGTATACAAGTGTAGAAAAATCAGTTTGCACCATTTAAGGGGTGAATGTACTTGTGAATATGAACAATTTTCACTATGTGGACAAACCTCTGAAATCGCAAAAAAATATCAGCTGTTTCATACAAAAGGTAAAATTACTATGACTACAGTATTAGTATAATTACTATTACATGTGACTAAAGGAGACTGGGAAAAGGTTGTGAATAGAACTGTTAAATTAATAAGGGAAGATTATGAAAGAGATGTGAAAATAGATAATATTATAGAAAACGAACATATAATTATTAATGTAGGTGATGATAGCAGTGACGACAGTGAAAATAGTAGTATGGACGAATCTGATTAATTATGGCCTTTTGTGGCACCTTTTTTGGTATCTTTTGTATTCATATGTTTCTTGTGTGCATATAAAGTATGTATATTCATTTTCATTCAAATATTCAGTTCGTTCAAATAAATTAAATAAACATTTACATTTTTGTTTTATTAAACCTATTTAATCAGGTACAAAAACAAAACTTAATTGTTTTTTGTTCGAGAATAAATTGACATTCCACATCACTGTTGTAATGTGTCAAACCGGCCATCATAGCGTGCCGCTAGTGTAATGAAAACATTAACAAACGTATCAGTCATCCCTACAAATTTTGAAAGTTCCTCTCGATTTATCGGGGATGCCATTATCAGATCCTGGTGACCATAGAACCACCCTTGGAGTATTTACTTTCCAATAAAAAAGAATTATCAAAATTTACTAATAAACGACGAAGAAATCCCGGAACACACATATGAAAAGCATATATTATTATGGTTGAACTGAGAACCTCCTTCTTTTTTAAGTCTTTTGAAAATTGTTTAATTCATTTAATTTTAACAATAATTTGTTATAAAAAATAAGTAACATTCAAATTTTATTACTTGCTTTTCAACTACATTTGATTTGATTTAGATTAATTCGAAAAAGATGGATATATTTTATAATTAAACTGTTTTAAGTTTGAATATAAATAACACACTATAAAATTCCTCAGAGTAATGAAAATTTAAACCTTTAATACATAATGTATTTAATTCCCTGACAAATCCTTTCATATCCATTTGATACAAAGATATTAAAATAACTGTATTTAAAATCGCTACTAAAAGAACCTCACCCTTAATACAAAAAGGAAAATTCAAAGCAGAGGTTTATTCACGAACATCATTATCGTGCCAATAGTCAACAGTTCGGCAAAATTTTGTGTTGAATAAGATAGGTATTCTATGAGGGTCATACACGAATGAATAGATTTATTCGCGGAGTATTCTTATTCAGAACTCAATATTTTTCGATAATAATAAATTTGGGTAAATAAATGAAATAACTTTTTACAAAGGAAAGTAATAATTTCAGTAACTTTTTATGTTAATAGATGAATCTATTCCATTAATTCCCGCTGGAGTATTCTCTAGGCCTCCTAAGTGGGTCATTTATGGGTTAAAACCCTATCGTAATATTAAAGCGTTCGTACTTTGACAGGTTTCGTCGATCACAACTGATCGACAAAGCTTAGCAGCAGCGGGTGCGGTCGGTAGTCGGATGGAAAAAAATATTGAGCGCTTCCTTGTTTCTGAGGACACCAAAAATCGACCATCCCAGTAGTAATCAATATATTATAACAGACTTTAGCTATGTCAGTGGTCCTCGGGCGCAATGGAAACTTCCGATACTTGGGTCCTCTACCAATTCGCACTGAAACAGCATATTGGAGTAGGTATGCTCTTGGTCTCCTCGATGATTACAAAAACCAGTGCTCAGTAGTTGCCATTAATGGATTGAAGTAATTAGTGGGATCGTAATTGCAGGAATTTATTTAAAACAATTCTTACTCGTATCAACGAACATAACGTAAAATAATCTAAGTTTCAATCACAGAAGGGAACAGTTGAAGGGTCATATAAAACGTTACTCCATTATTTTATAAAAATTAGATTGCATTAGATAAAACTAAAGTATTAATTTATTATAAACTATTAATTTTAATATCATTTTAAACGCACCTGATTAGATTCCAAACGAAAAACATTAAACTTAAATAATATACGTAGTTACTTCAGCCGTAACCATAAAAACCATGATTACTAAAACTGTCCATTTAATTCCAACCCCATGATTGAGGGGTTTAAAAACCTTTTAATTTTTTAACTAAAGCCAGTACTTACGATGTAATTTCGTGAATGATCTTAAACGTTTTATCGTTTTGAACCAAACCTAAACTTTGCATTAAATCAAGCGGAAAGTGGTTATTTCGATACTTATTTTCTTTGTGTAGATACACAAGAAAAGGGCTTGGGACCGAATTTTGTAAGGTCAACAAAGGCCCATTATTATCGCGGGTGACCATTTGAGAACGCTTTGAGATTTTATGTAAATTAAATTATATGGTTATACCGTATACCTTCTGACACTAAAAAATGATTTGATAATGCCGTGGTTATGGCAATAATAGAAATGCTTTGAACTGATGCTTGAATAAGTATTAACTGGAGTGATAGTTTATCAACTGAAATAATAGAAAGGTCCTTAATATGTTTTGAATTGATTTGTGAATTTTAACAACAAAATGACAATATAAGCATAGATTAGTTAGAACTAATCAAAACACCTAATTATGACCCAAAACACATCGGTGATGCCAGGGATTTTACTTTTTGCAACATAATAAAGGAATAGAATAATTATAGACCAAAGTTTTTTACTTTCACATAGACTTGGCTTATGTACAAACAATTAGATGAGTTCCGTTGTTTTATCAAATTTATAGGTTTTTAAGTAAGCTGAGTTGCCCTGTGTATACATCGACGCTGTATATTTTCTAGCGGCGTGGGTTATACCCATAATACTTAATAGTGGCTTATTATACGCCGTTAAGCTTAGCAACCGTACGCTGTCATTTCCGCCTAATGTCAGCAAGATAGACGTAATTCAGACGCGGAGGCGACCTGTTTTTAGTTAATATCGTGGATCATTGCAGAGGCAGTTATATGACACGTCTGCGGGCCGACATGTTAGCAGTTAGCGAACGGTCAGAAAATTATGATGCTTGTAATAAATTCACTGTATCATTGCGGTGGCATTTACGATTGGTATAGATATATAATCTTAAAGTCTTGCATTGGAATGCTAAGCTTGGTATGTTTCTTTGTGATCGAATCCACCATTGTAAGAATGTCTGACATAGCTCAGAGAATTCACAAGCTTGAAACGACTATGACTTCGGAAGAACCATAGAACCAGACCGATTAAATAGACTTGAAGATGATAGTGAATTCGCTATATTCAGAGTAAACCAAGTTTAAAGGATTATTATGTCAAAGAAATCATAAATTTCAAACTGTTAGACGTTTTTTTAATAAATCTCACTTTTTGGAACTTGTAAAATGGGAAATGTCTTCACTTTTAGAAAAAGATAAAAAAGCAAGATAATGAATTCTGTTAAGGCTATACCTATGAAGCGTTTAAAGCGAAAATCTTTAGTTTTTAATTTGGTTGATTGTTTTAAATTCATACTTTTAAATTGTATATCATGATTCATTTTCCGTTTGCGTTTTTAGGCTAAAAAGTTAAGAATGATCTTGTATCATAATAAAGTAGCTTTTTCGCAAAATTTAGTTCAAATTTAACAACTTTTCCTTATAACCGTCATCTAGACTTAATCATCTTCATGAGTCACACACGGATTCATGTCAGCTAATTATGAGCATTATAATATAATAACACGCGAAACATGTTCCTTCGTTATTACCTGAAGTATTATATACCTGAGTCAGCTTACTGAGAAGACGACTAAGTATGTTTACATCAAATTCTAGAGCATGCGATCATGATTGATATTTAATAGGTCCACTCCACGCTTTGCCCAACGATAATTTGACCTAATAAAAAATTAAAAGCATTTCCAAAACATCATAATGATAACAACAGCATAATTGCTTAATGACGATCCAAATTGTGATTCTATATTATTTATTCATGAGGCGAATGAACGGCTGGTAACCATCGTGTTGCATTCCAAAAGATTAACGTTTAAAAATCGTTTTGAATTTGGAATCTTTTTTCCATAATGTTTTTAAGTTTATGAATTTGGTTTCAGGGTTAATACGTCATATTTTGTAAAGGAAGTGTAGTTCAACAATCAGATAATCATGAAAATTCAGTGATTTCAATTACAAGAAATAAATAATTATTTAACACGAATATTACATTTTTTTGTTTTATTGAATCTATGTTAAAAAGTCCTTTGGATGGCGTACTTCGATGGATTATAGACAAAGATACCAGGACTAGTACCAGGTGCAGCCTGTTGAAGTTTGCTGAATTCGGTACAGCTATTCAATTCCGATTGTACCTACTCGTGCAAGGCAGTAATTTTATTTAGCTACCTAGGTGCATACCTATTATCTAGTATCTACCTAGGGTATCTTTGACCTTCTTTCTAGACTACCGAGAAATATTATCAAGTGCTTCTTCGTTTCCTGACAGCTATATAAGAGACTTTTAGCAAATATGTGTTCCTACTTCTCATTATTGTTGATTAGCACATCCATAGTATTGGGGTTTTCCTCGATTTAGCGAAGGCCTTCGACACGATATCTCGGCCATTACTCGCTGCCCTAGTGCTTGAATGGCCAATCGACCAATTTTATCAAAATCGTTTTTTTATTTCAAACTATAGCAATTTTGATTACGCACCTTACAATATATATTTTTTATTATTATTATTGACCTAACTTCTATTATTTAGCAAAAATAAAATATCCAATCTCCCATATCAAATTTGTTTTTAGTACTTGAGTGGTGTATCTCCTTATTTTGCTCAAATGAACGCATCCAAATATCAGTTTACGTGCTTGTTTGTCCAATCTCCATCGATTGACCAATCATGGCGAAGCATTCCGAAATCACGTGACGCAATTTTGATTTGTTATTTTTTGCTTAGTTTTAGAGTTAGCAGCATTAATTTAACAAAATTAAGCATTTATATTGTTTAAACACTATTTTTTTGTTTCAAAATGTCAGAAAAAAACGGGACAAAGTATATTAAACTAAGTAAAGTGGATTTTGATAGATACGTTGAGATTTTATCGATTTTCTGTTGTTTTAATTCGTTCATATTTATTGTATTTACTTAGGTGTTGTACACAGGATGATTTTAATATGTAGTATGTGAAGTAATAATAAAAACTAGGACTTGGATTTATGTCGGAGTGTTGGGAGTCGGGGGCACAAGAGTTGTATACTTGTGATAAATCTTTTTTTACCCGTAGGTAACAGTATTGTTTGTCCCCGCCTGCAGCACCATGAAGTATTTTATGTTGATATTGTGACACTTGTTTTTTCTTCTGAGTTCTTTTGTAAGCAGTCGGGTTTTTTGTTTTTATAATAATAATTTTATTTCAGACTTTTTAGTGTTTTCACCGAAAAATTCTACTTTTTGGGATGGTTTTTGACAATTTGTGTTAAAACGTGTGCCTAAACGTTATATGATATATATATTTTTGAAAAGGTCTTTTTACGATCTTTCATTTGATACCCATATTGCTAATATAACAAAAAACTCAAGATTATCCCCTCTTTCTTCCACTTTCGGGCGCCATTTTGAAAATTCATATAGCCTATGACACTTTCACAGTTCTGACGAATTCAGCGATTCCTCATATATGTCGAAATCCGTTCAACCGTTTGGGCTGTGGGGCGTCACAAATAAATGGACATACATACAAACATACATACACTCGAAAAACATAACCCTCCTTCTGACGCAGTCGGGTAATAAATTCTTTAATTACTATGTGTTTTTGTGCGTGTATCTACGTGCAAGTATACCTACACATTTGAATCTATTACTCTAGACCTCACTAGAATTCCTCTTATACCCCCCCCCCTTCCCTTCTATACCCCCAAAAGCTTAAAAAACGAAATAGGACTTTATTTCGTAGTAAACATTTTCATTCAATTTATAAAACAACATAATATTATGAAAGGTCTTAGGGCCGCGGGACTCCGGGTCCCCACGACCTGTAGTTATTATTTATACAATTTTATACACGATTTTATAGTATAAAATATAGCCTAAATTCATGACACTAAACCAAGTCTTGTCGGAGTCAAGTCTTGTATTCATATTGTATAAAATTGAACATACTGTATTGCACCAATGATGGTAGTTTGGACAAATAAGCACAAAACGTGCATTTTATTCTTAGGGCTCTATCTCCATGTCACTGTGCTCAATCTCCATGAACAAAATTTTGTTAGAGACGTGTTAGCCAATCTCCAATAATAAAATGAAAAATAGTCATTACTATTATTATTATTTTAAATTACTATTTTAATATACGTAAATAAATGATTCATGTATCTAATTCATAAAAGGTTTTAGTAAAATTTTTAATATTAACCTTTACTAATTAAAAAAAACGTCTCCTGTAAAATTTTATAAATGGTCGATTGGCCATTCAAGCACTAGGGCAGCGTACTGCTGCAGAAGCTCGAATATATGGGGGTCCGAGGTGCAGCTCTTGAATGGTTCACCTCATACCTTAGCGATAGAAAGCAGAGAATTAAGATAGGAGAAATGGTTAGCGAACTTGCTGATTCCAATTTCGGTGTTCCGCAAGGCAGCGCGCTCTCGCCGACCCTTTTTTTGATCTACGTAAACGACCTATGTACTCAAAGCTTCGACAATGCTAAGCTATTTGCTTTCGCTGACGATACGGCTGTTGTTTTCCATGGCAGCACATGGGATAAAGTGACCAAGACAGCTAATGATGGCTTAAATAAACTAGCGAATTGGTTCCAAAAAAATCTCCTCACTGTCAATCCTAACAAAACGAAATACATAGCGTTTAGAATTTCGGCCCGAACTGCTCCTACAACCCCCCTAGAAATAACTCTGCACACATGTAATTTAGACGACAAAATTATTTGTAGTTGCGACCAAATAGAACAGGTAAATAGTACAAGGTACCTCGGCGTGATAATAGATGAAAGACTTAGTTGGGAGAAGCAAATAGAGGCAGTCTCGGCGCGAATAAGAAAGCTGTCATATATATTTAAAAAATTGCGTTCTGTAGCAGATAAAGACATAATAAGACTAGTCTACACCGCTCTTGGACAATCAGTTCTAAGCTATTGCATCGTCGTATGGGGAGCAGCCAGTAAGACACACATGCTCAGGGTTGAGAGAGCACAACGCTGTGAGCTGAAGATTGCATATGGAAAGCCTTGGCGATATCCTACTGACAATCTCTACCAGGAAACAAAATTCCCAAGAGTTAGGCAGATGTACATTATGTCAACAATACTAAAATTTCATGCAAATGCTCTTAATATAAATCACAATACTGGTAGAAGATACAAATGGTATCCCCCTGCACTTCGAACCACCTTTGCTGCACGCTTTTATATGTTTAGGGGACCATTACTTTACAGTAGGCTAAATAATCAGCTAAACATACTACATTCATCGAAGTACATCTGCAGGACCAAGGTCCAACATTGGCTGCTGCAAATGAACTACGAGGATACTGAAAAGTTGTTGACTCAACATAAAATTTAACACACACACACACACACACACACACACACACACACACACACACACACACACACACACAAGCACACACACACACACAAGCACATACATGCATGCTCGCACGAACACATGGACACACATTCACTAGCACCATTAGAAAATAATAATTAAAGATCAACATCCATACTTAGAGTAATAAAACTAGCCATAGTAAGTAACAAAACACTCACCGCTATCTAGTAATTGACTGATTCTGGATGTAAGGGGAGTGACTAGCCACCCACGACACAGGGTATCCTAGTGTGGGGACTAGAGCTCACCAAAATGCTGGATTATGTACTGAACCACTGTATATGATACTTTTATTATTATTTTTGTAACCAATGTTTTATGTGAGAAATAAAGTATTATTATTATTATTATTATTATAGTTCCTCGCTTAATCTCTTTTCGTTTATCGACTATAGTGAGACAAGCGCAACGTATGCCCATTCGCACTAACCTAAAATTACTGCCCTATTATGTCATCAAGTGTTTTATGAATATAAATTCTGTATACTCTAGATGTTGAGTTTTTTATTTTTATAAATGTTCGGTCATGGTTGCTTAGGTTCGATTAGTTGTAATAAGCAAAAAAGGATCCTCAGAGGATCTTTAAGCTACATTAATTTGTGCCATGTTAACGATACTAGAATAATAATTTTGGTCATTAGGGGCACCTAGGTATATAGGGGTTATTGATTATAAAACATATTTTAAACTTTATATTTACTAGCACTGACCTTAGTGAATTTTTCTATTTTTCACTAGTGAACCTAAGAAAGATCGCATTTATTTTTAAACAACATTTGCAACATATTGGTAGCCTAAAAAATACGTGCAATAAGTGTCTCAATTAAAATAAATAATTTCAATTAGGTACATAAGTTATTTCTTGAAGTTTAAATGTTTTTAGATCAATACACACTTATCTTTGGTACATTTACTGGACCTTTCTACAGTCTTACTAATAAAACGCAGTTATAAAGTTATTTCATGTTTAATGTAATTTGTCTTTTCTTACCTTTGACTTCAGATCCGACCGTTATATACTTTTGGCATATAACATTATATAGCACAAATAACAAAGTTTATTAACAGTGTTAATAATTAAGTAAAGTTAACGTTTAATTTGTAATAACACGTAGTAAACCTCCAAACACGTTGCCTCCAATTTAATCATTTACGAATATCTCTTGGGACAGTGGGGTAGTAATTTCAGAGTAATGTGGCCATAAATTAGGAGGTTAATAAAGAGGATTAAAATATTTATTGAATTCTAGGTAACCAAGTTTATTGCAGTAGAAAAACAAACATTCAAAAAAAAGGTATAGATTTAGTAGAGTTTAAGGTAGTAAGTAAGTAAGGTTTGTAGGTATAATTCTGCAGTGGCACTATAGAATTATTAAGTACATGTTGCATTTTATTGTCATTCCTAAAAAATCATTATACTATTTTTTTAAGATTAAGAATTTGTTACTTTTCTTATATGTCAATAGCTGAAAAATCAAAGACGATCCACATCACAGACGATCCACGTGATGGTCTTTTACACACTTACCTCAAAAAAATTATGAGTTATATCAAAACAAATCAATCACTGTTGACACTAAATACGAGTACATGAAATGTGCCTATGCTACACTACAACAACTACTAAGGCTACAACAGCTCGTAGTAGTAGTTGAAAACAAACATTCAAAAAAGGTATAGATCTAGTAGACTTAGTATATGAAGTGGAAGGTAAGGAACTAGTAGGTAAGAAAAGACAAAATGAATTAAACATGAAATCACTGTATACCGCGTTGTATTAGTAAGACCGTAAAAGTGTCCAGTTTATTTTAATTCTACTTCTTTAAGTAGTAGTTGTAGTAGTACTACTACTTACAATTTTGTATTTTATAATTAATTTACTTTGTAATTCCGTTGAGTGCAAAAATACAAAGAATTTTATATACCTACCTACAGTCACCAAATTACATGGTAACCCCTCCCGCAACGCGTTTGTGGGAACGGACATATCAAAATCGACAACGTGGACCATTGGCCCGGAAAATTAAATGCTAATATAAATGATTATATTCTATTTTGTGCGTTCATAACAACATTATAATGAGGGGCTTCGGTCGGTGGAAATGGCTGCTCGCAGACGACTAATTTACCACGATAAACGGAAAACCGATTCATGTAATAAGGATCTAAGCATAATGCATGTCATGTAAACTCTCCATGGACCAGCGTAGTGCTGAATATTTTAACAGTGATAACGAATATTCTAACTGCGCTCACACACATGCGCGCGAACCTTTGTACAAAAATCACGATTTGTCACAGTGTTGATAGCTTGGAATACCAAGAAATTGCCAAAAACTTCGCATAATCATCGGCGAAGGTCCGGACTACACTTGTGCGTTCGCGTATTCGCGCGAATGTGAATGAGCGGCCGTAGGTGAAGGTGATGATTTGATTATAATAATATATTCAGGTAAATCTACTTAAGGTTAAGTTTTTTCCACAATACTAAAACACAAACAAACGATAAAAAAGTCTTTATTTCTGGTGAAACGATTTTTATGTGACTTTGCCTGGGAGATAGAGAAGGGTGTGAGCAACATATAGGCTATTTTTTTATCGCAGAATTTCCGCGGGATCGGGACTCTCGCTGGAAAATCGTTTCGGAAAAGGAAAATCTATGCGCGAACGAAGTCGCGGACTCAGCTCGTACAGAATAATAACAATTTTGTGAATAGACAAGTCTCAGACCATGGTAGAAGCTCCTACCATAGTCATTTTGGGCTGATATATAAAATAAGAATTTCCCTTATGCAATATCTGAAAAGGTTTTGTGTATTCGTCAGGCGTGAGTTTATTTTGTGTTTAAGGGTTCCTGATTCCATTAATACGTAAAAGCGTTATTAATAACTAGCTTTTGCCCGCGGCTTCGCCCGCGTGGAATTCGTTTATATCGCGAACCGGGGAAGTGGGGGAGAAAGTACGTCATCAACTATCTTCCTGGGAAAATTCATCAAAATCGTTGTTTTCATACAAACTTTCATCCCCTATTTCAAGCCTTTAGGGGTTGATTTTTAAAAAAAAATAAAAAATTAGCCTATGTGTGACTCTGGGTCTTCAAATATTTTCATTCCGAATTTCATCCAAATCGGACTGGTGGTTTAGTCGTGAAAACGTCACAGACAGACTTTCGCATTTATAATACTACTATATGTGTGTGCCCGCTACTTCGTACGCGCAGGAGTTTATTCCGCGTAACTCCAGATCCCGCGGGATTTCCAGGAAGACAGACTTGTTAGTTTTATATTAATGTTTGTTTAGAAGCTATTTATACCCCATACGCGAAGAAGGTTTTCCCGCGTAAATTCCGATCCCGCGGGATTTCTGAAAATATCCTATATGTTAATCTAAGTTGCCCTCTTTGTGTGTGCCCGCTACTTCGTACGCGCAGGAGTTTATTCCGCGTAACTCCAGATCCCGCGGGATTTCCGGGAAGACAGACTTGTTAGTTTTATATTAATGTTTGTTAGTTTTATATTAATGTTTGTTTAGAAGCTATTTATACCCCATACGCGAAGAAGGTTTTCCCGCGTAAATTCCGATCCCGCGGGATTTCTGGGATAAAAAATATACTATATGTTAATCTAAGTTGCCCTCTATGCGTGTGCCCGCTACTTCGTATGCGCAGGAGTTTATTCCGCGTAACTCCAGATCCCGCGGGATTTCCGGGAAGACAGACTTGTTAGTTTTATATTAATGTTTGTTAGTTTTATATTAATGTTTGTTTAGAAGCTATTTATACCCCATACGTGAAGAAGGTTTTCCCGCGTAAATTCCGATCCCGCGGGATTTTTGGGATAAAAAATATCCTATATGTTAATCTAAGTTGCCCTCTATGTGTGTGCCAAATTTCATGAAAATCGGTTCAGTAGTTTTTGCGTGAAGGAGTAACAAAGCTATTTATACCCCATACGTGAAGAAGGTTTTCCCGCGTAAATTCCGATCCCGCGGGATTTCTGGGATAAAAAATATCCTATATGTTAATCTAAGTTGCCCTCTATGTGTGTGCCAAATTTCATGAAAATCGGTTCAGTAGTTTTTGCGTGAAGGAGTAACAAACAAACAAACAAACAAATACACAAACTTTCACATTTATAATATTAATAGGAATAATAGGATATGTGTGTGCCCGCTACTTCGTACGCGCAGGAGTTTATTCCGCGTAACTCCAGATCCCGCGGGATTTCCAGGAAGACAGAATTGTTAGTTTTATATTAATGTTTGTTTAGAAGCTATTTATACCCCATACGCGAAGAAGGTTTTCCCGCGTAAATTCCGATCCCGCGGGATTTCTGAAAATATCCTATATGTTAATCTAAGTTGCCCTCTTTGTGTGTGCCCGCTACTTCGTACGCGCAGGAGTTTATTCCGCGTAACTCCAGATCCCGCGGGATTTCCGGGAAGACAGACTTGTTAGTTTTATATTAATGTTTGTTAGTTTTATATTAATGTTTGTTTAGAAGCTATTTATACCCCATACGCGAAGAAGGTTTTCCCGCGTAAATTCCGATCCCGCGGGATTTCTGGGATAAAAAATATCCTATATGTTAATCTAAGTTGCCCTCTATGCGTGTGCCCGCTACTTCGTACGCGCAGGAGTTTATTCCGCGTAACTCCAGATCCCGCGGGATTTCCGGGAAGACAGACTTGTTAGTTTTATATTAATGTTTGTTAGTTTTATATTAATGTTTGTTTAGAAGCTATTTATACCCCATACGTGAAGAAGGTTTTCCCGCGTAAATTCCGATCCCGCGGGATTTCTGGGATAAAAAATATCCTATATGTTAATCTAAGTTGCCCTCTATGTGTGTGCCAAATTTCATGAAAATCGGTTCAGTAGTTTTTGCGTGAAGGAGTAACAAAGCTATTTATACCCCATACGTGAAGATGGTTTTCCCGCGTAAATTCCGATCCCGCGGGATTTCTGGGATAAAAAATATCCTATATGTTAATCTAAGTTGCCCTCTATGTGTGTGCCAAATTTCATGAAAATCGGTTCAGTAGTTTTTGCGTGAAGGAGTAACAAACAAACAAATACACAAACTTTCACATTTATAATATTAATAGGATAATACGATAGGATTAATAGGAAGGATAGCTTTTGCCCGCGGCTTCGCCCGCGTTTAATTCGTTTATATCGCGAACCGGGGAAGTGGGGGAGAAAGTACGTCATCAACTATCTTCCTGGGAAAATTCATCAAAATCGTTGTTTTCATACAAACTTTCATCCCCTATTTCAAGCCTTTAGGGGTTGATTTTTTAAAAAAAATTAGCCTATGTGTGACTCTGGGTCTTCAAATATTTTCATTCCGAATTTCATCCAAATCGGACTGGTGGTTTAGTCGTGAAAACGTCACAGACAGACTTTCGCATTTATAATACTATGTGTGTGCCCGCTACTTCGTACGCGCAGGAGTTTATTCCGCGTAACTCCAGATCCCGCGGGATTTCCAGGAAGACAGACTTGTTAGTTTTATATTAATGTTTGTTTAGAAGCTATTTATACCCCATACGCGAAGAAGGTTTTCCCGCGTAAATTCCGATCCCGCGGGATTTCTGAAAATATCCTATATGTTAATCTAAGTTGCCCTCTTTGTGTGTGCCCGCTACTTCGTACGCGCAGGAGTTTATTCCGCGTAACTCCAGATCCCGCGGGATTTCCGGGAAGACAGACTTGTTAGTTTTATATTAATGTTTGTTAGTTTTATATTAATGTTTGTTTAGAAGCTATTTATACCCCATACGCGAAGAAGGTTTTCCCGCGTAAATTCCGATCCCGCGGGATTTCTGGGATAAAAAATATCCTATATGTTAATCTAAGTTGCCCTCAATGCGTGTGCCAAATTTCATGAAAATCGGTTCAGTAGTTTTTGCGTGAAGGAGTAACAAAGCTATTTATACCCCATACGTGAAGAAGGTTTTCCCGCGTAAATTCCGATCCCGCGGGATTTCTGGGATAAAAAATATCCTATATGTTAATCTAAGTTGCCCTCTATGTGTGTGCCAAATTTCATGAAAATCGGTTCAGTAGTTTTTGCGTGAAGGAGTAACAAACAAACAAACAAACAAATACACAAACTTTCACATTTATAATATTAATAGGAATAATAGGATATGTGTGTGCCCGCTACTTCGTACGCGCAGGAGTTTATTCCGCGTAACTCCAGATCCCGCGGGATTTCCAGGAAGACAGAATTGTTAGTTTTATATTAATGTTTGTTTAGAAGCTATTTATACCCCATACGCGAAGAAGGTTTTCCCGCGTAAATTCCGATCCCGCGGGATTTCTGAAAATATCCTATATGTTAATCTAAGTTGCCCTCTTTGTGTGTGCCCGCTACTTCGTACGCGCAGGAGTTTATTCCGCGTAACTCCAGATCCCGCGGGATTTCCGGGAAGACAGACTTGTTAGTTTTATATTAATGTTTGTTAGTTTTATATTAATGTTTGTTTAGAAGCTATTTATACCCCATACGCGAAGAAGGTTTTCCCGCGTAAATTCCGATCCCGCGGGATTTCTGGGATAAAAAATATCCTATATGTTAATCTAAGTTGCCCTCTATGCGTGTGCCCGCTACTTCGTACGCGCAGGAGTTTATTCCGCGTAACTCCAGATCCCGCGGGATTTCCGGGAAGACAGACTTGTTAGTTTTATATTAATGTTTGTTAGTTTTATATTAATGTTTGTTTAGAAGCTATTTATACCCCATACGTGAAGAAGGTTTTCCCGCGTAAATTCCGATCCCGCGGGATTTCTGGGATAAAAAATATCCTATATGTTAATCTAAGTTGCCCTCTTTGTGTGTGCCAAATTTCATGAAAATCGGTTCAGTAGTTTTTGCGTGAAGGAGTAACAAAGCTATTTATACCCCATACGTGAAGAAGGTTTTCCCGCGTAAATTCCGATCCCGCGGGATTTCTGGGATAAAAAATATCCTATATGTTAATCTAAGTTGCCCTCTATGTGTGTGCCAAATTTCATGAAAATCGGTTCAGTAGTTTTTGCGTGAAGGAGTAACAAACAAACAAATACACAAACTTTCACATTTATAATATTAATAGGATAATACGATAGGATTAATAGGAAGGATAGCTTTTGCCCGCGGCTTCGCCCGCGTTTAATTCGTTTATATCGCGAACCGGGGAAGTGGGGGAGAAAGTACGTCATCAACTATCTTCCTGGGAAAATTCATCAAAATCGTTGTTTTCATACAAACTTTCATCCCCTATTTCAAGCCTTTAGGGGTTGATTTTTTAAAAAAAATTAGCCTATGTGTGACTCTGGGTCTTCAAATATTTTCATTCCGAATTTCATCCAAATCGGACTGGTGGTTTAGTCGTGAAAACGTCACAGACAGACTTTCGCATTTATAATACTATGTGTGTGCCCGCTACTTCGTACGCGCAGGAGTTTATTCCGCGTAACTCCAGATCCCGCGGGATTTCCAGGAAGACAGACTTGTTAGTTTTATATTAATGTTTGTTTAGAAGCTATTTATACCCCATACGCGAAGAAGGTTTTCCCGCGTAAATTCCGATCCCGCGGGATTTCTGAAAATATCCTATATGTTAATCTAAGTTGCCCTCTTTGTGTGTGCCCGCTACTTCGTACGCGCAGGAGTTTATTCCGCGTAACTCCAGATCCCGCGGGATTTCCGGGAAGACAGACTTGTTAGTTTTATATTAATGTTTGTTAGTTTTATATTAATGTTTGTTTAGAAGCTATTTATACCCCATACGCGAAGAAGGTTTTCCCGCGTAAATTCCGATCCCGCGGGATTTCTGGGATAAAAAATATCCTATATGTTAATCTAAGTTGCCCTCAATGCGTGTGCCAAATTTCATGAAAATCGGTTCAGTAGTTTTTGCGTGAAGGAGTAACAAAGCTATTTATACCCCATACGTGAAGAAGGTTTTCCCGCGTAAATTCCGATCCCGCGGGATTTCTGGGATAAAAAATATCCTATATGTTAATCTAAGTTGCCCTCTATGTGTGTGCCAAATTTCATGAAAATCGGTTCAGTAGTTTTTGCGTGAAGGAGTAACAAACAAACAAACAAACAAATACACAAACTTTCACATTTATAATATTAATAGGAATAATAGGATATGTGTGTGCCCGCTACTTCGTACGCGCAGGAGTTTATTCCGCGTAACTCCAGATCCCGCGGGATTTCCAGGAAGACAGAATTGTTAGTTTTATATTAATGTTTGTTTAGAAGCTATTTATACCCCATACGCGAAGAAGGTTTTCCCGCGTAAATTCCGATCCCGCGGGATTTCTGAAAATATCCTATATGTTAATCTAAGTTGCCCTCTTTGTGTGTGCCCGCTACTTCGTACGCGCAGGAGTTTATTCCGCGTAACTCCAGATCCCGCGGGATTTCCGGGAAGACAGACTTGTTAGTTTTATATTAATGTTTGTTAGTTTTATATTAATGTTTGTTTAGAAGCTATTTATACCCCATACGCGAAGAAGGTTTTCCCGCGTAAATTCCGATCCCGCGGGATTTCTGAAAATATCCTATATGTTAATCTAAGTTGCCCTCTTTGTGTGTGCCCGCTACTTCGTACGCGCAGGAGTTTATTCCGCGTAACTCCAGATCCCGCGGGATTTCCGGGAAGACAGACTTGTTAGTTTTATATTAATGTTTGTTAGTTTTATATTAATGTTTGTTTAGAAGCTATTTATACCCCATACGTGAAGAAGGTTTTCCCGCGTAAATTCCGATCCCGCGGGATTTCTGGGATAAAAAATATCCTATATGTTAATCTAAGTTGCCCTCTATGTGTGTGCCAAATTTCATGAAAATCGGTTCAGTAGTTTTTGCGTGAAGGAGTAACAAAGCTATTTATACCCCATACGTGAAGAAGGTTTTCCCGCGTAAATTCCGATCCCGCGGGATTTCTGGGATAAAAAATATCCTATATGTTAATCTAAGTTGCCCTCTATGTGTGTGCCAAATTTCATGAAAATCGGTTCAGTAGTTTTTGCGTGAAGGAGTAACAAACAAACAAACAAACAAATACACAAACTTTCACATTTATAATATTAATAGGAATAATAGGATATGTGTGTGCCCGCTACTTCGTACGCGCAGGAGTTTATTCCGCGTAACTCCAGATCCCGCGGGATTTCCAGGAAGACAGAATTGTTAGTTTTATATTAATGTTTGTTTAGAAGCTATTTATACCCCATACGCGAAGAAGGTTTTCCCGCGTAAATTCCGATCCCGCGGGATTTCTGAAAATATCCTATATGTTAATCTAAGTTGCCCTCTTTGTGTGTGCCCGCTACTTCGTACGCGCAGGAGTTTATTCCGCGTAACTCCAGATCCCGCGGGATTTCCGGGAAGACAGACTTGTTAGTTTTATATTAATGTTTGTTAGTTTTATATTAATGTTTGTTTAGAAGCTATTTATACCCCATACGCGAAGAAGGTTTTCCCGCGTAAATTCCGATCCCGCGGGATTTCTGGGATAAAAAATATCCTATATGTTAATCTAAGTTGCCCTCTATGCGTGTGCCCGCTACTTCGTACGCGCAGGAGTTTATTCCGCGTAACTCCAGATCCCGCGGGATTTCCGGGAAGACAGACTTGTTAGTTTTATATTAATGTTTGTTAGTTTTATATTAATGTTTGTTTAGAAGCTATTTATACCCCATACGTGAAGAAGGTTTTCCCGCGTAAATTCCGATCCCGCGGGATTTCTGGGATAAAAAATATCCTATATGTTAATCTAAGTTGCCCTCTATGTGTGTGCCAAATTTCATGAAAATCGGTTCAGTAGTTTTTGCGTGAAGGAGTAACAAAGCTATTTATACCCCATACGTGAAGAAGGTTTTCCCGCGTAAATTCCGATCCCGCGGGATTTCTGGGATAAAAAATATCCTATATGTTAATCTAAGTTGCCCTCTATGTGTGTGCCAAATTTCATGAAAATCGGTTCAGTAGTTTTTGCGTGAAGGAGTAACAAACAAACAAATACACAAACTTTCACATTTATAATATTAATAGGATAATACGATAGGATTAATAGGAAGGATAGCTTTTGCCCGCGGCTTCGCCCGCGTTTAATTCGTTTATATCGCGAACCGGGGAAGTGGGGGAGAAAGTACGTCATCAACTATCTTCCTGGGAAAATTCATCAAAATCGTTGTTTTCATACAAACTTTCATCCCCTATTTCAAGCCTTTAGGGGTTGATTTTTTAAAAAAAATTAGCCTATGTGTGACTCTGGGTCTTCAAATATTTTCATTCCGAATTTCATCCAAATCGGACTGGTGGTTTAGTCGTGAAAACGTCACAGACAGACTTTCGCATTTATAATACTATGTGTGTGCCCGCTACTTCGTACGCGCAGGAGTTTATTCCGCGTAACTCCAGATCCCGCGGGATTTCCAGGAAGACAGACTTGTTAGTTTTATATTAATGTTTGTTTAGAAGCTATTTATACCCCATACGCGAAGAAGGTTTTCCCGCGTAAATTCCGATCCCGCGGGATTTCTGAAAATATCCTATATGTTAATCTAAGTTGCCCTCTTTGTGTGTGCCCGCTACTTCGTACGCGCAGGAGTTTATTCCGCGTAACTCCAGATCCCGCGGGATTTCCGGGAAGACAGACTTGTTAGTTTTATATTAATGTTTGTTAGTTTTATATTAATGTTTGTTTAGAAGCTATTTATACCCCATACGCGAATGCGTGTGCCAAATTTCATGAAAATCGGTTCAGTAGTTTTTGCGTGAAGGAGTAACAAAGCTATTTATACCCCATACGTGAAGAAGGTTTTCCCGCGTAAATTCCGATCCCGCGGGATTTCTGGGATAAAAAATATCCTATATGTTAATCTAAGTTGCCCTCTATGTGTGTGCCAAATTTCATGAAAATCGGTTCAGTAGTTTTTGCGTGAAGGAGTAACAAACAAACAAACAAACAAATACACAAACTTTCACATTTATAATATTAATAGGAATAATAGGATATGTGTGTGCCCGCTACTTCGTACGCGCAGGAGTTTATTCCGCGTAACTCCAGATCCCGCGGGATTTCCAGGAAGACAGAATTGTTAGTTTTATATTAATGTTTGTTTAGAAGCTATTTATACCCCATACGCGAAGAAGGTTTTCCCGCGTAAATTCCGATCCCGCGGGATTTCTGAAAATATCCTATATGTTAATCTAAGTTGCCCTCTTTGTGTGTGCCCGCTACTTCGTACGCGCAGGAGTTTATTCCGCGTAACTCCAGATCCCGCGGGATTTCCGGGAAGACAGACTTGTTAGTTTTATATTAATGTTTGTTAGTTTTATATTAATGTTTGTTTAGAAGCTATTTATACCCCATACGCGAAGAAGGTTTTCCCGCGTAAATTCCGATCCCGCGGGATTTCTGAAAATATCCTATATGTTAATCTAAGTTGCCCTCTTTGTGTGTGCCCGCTACTTCGTACGCGCAGGAGTTTATTCCGCGTAACTCCAGATCCCGCGGGATTTCCGGGAAGACAGACTTGTTAGTTTTATATTAATGTTTGTTAGTTTTATATTAATGTTTGTTTAGAAGCTATTTATACCCCATACGCGAATGCGTGTGCCAAATTTCATGAAAATCGGTTCAGTAGTTTTTGCGTGAAGGAGTAACAAAGCTATTTATACCCCATACGTGAAGAAGGTTTTCCCGCGTAAATTCCGATCCCGCGGGATTTCTGGGATAAAAAATATCCTATATGTTAATCTAAGTTGCCCTCTATGTGTGTGCCAAATTTCATGAAAATCGGTTCAGTAGTTTTTGCGTGAAGGAGTAACAAACAAACAAATACACAAACTTTCACATTTATAATATTAATAGGATAATACGATAGGATTAATAGGAAGGATAGCTTTTGCCCGCGGCTTCGCCCGCGTTTAATTCGTTTATATCGCGAACCGGGGAAGTGGGGGAGAAAGTACGTCATCAACTATCTTCCTGGGAAAATTCATCAAAATCGTTGTTTTCATACAAACTTTCATCCCCTATTTCAAGCCTTTAGGGGTTGATTTTTTAAAAAAAATTAGCCTATGTGTGACTCTGGGTCTTCAAATATTTTCATTCCGAATTTCATCCAAATCGGACTGGTGGTTTAGTCGTGAAAACGTCACAGACAGACTTTCGCATTTATAATACTATGTGTGTGCCCGCTACTTCGTACGCGCAGGAGTTTATTCCGCGTAACTCCAGATCCCGCGGGATTTCCAGGAAGACAGACTTGTTAGTTTTATATTAATGTTTGTTTAGAAGCTATTTATACCCCATACGCGAAGAAGGTTTTCCCGCGTAAATTCCGATCCCGCGGGATTTCTGAAAATATCCTATATGTTAATCTAAGTTGCCCTCTTTGTGTGTGCCCGCTACTTCGTACGCGCAGGAGTTTATTCCGCGTAACTCCAGATCCCGCGGGATTTCCGGGAAGACAGACTTGTTAGTTTTATATTAATGTTTGTTAGTTTTATATTAATGTTTGTTTAGAAGCTATTTATACCCCATACGCGAAGAAGGTTTTCCCGCGTAAATTCCGATCCCGCGGGATTTCTGGGATAAAAAATATCCTATATGTTAATCTAAGTTGCCCTCAATGCGTGTGCCCGCTACTTCGTACGCGCAGGAGTTTATTCCGCGTAACTCCAGATCCCGCGGGATTTCCGGGAAGACAGACTTGTTAGTTTTATATTAATGTTTGTTAGTTTTATATTAATGTTTGTTTAGAAGCTATTTATACCCCATACGTGAAGAAGGTTTTCCCGCGTAAATTCCGATCCCGCGGGATTTCTGGGATAAAAAATATCCTATATGTTAATCTAAGTTGCCCTCTATGTGTGTGCCAAATTTCATGAAAATCGGTTCAGTAGTTTTTGCGTGAAGGAGTAACAAAGCTATTTATACCCCATACGTGAAGAAGGTTTTCCCGCGTAAATTCCGATCCCGCGGGATTTCTGGGATAAAAAATATCCTATATGTTAATCTAAGTTGCCCTCTATGTGTGTGCCAAATTTCATGAAAATCGGTTCAGTAGTTTTTGCGTGAAGGAGTAACAAACAAACAAACAAACAAATACACAAACTTTCACATTTATAATATTAATAGGATTATGTCGGAGTCTGGGCATCGAGAAAATAAATATAGATACGAGAGAGCTTTTTGAAAGCGTTCGATGAACTCGATACTGACAGATATTTTTCTGGAGTTGGTTGCAAGGTCGGCTGGTGAACAGTTGAAGTCGTGGTGACAGTTATATCTTAAGTTGTGTCTACGTAATTATGGTATCAATGTAACGATTATTGTTTGGTGGTGCCTTATTAAATCAGCGCTTCCCACGCAACGGCCACATGAGAATATCGGCTCATTACATACCTAGAGAAGTTAGTCAGGATGCCGTTAAATATATTTTTTATGCTTTTGCATTTTCTTCTCCAGTTACAACTTTAATGCTCCTGACGTGCTTTGGCAACGGTGATTACTCTCCATCATCAGACAAATGGGCTGCTCGTTTGACGAATATTTTTAAAAATGCATTACCGGCTAAAGAAGAGAAAAGAAACAACGTCAATTGGTTACATAAAAAAGAAAGTATAGCCTCGAAACCCCGACTCATTTGGCGAATGATTCAAGCAAGACGATGACAGTTTTCACCGAAATAACAGGGACTCTAACTTTAAGACCGCTCACTCACATTCGCACGTTTTCCAAGCTGTGGAACGTTCGCGTTGTCTCCTACACAATTGTGTAACATTCGTGCAATATACAAATGTTCGCACGCATATGAGTAACCGCCGTAAGTTTAATAGTATCTTTAATCTAGCTGCTAAATTGTAGCCCAATTAATTTAAAATTCGATCAACTTGAATTCCAGTATTTTATAAACAGACACGCTAAAATTGCTTCTAAACTTGATATAATGAGCGTCAATAAATTATTTTATATAAAGAAAAGATAATGAATATAACTTTTAGTGAAAAAATTACGAATCAAAGTTTTTGAGCAAGGGACCCTAAAACTACCCTCCCGGCATATAAGTACTAGGAATACCCTTAAAGCAAACACAACCCCCTCTAGTGGAGCATTTTGTAATTCCAAACGCATAGGCCTTGCCTTTGTCTCATCTTTTGAATGCAGATACAATGCTCTAACACACAATAAGGTACCCTCTGTCAAATTTTCAACCCATTCTAGCCTTTATTGTGAACCCTTTTTATAGAAATGCAAGCCTTTTTGCTATATGAGGACACAATGTAATATTTGGCTGCGTCTTTAAGTAGGGTCCGTTTTGATTAGCATGCTCAACAGCACTTAAGATTTCATTAATTTTAACATGCAGTTTTGTTGCTATATTATAACTTTAAATTAATGATTTTACATTTTTATTCAAGAAATGAGTTTTTAAAAAAGGGAAATTAAAAATTAAAAATAATATTAATCTCTTACAAACACCATACTTTTTCATTAATTATGGATGAACAGGCATCTATTAGGTACTATTTTTTCTTGGAATACGGCAACAGATTTTTTATACACTTATGTGTATAAAAACAGTTTGTTTTATATACCTATAAATATAAAACACTATTTCAGTTGCATTGTTCATCTTGTACAATATAACAATCAGTCTCCTTAATTAACCTAAAAGGAGATATCATAAATCATTGCTAGCTGAGTCTGACCCTCGAGAATAATTATTAGCATTGTAAATCATCTATTATTTCGGGCTATAAAATAAAAAAGAATTTGTATAAATATATAAAGAAGGACCCTGTAAGGAGAGTTTGGTCGGACATAAATACTCTGTGATTTCAATGGAAGCGTGGATGCGTTGGGGTAAGTATATGTGAACACTTTGAAATATGACTTAAACTTAGTTAAATTATGACTTAAACGTAGTTAGTCAATCAGTTAAATTGTCTATAATACACGCAACATGGTAGACATATCTGCATATATAAAGGTACATAATAAGCATGACTAAGTACTCCGCTTCGGTAGTCAGCGACGCGTTGGTGAAGCTGTCATCGGTGTAGCTTATAAGGTGTCTATCACAATATGCTGTCTGCTCATAAATAAGTGAGTAAATAAAGGTCTCCAAACATTATGTTCGCCAGCTGTAGACATAATTGCGTTTTACAAAAAAAAATAACCAACTTCAACATCGTCTAGATTCAATTCAACCCATCTAGGTAAAGTTCTCGTCACCACAATTTAAATTTAACTAAGCCCAAAAGCAAGGTAATTCGTGTTAACCGTTGAGGAGTTCCCTCGACTGTCTTTGCTGCTTCATCAGATCGACTCCAGAACTTCTTTAAGACATTTCCGCCTACCGCTGTAATATTTAGTTCGTACACCATGCTGATTTATACTGATCAAAAATTACATTATTCTGCTGAAAAATGGTTACTGTAAGCACTTACATACCATAAGGATAGGACGTTAACAGCGCAACCTTAAGTGCTAACCGCCGATTATCCAAGTTATACGACCACTAAATCACCTTACACTTAGCCCTTTGCGTCACCCCTGTGAACTATACCCAGTAATATTGAAGAATTGCCCCATCACAAAAGGGTTTCATATTTCGTTACGTTCAATAAAAGACCTTCGTCGTAAAAATTGCAAATAAGGCCGATTTTAATATATGATAGTCGCGTAATGAAATGGACGAGACTGCTCACTTGTCTCATACACAGCGACCAACTAACTTTTGACGACCCGGGTGGCACAATGGTTAAAACGTCGGAGCGTCGGTCTTGGTTCGATTCCCAGCGAGACGGAATTTTCGTCTCCGTTCTCGGTCTGGGTGTGTATCCTTGTCTTGTGTGTTGTTCATGGCACCCATGACACAGAAAATCCTCTTGTGGGGCTATGAGTGGGGTCACTATCTGAAAGACCTTTTCGCTGATAGACAATTGTGCTGTATGACATAAAAGCAGAATACCCCGTTAGCAGAAAGTCAACTGAGCTGGACGACATAAAAGCCGAATGAACTTGTAGCAAAATGTGTAACATTATATATTTTTTTATATTCTTAAACATCAATCGCCATGATCAAGAGACACTTTGCTTTTGTAATAAATAACACTCATACATAGATCGATAGTAAGATTCCTCGAGTGTGGAAGTCATGGACAAGGCACAAAGACAGGAACACAAACTTCTTGTTATTGGGAATCTACGTATGTATGTAACGCCATATAGATAGTCAAAAAGGCCTTTAATTTCATGGCCCCGATATCTAACCCTCATAAGTTCGATGCGCTAGTGACATAATATTTGTTTTTTATATCATTGGCTGGTTAAAATCATAGAATGACAAAATAAGTATTGTTTAATCTTATGTGCTAGCTATTACACCTAGCATATCCTACAAAGTAATTGTAGTTAAAGTTGTTTAAGAAGCATGTAAAAGCACAACTCGTAGACAAAAGCTACTATAGTATACAGGAATATTTAAATGACAAAAAGGCATGGAAATTACCAACTCTGCAACCAGCTCCGCTAGGTTAGTGCTTACCTGTATTAATTAAGTAATATTGTAATTTTTATTTTAAAAGATGCGGAGGAGTTTTTTTGCCGTTTTTTTCTCCTCAAGCACTTTTCCAAAACGGCGGTAGAATCAAAAAATTGACGTTCATAGTGAATTTGTAAATTCCTAGATGAAATAAACAGTTTGACTTTGACTTTGAAGTAGTTTACATGGCATAAACACACCCTTGCACGAGTCGTAGTCACAACTAAAAGTCTGTTCCAATCCTCGTTTACTAGCACGTGGTGAAACAAAGATTTCAGTAAAGTAATTTTCGTGGAAAAGTTATGATTCCAATTCATTTTAGGGATGAGTTGGCGCGCGGATGAAATTTATTCACGAGCTAAACTTTTTGGTAGAGATCCTACGAAATCTGTGATGGCAAACTTTCCCTACGTGTCGCTGTGAACTAATAAATTTAATACTAGTTTTGCTGAACATTTTTATGTTTTACATGAAAAGTTGATCGAACATACCTATAGTTTTCGTTCGCTCGTCGGCCTCAATTTAATAAACTGTTTTTATTTTTAGTTATTCTCTTTTTTACTTTCGGCGCACAAAAAATTAAATGAAGTTGAGACGTGTAGGTAAATGTTTTATTCAAATTTCAATTTTCAATAAAATAAAATTTTGTTATTTGATGCTCATGTCTACGCAAAATAAAGTTGCAAAAACAAGAATAACAAATAAACACTCATTTACAACAATTTTAAAATATTACACATCACGATCCACTGGTATAAATATAAAGAATATATTATAAATGTAATAAGTTGTATGCAAAAACAATTCATTATAGACAATTAACCGTAAAAATTACCAACACCTGACACGACGTTTACATATTGTATTTCAATTACATTATTATAAAGAAAGAAAAAGAGAAAGAGAGAGAGAGAGTGTAAGTATATAGACAGGTCGGCGTGAAAGCGTCTCATCAGGTCTGTTGTGAAGAGTTACCAGAACAAATAAGACCTGTACTAAACAAGGTCAAGACAAAAAATAGGGTATCAAAAGAAAAAAAGACATTGGCAACGTACTGGACATCCCTACGACTCGACAACCATACGACTGGGCATCCCTAGAGATATGGATATTTCTGGACAGTAGCTATCGTATACTGCTCAATGCTTTTTCTTCAAAACAGCCTTAAAATCATTTGTTTCTACATTTCCTTCGCACAAGCTGCGGTCAAAGAAACCACATGCTTCCAAGACGCAAATACGCCATTGTGTAATAAACCACGAACAAAATGCTCTTCACAAATGACGGGCAAATGAGGTGTCCGCCGGTGAGTGATCGACGTTTCCTTGTAATTGGAAAAGGTGAGTTATGCCCTTGAAGTCCTTGCGCCCTGGTACTTTGTCATAACATAGTATGGCTAGTTCTGTGGTCACTGCAATACAACAGCCCGACATTAAATTCTGAGTCAACTACGGAGTTTTCTACGGATTAAATTTCGGCTCAATTTAACCCCAAAAAGTGGGTTAAATTTCACTTCCAAGATTTGATTACATACCAATATTGAGACAGAAACGAAACTACAAAACATGTAATATTAATACAATCACACATAATAAACACGAGGTTTGGTGGAATCCGGTCACACTGTTCCTATTACTCAATAAAACCCGGTACAAAATTACTGCAATCATTCCACTATCTAACAATTGCATGCAAAACCCGTGTTATTATCAGCCACTTACAAAATACGTTCTACTCCCTAGAGCTTTCCCTATAGCACTATGTCATTATGAAACCCTAAGTAATGTTTATAAAAATAGCCAACCACTTAAACAACTGCTCAAGTGTGAAACTGTTAGGGTCTGCAGAAGTGGGATTGAAGTTTGCAAAATAATAGAGTGATGAATAAAAATGTGTGCGACCTGTGCGAGTAATAAATTTGCGCTTCAATTTCTTTGTGAATGTATGGCAAAAAACTATTTGACTGATAAATTATATTTTATTGTACTGGGACTCCTTTTTGTGGAGGGGCTGAAATAATACTGAGAACGCGTTTGATATGGAATCGCCACTCCCCGCTAAAACTTAATTTGTTACCTGTGCATACAGTTCAATTTAGATTGTAGACAAATTTTACTTGCGGCTATTTAAATTCTCGCCGTCATCTGCAATGTACCTTAATCACAGCTACATAAAGCTGGCATTTGGGCGTGATGCAATTAGAACGAATTCCATATATACGACCCGAATGGCGCAATGGTTTACACGCTGGATCGCTGTTCCGAGGGTCCTGGGTTCGATTCCCAGCGAGGCGGCGATTTGAATGATGAATTTGAATTTCCGTTCTCGATCTGGATGTGTGTCCTTGTCTTGTGTGTTGTCCAAGGCACCCACGACACAGGGAATCCTAGTGTGGGGCTTTGAGTGTGTAGCGTTATATCGAACGGGAACTCGGTTACTATCTCAACGACGACCACTAATCGTGGCTAGTGTAATACTTTTTCAGCTATAAACTAAAAGAAATGCAAATGTTAGTCTGAATAGAGCAGGTTAAATAATTAGATCAATTAATTAATGAAACTGACCCACTTTACTCGAATCGGCGATGTGTCACTGAATCACCAATTAAAAACTACTTAAGAACCTTTTAGTTCAAATGGTCCACTCCACTATAATTTTAATCTGACTCACTGGCGGGACAGAATTGCTTTTTGAAAATACTTCATTTAAAGCATACTACTTAATATTCAAAAATGCTTGTGCAAGTAATGCTATTATTCAGAAACTTTAATTGTAGATGCATTGGAGATCTGAATTTGAATCCTATATGTATATGCTCTTGTTTTGATCATGATAATACAACTATCTTCTTGTCTTAATTTATACCTAACAAAGAAAGGCCACTCGCTCATTACGTAATATTAAAGCTCGTTTGATTTAACAGAGAGGTAAGTTTAGTTAGTAGAAGTCCGCTAAAAACAGATTTTGCCATGTAACACCACTCAAGGAGAAAAATAGGGTTCGAAAATTTGTCAAGTAGGTACATACTTCCACTCGGGCTATACCGTGGGTAAGAACTAGTTATAAATAATTTAAATAGTTTGCCTTACCTGTAAGGCGCTGTCTCTGTCAAGTGTCACCCACATGTCATCAACGCGCCAAAAGATCCTTGTACGACAATAGATTAATCTTGCTCTAATTCTTCTATTCATTCAATATTTTTGTTATATTTTCATCAATTATAACGACTTATTTAAGTAAGTTTACGTCCTTTGAAAGTATAATATAAAACGTTAAATTAACAAGCTATCAAGGAATTATTATTAGCTTCAAAATAATTTCTAAGATTTGTTACCAATATTATACGACGACGAGAACTAATTATTCGTTGAAAATTTTAGTAGGTATAATTTACTTTTTTTGCGATTGGGTTCTATAAAGAATTTGATTTAATGCATCCCACACAATTGCCAGCTTTTTATTCCTGTAATTAAGGTGCCTTGTTGAATGACAGTGAGAATTTAAAATGCCGTAAGTCAATTTTGCTAACCAGCTAAATTGAACAGTGAACACCGATATTAAATTTGTTTTTGGCGAGGAATGATAATTCCTTATTCTCTGCGACTCAGGTATAGATTTTATATTTTTTGTTAATACATTATTTACTTACTATTTTAATGTTGATTTGATTATTATCAAGTATCGGTATGTGAACAGTAACCCATTGCCCACTACTAAGCAAGGGTGTCTCGTAGTCATTGAGGAGGCCTAGAGCATACTCCACCATGCAGCTCCAGATTGCTGCTCGATTGGTGAAGAGGTTAGTGACCAAAAATGTTGTCACTATATTTGTCATTATAATGTTCACTTAATTCAACTACCGACGTTCGCGCCTGTAGCATATAGTTTTTTCGATCACTGTGCTATAAGCGCAATCTATCAATACCAAATTGTACATATGAAATATACACAAATATTAACTACTAGAGAACCGCCCGCGCTTCGCTTCGGGACCCGTAGGTAACAGCCGCGTAGGTCTCGCTCCCGAAGGAATTTAGGCTAAAAAGTAGCCTACTACTCGCTCTCTTCACTCCACCCTGTCTGAGGTGTGTGGAGCCCTCGGGACAGTTAGTTCCCCTTTGGGGGTGTCTCTCGCGGCCCGTTAAAACGGGCCGGTCCTTGGGTTGGGCTCTAAGGCCCTTGGTTGTCCATCTGTGGTTAACCAATAGGTCAAGTCCGGTGAGTGGCGGCCTTTTTACAGGCCACAGAGTCTTAAACGGGATGGGGTTCATCTCCACGCCGCCGAGGCGATCGAGGCCCTACCGGGTGAATCCCACTGGTGGGAAGCCCAGCAGGAGCCGATCAGCGCCGGGCGACGACTTACGAAGCCCCAGTATCAGTCAGTGCTAGGCCCGTCCCGCGCAACCAGCAAGTCGGCAAGCGGTCAGCAAGCGGTCCGGTGGACGGGTGTGGAGCGGCGCCAGGTCCTGCAGATGCGGGAACCGCGACGCGTCGACACGCCCGAACATGTTGCGTGCCAATCTCTCGATGAAGTCGTCCAGGCTCTCGACTCGAAGGTCCCTCTGGATGACGGCGTTCCTGACGTACCTCGGCGCACCAGTCAGTTGGCGGAGCGCAATCGCCTGAACCGCGCGCATCCTTTTGCGCTGCGGTTCGCTGGCGAGCGCGTACCACGCCGGTGCCGCGTACGTGAGGCGGGATCTGATGTAGGTCTTGTAGACCCCGAGCTTCAGTCCGAGAGGGAGGCTCGAGGAGAGCACTGGTTTCTGCCATCGCGCTTCTGGAATTCGCGACGGCTTTCGTAACCTGTGGCTTCATCGAAAGTCTTCCGTCGATTTTGCCCCCAGGTATTTGGCCTGTGGGGCCCATTGGATATCTTGTCCGTTAAGCTCCAGAGTAGGGTCCCGCCTGTTGAGGTATCCTCTTATGTTCACGGCCTGCGTCTTCCCGACATTCACCGACAGTCTCCACGCGGTAAGCCATTCGGGGAGGGCATCAAGCGCACGCTGCATCTTGACGATGGCGTGGGTTCTATTCAGCGACGTGGTGATGTACGCCACATCATCGGCATACAGGGCAAGCGACGCCCCCCCTGCCGCCGGGATGTCGTCGGTGTAGCAGGCGTAGCAGACCGGGGACAGGCAACTCCCTTGCGGGACGCCGGCTGCGATCGGACGCTCGGTGGATTCGGCGTCTTTAACCACTACTCTGAAGCTTCTATTTTCGAGGAAACTGGAGATCACCTTAACGGCACTCCGGGGCGCCGACGACTGCGAGATCTTGTAGAGAATAAGCCGTCGTGCCAAACACGGTCGAACGCCTTTTCCATGTCGAGGAATACTGCACACACGCATTCTCTCTTATTCAGAGCCGCGGTAACGGTGTGCAACACCCTCGACAGTGTAGCCGTGCTGTTCAGCGGCATCAAAAAGTAGCCTTCCACTTCTGTTGGCAGCTAGGCTATTCCACCCCGGATGCAGTTCCAGTTGCCCGCGCCCACCACCGGTGTCGGCGAGTCCAGCAACTTGCGGACATCAGCCAACAGGATAGTGCCAGCGGGCGGGCGGTACACTGAATACAGCCGGAGCGGGGAGTTCTCGAGGCAGAACTAAAGTAGCCTATTACATTTGCCTATGACTTAAGTAAATTACATGTAGTATTTCATAGCGTAATTCAGAACTTGCAAATTAACGCCATCTATTAACAACTCCGAAAATAAATATCTAGCAACTAACAAAACATCGATCTTCCCATGGGAATGGGATGTTGTTTCGCGGTAAAAAGTAGCCTACGTCACTCTCCACCCTCCTAACTATCCCCACACACATAAACCTTACCATATAATAGCTTTGTTGCGACGTGAAAGCGTCACAAACAAACAAACAAACAAACAAACACAATTTCACATTTATAATATTAGTAAGGATATTAAAACCTTTGACCTTTATCAAGTTTACAAGCAACCGAAAAGTAATTATTCCCGCTAAATTACGTGACCCCTTGGCGTTGATATCCTCTGTAATTATTCCTCGATTAAACTTATTGCCGCTGTTGTAATATTTACGCAACAAAAACTTATATCAAACAGTATTGCGTTACATCCGATGTAAGGTCTCATGGTAATTAAATGGGAAGAATTTAAAACTGCCATCTGTTTAATTGATGACCCGTATGCACAAAGATTACCATGCCTAAATGCAGTTTAAATGACTGGATTGGATCACAGGTGGCATTCACACACACTCATAGTGAGGGACTCCTAAAAGTCAAAAGTGAGTACCTTGGGATTCGAACTCGGAACCCTCGAGTAGACTTCTTATTATATTAAATAGTAAACCCGCCCTTCTTCTCGATATAGATTCGTACAAGTACCTATACAATTTTATTTTGTAAGATATATCTACTATTAATAAATCAGATTAATGATTACACTACAACAACATATCACATCATCTTAGGTAGTAAGCACCAGTGCAGAGACCTCGACGTCAATATGATTCCTACTTTGTATCTTGACGGCACTCCAATAAACTACACAAATACAGCAAAAAAATTAGGAGTTATCTTTGACCAAAATCTGTCGTGGAGTGCTCATGTCAGTCACGTTAGCAAGAAAATTCACTTTTCTTTGCACTCGCTGAAACGTCTACAAATTTTTTTGCCTTTGAAAACTAAGATTACACTTGCCCAGACGCTTATTCTTCCTATACTTGATTATGCTGATACCTGCTATCTGGACGCCAATGAGGAGCTAGTAAACAAACTTGAGCGCTTGCAGAATCTGGCTATTCGTTTCATATTTGGATTAAGGAAATTTGACCATGTTTCTCAATTTCGCAAGAATCTCAAGTGGCTCCCAATCCGTCTTCGACGAAACACTAGGATATTATGCCTCCTTTTCAATATACCCCATTCCCCTACCTCTCCTTCTTATCTACGTGACAGATTCTCCTATGCCCGTCCAACAGAAATGCCTTGCAGGTCTAGTGTAAGAACCAAGCTTAAATTTCCTCCTCACAAATCTAGTTATTACTCCCATTCTTTTACTGTCCATGCTGTGAGATTATGGAACTCCCTTCCGCTTAACTTAAGAGACGCTAAAACGCTGCCTAAATTTAAATCTCTGTTAAAGGAACATTATCTCCGTTCCTGTGACTGACCACTGCAACCATCGTATATAAGTATGTATATATATGTTATTAATACTTTTCTTTTAATTGTATATACCTATTCTATATATTTTATATTTATATGTATATAGATAATTATGTATTCCATTTAGTATAATATATGTATTTACCTGTGCAAGTCTATATTATGCAATGTATATATCTATGTATCTTATTTAAGTACATGCTTAGTTTGCTTTACCAATGCAATTCTCCTCTTTACGGGTCTGCTGGAAGAGATTCCTGTATGGGATAAGCAGCACCCCAGTGCTAAACTTTCGATATGTATTGTTTATCAATGTAATTGTTTGTGTGTACTGAAATAAATAAATAAATAAAAAAACATAAATAGAACATTTTCATTCTCAATAGACGCAACCTCGTCACAGCACCCGGTATAGGTAAACGTAAAATCTAGCACCGTAAATATCCTTAAATAAAACAAAATAAAAACCAAAAACATAACTGAAGTCGTCAAAGCTCTGAAAATTACAACAATTAAGGACAATCCAGCTGTTGGCCGGCGACACGCGGACCACGAGACCATGAGACCGCGAGACCACGAGACCAGGAGACCACAAAACGGGGAGACCACTGGGTCTTCAGACAAATAAAGCGAGGACACTAATTAGTGCAGCGGGACCAAGTTTGCGATCGCGGTCGCAGAGTGACGCTTTGTTTGCGACAGGGTTGTAAGGGCTAAGGTAGTTCGGATACGGTCGTTGGGTTTTGATGTGCATCGGATATGGACGCTTATTTTTTTGTATAAAATTGTATTAAAAAGTATACTTTTTTTTCTTATAATTTGCTCGTAAGTCAATTAGTGCATGATAGTTGAAACGCATAAATAAAAAAATGTAACTAAATTATTGCTATAAAATATGAGGATAAGACCCTCACCAACTAAGTACGTTTATATTCTCATTTTGCTCTACATGTTAAAAAAAAACATATTTGCATAAGTACTTCCATACTGAAAAAGCTCATCTTTATACCAAATCGTCACTTCCGGCTTACTCCAATTGAAGGAAAAATTTATTATAGTATATAGTTTAATGCATAATATGTATACGAAAATTTCCATGGTAACGTCCTTATTTGTTACTGGGGGCTTGTAGTTTTGTGGCTTCGGACACGATGTGTGTGCGTGCGTGGTCAAATGCATGTTCAACGAAAAGTTTGATTACTGGGCACAATTTGAGTTTTAAAATTTTCCCTTGCTCTTTGAAGAATGATTGCTTAATTAAATTTGGTACATTGTGTTTTGGAAAAAATATTGTTGTAAAAAAGTTATCATGGGAATTGTAACCAACCAATAAAAGGCTATCAGTGCCTCTATTATGAGTTTTTAATACTATAGTTTACTCCTACACGCTAGCGACTATCGTTTAGAATTTGTATGAGAATCCGTACAGCGCATCTAGCGGTTACGATACTGAACTACAATTCTCATACAAATTCTAAACGTTAACTGCAATAGTAACGTCCTTTACGTTTACTACAACAACTCATAATAGAGGCACTGTTCTTCTCGTATTTAATAGTGAAAGAAAATAAGTTGAAGTATTTTCTTTTATTACAAAGATACTTCACTAATTTACTATTCAAATTATATCATAAAGTTTCTAAAATCCAAAATACATTTACACTTCGACCGAAACAACGACTATTCTCATCTCGTCAACGCAAAATTCAAAATAATATTTTCAAAATAAGCAGCCAATTTCACACCTGGTTCGTTCCTGGGCAAGTTCCTATGGGAGCTAGGAACGTGTCGGTGTCGTATGTCAACTAATTAGTGCAAGCGCTGACGCGGAATGAGTGACGACGGAACGAATGCAAAGGTGCCGAGTGAAACGCCATGGTGTTTCGGTTGACCGAACTGTGACGAAAAAAGAATGTGCAGGATTCGAAATTCAAATGGCGCGAGGGAAGTTCGAATGTGAACTACGGGTGGATTATTCTTGAAGTTTAATGCTGGATTACGAAAACGACGCTTACGTTTTCTCTTAAATATTTCTCTCGTACATTTTTTCATTAAAGATATTGAGTTTAAAATCAAATATAATTATTATAATTACTTATCTACGTTAAGTTCTGATCCCAGTTATTTTGTCATCATAATGACGTGATGCATATGGAATTATGGACCCCAACCAATTGAATATTAATGAACATCAAACCTATTCAAAAACACGTGTTCTCAAAAATAATCAAAGGTATCGCTATCATCGAACGGGGGGCCAGGACAATGCAATTGCAAATCACTCTTGAAATGTCGCTAAAGCGTGCATAATGCGACCACATGTTTTGTTCACATTGAATAATAATAATTAATTGTCCGCTAACGTCCACGAGCTAAATTCTGTGTAAGGCAGCGAGAGAAGTGGCAGTAGGTGAAAAAACCGGTAACGTCCGGTTTTGAGTGTGGGTGTGGTTCCGTACTATAAAATAAATGGTTCCAGGAATATTTTACGCTTTCTTTTCATATAAGAAGACTACTTCCTTTCCGCTTAATTTATCGATTCGAATCTTTGTGCCCGTTCTTTTTTATTTTTAACGATACTCAGAACTTCATAACCATAATAATGTGATGTTTGTATTTTGTGTATAATTTTTTGAAGTACCTAAGTTATGTATTTTGATACAACAAAATTATACAAAAAATATTATTATATTATTAACAATGACAACAACAAAAACATAATATTATGTCTACTCTTCCCAAGAATTCAGCATCATGATATCAGTTAGATGGACAGCCAATTAAACTAGCGATCTTATCTGTTTCACATGTGCGGACCCCCAAAAAACGTAGGGGTCGATATTACCATGGAAGTAAAGAGGGTTGAGAGCAAAATAGGGCAAAGGGGTCAACAGTGGGCCAGATAAAGGTGGCTGCAACAAATTGTGTGCTCTCCGGCCTTTGTTAACGGACCCTGGCTGTACTTAATTATTGTGCTTTTGTCCGTCGTTAGGGCCCGTCCCGTGATTGGTCAAGCCTCGGACTAAAATAATACATGAGAATAAAGTGAATTGATTTCGTACCCTTTATCTTCTGCTGTCTTGGTTTATATTGCTACCGTGCGTTTTATTGCTAAGTACAAATACTTTGTTATACCCAGAAAATATTCCTTTAAGTTTATGGATACCTTTATACATGTACCTATATCTGAAGAACTTAGAAAGTATATTTTTAACCGACTTCAAAAAAGAAAGAGGTTCTCAATTCGACCGTATATATGCTTTTTTTATGTACGTTCAGCGATTATTTCGTCGTTTATGGGCCAATTTTGATAATTCTTTTTTTGTTGTAAAGTAGATATGCGCAGTGGGGTCCCCTGATAAGGAAACTAGGATCTGATGATGGCATCTCAGAGAAATCGAGGGGAACTTTCGAAAATTGTATGGACAACTAGTGTGTTTGTTCATGTTATCATAAGTACATTAAAGCGCTACCATTTCATGAAGATCTGGAGTCGATCTGATGAAGCCGAAAGACAGTCGAGGGAACTCCTCAACGATTTACTGCAGTTATCTAGTGTTTGGGCTTCATTAATTTGTAGTGACGAGAACTTTACACTTACATGTTGAATTGAGCGCCATCTGGCGAGTAGTTTTTGAGTTATCTCTACTTATCAAGATTGAAGTCGGTTATTTTTTTTGTAAAAAGCAATTATTAACAATAGAACTATAAAATAATACACCTGCATTCAAAGCTCTGCAGCCTAATGAGTACCTACCATGGTAAAACACACATACATAAGAACACACTGACTGATGAGCGTTTGAACTCATCATTCAAACTTATCACGGAATTGAAATCAGGAACCTTCGTACAACAATCCGATATGGTAACTATTGTGTCATATGAGTCGAATAATTTTAGCTCTTTAGTATTTTATAAAATATAAAAATTTACAAACAAATTAGATCGTATATGGAAGTGACTAAGGAATAAACCTGCAAAGATTTTGAATACAATTTAATAATTTTACTTTTACGTAGGTACTTATAACTTTGTTAAACAGAATAGCTAAGTCTATCGACTATTATCTGTGTTAAGTTTTGGGACATAGCCTTAAGCCAAAAAGTACTTAGCTGTCTAGATATTATGTTAATTAAAATTGTAATACGCTGATAACATGTCAGCGAGAGAAGATTAGGGTGTAACTTCAACGAAGTCAATATTTTAGTTAAACGATAAGTAAAGAGATAAAAAGATTAAGATTTTAAAGTTAGATATTAAAAATAAGAACACACGCAGTAGCGAATAAAAGTTCTGGAATAATTTGGCTGGTTACTTAGGGATAGGGTTGCTACGGCATCTTGACGTTGCGTCGTTGTACCCACAAAAATGTACTGTCGTACAAGGCTCTTTTGGCGTGTGGGTGACAGAGACAGTGCCTTACAGTTTGCCTTACCTGTAAGGCGCTGTCTCTGTCACCCACGCGTCAAAAGATCCTTGTACGACTGTATAGTTGCTGTAGTTATCTAAGTATAGACAGTGTCAGCATAGATGTCAGTCATTGGTCGTTACGTTGTTGATACACTGTCGCTTCGTCGTAGTTGAGAAAGCGTCATTGTTGTCTACGTCGTAGCGACCGCAAAATGTTGTTGTGAATCTTGATATTAAGTCATGACGATGTCGAATTGTTATTGCACGTGTAAGCAAATACAATCATAGGTTAAGGCTTAAAAAGTGTTATGATTTAATAGATGGATCTAAAACGACATAATATCACACGTGTGTTTACTGTGGTGAAATGACAAGTATCAAGTCCCAATCATATTTTTTGTGAACAGCTTTATTTCAATAATTTTCTTTATTCCCCATTATCCTATTATTCAGTGGGAAGTTTAAGTGGACAGTTGCGATCCGTAATCCCCATTTGCATGCTTATCACACTTATATCTTAATTCAATCCCTTCGATTTACTGAAACGAAAATAGGGGATATACTTTATTATTTTCAATAGCATTTGTAACGGCCAGCATTACTATTTGAGTATTTATGGAAAAACCAAAAAGCAAAAATAAAATATACCTATTTGTACCTATATTACACTACTGTAACGGTCCTGTAATCCACCGGAAACCGTTATTGGGGAAGTGAACCAATTGGTTGACAGTGGACACTTTCAATTTTAGTGTAAAACATGGGCCATGAAAAGGTATTAAGGATATTAGGGTACTTAATTCAGACCTGTGTTTTTTAATGTAATATAGTTACACATTTTTTTAAATAAAAAAAAATCCTTCCGATAGAAGCTTCTCATAGTAAACGATCACTGCATAAAAAGATAAGTTATTTTAGATGGTCACGAAATAAAAGAAAAATAGGTATTATTATTCGTAGGGCACAAAGGCTGCTTTGCCGAACTGTCATCCGAATTATTCTAAGTTTGATAGCCAAGCAGGTAAACTGTTCGGTGTAGTTCTAGTCGTACCACCAACTGGTAGGTTAGCTACCACTGAATTAAATGATGAGTTTGTATTTCTTTTTTATTTGAGTTATTGTCTCGTTATGGCGTACATGGCATCTAAGCCAAGAAATCCTAGTTTGGGATGATGAATATGTTTCGTGCAGGTATTTATATTTTTATTGTTTAGAATATGATATAAATTATTTTCTGTACTGATTGTACCTTTCCATGAAATATTCGGAGTCCGAGTCTGACAGAAAATTATTTATATTAATAGACTTTGTACACAAAGGTTTTTCCCGTATTACTTGGGTAATCTGTGGTCATTCAAGCCCGCGATATCAGAAGATACACTTAGCTAACAGACAATCGCATTAACGTACGTTTCAAAACCCAGATTTTACCACAAATCGTCATCCTAAACAAACAATAACAAGGAGGGGACAAGCTTTCAAACGTATCCACAGCTCAGCTGACAGATTAACTCTCGCACCACAAGGTTAGGTTAACACTTCAATTATCATTTCAATGTGTTATTAAAAGGAAATAAGGTTTAATTTAGAGCAGTCATGTCGCTATGAATGTTGGGTTTATTTTGTATGGAGATGGGCTTGCCTGATAGGTGCTTATAGAGTTTTTGACAAAGGGGTGGACGCAGCCAGAGTGTGCAAATGTCCTACTGATTTTGTTACTGGGTTACCCTGATTGTGTCTTCATTGAAATTTGTTACGAGATCACCGATAACAAAGTTTGTTTTCTATGGGTTATGTACAGATGTACCTACTTGTTCTACCAACCAAACTGTGGTAAAACCTTTAATATATTCATGTATTACACTATACATAGAAATGAGAATGTGATAATGGTGATACCTTCAATTCAAAATTTCACAATTTAGTGTGAGGATTGAAAAAACCATCTCTATGGAGTTGAAAGGCTAAACATTTATTTCATTTATTTAATGACAATGGATAAACAATTTGCGTAAATTAAAGTAAGAAATGAATAGAGAAATGAGCACTTTTATTGATACAGAAATTAGGCAAATGTGAAAAACACAAATATTTAAAGATTTAGTACTGAATGATTCGTGAGTGTTTGAATACATTTTACGTATATCACACGGCTTACCTCACGTTACTGAAGACGAACCTCGGAATTGGTTCGAAACTAGTCGGGCGAATCCGACAAAATAGTAACGTGAGGTAAGCCGTGTGATATACGTAAAATGTATTTAAAGACTTCATGGACACCAGTAACATCGAAGGCATTAGCAAAGTGTTGCTGGTCGAAAATTAGGAAAGAAAAAATTGGTAAGTCCTATTGGTTTTCCAATTCTCAGCCGAAAATGAACGTGTGGCAATTCACTCAAAAACCAATGCGGAAGCTTGCCAGGAAAAAAATACCAAGTGTTAAATTAATTAAGACTTATAATAATGACCTTAAAATCATACAAGTACGGCCACAATATACCAATGGTCGTAGTAGTCTCATGGGAATCCTATTTTTCCAAGCCCAGCTACACAAACAATAATACTACCACCTATCACAAAGTAGAAACCACCTACCATCAAACTAGGTGACCGAAGTCTGTCACCTCTTACTACAGCCTTGTTAACGAGTATAACTCAGTACTCTAAGCCTCTGCAATACGACCCTTAAAGATATATACGTAAAGTTTTTGCATACTTAATATAATCTTTACTACGCATGATATCGCCATAAATATGGTTGGCTAATGCTCGTAACAAGGACACGCAAATACGTCGTATGGTTTTAACGTAAATGTATTCGTAAGCCGTTTGTTGAGCGAAATCTCTTAATTTACGCCCCAAAGGGATTTGCTAAAGCCAAACATTGTTCGCTAATTATAACAGGACGCATATGCTCGCTGTCCCACGGGGATCCGACAACTTAACGAGTGACGGTTTGTTTGGGACCAGATATGAAATGTCGGGACCAAGTTTTAAAATTTATAACTCTAATTTCTGCCGTCTTAAGGGTTAAGGGTTACGTGTAAACAGGTTTAATGTATGTAGAAGGTTCTGAGATTAGACAGATAACATTTAACATTTTCGTACTTGGTACGTTTTCGGTCTTATCTCACAATGGGACGGATACAGGCCTTTTTTTTTTTTTTTTTTTTTTTTTTTTTTTTTTTTTTTTTTTTTTTTTTTTTTGTTGACGAGGGGGAAACCTTCAAAAGGTACCCGGTGCCGTGGGAGCGACACAGGGTGATGTGGGATTTTTACCCACTAAAACCCCCCCGGTGGCCTTCCTCAGCGCTTGTGGAGAACTCCGGGATCTCCAAAAGGAACACAACCGGAGTCCTCCAAGCGCGGCGCCCTTATATTCGGGCTCTTCCCGCGAGGGACTAAGGCCCCATCGCTTGCCAGCGCCTTACAACGGTACGCGGCCACACATACCGTCGTCCTTCCCGGGGTTGCTGATGGACGGTTCGAGCTCCCACTCTAGCCGCCCGCAACCCCGAAAGTCCCCTTTTAGTCGCCTCTTACGACAGGCAGGGGATACCGAAGCTCGTATTCTGGTCCCGAGCTACAGGGACACGGATACAGGCCTAGTGCACCGCTCTGGCTAAGTGCGGATTGGTCGACGTCTGTAATACTCATTATACTGGATTCCCCATTATAAAATTAGAAAAATAAATAATAAGGCATATTTAATTATATTGAGCGCAGAATTCAATGCTTACAAACATAAACTTTACGAGAACAATTCGTGTCGTATTTACGTGATATAAAACGCACATAACTTACGCACATAACTTCGAAAAGTCAGAGGTGCGGGCCCTGGAGTTTGAACCCGGATCCTCCGAATAGGAGGCCGATTTCTTAAGCACTAAGCTATCACCGCTACTTATACGCAATAAATAATAATAATATATACGCAAATTTTAAATTACAATTTCTTAATGGAACTGTAAGTGCAATTCTGTTCTCATAGCACACATAAATTACGCACTTATTCACACCAATTCACAAAGAGCATTCGCATTGTGTGCAAAGCGTACTTAAGTAGGTGCTATTGTGTTTTAATTATCGTGCAATAATTATAAAATATAGGTTGAAGCTCTACCCATTAGCGCGTTGTAATAAATATTTATTCGCCTGCAAACTTCGCGTGACATGTCGGCTTGGCATGAACATTTTTTACGAATAAACGTATTTAATTTTTAATTTAGCTGCACGCGAGTTTACGTAATTGTATTTTGTTATTCTTGAATTTGCAACTGTATTTTAATACTGTACTTAGAGTTTATGAAATCGGTATATTCGAAGTGAAAAGTCTGACGATTGTCGTTTCAATTTCTCGAGGGCTTTCGTAATTTTTGTCAAAGTCAACGTCGAATCTAATACTATTATGAAATGTAAAGGTGTGTGCGTTCTGCATATTATATTAACCCTAAATCTACTTCAATCCAAGTTGTAGAAAAACATTGAAATTAAATATTTATATCGAGTATTTAAGATTTATTTGAAATAACAGATATTTCAATCTTGATGCTGACACACGGAGCGCATCCATACGTAACGTTATCGTTTCGACCATAAGTGTAACGAAGTAGAGCTCATAATTATATCAATGGTTTTATACGTGTTAATGATATCTGACTCAAGTCGGAGTGAAGTTGAAATCAAGTCGGAATTAATTTGATGTGATTTGCGTAGGCCTTAACTCTTGACATATCTCGGTGCAACAACCCAGGGCATCTAGATGATGTACCATTTTATTTTCGATTCAAGACTAAACTTATTGTGTCTTTATAATTTTTTTCATGGCTTACTTGATTACTATGCATTTTTCAAGATAGTTCAACAGTTATAAAACTTCTTAGTCTACTTTTTTAATTTGACCAATCTGACTAAGTAATCGTATACTTTATTAATTTAAGGGGTCTCATCAATTTCTGTTTTTTTTATGATTAAATAACGTCCTTATGCTGGACAACATTTAACCTATTTTAAGTTGGTTTAGATTTGAAAAAATCCATCGTCATATTTATCCAATAAAGCAATGCTGTTATCTTTCGGACAACTGTTGGTAGGTACGCAGAAAAAAATTTTTAATCCAAAAAATATATGCTTATCATACGGCATGACTTTCCGCACATTCTATTTAATTTATATGATACGGTTTTCTCCACATAATTCTGTTATGAAATTCAGTCAACATTTGTACAAGTAATCTTGTTTGAACATCATTCGGGCTGTCCACGTTATTTGCATATTTCTATTATTACTGGCGCTCGGTTACTCGCTGGTTTGTGCAAAATCAACACGCATTAAACTTTGTGTGGTTATGTTTATATTTGTTATTATATTATTGTTGAACTTACCGTGCTTCCGAGTATGATTGCATTCTACTTTCAAATGTTCTCTAAGGAAATTGTGAAGATTTATTTATCTTGTGAATATGACATACCAACACACGCTTGTGTGTGCACGTGTTTTGACATGATGATAAGACCTCGGAGCCTCATTGATACTGTGATAGAAACGAGGGTTCTTGGGTTCGATTCGCGGTCAAGGCATATAATTATTTACTGACGATAGGTATGATTGTTCTTAGGTCTTTGGGTTTAGTGACGTGTTATGTGTCTATTATCCTCAGCATGCATCCAGCAAAGAAGCCTAGTGTGGGAGCATGAGTGACTTAGATGAGATATCAGCAAATTTCGTGCTACCTACAATTTTGTTATTTATAGAGGTAAGATAAAAAACAACAACATTATAAATTCAGGCAGCGTTTTCCATCTGTTTTCCAATACCAAACTTTTCCGTCCATATGTTATTGGAAACATTCAATATATTTTAATCCAATCGTCCGATGAGATTAGGATTCGAAGGGATTTCCATAAAATTTTATTTAGAAGTAAATTCTCTTGACGCGCATAAAATTGGTACCTAAAGATGCTTTAATATGTTAGACGTTTTGTTTTTATAATTCTTTCAAATGTCAAAAATACAAAAATTACCATTTTTTCACGTAAACCGTCTTAACTTGATGCGTTACTTAGAACTAAGTTAGACTTAAGTAAATACCTATAATTATGTAGGACAGTTAGTGCGCTACTTAGGATTAAGTTAGACTTAAGTAAAATAGGCTAGTTGATGCGTCACTTAGGACTCACTAAGTTAGACCTAAGTAGGTACAATAGTTAACTAATTTTTTGCTCATAGTCAATTACTGTTTTTAGTATGAAACACACGCGTATAAACTCCGCCTTCTAATCGAAAAACTCATTTAGCTTTATTGCGCGTTGAGTAGGTATCTATTTATATAGAAAATTTGGGAAGCAGTCATCAGTTCGTAAGTAATTTGTCTCGAAATAGAACTCCGCGGTAGGGGCCCAGCTGCGATGCTTCAGGATGCTACAATTAAAATATCTGCCTAATGGAGTAAACGGAATTCGAAGATCGTTGATTAACATATCGCCATTTTGTCTTCGGTCGCCAGTTTCTATTTAACGACAAAAAATATATCCTACCATAGACAATTAATGTAAAATTCGTTTTTGCGTAACCTCAGGCCCTAATAAGATACTAATGTTCAGAAAAATTTTCGTAACATATGCACATTGCACAGTGATAAGAGTCAGCTTATTTGTAGGCAAAATTTTATTACATTATTAATTAAGCTAAAATGCCTTTCTTCTCTTTTCTTTTTTCTTGAATGGTAATGCATTGGTGATGACTTTAGAGTTATTGATGGAACTTATGACAACACCTTGAAGATACCTATAGAGAAATTTTATCATATTTATTATTTTAAGAGTAAGTACCTTCTTCGTAAACAAACAAGGCTAATCGTCTTGTTGGCCCAGTTTACGAATGAAAATCTTAACTGACATTTATTTATTATTTCTACAGGAAAAGGGAACAACATTTCGATTCGTCAAAATCCGGCCAATTATGAACTTGTCATTTTTAACGTTCGTCAACAATTAAATTTCCGAAAAAACTGCGAGTTCGACCAGTACAAATGAATAGTATTTTCGTGGACAAAACAAATAAGTGAAAATAAGGTGAAAGGATTATTTTTAATAGGTTGAGGAAATATTTTGGCTATGTACGGCAAAAACGCGTTGTAGGTATCTCTACCTAAAACTGGTTAGAGAGCAATCTCATTTCAATGTTCTTATTATAAGAAACAAGAATAATTTTAAGCATGTAATCCTTTAAAACTCACTGTCAAATATTTTACACATGATATAAATACAGTGTCAAATAAATCACTCCAGTTTATATTAAGGTAATACAAACTACAAACCTTCCCACAATGATTTTGAACGTCACGTGTCTAAGTGGCCACTGTTCTATATGCGAATGAGCTAAGTAACCCTTAATAAATTAACCTCTGTTTGGCCAACGGATGAGGATATCAAATTTCGGGGCTATAATTCACGGACCCAATCAGGCGGACCCCAAAATTTCATAGCAATTGTCCGCACCCTGAGCCCACTATCTTGCTATATATCATATTCAAATGATAATTCAATAACGACGTGATTCCCGAGCCGTAGCATTGGGGTCGAGATAAAAAGAATAATCGGAATGAGCATAAAATTATATCGTTGAAACTCACTAGGGATTTCTAAAGGACTAACACCATTGTGATTGTTAAGATATGGACGTTAATTTTTGGAAGTGATTGCTTTAAATAATTTAAACGGTGAGTTTGAATGGATATCCGAAAATTACCTACTACTTAAAAATGTGCTCTCGATAAACAAATGTTTATCAAGATCATCATAAACATGTCATCAATTTCAAGAATCTTATCGTAGGTCTCACTTTTTAATGATTTTGACAAAGTAGGTATACACTTAATACTTGAGAGAATATTTATAATGTTATCTTTGGAGTATGTTAATTGGTTTTAATTTATATAAAATCGATTATCAAGACAGCTGGTGTATCTGTGAGGCTGGATAATCTTCCTCTACAGTCACTTCTATCTAACTACCATATCTACGTTTCTTACATCATGGCTTTGATCAGTATCCCTCAAAGAAGTTATATTATCTAGGCTATGAAACGTTAGCGATGTTTTTTTCTCGCTTGCAGTTTGTAGTGGGATAACTGACTGAAATTTTATGCTACACATAACTTCCCACTGAATATTAGACCAGAATCTAATAGACCAAATTTATGTGCAAATGCTTATCGCGACTGCGGTTAGGCGCGTGGCTGTATCAACAAAACTATTCAAATTTGATAAAGAAACATTAGAAAGTTATTCTATTATATTATGTTACTTTTAAGCGGCTCCTAATACGATTAAACAATAAATCGTTGAGAATGTGTGAGGGGTATCAATTATGCGTTAAAATGTATGGAAAATTACATTAATCGTAGACAGAATCGTCAAAAATATTAAATTTTTATATGCACATTAAACATAACATGAAATATTGATTTATGAATGAAGAATAATGAAAATGTCTTGTTATATTTTCAATCCTTACCTGCGAATAATTGGTAGTTAATAAATAATCAATAGTATACATAGGTAATACCAAAACGAAACGATACTGATTTTTTTTAAAGTTAAGTAATAAAAATATTAAAAATTGAGAGCACCCCATACATACGACACAGTTAAAGCACACAGTGGGACATAAGTAAGTAGGTACGAGGTATACAAAATTAAAACAGATTTCCTTTTATCTGCAGAGTGAAGTATTAGTATTTGAGGAACAAATACTACAAACTGGAACAAAGCATTACGAGCTTCTGCCTACTGTATCTGGTTACTAAGCAAACACGCCACCATCAACTCGCCTCTCGGGTTACGCTTAAGTGACTTGTCGACCACCGGAATATTCCATTAAATTGTTTTCTTTGCTAAACGCCATCCGTCTTGCACAAGATAAATAATAGCCCTTTAATGTTCGAGGTGCAAGAGATGAGAGATTGCTTAGAAGTACTTGAAGGTAGTTTGCCAAAGTTCGCTGGTAGATAATTTTAATCATTTAACGGGTATAATCTATAATGTACCTAATCTTAATCTTATTTTATACACAATAAAAATGTAACTCGGTTATATCTATACGTATTAGACATTTGAACATAAAAATAAACGAATTATCTTGATAGGCCCAACAGAAGCCAAAAATATTAAAGAATTTTTTTCTATCCTTCTGCATGTTTGTCCGTGCCTCACGCAAAAACTACTGAATGAAATTTGGTGCGGTATTCACAGTTATATTACTGAACTGTGTATGTTTCATCTTGATAAGCAGCCTAGAACCTGAGATATACATAAATAACATAAGTTCCAAGACAACGTTTGCCCAGTTCGCTAGCAGGCAATAAACAATGTAACGGGTAAATTTGTACATTGCGTAGTTTTCAATAATTGTAGTGTCTTATAGACTTTGATATCGAAGAAGATAGAGTCGAATTATTTTAATAGATAGGATATGCATAGGTTTATATGTATAGCACAAAACGCCATATGCCTAAAGGAATGTATAGACAACTGATGTTATATATAAAAATAAGGTAACGATAATTTAAAAAATAAAGTTTGAAAAATAATTATTTTCTAATTTACGCTTAGTATTTATCACTTGGGCCATACTTCACAAGGAATAAGAGCAAAACTAAATACAACTTAACTACTCGTTTCTTAACATAAAAGGTAAATATTTAAAATGAAAATTATAATAATATAAACTTATTGTAGTAGTATTCTCGACCAAACTATACCCAGAGAAAAGTTCTATAAGGTAGGCTTTATTCATAAAATAAGGCATCATTTAATAACATTCATTTTAATATAAGCAGGTGGCAAATAGTTATGTAATATGAAAGATAAAGATAAAAGACTACCATTAATTATGTATTTATTGCTAACTTCTTAAAGATTAATCATGACTGGAATTAGATAAAAATCAGAAATGCGCACACTAATTTATTTAGTATTTTTTAATCTTCTTGAATATCTATTAATTTAAATAAGTATGTAACTTTAAAAAATAACCGACAGTTACGATGAACTGAGTAAACACAAATTGTGTAGGTACTACATCGATGTAATCTTTGGAGAGTATATATTTAGTAGGTATGTTAACCAGAAAAACAGACCAACATCATTCTATCAAATAAATTTGTTTGCGGCGAACTGAAGATGAAAATTAATAAAAGCGTCAAAAATATGAAATTCACAGGACAATCAAATTATCACAAAAATATACTACGTCATAATCAACAATTTAAACCTTCGGGGTGGTTGATAGAATTGATTTTAATAAATCTGATGAGCTGAGAGTTAATCAAGATCTACCTAGATGTTAATAAGCTGGAAGCTACTTGAACAGAGGCCGAAAGTAGTTTCATAGTACCAAGACTCTTCCGCGTACAAACGAAATGGGTTAACGATCAATACAGACTAATTAACGTTCTGGGAACAAAACTAGGGACTCTCGTGACGATTTATTAATAGAAATGACGTTACTTCACCTATTTATAAGAAGTGGTACGTGCGATGTTTATCATATTATTTCTATATCTATATACATTTTGAGAAAACTGTGGCTGAAAAATTGCTGTCTGTACATGGCAAATATATGCAAAAAATTATAATGGGGACCTTTATATTCCAAAGAGAACTCAAAACAATATTTTTAATTTAATCTGTATGTCTGTATAACAGATAGAGAAGGTTGTGGAGCAACTCATGCTGGATTGCAATTCACGCGGGAAAAACTTCGCGACTTCGTTACACAGACTTCGTGACACAACTAGTTACAATTATAATTCAAAATAATTTGTACAGTCTTATTGAAGGCTAGAAATATGTATGTGCTACAAGCATTGTAGAGCCATTTTCATAAGATCTGCCATGAATTCTCATTTCAACCGTTATATATCTTACAAAAGAATACCCCGGGAAATCTTTGGGTAATAGAAAAATAACGACATAGGTATAAAAATAATAACTTTATCTAGGTATCTACTATTGAATAAAAACAATATTCATTATTTTTTCTCAAGATCCAAAATTAAAATTAATTATTAGATTTTCCATTTTTCAAGTTTTTTTTTTAATGCTAAAACCAAAAAACACTATTTCTAAGAAAAATATTGAATTCAATATTTTTGTTTAAATAAAAATAAGTTTAATTCCACATCTAAATTTACTTTTAAATTTTTCTCCGTTCATTCATATGTTTTATTATTGCTGTGTCAACACAAACATATTGCATTGTGTTCTGTCTGCAGGGAATTTACAATATCTTCTTTTCAAAACAAAATTTAATATTCTAGCAAATATTTGGACTTACAAGAACAAGACAACTATCTGATATTGGAACGAGTTTTATATTATTTTTGCATTGCTATTTTATTTTTCAACAGGATTGCTACTACAACAAATACATTTTCATTTTCGAGTAAAGTTTTTTTAAACCCGTAGTCGATAAATGAGCAAATATTTTCAGACGGTTTTATGTAATGGTTGTTCATTAAACATTAAACTTACCTACACCAAAAACTGACCTGGAGTCAACCAAAAAAAAGGAGACATCATAAATAAATAATGGCAAAATGATACTAACGAAAGAAATATTTATACCGAAATAAAAATCCTTAACAGATTACACTTTTATACTAGCAAATCTAAATAGAACAACTTTTAGGACATCATAGTTTTCAAGGGTAATCTACGACCGAATTAGAACGAGATTCTTACAAACAACTATTCTGGACTATTAGTAACAACAACTTTTAGGACTACCGATCGCTTATTCTGTTCCATTCCTCATTCCCACGAACAAACCAACTAATGATCTCACACATTTGCTAACTAATCACGGGTTCTCATAACTGAGGAAGCCTAGAGTCTACTCCACCACGCTGCTTCAGTCCTCCAGTGTAAATTGATAGTGAGTTTAATAGTCAACTCAAAAGTCGGAAGTTCTTATACCTGATGACCTCCAACTTAACTTGAAGTATGTTATCTAACGATAAATATCAGGACTGAGAGCTTTACGTATTTTTTACGACGCATTTTTGTCACGCACCTTCGTACTGACAGGGTCTGCTGTTATAAATCCGTGTATCAGGTATGATTGATATAAGCCATTGAGCTTCAAGCACTTTGATATGTTTCAAGACAGCGAATTTATACAATTACATATTATATAAGTAGAGCAAATGAAGCAGATAATTACCCATCAGAAGGTAAACGATATCATTTATCTAATCCGAAGGCATTCGAACCATTGTAAATAGTCAGATAGAGAACGATAAACATAAACATAGAAACAGAAGATTTCTAATTGGTTCGTTAAGCGAACTTCTACCGTTAATTGTTGCAAATGACTCCCAGTTACGCGGCAATAAAAGACGTCCTGTACCTACGTTGCGACCAGGGTTGATAGACGTTTATCTTCAGCTCATTAATGGCCTACTATTGAACATGGATCTCCTTTCTCCATTCAGGAGGCCTAGAGTATACTCCACCACGCTGCTCTAGTGTGGGTTGGTAGAGAATATACATTTGAGCTGAAGTAGGACGTAGCTGAAAATTAGGAACACCATGAAATGACCACCAACTATTTGATGACCGCGGCTTGGTTCGCGTGAAAGTACTTTTGACTGATATTGAGAGAAACTTTCATCCCTAAGTTTTTCCTTTGAAGGTGGAAGAAATGTTTCATAATTTGTAATTATAACAAAACCTCTTCCTGGAAGAGGTCTACTAACTATCCACCCTGCCAAATTTTATCTTTATTTGCCAAGCTGTTTTCGATATTTCGTGTTGAATTAGAGATCTTCCACTCTTATATAGGTATTTAGAAGAATGACAAATATAAAAAAAGTATATAAGAAAATCAAGCTGTAGAAGTAGTCTTTGTAAATAGTCAACGAATTAGCTAATGGTTATTGGTCACCATTGCTTGAAGAGATGCATTTGATTAATGTAATATTTTCCAAAAAAGATAAGACATTAAGGAATAACCTACCTACTGGTTCTCAAGGACTCGAAGGATGAGCCGTATGGCGGTTGTTTCTAGCAAAATCACCTTACCTTACCTTACTTTGCACCTTTTCACCTTTACTTTATGCCTTTACACCTTAACTATGTATTCACTTGTACCTTTTTACTTCGTACCTTTGTACACTTGTATTCTACAAAGAAAATATGAAAAACTTGTAGATGAGCAAGCTTTCTGGCAACAAAAAGTTCTAATACGAATGTACCTTTTTTTAGAGCTTCGTGCAGGATTCGAATTCAAGCTCCTATGTTCGGACGTCCGGACGATTTAAATTTTGTCTTTATATTTTGTACTAACAAAATATTTCAAGCAACCCTATGTATCTAGGGCATGCAATACATTCATTGTAGGAGCAATGATTGCAATTGTTAGCGCTCAGAGAATTCTATCTGCTCTGCTAATAAGCGCGTGTAGTTTTGATTGTTAATACAATTCGTTCGGCTGTATAGGACGATGCAACGATGAAGTCATCTATTTTCATAGTTTTGTTAACATGTCTTTTATTACGGTTTGAAAGCAATTTCAAACATTTGATAAATTAATTGGATTATTTGATGAATATGATATTAGAACTCAAACTCAAATCATTTATTTAATGCTGGTAATTAATACTTATAAACGTTGAATATTTTGCATCTACCATTGTTTTGCTGAGATGTCTGTAAATATTGATAGAGAGAGACTGTATATATAGAGTTTAATTGATAAAAAATCTTACGTAGGTTATCATACTCGTATTTATTATTATTGACAACTTATAAACCTTCAAAGAACGGTAATGTGTTTGTTTAGATGAAATGGGATATCCTGGGTTCGCATCCTGACCAGGGTAGACTAGGTCGTGAGAGAAACAAATGTTCTTTTGTTCTCTTAACTTCCCTTTTGATTCTAAACTATACGATGTAGGCACAAGTTTATTTATTTTCAAATTAAGAAAATTACAACTAACCGTCGAGCAAGAAATTCACTCACTGGTAACACCATCTCATTACAACTGCAATCCATTCCGGAGACATTTTTTCAATTATGCCTCGCTACCAACAACGCAATCAAGTTTTCTTTTATTTACTTATGCACTATGTAATTTCAATGTTATTCCTGGAGTCTTCGCTTGAGCTTGAGACGAACAATATTACGCGAGAGTGGTTTTTGATACGTGAATAATCAAGACTGTTATTGAAGTACCGAGCGGGCGGAATACATAATTATTCAGACGTAAATTTAATCGCAAGCTCAAATTTTAATTTTGTATTAAATTAAGGTTCAAAGTAGGTACTCGGTAAAGCAGTGAGTCTTGAATAAATAGATAGGTTTGAATTTTGAACTCCTGCTGTGGAGGCCTGGGTTCCAATCCAGAACTGCGAGATTGATTTTTAGCAAAAAAAGAAACAACAATTTGTTCACTTCAGAAAATCTACCGTAAGTACACTTAAAAATGTTTTATATTTTTTAATTAAATTTCTTTAAACAACGTTTAAAATAAATCAGAAAGAAGTTATTACTTAGAAGTATTCTAGGTGCACTAAAATACACTTCTAATAACTACGTCGAAATTAGATTAGACAACAGGACCTATCAACAATAAATAGACAAAATTCAATAAACCAACATTGATGCTGCATTTAAAAAATAATTACTATGCTATACTATAAAAAGATGGAAGTTCGTTTTTATTAAAAGTACTTTACTGTATCAAGTAACTGATTATTATAATATTTAAAGGAACGAAAGAATCCAATGTGTAAAGCTTTTAATTTAGGTTACTCAGCGCTTGAAATATTTCCGGACCAAAATGAGTAAATTGTAAAGTCATCAACAATAAAAAATATAGCTTATTTAATAGCTTATTTGTGACTTAGTATTGTGACAATTTATTCGTTAATTTGAACATTTACAGGCGAAGTCAGGCCATAACTCAGTCGGATGTACAACTATACAGCGCGACTAACTTCGGTACAATAAAGCACTGTGCAACGACATTAATTACGACTTATCGTAAAACACGCGCCGTACGTCCTATGGTAGGGTAACCACACGTCTCAGAACAGTTAAAAATGTCTCCTGTTGATTAATTCTAAATTTTTTAATGATTAAACAGCAATGCATAATTATTGTTTTATTTTGAATATATTTTTTCTATTCTGTACCTCAAGTACGATTTATACTTTTTCCTCTTTCTAGTATTATTCTATTATGCTCAATGGTTTATGCTATGTATTTTTTTTCATAATTAATAGGTATAATATAATAGCAGTTGACTACACCTAGAAATTGTCCATCTACACTGGAGCAGCGTGGTAGAGTATGCTCTAGGCCTGGTCAATGATGAGGTGAGACCCGTTCTTATTAGTGGGCCATTAATGGTTTGAGCTAATCATATTAAACATAAGACCTACGCGAAGCACTGCCATCAAACCATTCTAACAAAAGTATGTTCTGCTGACATAGTAATGTAAAGACTAATTAGTTGCCCATTTTATTCCCACATTTGCATAGTAGTAGGTTATTTTCCCAAATTAGAAGTACCAAGAAACTAAAAACTATTTTAATGTTCGAATGCCGAATATTTAGTAAAAAATTAGTCCCGTGTTCTGTTTCAGACAACAACTCGTCAAGAACGCCTTACATTTTTCTGTTCTAGGTGTGACTGTATTCACAAACCGTCAGGCAGCTCGTTTACATTTGTGTACTAATTGTACATAAAGTGTGGTACCCCTACTCAAAATACATTCAGCAATAGACTCTTATACTCGTATAAGTATAAATGTGTTACGTTGGAGGCCATGTAAGGAGCCGTAAATACGTTCCTTTCAAACAAACATTGAATTGTCTTTTAAGATCGCATTCTTAAGCACCATTTGGGAAGAATTAATTATAATAAAATAGTCGGTATTACATTAAAGTATTATACAAGCTTGAATATAATATAGGGTCTGTATTCACGTGGACTAGATTTTATAGTATTCTTATTGTAGTGATCCATTATCTATCCAATAGAAGCGAGGTAGAGGAAATAATTCTTGCAACGGATGTCATCTTGAAGGAATGTATGAATAAGGTCAGCAAAACATCTTGATGAAATAATAGTGATGTGAATTTAATGCAGATGGCATGAGTGGCTCCATTTGGCGGTTTCTAGAGCGAAGTAATTTTTTTGATTATATAGAGTTTGAACTGGAGATAATAATGGCACAAATTAAATTCGGAATCGACCCGTATAATTTAAATCTCCTGAACTTAAAGTCAATTTAGTAAGGTACTATAAAAATTATAATTTACTTTCTACTTTGAAAAATACTTTTTTACATTTTCACAAAATTAATTAAGTTTTTTTTTTATTATTTTGACATTGTTACGGTATTAACCACGAAAAGTTTTCATGTTTTAGTTGCAGTACCTATTGTAGACCTGGTTACATTAGTTTCTTCCTTTATTAGTTCGTTTCTCTATTCGTTTATCGTCTATTTGCACCAGATCTCTCTAGTCTTTAGCAACAACTTCCTTCAATGAGATAAATACATACAAACCGGTCTAGAACTACGATACACTTTTGTATAGACACCTTTACAGAACACCATTACTATCTAGTCTTACTTTCACGCCACTTACTGAAACAAAACACTACATATTACCATGAGAATGTTCTCGATGTACGGACAAGACGTGTATACAGTCCACTGCAGTATAATAGCTGGGACAGGCTTATTGCCTTGTTACTTCCTCCTTTGCAGTAATATTTAAGACCTTTCTCCCTACCGCCTTTGTTTAAGGCAATAGAGGGTATTCATGAGTATGGCTAATAAGTCACTCGGTGCTTGTTAGTCTAGACTGAAAGATATGAATTTACATATACATTTAAGTAGTTGCTAGCGAGGATAGCTAAGTGAAATCATAGTTAAAGGTTTATGGTTCATAATGATAATGGATTTTCATGCAACGTTTCATTGAATTTAGGCAGCTAATTGCCTTTTTAAATCAATTATAGCAGTCCATTTTAGATTTGGAAAACCGATAAGTATGTTCATCGTTAAAGTTAATCGGATACGTATTAATTGTTACTACATTTTAACACGCATTATGTAGGTACTTACATTTGGACGTAAATTATCAAAAAGGATCCAACCCACAATATGACCGAAATTGTGTGAAGTAGGTATACAAAACTACTCGTCAAGGTCTATATTTTCGATTAGCAGAAACAATCCAAGTAAAATACGAATATTTTGACATTAAAATGACACTGGTTTCCAACCCACATAATGGAGAATTCCTATTTTAATTCCGTAAAATCGATCCAATCTCCTTGGATCATATTGTAAAATTATTTTTTATGGAATGAAGGTAGCAAACGATCGAGCATGCAGCACCACCCTTCAACTGCCGTCCCTGACAACTGTTACCCACCTGGAATAAGACTCAGTAATAAGACTCAGTATGATAATATGAAAACCTGGTTATGATATGATAGAAAAACTGGTTAGAAATAATTCAATACACTGGGTAACAGTGGCTGCTTTAACATAAATTTTTAATTTAATCAATTTAACTTGTTAAAAAACATCATTAACTAATGCTTACTTTGGCGAGAACCTTTAAGATTTTTTGTATCGTTTGTGCGGCGAAAATAGAATAGGCTTGTTTCCACTAAGTATAAATCGGATGAATCGTAGTTTATAATGATCAATCATAATATGGAGATCACTTAAAACATAATTATTTATTTTAAAATCTAACGATTATTAGTATTTTTACAAATTAAATTCAATGAAATTTGACGTGCAGTCACGTGACCGAAAACGCCGGTCTGACCTTCATGACGTCACACAGTGTCTTTTAATACAAGGAAGACTAGCATATTCTGTCTTACGATTTGCACTCATTGACGTCATTCAACCGCCACGCCATGACAATCGTAGGCTTTTTCGAAGCCAATTTGAATTATTTTCTAGAAACGCAAAATAAATAAGGTAATTTCATTATTTAAACAAAAGTAATATATTTTTTCACTTCAATTGACACTAAAGTACAGGAATAACGAACTTTTCAAATTTAGTCAACTAGCCTATTATTTTTGAGCATTATGTGTGGTAAAAAATACTCGTATATTTTTTATTATAGGTATTTTGGGCGACGCAAATTAAATGTTTAACTAGATATGTAAATATTTTATTTTGGTTTTTTGCTGAAATAAGAACGTCATGTTTTTACTGCCAACTTTTTAAACATCACTGTTTGTTTATGTTTATATATATTTTTGACGTGACAACGTCTTATAAATTGGTTTGCCGGGTGGCACTTCAAGAAACTGCGTTAGTAGCTCCGCTCACGTTATGCGCTTACAATGAGAGCGAGTGAGAGGCACGCGTCCCTTCCACTCGGGCATGGTTAGCCCGCCTAAGAGCGAGAGAGACAGACATAAAAAGTGAAAGGCACGCGTCCCTTCCTCCTTAACATTACTTATGGTAGCTACGGCGTACACACGTTGGCGTGTTTCAGAAAATGGTACAGCGCCATCTCTGGAGAAGTAGAGTAATCTCGTTTGTTACCTCACTTAGTTGTGACTAATGGTTAATGGTCTAACGGTTAGCAGCGCTAGATAGCGGATGGTGTTACAATGTTTTAAATATAATTCTTTGTATAAATAAATGTTTTAAATTGTTACTATTATTTCATCCTTCTTCCTACTATACGAATGAATATTCACATTAAAATTATTTTACCACTCAAAGTCGTTGTCACGTAAAACTTTCGCCCGTATACCGACTTTACAGGCAACCAATTTTTTATATCACTTTTTAAAGCAACGCATTCATTCATACTCCCGCAGTAAATTCTTCTGTGTATAATAAGACCGGTAGAGATGTTAATGTTTCAATATAATTAGGAAGAATTTGATCATTAGGTACATCGTGTATTAAGTTAAATTTGACCCTCTTTTTATAAAGAAAAAACTATTTAATACGATTCATGTCTTATACAATTACATAGAGGCCTTATAAAAAGTTAGTCATTACAGCTAATTATTGTATAATTACGAGTATATACAATACTCTCTATAATAAAATTTATTAAACTATACCTTATAACGTGTTTGTAATGTTTACATTTATAGTTACAACCCTAGACTATTTTATCTTCACTAGCGTTCAAAGATCCATGCAGTGTTTAAATCTTAAAAAGGATATAGGTACTACTTAAATAACTTCAAAAGGAAATTAGGACACATATTGTGAACTACAATCGTAATTAGATGAAACAATTAAAATTAACTGTGTCCGTTACGAATCGAATGTTTGTAATAAAGACTTATGGACTTTTGGCGCTTACGATATTTTTCAGTTACGTCCTTCCTCGTCTATTTGTAAAGGCATGAGAGTATTAAAAAAGGTCTAAAGCGACAAGTCGTTATATGGAGTGTTAGTATCTTGTCCAGTATTTGATATTACACATGTAATCGTTGAGAAAATGGGACAAAGACCAGCTGCCGAACAGATGTTACGTTGGATTGTCGCAGCAAAATATTAACAGCAAACATTGCCATTATAACTTAAGTGACACTTCTGGACTTCTGGAACGGTACCAAAACTGTTTCAATGTTATATAGGACACCGTTTTCCATTTCATGAAGTCTTGGTATCTACTTTGTATCAGATGTTTTAAGGTTTGAAATCGCTTGATTCTCTGGTCGTAGTGATGTGTAACAACGGGTCGCATATGACAATATTGCATCGATTTCACCTAAATTCTTGTTTACTAACTGTGGTAGTTAGTGGTTTTGACAATATCGTAAATAAACATTTCAACTAAGTGGTTATTTTATAATGGGCTTAAAATATTACGTTAATTAAAATCACTATGCAAATTTTCTATAAAATTTTGTTATACTCGTAAATTCAGGAACAAAATAGAAGTAACGTCAGTAATCTACAAATCGAATTTTCCCAATGTCGAGTTAAGTCAAAGTCCAGGTCAGTCCAGTTCAAAGCAGTAGTGTATTAAATATCGGGTGTCCGGTAATGAATGGATAACCTTGAAATGCGTCATGGTGGAACTAATAGCCATTCAGAAAAAAATACAAATAAAAAAAAACAATAGTACCAAATTCGAGAATATGGAATTGCCACTCTCCGCTAAAACAAATTTATTACGTATGCACACAGTTAAATTAAACTTGTAAGCAAAATTTACATAAGGCGTTTTAAATTCTCGTCGTCAATCTATATTGAACCTTCATCAATGAAGCGGAAAGCCGTTATTTGTGTGTGTTGCCATTAAATTCCATATCGAACGCGAACGGAGTACAGTGCCACAAACTTATCTGACCCGGTGGGCAAAATTGGAACTAATGCAAATGTTATACTGTTGTCAGACAAAGACAAAGACAGTAGCGCCTCTCTTACCGGGTCAGATAAGTTTGTCGCACTATATAAGTGGTTTGAACATTGGACCCCCGAATTCAACCACTTCTAATTTTCTTGAATATTGTGGTTATTACATTATTTCAATTCCATCAAAAACATTTTTAATTAAAATGTTGCTAAGATGTCCCCATCAATGGATGCACAGAAAAAGAGGTTTTTATTTATTTATTTATTTATTAAACCTATTAGATACTTCAATTAGTGAGAACCCCAATAAGCTACCTAATAAGCTTATGAGCTTATGAGATTTGTGAATTTAAATTAAAAACTCAAGAATAATTTAAAAAGTTTTAAGTTAAATCAGCCAACCCCTATTCAGCCAGCATTGTAATTTACGGTCCTTTACCTCTTTAATTTCAAGAAGAAGCCTAAGTATTACTTGTAATATAGAGCCCAATTTCACTAGAAGCTATATAACAATAATAAGCCGCTAATAAGTTTCGGAAATCTCTTTGGTTCCTTTTAGAATCCCGTTTCTAGCATAAATCTTACGGGATGACATCGGAGAGAATTGCCAATTTATAAACTAAAATACAGTTAACAATAAATTAGGCAAATTCTTCACATTCGTCTCTCTGCCTACGCAGTAAGCTTAGGAAGAAAAGTGTTACGATGTTGGATGTTTTATGTTGTTACTTTTTTCAAATATCGACTAGTAAAGCATTTTTTTATTACTTAAGTAATTACATTACATTATTATTATTTACTTAAGTAACAAAACAATCTCTTAAACTCATACATAAATTCATAACGTATATATTTCGGTATTTATATAAAAACAATACTTTAGCACCTATTTATTTGTCACATAATATATGCCTCAGTAGAGAATCTAACATAGGGTCCGTCACGTACATCACATAGGGTTTACAATCACAACTTTGGTTATATAATATATATAATATAATTAATATAATTTGTTATAAACATCAAAATGTCAAACGAACGAGAAAACTCGCCCTTATAAATATTACAAATTTCATAGCCGAGGCCTTATACAGCCTCATTAGTCGGCTATTCTACCCTTCCGCGATAATAGACGCAATGCTTACCCCGTTCTTCATATCTCTAGGGGTGCTATTAAATCTTATTAGAGAATCCGGTGACGACGTCGTATTTCATAGTAGCTGGCTTATCACTATGTCATGTTATGGTTTTGTAATGGAAATAATAAGGGTGGAAAGGGTGGCGTTAATTGTCTCTTGAAAATAATATTCCCTACTTTAAGGGACAAAATCGGGAATTTAGATTAAGAAGAGGTTATTCTAATTTAGTGTTTTTTAAACCGATTCATTTACAAAAATAATATTTCATGTTTTGTGTAAAAACATGTGTTTTTGTGGAATTCATATACATAGTACATAATAATAATAACTACAATGAAAAATAAAATCCAATATAAAAGATACATAATAATAATACATATATTAATATCCCACACGACTGTACATGACCAATATTAAGCAGCTAAAGATGTGAACTTTATATGGATTTAAGTGTTTACATTGGGAACAATGAACGGAACGACAGACGAACACCTAATTATAATGTAAACGTCTTCATCACTATTCCGAAATTATCACCTCAATATTTATTTTATTATCTATGTTAATTATAAAAAGAAGCCGAATATGTTTATGATTATTGCCAACCTAAAGAACTCTTTTAACATTATTTAATTTATGTTTATTATTTATGCCTAACATTGGGATACCTATAATTAGTTATCATGAATAACAATATAATAATCATAATCAAAGTATAATACGACTCTTATTATAAAAATTTGCATTTTATAAAATTGTGTTATCAGAAACGGGCATTCCATTAATTTTCTCCTTGTGTGTAGTAAAAATGTGTTATTAATAAATAACACCGATTTTTACAGAAATCTAGACTTTTAAAATATTTTTAATGCTTTTCTGTTAAGTGCTGACTCAAGATTTTTATTATGTTAACGTTAACAAATACATTAATACGTCATATCGATAGATGCAGTAGTAAGAATAATTACGTTAAATCTAGAAAGAAAACTGAGCCCTTAATAATTAAGATAGAAAATTATTGCCTTTTACGTAATAAATAATTTACTTGGTAATAAAACACAGTTTTTTTACCATTCTGAATATTAAACAGCAAGTATTAAATTCAGTTTGCGCCCAAAGTCCTATTTACGCATTATGTTAAGAGGATTATGGAATATTTATGGGTAATGGTTCCGTTTCTTTATTATTTTGGAAGGCCATTAATTATATTTAGTCAGCCAGCGGTTTTCACGTCTATATTTCAGTTAATTGGCCCTTCGTTTCCTATGTGACAAAGTGATATTGTGCATGAGTTTGTTAGACGGCTGGACTGTGAATATTCTTCGTGCACGTTCGAAAACCTAAAAAAAAAATAAAGTTTTCTTGCCACTAATACCGAATAAAAAAATGTTACTAGATAGGTATACATAAAACTGAGAAGGCAAACTAAATAGTTATGATTTTTATAAAAGTTCTCTTTATTATTATTTAGTTTTATTAGTCAATAAAAATTGGGTCCCTGTATCAGGTATCAAGGTACCTATGACAAAGCGCGCCCAGACTAGTGAGTAAGTAAACTCATGACAGAATAGTTTCAAAATTTAAAGTAAATTCCTTATCATCAAGGATTGAGAAATACCATAATTTCAGACAAAATCCGGGAGAAAATTTTTAATGATCCCACATCGCCTGCCGTTACGGTGAAATTAAAAAGAATGGTGAGGAAGTGGCGCCGTTTCGCTTTTAATTTTCCGTTCCCAACGGCTGTGCTTTTAAGCTGGCAGCATTGCTCATGCCCGCCGGGTCGAAATGTCCTGGCGCTTTATCACCAAGCTGAATCCAGAATATCTACCCACGAAGCTCTTAACTATCCCAGTTAACGCAAAGAGACGCAAAGAGAATTTTATCTTAGGGTCAATCAATGTCATTTTTATCTGCTAGGCAAATCATATCCAAAAATGTTGTATGTTAGCTACATACAACCAGTTTATACTGGTTTTCAGAATTTTGTAATATGAATTTCAAAGTATGATAAAATTATGAATTAATAACAATATTGATCAAACCTCTCAGGCAAAAAAAAATTTAAAATCCAGCCAATATGGATGGATCCCTCCATATTTCAAACTGTCTTACTCTGGCGAAAACTGGACAGAAAATTACTAATTCGCATCTTTCTCGATCCCTTATCGAAATTACTATTGGATACTATATGTATGTCGTCTAGTCACACTTTTTAGAGGCAACCATCTCAATCCTCAAAAGTAGTAGGTAACACGTTTGTGACGAAATCAGAACTAGATTTTAAACAACGAACAATTTCTTACTGAACTATTACTACCAACAACTTACATTCCTCATACATATTAAAAACTAACCAACTAATGATTTAAACAGTCTGCTGATCGAATTAACTTGCTAAATTCCCATTTGAGACTTATTCTGTCGGTCACATCACAGTTGTCATGGGCAGCGGAAAAGTGGTGCTGCTTGCTCGCTTACTACCTTAATTTTATTGAAAAAACCCTTTACAATTGCAGGACAGTGTCCACGAGGCCAGCAAAATTCCTCTAAATCATTGTAGCTAATTATAAAAACAAAAAAATATGAGTTATTGTAGTTGCTACTTACTTCCTTAAAAAGAAAATAGATTTTTGCTACGGCAAAGATCTTGCGTTAGACATCAACCGTAAATTGTGAAGATGTCTAAACTTTACCACTCTCAGTGTTTTGTTCCAATTGTAAATCTCGCCGGACAGAAATTGTTTGAAACAGATTACATAACAGGTACAAATTCAGCGTCGTCTAAGACGTGAACTTTAAAACCTCGGGAAGATTCTTGAGCTAAACTTAACCCAACACATAAAGCAGAGGCAGTCGGGACGAATGTTCCTCTGTAATGAGATTCCACGACGTTATCGCGCTTGACAACGAATCCTCAATTTGTGGTCAGTCAATCTTCAACGGGAGATTCCGTGGAATTCAATTTGCTAAGACAAAAGTAATGTCTCTCTAAATCAGTCTGGGATATTACTTTGTAAGAAACTTTTTACCAAACTTTGTTTCACCTCGTCTTCCCTACCGAATGTTTGACTACGAACAGGCAAAAGATAAACGAACATCGAACCAGCAATAATCGCGTGTAAACCGACTTTTTTGTTAGTTACTATTTTGTACACATACTTATATTTCTTAAGTTTACAAATAAACAGATCGTTTGCTTTAAGTTTGTTCCGCTACGAACTATTTTTATTTCATAAAATTCTTAATTTCTTTTTTAAATATGATTGTGTTTTATGTATTTTACAACTTAATTTAATTCAGCAGATTTAGTCATGGTCCATAATTGAAAAACATATTATTTATGTTTTGGGGATGAAACACGAGGTTTACCAATTTATGTTGGTGAGTTTGGTTAGACCTCAATTATAAGCACTTGTTATATTGTAGCAATTTACGAGCATAATACATTTTTCTTTTATAATGTCTGTATAAAATTGAATTGAATGGCCAATGGTATTACGCAAAATGTTGTCTTCATTTATTACCTATTTCTTTTATTTGATTTCAGATGAATACTTTTGCTCCACGAAATAAATTGTATTAATTGAAATAATGTACAGAAAAATCTATTATTATCTTATAAAAGACGAAATTTCTATTATTATAAATAAGCTACTATGTTTTAATGTTATTTGGTCATAAAGTAGGTGCGTATTATAATAATATAATGTTCATAAATTTTTTGAAGTCATGGATTTTATTTTACGTAGGTATACTGGATAAAAAAGTTAAGCGTAATCTTATGTTGAAAATATCTTAGGTATGCCTTTTAAGTAATATTATTCATTTTCATATACGTATTATGCGACAAGCATGCAATAATACCTACCTTAAAAGGTTCATTTAAAATTTGTATTTGACTTCATAATGTTTTAAATTGAAATATCTAGTATTATGTCAATTTACTCGTAATCTCGAGATACCCTTTATTTTTCCATTTCCGTTGTTTTTAATTAACCATTAGCGTTTTGTTCTACATCGCCATTAAAACAATAAGGACCGGATAGTCCGAACATGTAACGTCCATTGACCACGTGATAAATTTGCCGAAAGCAATTTATCTACACCATCTATAAATTAAATGGCTTTAGAATAAAACAGTCCTTGTTTTATGTGTCAATTTACTCCTAATTATACGTTTATGGCTCTAAAAAGGTTAATTTATTGACACTAGGATTCACAACCGTAACACGACATGGCGTTTAATTAAATGGTGCGTAAAGATTTTTATCTCAATTATTCCGTTCAATACTTTTTACTATCAGTACATTAATTAAATAAATTAAAATCTAGTTTTGTACATTGTAGTATTTATTTTTAATTCGAAAGAAATCAACTTCATTGCCTTTTTAAATCGTTTTATTTAATTATATGTCAGTTTCGCATCGACAAGCCTTGTGTTCAGCCATATTAAGTATAGTTCTAGTTTTAATTAGATAGGATACACTATTGCTAAAATTGGCAGATGCAATCAAGAAGAATAGTAATAATTATATTATTAGTATAGCCTACAGGGCTGACGTAAAAGCGGACGAGCCACCTGATGGTAAGTGGGGGAGTCACCAGTGCAATGCCAGCCCTGAAGGATAGTATCTACCTCTTTTTATACCCTTTCTTGAATAAATAACGTCATGCCTCTGCTCCTCATAGCGCTTTGTGAAAAACTACAGAATCACTTTCGTCCAATGCTTGAGAGACGAGCTTACATTGATGATCCGCACCTAGCCTTCCTCAATAAATAGACTATCTAACACAAAAATACGTTAATAAAAAGTAGTTCCTGAGACACTGATGAAACAAACTCTTCAGGTTTATAATTATTTGGGTTTAGATTCTGATACGATAAGACACTTACATTTTCTCAGCTATGTTAATCAAAATTCAGATTTAGGTATAAAGTGGACGAAGGGTTCCTAAAGCAGTTGGTCATAGAAAGCATATTATGTACTTATAAGATAAGATTCAAGATATTATGGAGTAATTTAAAGTATTGCTTTCTTTGGAACCTTTCTAACATAATGCGTCTAAGTAACCTATAAAATAAACGTTGACTCACGTGATTGCACCAAACATTATTCCGTCGGTATTAAACAAAAAAAACCGGTGAAGTGCGAGACGAACTTGCACGCGGTTCCGTGTCTCCAAATAACATTACCTGTAATTATTTTTGATTAATTTTATATAGTCTGTAGAGGAAACCATTTTTAAGATTAATATGTATGAGATCTCCCTCTGGAATCAAACATTTTTTTCTTTATTGTTATGTGACGTGTAAACGGTGACAGTAATGAGTTTTTGTGAACATTTGGGGTGCTAACATACTTTCGTATAATAGATAAAACCTTGTTGCAGACATACAGGTTCCGGTTATCACCCTATAGGTACGGAACCCTAAAACCCGTCGTCGCCGTCGTCTTCTAACGGCATCCTAATAAAACGTATCGACATGAGTGCTTACGGTAGCCTTACAATTTATTGGGAGTCAATATCTCAATTCTCCCAACACTATCACAATTTATCGGACACATCTAATGATCGGTCAGCTTATAATAGGCAGTGAGTGTCAAACTAATGATAATATATACGAACGGTACACAATAAATTAGAGAGGTACCGAAAAACGGTATATTAATTGGACATAAGAGTCGTCGACACATCGCAACGGATATAGCCAGAAGCGATTTGTTTCTTTAAGGAGTGGGCGGGATTTTACTGAACTACTTTCAGGGATGTCGATTTTCGATTTTCAAACGATTACTTACGTATCTCGCTGATCCGATTATACATTAAAGACACTGCAGTAGAGCTCTGTAAGCCGTAGGGCTTATTCGTAAATGATCGGAGTTAAAATAAAGTGAGGGTGCTGTGAAAAGGTGATCATTATATCACAAGATGTATTATTGAGCTCTATCTCTGGAACTAAACAATACATCATCATTTTACATTTTACATCAATCGCCATTAATTTTAATGAAGTAAAAATAATAATTCCTACACGTTAAAAAGTTTCCAAGTTTCCAATTTTACAAGTTTCCGTTAAGCCCTATCGGAAGCCTCCTATAATAATACTGTTTATTGTAGTATCTACATTATTTTCTCTAACTTGATTTTAACTTTTTTGCCAATCTCTAGTGAGTCAGCGTGATAAAAGTTATTTGTTATTCGTAAGTATGTCCTATGTGTTTTATTTTCATTGATTTCGCTTTGTCAAATGCATAAAATAAACTAGTTTGTTCACACATGATCGTTAATAAAGGTTTCGATTTTTACGATCAGAAGGGGCCCGCAGATAGGTACGAATATTTAAGCCTCCAGTATTTACAATTTCTAGGATTGGGGCCGTTCTTGTTTGTTCAACGATGCAAATAGAGGAAGCTGTATTATTTTAGAGCTACACTCTTGAAAACATCGCGTACATTTTGAGATTTTTTACGTTTAAAAAGTTTTTTCTTATTTTCGAAAAGTTCTGCAGTGATAACTCTATAAAACGCATCGAAAGGTAAACTTTTAAATAAAATCAAAAGCTTAATTTTTAAAAGCTTTACCAATGATTTAACAAGATGAGAAATTTTAACGAAGCAATTTTTTTTTACTTTAGCCATTTGACACTGTGAGTACCTGATATGAAATTAAATCAATATCGGACAAAATTAATCTATTTGTTGTAAAAAAACAGTTTTTATGCATTTTTAAACATGCATAAGCTTTTACTTACAATAATTAAATAATATGAGCGAAGCGCTCATAGCCCGGCGGCTTGCGTCGATCCTAAACGATCGACAATGTTAGTCGGATGGGTGACCACTAGTGGCAAAATATCTTGAGCGCTTCCGTGCTTCGAAGGGCACGTAAAGCCGACGGTCCCGGTTGTTATCGATTGATAGCAGTCGTTAAGCCGTGTCGGCCTTCGGGCGGCTTGAAAACATTCGACAGTGGGTTGGCCACCCCCACCCCCCTCCACCAATCCGCATTGGAGCAGCGTGGTGGAGTATGCTCTAGGCCTCCTCAATAATGAGGAAAGACCCGTGCTCAGTAGTGGGCCATAAATGGGTTGTAACCAATTAAAATTAAATAATAACACCAATTCAATTAAAACACGTGGGTGTCCTGGAATACCTGATAGGAACGCAGTTATATTGTTGCACTTATGCACTTTAACTCCGGCACCTAACTGGCGTAATTATTATTAACTATATTAATTATTATTAACTATCAATGCATTTTATTAATGTTTATTTTTTGATATTCCTCAGGTGAAAGGTGACACACTAGCGCAACTGAGTATGCGTGTGACTGTAAGAATTTACACATTTTGTGTTCTAGCCTCCATTCATACCGTACAATAAGGAACTTTGTTTCAAAAAATCTATATAAACTATGCCGACCTTAGTTAAACATCTTTAAGCTACCTATAAGAACATACAAAAAGAGTTTGAAGCCGATAAATTGTTGCAGTATGTAGGTAGGTACTCTTCCAGTTAGACTCGTGACACTCGGCATTCCCGAAGTCAGAAGCCACAAGAAATGACTATGAAATGTCTGAAACAAACCAAGCTTTCGACGTCACGTGCCTAGTAAACCGGAGACGTAATTGTACGGGCGTTGTTCTGTTTATGTTAATGCAATGCCAGGGTCTATTGAGATGTTCTCCTTACATCGTCAACCTGTTTTGTTTACTGTTCTGCTCTGGTACTGATAACTAAGAAAATAAGCCTGTATCAACTTATTTCCTTAAATAACTTTTTTCTACGGATGTTTATTTTTTTAATTGGCTCACAAATAATATCAACCAATGCTCCGCTATTTATGAACAATAAAAAAATATTAACAAAAACATGCGTGAAACGAATTTCATATCGAACGCGAACGAAGTATAGACTTGTTAAGCTGTCAACGCATTTTCAGGCCATTATAAAAACAGTGATTTAGTTTCCTAAATAAACAATACACAATACACTTAACATAATTTAACATAATAACTACTGTTCGAACCTTGTTCAAACCTTCGAACAATGCAATGGCACGCTTCCAAAGACTGGTAGCTCTTCTAAGCCCTGTATTGTTTTTAACAGGCTTCATATATTGTTCTCAGAATGTTTAGAAATATTGTGAAAATAATAAAAATTGTGTTGTTTTCTGAAAGTAACAACAAAAGAGACAACGACAAACTAAATCTCTATTCTTAACATTCAAAGACTGCAAGTGTTAGAATTGGAACAAAGAAATGTTGTTATTTTATTAACATTACAATTCGCTTAGCTTCTGTGTATAGCGTTTCCTTTATACGTTACGCAACAGGAGGCAGTTGTTCGAGTAACATTTGTCTTTGTTTGACACAGCGTAACGAAAAATGCAGTGTTTTTTCCTCACGTCATTCCCCATTACTCATTATTAGCTCCATGATAACATGTTTGTCGATTCGTTATTGTGAAGTAGAATGTCTTTCTTTGCAAGTATAATAAGAGGCATCAGGCCTATGACTAATACAATAGCAGGTACTAGGTTTATTGTTTTTTTTTGTAATTAAGCGAATTGTGCTACGTTTTAATCAAAGCTTTCGATATTATTTTGTTTTTAGCTCAATACTAACAACAGTTTATAAGTGGTATTCGCATAAAAAATTAAAACATTTTATGATTTTTATTTTATTTTATAGACCAACTAGTAAATCCGCCCTCGCTTCGCTTCGGGAAGCCAGTCCCTTCAAAAATCTCTATAAATTTTAACAAATTATGTTATTCCGATGTCTAAGCTATATTACTGCAAAGTTTCATGAAAATTCGTTCAGTAGTTTTTGCGTGAAAGAGCAACAAACACACACACACACTCACTCACATACATCCTTACAAACTTTCGAATTTATAATATTAGTAGGAAGAAATCATAAGCCTGACACCCAATAAGCTAACACAAATGAAAGCGATTATAGGATTTATAATTCCAAACCTACGAGTCACCTGCTGGCGACCTGTCAATGTAATAGGATTAATATGACAAGAACGTGAAGAATTCGAAGCTGGGTACAGACGCAATGTCAAAATTGGTCACACTTTTTTACAATTGGGTCCCCGAGGTGTTCCCCCAAAAATATTCTAACAAGGATATCGTAGAAGAGATCTTATCATAAACATCTAAAAGACCACACACCGACGGCGATCCTCGCGTTTAATAAAGGACTCGAGACTATAACAAAGAAGGGAGAGGGCTGCCTTTATGACAGGCAGACAAATTAAACCCTCGGAGACGCATGAGAATTTTATGTCGCTGTATTAAAAAACTTCATAAGAATCGTGTAGAATACGTAGGTTTGACTCTATTTTTAGAGTTCTGTAAATCTGATTGAAAATTAAAACCTTTTGGGATAATTTGTCTGTCAGTGGGACCTGTTTCTCGGCCTTTTTCGAGAAGGTATAGTTCGTTTACTTTATTAATTAGTTGTTGATTGTAATAAAAAAATGCCGCTTGATGTAGTTAAGCCCATGCCTCAGAGTAGTTTTTAATAAAACAAAAAAATTAAAAACTTCGTGTTAATTAAAAATTCTTCTTATAACTCAAGAAATCCTAATCGAGAATTTTCGAGTAAACCTAGTCATTAAATAAATTTCTTTAAATATTCAGGGGTAGAGTTGATTATTATGTTTCTACATTTATAAAATTTACCGGTCAATAAAAATTATGTGAAAGAAAAAAATATATGAAACTATCCTAATTTTTGTAAATTCAATACAGATTCCTTAAAACTAAATCAGCACATTTTTACATGGGATGAAAAAATTGTACCATCATAGGAAAGAATCTCCCCAAATGACATGTGGGGTTATCTGATCTGTATTTGACCGAAGTTTAAATAGTAGAACGTGATAATCTCTTGAATTCATCTTTGCTTCTGCTTTAACACTTATCTTTACTAAGAATAAGCTTGATCCATGGTGTGACCATCAGTCTCAAGAATATACAGGGTATTCCTGGAATTACGTTCCTTTCATCATTTACTATCACAAAGTCATTAGAAGTCATTAGTGATATGTACAATAAGCAGACAATGAATTGGATGCTAATCTTGGCTGTTTACGCTTCTTCAATTTTTCTTGGCCACTTTACAGCTTATAGTGTCCGTGTTACAAAAGCGCGTCACCAAATAAGACAGAAATCAAAGAAGACTATGAGCGCTATGCCTTGAAGGTCCTTACTTACAAACTAATGTGCCTTCAGCTTATTATTGGCCCACTACTGAGCATGGCTGAAGTATTTAGTGGTCAATCCAAGTATCGAAAATATTCATGGCATTGCCACCCGAGGGACGACTTTTCTTACCTTAACGTGACCCCTAAGCATGGAAGCGTTAAATAATTTTTTGCCACTAGCGGTCAAACATGCGAGTACCGACCGCGCCCGCCATTGCTTAACTTTGTCGATTACTAAACTTCTGCGCTATGAGCATGAGGATTGCAAACTAATAAGTTTACTCTTTTTATTAATGAAAAATATGACACTTCTTGAGATAACAAAAAATGTCACTAAATAAGCATGAAAAAGGAAGGAAACTTTGTAAATAAAATGTGGACTTAGATTCGTCTTTCGTCAGGAAACAAACGAGTGTAATGGTGGCCATATTTAGCACGTCACATTGAGCACGACAATAGCGCACGGTATGTGTTGGGTGCGAACGTAGATACAATATATTAGGATTACTGGAAAAGTTTAAACAATTGGGTTAAATAAAATGATACTTCAAATTATTAAACTCAAAAGTAGAGGTAACTTCAATAGTTTTTACACATTAAGTACCTAATACTATTTTACGCAAAATACGATACCTATAATATATTTTTATGTTCCCTAACCATAGCAGCTTTACGCGTCAACTAAGTTTCTTTTGAATAAAATATATCTACCTTCATTATATAGATAGAGTTTTACACTACCACACTAGCTTTTACCAGTAGTTTTGCATAGGTAAAAATATTTATCAAAATCGGGCAACAAATAATCCCATTACAAAATAATGTCACAAGAAAAAAAATTAACAGGATAAAATATAAAAAATTAAGTTTTATTCTGATTTACTACTATGCAATCCGTGTGGTAATTTTTAAATGCGTTCAGCCGTTTCGACATGATTGATCCACAAACATCTAAATATTTAAACTGAAACATTTGTAAAATTAGAAAGATAGTAAGATACTCGTAATATTTCGTCAGAATCTCACGACAGATTTGTATGAAGTCAAATGTAACACATTACAGCGACAACTTAACGAATTCATATCACATCTAGTACGACTCCTAAATCCACTTAGTTTGACGGTTGCTACAATTTACCGACGCAATACCGCGGCGGCTGAGTGCTTGTGATTAAACAATAAATCGTCCCGAACGGTCTACCCGACCTTAAGAACGGCGAAGTAATAGTTGGAAGTCAGTTTTCCTACCTAAGTATTCTAATAAAACAAAGTATTTCCGCGTATTAAACGAATAAGTTATGATATGATTCATAGCTCACGGATTTGAAATTCAACTTTGTATTCATATTTTTGGGCTCTAATTACATTTAGTTATAATTATGTATCTTTATTTCGAAATTTATGTACCTACTTTATGATTAGTCTTCAATTTCGAACAGATAATAATTGGTGGTCTAGGAAAATAGATATTATTATTATTGTAACTGCATCATCATAATTCAGATAATGCTAAAATATCGAACTATTTTATTAAAATAAACTAAAATAGATGTATTGTGTACCTACCTATGTTGTCTATGTAATGTCTTAAACAATTTAAAACAAATGACCCAAAAGAATTCGTAAAGAGCACGTCAAATTGATTCACATGAACAAAACTCACAAATAGTTGAATAGACACAAAAACGTGGTTAAAAAATACAATGGTACAATCTATTGAAGGCAACTGCCCCCAAGAGATACTTTTTTAGTTTTACCAATAAGCGAATATCGTCCTTGTAAAGCATAAAATAAGTACTCATGTTGAGTGCAACAATTTGAAAGTACTTAACTTGCGCTAGGATCAAAGAAAATCTAACATCCACTCGTTTTTTTACCTCAAGAATTTTGGCATGACCAGTAGCCCAGTCATACCTCTATCTCTGTCGTCACAGTAACATGTAATGCAATAGAATGAGAGGCAAAATCCAAGTACCTACACAAGTATTTTGTTTCGTCTTTGTATTATTCAAGAAACACGTCCATTCTTTGGAACGATTTGCTTGAAATGCTGTTTTGGGAAAACGATTCATAATTAATTAATAGCTGCCATGCGTATCGGACATAGTGGGAGCAAATGGGACGGATGCCTACATTCCATTGTCGTGTAACTTACGCACATCGTTCATCAAGTTGACAAGCGTTAATCCAGTTTCCGGGGGGTCTACTATTGTCTCGCTTCGACTCGATTCGTTGACGCAGTATTCTGTTGTTTGAATTCAATTTTAATCGATTACAAGGTAATTTTGGGCTGAGTCCTTTGTCCTGGAAACAAATAAAGCTATTAAGGGTTCGCTTTTGAAGCATGCACTTTCCTACAATTCGTATCTTGAATTTGGATGGTCTTTTATAAGGTTTTTTGACTCTACAAATTAATCATCTTATATAGCTAAATAATTGTTAGTGTTGTATAATGCTAATGAATTCATTATTTTAGAAATATATCTCTTCACGATAAATTAATAATGGTTGCATATTCATAAACCCACGCTACTTTTTTATGTTGCGAATAGCAGAATCTTTTTAAAATATACCAAAAAACCATCGAATATTTATATCACATTAACACACGTCTTTACAAAATTAAAAAAAAAATTACGGACCATCTCAACTGGGAATCGAATTTAGGATCCTTTGATCAGCAGGTACAATAGGCACCAACAGCTACAGAGACTACGATCTATGAATAATTTATGATTTAACTGAATATAATTGAAAAAGAGTGTTATTACGCTTATATGGGTAAAAGCAATCTCGTTTCTTTATCGAGAGTCGATAGTACGACGCGTTTAAATCGTCCACACTATGAGTTGCATCTCGCTGACACATTGATAGTGGTGATGTTAAAATTTTGTTTTCGTAGTTTTGTTAGTAGGTATACTTTTTACAACTGTTTGTTTTTGTTGTGTTAGATATATTTTCGTACTTTCGTAAAATATAAATATCTTTCTAAGTCCAAGACCTCACAATTATTAAATTTAATTAAATAGTTATTTATATGTGTATGAAAGTAAGAAGTTGCAACGATAGCCTTAATATAGAGCAGTTCAAAACATCAAATTTTTTTGCATCTTTTGCTCGACAAGCTCCATTTAAAAAAATATCCGTATTTTGTGACTAAGTAGGTATGTTTATAAACCATAGGTGATTTTAAAATCAAAAGTAGTATGTACACAGATAAATAATTAAACTCAAGGTTATGTAATATGTAGCAGATATGGTATAATCTCCTCTCATTATGCCATTATCTAAACGACTCTCTCCATCTTAAAACGCTCAATCAGTACAGTCTACGTCCAAAAAAAGGGTCAAAAAAACCAACATTACAAAAATATCGTGCTTAATTACCATGAACACCGGGTGCGTAGCTATGAACACATCGTTAGTATCTACGTTCAAATCGTCTACACCCGCGCGGAATCTCGATGACAAATTGATAGTGTTCGCGTTGAGAGCTGTTTTTGTTGTATGATGTATGTCTGAGCATTGTTCGTGCTGTACGCTTCGTTGATCGAGTAAGTTATAACGATAAATAGGTTTTGTTAAACACCGAGTGAGCATGTGATGGTGTTTTGTTTTGTTGTGTTTATCATCAAAGGTAACGCAATGGTAAGGCGGGTTTGATTTGATAGTGGGAATGGTGGCAGGGAGGGGACATTTTTAAGTTCAAACTTTTAGAGGTAAATGATGAATTTGTAGTAATTTGCAAGATTTTGTAAAACGATTAGAAAGGGCTAAAAAGAAAGAATTCTCCAGAGACCTCTGAATAAAGATAAAATTAATACTTGGTTTAATACTTTTAGTGTTTGTGTTGAACTAAAATATTTTTTCTTTATTTTGAGCACGAAATTTATTTAATTATCTAACCCTTTTATTGTTTCAAGATCAGAAGCAAGGGCTATTTTTCATGCAATATTTGTATTTGTTTATTTTATAAAAACAAACTAAAGCAGGTATAAGTTGAAGAATATTGGAGACATTGAAATATAATAAATGTTTTGTCTGTCCGTATACGTTTGTTCTGATTGTCGTTCCCGCGATTTTTTGTGTGTGTGATTTGTCAAACTATCTGGTTACACATGAGAACTGAAGTTTTTGTGACTTGACATTCAATTTTCGTATCGGAAATAAGAGACGTAACGTCATGAGGTCTTTACTCTTTTATTATAAATGGAAGTACAATTTCCTATGTATTTTTTATATTTTGATTGTGTGTTTATCACCCTCTTTACCACACATCACCAATTGATGCAAAGCCTTTTTAAACATTGACATATTATTACAGACTGAGTTGTAGGTTACTCTCCCAGAAAAACTTTTTCATTTACATCGGTTTACACAATATATCGTTAAGCCTAAAAGGGTTCACAAACAAATTTCAATGTTTATCGCGATGTCCGCTCAACCCTTTTAAGGTAGAAAAATCTGATAAAACTCAACCTGGCCTCAGGATTAAACCGTCAGGAAGCGTGCGGTCCGATGACACGGAGTAAATTACGCAATTAATTAAATCATTAATCATTACTCACTAAACCCTCATGAATCACAGAACAACTGGCGTTTGATGGGTTGAACCTTTGTAAAGATAGCCTTAGGTAGCAATTTCGATTATTTCACCTGCTACCCTAACAAATAGGGTAAATCAATACATCTATGAATGTAGATTAGGTAAGTCCGGTGGTTAACGTTTTATAAATGTGGGTTTGAAATTTTATGTACCTTATATATTGTAATTTACGTGTTGAAAATTAATTACATCACTTGTTTCTTTTAAAGAAAACATTGCGACGAAACGCGATTAGAGTTAGCTATAGCGCTTTCTCCGCTTACAATAGATGAATTTTGAAATGTAAAAGAAGTGATAGTTTGATCAACTTCACTATTTCCACTGAAAAGTAATGACAGTTTTATCAACTGGAAAGTAGCCATAGCTCGCTGATTCAGACTAACAATTTAACTACTGTTACTAGACCGTTGAAACTAGCATTTATAAGCGCATATCATTTATAAAATAGTGAAAAAAATGAAAAGTGTAGTAAAAAATATAGATCCATCAGTTGCTGCGGTTAATGAACACCAGGTGAAGGCCTTAGCTATTTTCAAAGAATGAAAAATAATGACGAATGACAGCGGGTGGGTCTGTTCGACCGCCCTTTCCTTTATTTCAACGATTTCTTTTCAACCGAATAATTGATTAATACATAAATCAATGGCATTCAATGGGTTAATATTTTTATCAAACCGACCTTTTAGGCACGTGGGGCACCCTGCTGAACTACTAACGTGGCTTTCACACCAGCTAGTCCCGCCTGTTGTTGGTGGGATATGAACCATTCATTATTCTATAGCTATACCTTGGTCACCAAGTTTATGGAATTGCTACACCCCGTTGAAAACAAAGGAGAACATCAGATTTGGGCCTGGAGTGAACAGCTTGTTCAATACCCTCAAATAATCTTACATAATTTCAATAAATCCATTTCATATATAAAAATCTAGTTACATAATTATGTATCATATCATTAAAACATTATAATTTCAAGCTTATACTATGTGTAGGTACGTGGTGCGTAAGTCGACTATATTTCATTATTCCCATAATTTTTCGCAAAAACGGAATATGCACAATGTGGTAACAATATCCTCGATCTAAAAAGCGATGTCTCGTGCATGTTCATATTCATGTCCTCAAGAACGTTGCTGGTCTCCTTTATTACCTGTGCTCACAGTTCAAATTAGCTTGTCAGCAACATTTAATTACGACATTTTAAACTCTCGCCGTCGATCTGCAATGTAGGTACCTTAAACATAGTGGCCGAAAGCTGTCATTCGTCAATATTTGCATGTCGGTAAAGTTTTAATTTATAATTTATAAAAATTTGTGTGTATTAAAATTTTATTTAATTAACACTAGCTTCGGTATACGGATACATCGTAAAGAAACCTGCACACCTGGAAATTCTCTAAAGTCAAAGGTATTTAGTTTAGGTTTAGTTTTAGTTTCACACTTGGCTAGCGCGGTGGACTGTGGCATTTAGGACATTATTATGCCTCACAGCACAAGGACAGTTTTGAGATGATGGGAAGTGCTATACCCGCTTGACTAACTACCGCCTTTATGTAACATCATTCATGAAACGTTTTTTTTATGTTACGATAGTTATTGAATATCTTAATTCCCAAACTGTTTGTTTTTATATGCATGAGCACAGAATAAAAATCATGACAAACTTTTTGACTTGCTGTTTTTGCAGTTCTTTCCGTTTTGTGTTTACAATTTCTAAACATCAAACCACTAAAATATTTTTTCAACCCATCATTTAATTCAAATTGAAATCTTGAGATCGCAAGACAAATTTGAGCCGCACTCGAGCCTACATCCACTGCGAGAAAAAAATTAAAAAATCGTCCTTGAGGGCGTCGTTCGTATTTCAATTACGACCAACATATTCACCGGATCGTGTTTTGCTTTCATTCATTCCAACCGAAATAATCTCTACCGCAAACAACGTTTGTACAGTCGACTTGTCAAATATAATACTCCCTTTGTGTGCCTAAAATCGATTATGGCCTTTTTGTTGTCAAAATTGAGGTTCAAATTTCTCGAGTTTCACAATAGTTGCGATGTATATCGCGACCAGGTGTGTTGGGACCCTTAAATGTTTTTTAATTGAGTCTACGAAGATTACAGAGTGGAGTCTATCTCGATGAGTCTGCATCTTTTTGATTTATTTCATACTATAATATTATTTTTATACAAAAACCTTTTTATTGAATACAATTCAACCAATGTTTCAAAAGTAAAAGTAAAGAGCATTTCTTACTTGAAATTGTTTTCTCTACTAAATAAATAAATTTATTTAAACACGATCCAAATAATCTAGACAGACAAAGGGTAGGTACGTATTCTCGATTAACTTATTATATTAAAATACAGACATTCTCTGCCCGCATATTCATCTAATGATCTATTAATGTAATTATAGTACAACTGAGCAAGTGATCCTAATACTACATTACTGATGACGTCATTAATTAAATCCCCCATTGATCCAGATGACGCGATGTAGACACCGTACTTATCAGACGACGCATTAGATTAATTACAGTCGCAAGTAAAAGTAGAAATACGATTTTACTAAATAATTTGTTAGAGACGGATTAAAAGATAAATAAGTTATGAAAAATTTAAGAGATTTGTTGGTAGATTAAAAATATACTAGGACCTTATTAAAGATATCATCGATCTTTGATAAACATTAATGGCAAAAACTATAAAAAATCAGCAAGGGAGGATAGTTGGATGGGTGACTATATAGTGGCAAAAATTTCTTCATCGCCTCATTCGAGCCATCGGTTCAGGTTTTTATCAATAGATAGCAGTTAGTAAGCTGTGTCGAAAGTTTTTGGGCGGCATGATCACTTCAGATACTTGGTTTGGCCACTAATCCGCTTGGCTCCACTAAGCTGCATTGGAGCAACGTGGAGTATGTTCTTGAACCTTAGAGGCACGAGCTGTTGTGAAGTCGGCTCATTGATGAGAAGAGATAATATTTATGTTCTCAGTAATGTTACATTAATGGGTTGAAGCCAGATAAGTACCTATTACTGCTGCAAGCGAAAATAAAAAACTATTTTAGATACTTTTCATAAGATCCTACTTAACTGGACTTGTACCGAACTGGCAAGTCGATTATTTCAAAAATCTTTCCTTGATGAGTTTTTTCGTCACTGAACTTCAAAATATTACATCATATCGGATGAATACACTTGTCTCTTCGCTGTTTAAATTTCAACGCGTGATTCACGACAAAACCGAATGGAACTTTTGTTGTGCCCTACGAAACACAAAGGCAAATAGTTTTCATTTAGGACTCGAGGAGGCCTGAAGTACAAAGTAATTAAAATGTCGTATACAAAAGTGTACACAAAATTATATTGGTTTTGTTTTCCTCGCTGCGTCTGGCAACGTAAGGGTTAGGTTTGGGTGTCTGGCTGAGAGATGAATAATATTTTCATATTTTGTGGCTGTAGTTATTGATCTTGTAATAGACTTGGGTGCCATACGTTAGCTATTGAATTTGGATCATTTGTCCATCAATGTCGATGAAGGATACTGTTCTACTTTTAGCTCTACTTTCATTCTATGCTCTGCATCTTTGCATTGACGTATACATATATCTAACTATACTCATTAAGAACCATTAAATTCATGTATAACTCCAGAAGTTTGAGTATAATATTTAAAGATATGTAACTAAATACAAATAAAACCCTGTCTCTAGTAAGCATAAGAAAGTTCTAATAATTGTCGGTAGAAATATGATAAAGAGTAGAAAAATTAGATACATTTTAACTTATTTTTGGTAAGATTTTATCAACAATTCCCTTCGAGAGGCTGAAGCTTTTCTCCATGAAGGAGGTTTATTGAAGTTCAATTTGTTATTATGGTCTCTTTATAACATTTTACTTGGAATTGTAGCAACGGCCCCACTCTGTTATATTTATATATCCTGTAATTATGTGCTCGCACACTTCTACGATACATTTTATGTCTGGGTATGCATAATTTTTGTTTGTTATGTCAGGCTCGTGAATTTCAATTAATCAACAACTTTTACTTGTATTTACAATTTTTTTCTTGCACTCAAATATATATAAAGATAGATGGACTCTTGGGTTCTTATATCAGAATATTCAAATATACAAGCAAAGGCTAATTTATATTTCCGGCCGAAACAGTACAAAAAGAAACCTCTGAGAAAGACCGCATAAGGAAACCATATTCTGAAAGAAAATTTTGCTATAACTCACTATCAACGACATCAGGGTGTCATCCACGCCGTTTAATTCAGTAGATCGCAGTGACGGCTGGCGTCAAGCGCCGAGGATTAAAGCTTATAGAATATCGAACGGCGGATACGTCGAACACTAAACGTTTGGGCAACTTCACATAGCTGAGCTTTCCCAGATTAGTTGTAGATAGTCAATATCAGATGTTGATGCATCGCTGACGCTCATTAATACGAGGCCAATGTACGTCGCAGACGGGCCTGCCGCCGACAAAGCTCGACCAATTTGCGGATTAGTTGATGCGTAAATCGTTGAATTAGCCATTCGCTCAACTGCTAGGGTCCGAGCAATTACAATCGTAACACGATACACTTCGTGTAAGGTGCGCTTTATGGTATTTTTATTCGAGGTTTTATGTTTATCGTTTTCAGGCTCAAGGATTTTGTTGTAGAAATTATGTTTATCTGTATATTGTTCTGTGCAAAAAGTTAAGTAGGTACAATACCTATTATTAATACCTAATGTTAATATTAAAAGTTTAAAAATTACTGTATTTAATAAAAAAAATTGTCAATTCAAATTGTCCTGGTGTGGAAATATTACAGATATGAATTAATAAGTTTTTTTAGGAGTGTAATTTTTTATCGTACGCGATGGATGGGAAAAGGCGAGAAAATAAATTTTTATTTTTATATATAGGGTGTTTCAACAAGAACTTTGTTTTTCAATTGCAACAAACACCGACAACATGATAGTTTTGGCATTTAGTTTTTCGACGTATTCTTAGTAGATGCATTGACAATTGTTACAATTGGACAGATTGTTACAGATGGACGACTATGCTGTCAAAATATCACGAATTTTACGAAATATTAACTCTATCAGAACCACCATTTTGTCAACAATTGTCAATGCATCTACTAAGAAAACGTCGAAAAACTAAATGTCAAAACTATAATGTTGTCGGTGTTTGTTGCAATTGAAAAACAAAGTTCTTGTTGAAATACCCTGTAGATACCTAATGTTACATAATACGAGCTACATACAATAAACTACAAATAACATAAAATATATAGAAACCATACCTAACATCATAATACCAGTAGGTATTTGAGGTAGTAAAAAACCTCATAGAAGTTATCTGTAGGTATTTAAATACACATTTAACGTATATCGTATCTTGAACAAAGCCTTAATGTGTTCAATTTCAGTGTAAGCATTTGGAAAGCATTTGGTTCGGGAAATCCCACAGGAAATACAGTTGGCTGGAGCTAGACAAAGTGAGATAATATCCTAAATGAAATCCTTTCATGTTTGAAAAACCATTCCAATATTTTGTTCGTAGACATGTGAGCGTAAAATGTACAGTTTTCTACGCAGGAAAGTACACTTATGTCCTTTAGGAGAAAGGTAATAAAACTGTTATTACGTTTGAACTGTGAATACTATCGATATGCTATTATAGGGCTGTTTATTTGAATAAAATAATTACTATCAAGTTGTTTCAAAAAATTATTACTTTATAATTTTTCCATACCAAAGTAGGTACTACCTACTGACCTAAAATTGATCGAAAATTCCAACATTCTAAACCGAGCTAAGTCTTCAGTATAAATAATTAATCACTGAGCGATTATAACGTTTTTGAAGGAAATTTTAATATTTTAGTCTTAAATATTTAATATTGCTGAGAGCGAATCAAATGATTTATGCAAACGTTAAGTTCTTTTGAACGATCCAATTTTGTCACTCCACTTACATAAAAGTGAAGGTGTCTAATAAACCTGGTCTACATTACTATATTTTGAAGGTTATTACCTACTTAATTTTTCAACAGAAAACTTCTACAGGCGCGTTAGGTGAACAAAAATCATGAAACTCGCGTCATCGTCACCAAACGCTTTCCATGAATTATAGCATACGTATAGTTGTATACCTGCTATGTATCTACATATTATATTATGTTTGCATTTCCATCGGCAGTCCCTAAAGACTGCATTGTTTGGAGAATTATTGTAATATAATAGTGTATTATATCCACTATGTCTTCGTGATTTCAATGGTTTCAATTCTTTTACAAGGTCCAATCTATTAAATCCATTGTTGCTTTACCTACAGTCTTAAAAAAAGAATAATTAACTTTTGAACCGCAAAATATATAAGATAAGTAATCTCCTTTATCCTGCCTTTAATTGATGTGTCTTAACTGTTAAGAATTAGTACAAAAAAGTTAGTTTTTAAATACAATACCTTATTCAGATTAAAAAAATGATAGACATATTATTTAGCGGTGATAGCCTTGTGGATAAGAATTACGAATCCAATTCGAAGGGTGCGGGTTTGAATCCCTAGGCACGCACCTTTGATCTATCAGAGTTATGTGCGATATAAGCATTTAAATATCAATTACTACAAACGCTGAAGGAAAACATCGTGAGGAAACCTGCATGCCGCCGGAGAGTTCGCAAACCTCAAAGGTGTGTGAAGTCTGCCAATCCGCACTTGGCTAGCGTAGTGGACAGAGAAGAGATAAATAATTGCCGTGCTCAATAGTGAACATATTTATTATTTAAAGTACAACAAAAGTTTTGACAGTTTCCAAAATAGACCGAAACTAGGTTAAGATTAAGTAGGTTTTGTGGCATATTTCCAAGTAGGTATCCCTCGGTATGTTTTCAAAACAGGTTAATCATAGAAATGAGCGTAGAAGCTAGTTGTCATTTTACGTATTTTTATGTTGTAAGGTTATATTCTGCTAAGTGTGAGTGGGTTTACGGCTACATATAGGACGAAGAAAAACCAAATTAAAAGTTTGTATTTGACTCATACTACGAATGGTATGGAACAAACTTCTCAACACCTGTTTAAATGTGCTCTATTACCGGTACAGCTTATACATAGATACATAATAACAATTTTCTTCTTAGGTAGGTATAATACGCAATTGCTGATTATAAAAATTGAGCAAAACAATAGGATACTAACCACATACCGCATTATAATAAAACGAAACCACATTACGAGTATAATGTATCTACACCGTAAAAATAAAAACAAAATAGTCATTAAATTATCAAATCAATTCAATAAATTAAGTAATTCAAATTCCAAATAACATCCTCTTATTTCGACCTTCTTAAAACTTCAAACAAGTTGTACTATACTCAGTAAATAATTTTTACAATAAAAACTTGAATTAAGAAAGAAAATGTTTACGTCACTAAACCAGGCCACCTGAATGACTTCGCGTAGAGAATAGGAAACTACTTCAGATAAAAGATAAGCTCGTGGGATCATTACGCCGCCGGCCGATTCAGATGTCTCCATTGCAGTAAATAGGGACGTGCTTTGTTTACTACTAATATAATAATATTTTGTAACAGAACTCTGTTTTTTTTCATATCATACGCTTTACCGCGTTAAGTGTGACGTCACTTACCGCCAGTTGGGATTGCATTAAAGCATTAATTTATAATGATAAGAATTAATAAATAAATGTGGAAAGGATGAATGATTTTATTTTTATTCGTCTAAAGTTTTGAAAACATATTTATTACATTAGGTATGGTAGAGTTTGATAGTTTATGGACGACGACTTAGTGAAAGTGAAAAGATGGAGACAAAGTAGGCAGTGACCGCGATAATAAGTGAATTTACGAAGAAAATAAACGAACAGTTCGAAATCAAGACTTTTAATTTGCCCATCCCAACATAATTTTTTAAGAAAAAATTACGAATCAGTGCACTCACTTTGAAGGTAGAGCCGAAAGATTTTTAGTATTATATAATTTTTGCTTTTTACAAAAAAAATAACCGACTTCAACCTCGATAAGCAGAGATAACTTAAAAACTACTCGCCAGAGGGCACTTAATTCAACATGTAGGTGTAAAGTTCTCGTCACTACAAATTCATCAAGCCCAATCACTAGATAACTACAGTAAATCGTTGAGGAGTTCCCTTGACTGCCTTTCGGCTTCATCAGATCGACTCCAGACCTTCATGAAATTGTAGCGCTTTCATGTACTTATGAAAATATTAACAAACACACTAGTCGTCCCTACAATTTTCGAAAGTTGCCCTCGATTTCTCCGAGATGCCATCATCAGATCCTGATGATTATTTTAAAAGGACCCCACTGTGCATATCTACAACAAAAGAAGAATTATCAAAATCGGCCCATAAACGACGAAAAAATCGTTGAACAAACATAAAAAAAGCATATATACGGTCGAATTGAGAACCTCCTTCCTTTTTGAAGTCGGTTAAAAAATAAGCCACACTTAAACCCTTTTTACTTGAATTCATAATTACAAAATGACATCGTTAGGTACTAAAGTACTCCTGGATTTTGTGCTCTTCCTCAAATTAAGTACCTAACTACAGATTAAGGTTTTCATGCAACATCTGTGACCTCATCCCAGTCATCATAATATTGGAGCCCCTCCAATATTCCGTAGGTACTAGAGTAGAGCAACGATAGTAGAAAGAAAGAAAGAAAATGAAAGAGATGAAATAAATAATAAATAATCTACTTTAACTTCCCTATAAAACATGAAATATGTAGTTATCTTGCAACCTCAACCCTTACATACAAAATTTCTAAACACGGTAAATAATTTTGTACTAACGACATCGTCAGACAATTAGCGTATGTTTAAAAGATTTAACAATGGGAAACTTCAAATAGACAACCCTCGCCAATCTTTGTGCGTGGTAATATCAGGTATTACTCGATGAAATCCCAAGTGCATGGAGTTTGGAGATAACGAGACAGAATTATTTTACGAGCCTCATAATTACTTCCAGGGCGCATAATTTGCGCGTAAGATTACTTTAGCGTAGGTGTGGTCGAGCAAATGTGTTTTGAGCCAAATAAAATAGGGTGAGAATTAATACTGTACTTGTCTTTTAAACATGTCTTTTCCCCCCAATAACTTTGCAAAAGTTCGGAAACTCGATACGAATTTTGTAAAACAATAGTACCGTGTACCTATTCTGTTCTGTAATTATTTTTTATTTAAAGTGTTTGTTAGGTAGGTATTTCATTTTGTGACATGATAAAGTTTAATTATTTCCTGCCGACCTAACTCAATACGTAAAATAGATTTTCTCTGTGCTAAAATAGCCTGTTGATGTATCTACATATATGTAAGACAGACAAAGGCATTAAAAACTTTATATCAAGTTGCAGAAATATTGAACTTCTTTACTTATTGGTCATAATGCTATTTGATATAATATTCAAAATAATGAAGTAGGTATTTGAAATAATATTGTCACATATTCAAACAAATTCAAAAATTTGTAAAAAGTCGTAGAACAAATGTTGTTGGGATTGATATAGTTAAGCTGCCTGCAAGAGGTGATGCGCTAATTTTCAATAACCCTGTATAATCTACATATAGTAGAAAATAAATGTAGAGGTAGATAATTATGTAAAATTCTTCAGAGGTCTGGTTCAATATCCATAAAGACTGACGCAGTATTGAAATAACTGCTGTATTTGATATTATTCTTACCCAACGGACATCAAACTGAAAAGAAATATTTGGAGTTCGTGCTGGAGGCTAGTCGATGTGTTTGTCCAATATAATGGGTCCGATGTTTGCACAGCATGATTGATTGCAACTCCCGGCCTTACGGATCAATATACGTCCAAGTTTGAGATATTAGCTTTCTTTGTTTGTACTCGCGGAGCTAAATAGGAATTAAAAAATAAATAGTATTTGTGTGTTCCGGTTCAATGAAATGGTTTGTTATTGATAGAAGCGAGTCAAGATTTTGACAAGAAAAGCTACAACTAAAATATAGGTATTATGGTTACGTAATATGCACCATCAATTTTAAAAGAAATAAAACTGAAAATAAAAGTGTGATGTACTAATTTGAGCATCAGTTATCAATGCTATTTTAATAAGCATTCTTTTCCATAGACATATATATACCTAGACGGGCCTTGCACGTTCGAATGTGCGTCAAGTTGGAACAATCCAATTTTGAATCGAATCGGTTTGTGCGTGAAGTTGGCGCGATGGAATTTTGTTACTATATTTGAAAACGAACAGATTACATAGTGATATCTCGCTTCCGCGTTTCGAAGTTTTAGTCGTGCTGTCTTTGTTACTCTTACATATGTCACGCGCCATTTTACTAAAGTTATTATTTTAGAAATAGTGAAGTTTATTTACAATTCAATGTTTACATAATGAAATGTGATTCCTTTGGACTTTATTTGTGTTTCTTGAATTGTTAGAATATTTATGAAGGCACAGGAAGCCATATTTTCTACATTTGCGGACGTAATTACTGAAATCAATTTTGCGTAAGGAAGATGTGTACCGTGCTGCTGTCTACAACAGACTGACTTGATCAATCACTCAATCACACAACCTAATGTTGACCACTCGTCGTGCGCCTTATGTATGTTACGGGCCCATCTAGACTTCTACATCCATGTTCTTTTCAGATTGAGCTATCAGTAACTATTATAGTAAAGAACGCAGAAGAGAGAGAAAAGAGAAAAACCTTACTTCATGACGCTCACCTCATAAATTCCTCGTCATCATCGCAACCCTTAAAATACCACTGATGAACACGGGTCTTCTCGCACAATATGAGGGGTACAGGTAATAGTCTACCATTCTGGTTGAGCGTGGATTGGCGGACTACACACTACAACTTCCTCTTAATATTTATCTACGAACTAGGCCCTAGTTTTGATTCCCGGATGGGACATATAAATATGTAGAAGGTGGCTGAGATTCGAAATTTGAAAACCCGTTCGGTACTCAGTTGGCACTGTACAAAACATAGTTGGGATATAATTATTTTAATGTTATTTTATTGATTCTTTGTTAGTTGTTAAAATACAGTTATAACTTTACGATAATTCCTTTTTGACAATTAGATGATTTTTAATAATAAAAGTTATTAGATTAAGATCTGTTTTGTAAATTGTATCGAGTAAACACGTGGCGTATTTCCGTTCGCGCCAAATGAACAGAGCTGTTCGGAGAAAAGGGCGCGAAACCTGCCCTATAAAAGAGCATGCACTGGCTTGAACAGGCAGTCTATCTTCGGATTAGACTCGAATAAGAGCTCTGCTCTGCTCCCAACAGAACTGTTGGTTTACCTGGTACAGTCTAGTACTGTATATTGCATAGTGCGGAATTGCTAACGCGATACCCTATGCTCTAGCTTAGCAATAAGCTATTCGGGTGGTAGCGATACCACTATACGAACATAGAGAACTAAGGTTCTGTTCGTCTGCAGTGTAATGCTGTAAACGGGTGGTTGTGATACCACTATACGAACGTGTAGAACTAAGGTTCTGTTCGTCTGCACTCTGCAGTGTAATGCTGTAATCGGGTGGTTGTGATACCACTATACGAACATAGAGAACTACGGTTCTGTTCGTCCACAGTTTAATACTGTTTTCGGGTGGTTGTGTTACCACTATACGAACGTAGAGAACTACGGTTCTGTTCGTCACCATTTCAATATTGTTTATTTATTTTGGGAATTATAATTAATTGTAACTAGGGTGATTAGTGTGTAAATTAATCTTTTGTAATAACTTTGTAATTATCTCTTAAAAATAATCTCTTAATACCTAATCTCTGTAATATCTCTTACGTGTGTAAAATAAACCTTCATTGTTATTTCGTGACTACTTAATCCCTGCAACATGGGATCTCCTAACCCTGACATACCGCTCTTGGCTTATCCTGATCCGACATCAGAAGTGGGATCAGGACAAGCGCAGGTGTCGCAGGGTGAGGATTCATGGCGTACAATATTAGAACATCAAAACCGTAACATGGCACAATTAATCGAAGTTATTAGGACGCCTAATATTCCTGCGCCTGTAATACGCTTGCCCGAATTTAATCCTGATTTGCCTGATTCTAATGCTTTGGCATGGAGTAATACCGTAGATATATGTCTGACCGAGAAACCACTTAAGGGCGGATCTCTTATTATTGCTTTAAGTAATTCCTTAAAAGGCAGTGCTGCCACCTGGCTTTCTCAAATATCGTACGCAGGTATGACTTGGTTAGACTTTAAGAGTCTATTTATTTCTCGTTTTGATGTAACCGAAACTTTAACCGCTACACTTATTAACCTCCAAAATGGCCAACCAAAAGATGGCGAGTCTATCGCTGCTTATGCTGGACGTTTAGTTACCACGCTTTCCTCTAAATGGAATAATCTGAGTAGCGAGCAGATCGCCGTTTCCACTGTGTTAGCACATGTTTCTAAGTTCGATTCCCGTGCTCACCGTCTGGCATTTACTGCCCAAATGGCTGACAGGCAAACGCTTCAAAAAGAATTGAGTGTTTTATCACACTATAAGAGGAAATGGAAAACTGATCCCTCCGAAAATTCCGACTCAACTGAAAGTAAGCGGTTCAGACCGGCACCGGTGGTATGCAATTTCTGTGGCATATCTGGACACAAATCTACTAAGTGTCTTAAGAAATTACGAAAATCTAAACCGCATTTTTCGAATAGCACCCCTTACAAATCGGCGTCGAAGGAGGTCACCTGCTACCGCTGTGGGGAGCCGGGACATGTAGCCCCACGATGCCCAAATTCATCCGGGAAGCGGCCGGGTGGCACGAGCGGAGCTGCCGGGAGCCAATCATTGAGTAGTCAACCAATGTTCAAACGGGTAGAAGCTTGTGAAGTGCGACCAGTCACTGGTGTGCTTATGCAATCTGGTGAGACGCTTTCATTCTGTTACGACTCTGGAGCTGAATGTTCTCTTATAAGTGAATCTTTTTCTAATAAATTGTCTGGCAAACGTATTTTTTCCGTAGTGCATATTATGGGAATAGGAAATTCTAATGTGATATGCACCAAACAAATTTTGAGTAAAATTAAGATAGACGGTTACCACTTAGAGATACTTTTTCATGTAATACCGGATGAGTTTTTGAGTTGCAATATTATGATTGGCCGTGAGATTTTAAAACTAGGATTTAGTGTTAATATGACTGAAAATAGTTTCAGTATTTCAAAACTTAAAATTATTGACCAATGTTCTATAACTGAGACAGTAGACTTTAATGATATTGATACCGATATTCCATCTGAATACAAACCACAATTAATAGAACTCCTAGAGCAATATTCTCATGCCTTTGTGAAGGGATTACCACATACCCGAGTTAATACCGGTGAACTTAAAATACGTCTTGTAGATCCACATAAGACTGTCCATCGCCGACCGTACAGACTTACCCCTGATGAAAGGCAATTAGTGCGTTTTAAAATTAATGAACTTCTTGATGCCAAAATAATTAGACCTAGTTGTTCCCCATTTGCTAGTCCTATTTTGTTAGTCAAGAAACGAGATGGTTCTGATAGGATGTGTGTGGATTACCGTGAACTTAATAGCAATACTGTACCAGATAGATTTCCACTGCCTCTTATATCAGACCAAATTGCTAGATTATGTGGCGCCAATTTTTATACGTGTTTAGATTGCACTAGTGGCTTCTATCAGATTCCTGTTCAACCCGATAGTATTGAAGCAACAGCTTTTGTTACACCCGATGGCCAATTTGAGTATTTAGCAATGCCATTTGGATTGAGAAATGCTCCTAGTGTTTTCCAACGCGCAGTTACTAACGCTTTGGGAGAATTGGTCAACACATACGTTATTATTTACATCGATGACATTATGGTCCCAAGTCGAGACCCCCGTGAAGGCTTGAATCGACTTAAAGAGGTTCTAGAGTCATTATCCAAAGCAGGATTTTCTCTAAATTTTAGTAAGTGCTCATTCCTAAAGAGACGAGTAGAATATCTTGGCTATGAAATTACAGCGGGGGAACTTCGCCCAAATCCTCGTAAAATAGAAGCATTGACTAACCTAAAAGCCCCTAAAACCATACACCAGTTGAGACAATTTATAGGTCTTGCATCATATTTTAGGAAATTTATTTTAAATTTCTCAAAGATTATGAAACCCTTATTTTTCCTAACAAATGTTAAAAACTTTAAATGGAATGATGACCATGAGAAAATTAGACAGAAAGTTATTTCTATTCTAACTAGTGAGCCAGTTTTAATGATTTATAATCCGGAACATCCCGTTGAGCTGCACACTGACGCAAGTGCAGATGGTTACGGTGCCATTCTTTTTCAAAAGGTAGATAATAAATTACACGTTGTTGAATATTTCAGTAAGAGAACCACACCAGCAGAAAGTAGATATCACTCTTACGAGTTAGAAACTTTGGCAGTAGTTAATGCAATAAAGCACTTTCATTATTATTTACAGGGCCGTAGATTTACCGTTGTAACTGATTGTAACTCACTTAAAGCTTCGCGAAGTAAAATCGATTTAACACCTCGGGTACATAGATGGTGGGCTTTTCTTCAAGCTTATGACTTTGATATCTTGTATAGACAGGGTAGGTATATGAACCATGTAGACTTTTTTTCAAGAAACCCCCTTCCACGACTTCTTGAGTCAAATACTCCTACTAGTAAAGTAGAACAAAAACGTGTGGACATTACAACTCTGTCTAATAATTGGCTGATAGCTGAGCAACAGCGTGATTCTGAAATTGAATTGATGGTTTCTAATCTTAAAAATAATCTACTTTCCCCTGATGTTGCGCAAAGTTATGAATTACGATCAGGAGTTTTGTATCGCAAAGTTCAACGCAATGGTCAGTCTCGGTGGTTACCTATTGTACCAAGAACTTATAGGTGGTCGGTCATAAATCACATACATGAGTCAATAATGCACTTAGGATGGGAAAAGACACTGGAAAAGGTTTATGAACACTACTGGTTTGATAAAATGTCTAAATATGTTAGAAAATTTGTTGATAACTGTATTACATGTAAAATTTCTAAATCTCATTCAGGTAAAATTCAAGCCGAATTACATCCAATACCTAAAGTTAGTATTCCTTGGCATACTGTGCACGTTGATGTTACAGGGAAACTTAGTGGAAAAAGTGATCTCAAGGAATACATCATAGTTTTTATTGATTCTTTTACAAAGTACGTCTTATTATATCATACTACCCAGATCGACACTTCTAATTGTATTAAAGCTCTCAAGTCCAGTGTTTCCTTATTTGGAGCGCCTAATAGAATTGTAGCCGATCAGGGTCGTTGTTTCGCCAGCAAACACTTTAAAGAGTTTTGTGATACCCATAATATTGCATTACATTTAATAGCAACTGGCTCATGTAGAGCCAATGGTCAGGTTGAACGTGTTATGAGAACTTTGAAGGGTATGCTTACCGCCGTCGAAACCAGTGAGCGATCGTGGCAAGACTCGGTTGGCGATATCCAATTAGCCCTTAATTGTACAGTAAATCGTGTTACTAAGGCTAGTCCATTAGAATTAATGATAGGACGGGTTGCCAGACCTCTTAATTTGATGAGTATTGATAATGAAGAAATTGAAGTTAATTTATCTCACGTCAGAGAACAAGCAGCTCAGGGTATAAACAAAAGTGCTCAATATGATAAAGAAAGATTTGATAAGTCTAAAGCTATTTTAAACAAATTTAACGTTGGTGATTTTGTACTAATTGAGAACGAAGAGAGGAACCAAACTAAATTAGACCCAAAATTTAAAGGTCCTTATAAAGTCATTGAAATATTGGATGGTGATCGATATTTGTTAAAATCTTTAAATAATAATAGAGTTTATAAATATGCTCATGACCGTTTAAGAAAAATGCCTGATTGTCCAGTTAGTGATATTGAGGACATCAATGTTGATGATGATGATGATTGTTCTGTTGCTGACATAACATAGCTACAATTTACAGGATGTCTAACTTGACTCTTGTTTGGGTTGTCTATCAGGACTTGACGCCAATGATGGTTGTCTAAGTATCTTGTCTTGACGCCTAAGGATGTCTATCTTGACTCCAATTTTTGAATGTTGATCTTGACTCCTATGCGGGATGTCTATTCAACTCTAATTTATGTCTGTAACAGCTTCAATTATTATAACTAAGTACTTATTGTCTTTTTAATGGAATCAGGATTTTTCTCTTAAAGTTTCTGTGTGTTATTGTCGGTCAGAAAGGCCGAACGATATTAACCTATTATGTTTTGTTACAGAGCCACACGAGGACGTGTAAAACGTCAGTTCTGGCCGTGTAGAAGGTGGCTGAGATTCGAAATTTGAAAACCCGTTCGGTACTCAGTTGGCACTGTACAAAACATAGTTGGGATATAATTATTTTAATGTTATTTTATTGATTCTTTGTTAGTTGTTAAAATACAGTTATAACTTTACGATAATTCCTTTTTGACAATTAGATGATTTTTAATAATAAAAGTTATTAGATTAAGATCTGTTTTGTAAATTGTATCGAGTAAACACGTGGCGTATTTCCGTTCGCGCCAAATGAACAGAGCTGTTCGGAGAAAAGGGCGCGAAACCTGCCCTATAAAAGAGCATGCACTGGCTTGAACAGGCAGTCTATCTTCGGATTAGACTCGAATAAGAGCTCTGCTCTGCTCCCAACAGAACTGTTGGTTTACCTGGTACAGTCTAGTACTGTATATTGCATAGTGCGGAATTGCTAACGCGATACCCTATGCTCTAGCTTAGCAATAAGCTATTCGGGTGGTAGCGATACCACTATACGAACATAGAGAACTAAGGTTCTGTTCGTCTGCAGTGTAATGCTGTAAACGGGTGGTTGTGATACCACTATACGAACGTGTAGAACTAAGGTTCTGTTCGTCTGCACTCTGCAGTGTAATGCTGTAATCGGGTGGTTGTGATACCACTATACGAACATAGAGAACTACGGTTCTGTTCGTCCACAGTTTAATACTGTTTTCGGGTGGTTGTGTTACCACTATACGAACGTAGAGAACTACGGTTCTGTTCGTCACCATTTCAATATTGTTTATTTATTTTGGGAATTATAATTAATTGTAACTAGGGTGATTAGTGTGTAAATTAATCTTTTGTAATAACTTTGTAATTATCTCTTAAAAATAATCTCTTAATACCTAATCTCTGTAATATCTCTTACGTGTGTAAAATAAACCTTCATTGTTATTTCGTGACTACTTAATCCCTGCAACATGGGATCTCCTAACCCTGACATACCGCTCTTGGCTTATCCTGATCCGACAAATATTTGTTTTCGAGGCTTGGGTGTTTGTGATGGCTCGCTTGTTTTATGCTACCCACAACGTACACGTTCCCAGTAAGTACTTCAAGGTATAGAGAGTAATTATAAAGCTTTAGAGGGTATTTATTATGTACCTATGTTTATTAATTTACATAGGATTTTAGGACTGGTCTTATGGTTGAACGAATAAGAGCCTTTTGTTTCTATAATATAGTAAGTTTTGCACAGATTGCAATAATTTGAGTACATAAACGCATTTGTGAGCTAATTAAAGAACAATTGTTGTTCTACTATGCACTTATGAACATTCACAGCTCAATTTAAAGAATGTTCAACAATATAACAAACACTAAAAGATACCACAAGAACTTTTGGTATTTCGAGTACTTACATAATGTTCTCATCATTAGCGATCGCGATGTGTGGTAACTAACTAGGACAGGCGTGAAAGAAACTATTGACCGAGTGTTAAAAAAATATTTGCTCTGCCAGAAGCCAACACTTGAGAGGATCTTGAATATTATTAGTTTCGTAACGTCTAATGGAAGATTATGTTGTCTCGGTGGAACTTGTGGTAGGATGAGATTATTAATGAACCACAAACTAATTGGTTTAACTATCTTTAGATATGTCATGTATTATTAGCTATAGCTTGCTAGCTAATGTAGCATTTTGTTAATTTAATTAAGTTTTGAGTGAATCAGACCATAACCTTCAGGTAGGTACCTAGTGTAAACCGTTTGGGGGGATGCGTTTATTTAAATCTTTTCTTGGTATCCACCCCGTTTCCTCACAATGTGCAAGTATGGGAGCCCTGTGCAAATTCTCATGAATTTCAGGAACAGGGATTTTATTCCATAGATATTTTAGTTATAAAAAAAGTTTTATTTTTAGTTTTACTTATAAAAAATTTCCTTCAACGCAGCCTTTTAACTGCGTTGAAGGAAATTTTTTTGAAATTCGACATTCAAATTAAAAAGGTACAATTTAACAGTACTTACAAAATTATTACACTTAAGTGCTAGAACAATTTTTAATTTTCAAACTTTGAGATAACTTTAAAAGTTTAAATAACTTAATATTTTTTAATATTTACAAATTTATTCCAATTAACGATTGCGAAAAAACTTATAATGAACGTATTTAAGAAATATAACTGTAAGGCGGTGTCCTACGTGTGCGACGAAAATCCCTACTTGCGTTCTATGTGGCAGTCTGCGACAACACGCGACGTTGTCATTGTCGCGTGTAGCATCGCGTCGTGTTGCGTAGCGTCGCGTCGTATTCGTCGCTCACGTAGGACACCCCCTAACATTCACAATTTTTTTTCATGAAGCCCTCGTATTCCTAACTGTGATAGAATTTCACAGAGGAACTTGGTAATTTATTTTATCAATATGTAGTAAGACCGCCACCGCTTCGCTTTGAGAAACATAAATATCCAATGACAGGGTCCGACAAAGGTCATGATTCACCCATGTGCCAGATTATTAATGGTAATTCGATAAGTATAATTGTGATGATGTGATTCCCCGTACAAACTTCTAACCTCCCTCACTCTCCTAAAAGAATGTTTTTCGGGATCAAATCGGTCCTATTTTCTATATATAAAACTAACTATAATATAAACTTAATTTTATCTAAATTGGTTTAGCGGACTAAGCATAAAGTAAAAACAAACAAATAGATAAACTGACAGACAGACAAAGTTACTTTCGCATTTATAATATTATTATAAGTATGATGGAATAATATATCATAAGTAACTTAACAATCTTGCTTATTCGCCCATATTGTGATGGAACAAATAAAGCAATTGTAGGCACGGTCGGTAGTTTAACAGCTGACCGCTAGTGACAGAATTATTCGAATGGAGTCATGCTTCGGAGTGCACATCAAATCACGGACCTTGTTATCTTTAGGTATATAGCAGATGTTAAGCCGCATTGAATTAACTAACGACCCTTCCATACAATTGCAATGAAGCAATGAGGTGAGATATCTTTAGGTTTGCTAAGTTAAGGTGAGGTGTATAGAGTAAATAAGCTCAGATATTTAAGAATTTAAGCTTTAACTAAACATGATTATTGTAACGGGTTCTCACAATATTTATTACTTGTGCCAAATAATAAACATCGTGAGTACTCGTTAGAGTATAAATATAATATATAAGAGTTTCGTTTCTTGTAGTAAAGAGATGATACTACAAGAAACGATGGATAAATGGATTGTCATCCGTCCATATAAATTTTTCACAACAATTCAAAGCTCGTAACGAACTGCCTCGTGACCATATAATTTTTGTAGTTCCAGTTCAAAAAACATTTTAATTTCGTTTCCTTCTTTATTATTCCACGGGAGTGTGTGACCGAATTGTAAATGGAAATTCACTCCTTCATTTCATGCACGCGTTGTGTCGTACGGTATTTCATATTTGGAAGCCCGCGTGGCTTTAATAATGATCATCCAAGATGGAATCCCGGTTCGTTAGCATCTTTTCATATTTTCCATTTTTTCTTCACTTTAGTCCATATAAATTGGATGAAATTGTCAAAATTTTATAAGGAGTTTATTATTACAAATAATAATGCTATTAGATTTTTATTATAAAGCTATCCATTTAGTAGCTCTGAATCTAAAGCGATGCTGACGATTTGTTGATCATGAAAGAATTCGTGAATCCATTATTAACTACTGGGTCCTTTATGACGAGGATGTGTTTCACTTTAAATTTGCAACTTGCTTTACTAGGGATTGGTGACAGCTACCTATAAGTACTAGTTAGGAATGTTATACATTTATATTATTATACCTACCAACGATAATATCCATCAATACAAACTTAATATTGAATGAACGCAGTCACTTACCTATTCTCAGTCGTGTCATTTATTTATTATTAAATCATAAATGCTCCAGAGTATCACACGACGTAATTTAAATTTAAAATGAAGTTTATATTAAAGTTTTATGCGGAAATAAAGCCGCCACTAATACAAAATAATAAAGGGTTTTGCAATAAATAAGAGAATTATGATAATACCGCTCCGTATTCAGTCCTAACGAGAGTCGAACGAGCGGCGTTCGGCTTCAACTACTCGTTAGCATGAAATCAAAATATTTATTATGAATTAATTTACATAAACAGCCCACGAAATATGCGTCTTTGGACGCTTCTTGTCTCGATTGTTCTGTTGATGTACTTTCATGTTTCTTTTGTTCTTGTACGCATTAGATTGTAAATGTTTTGCCAAATGAATATTGAGCTGTCAAATAAGACGTCAGATAAGCAGTAAGCGTGTAATTATTTCTTTGAATGTAGCGTTTAAGTCAGTAGAAAGTATTAAATTACATACCCCGTCCGTCCTAGATTGCTGACGATTCAGATTTTCACACGATAAGTTTTTTCGTTGCCACTAGAGAATTCCTTAGCCTATTGTTTTAAAACAAAAGCCATTACGACAATTGGATGATTGTCATTGATTTAGAGCAATGTTTTTCTTAAATATCTTACTTAGTTTCCAAGTTGACTCATTTATCTTTGAAACAAGAGCATTTATTTTATTCATGTTCGTTTGCATTGAAATGCATTTGAATTTGAATAGTATTGTCAACAATTATTTCGTGAGTTCATCGTTTCGTACTTAGTAAAGAATAGTTCGATAAATCCTTGTCATTACTAATATAATTGGTATTATCTTTCTTTCACTTTGCAAGTAAGCTATGTTATGGTAGAATGTTTCTACGTAAAGAGACGAGGCTGCATACTAACACAGGTTACTTTTAATCGCGATAAATCATCTCGTTTTCATGGTAAGACCCATTAATATTCGTATGATGCGTACACTCATACTATTCGATATCAAAATACCTATAATTAAAAATGCCCCCAGCTGAAACTACTGAACGCAAGAAGGTGTTTGTCATGTAAATTTTTTCACGTGTGTTGGAGAACACTAATACAGGATTTTGGAAATTCTTCCCCTAAAGGGGATAAACTGATATACTGTTCACGAAGAAAGGATTTCTGGAAATTGCCTATGATTCGCGATAAGTATAAGGAATCCGCGAGTGGAAACCAATTTTATAAGTACCTAAATGTTTTTCAAGGGTATAAAATAGGAAGTAACTTAAAACTCTTTGTAGAATTTAAGAGTTACCTTTGAGTTCAACTTTTGGTAATTCACTTTTTTCTTTGGGAACGAATCTCTCCTGACATATAAATCTTCATCGATTTTGAACGGAAGCTTAAAATTTTTCACGAGGAAAGTTCGTTACCGCATTGCCGTCGGAGGGAAGTAGGTGAAAATCTCTTTTAAGGTTAATGAATTCGTGGACTGAAATGTTAAGGGTCCTTGTGAGTTGCCACTAGATGCATGAAGATTGTCATTAACACACATCACTACTTTAGTGGATAACACACGTTTATGAATTCATTTAGCATAGTTGGCTTAAACTCTGAAATGTATTTTTTAACTTCAAATTTCTTGGTTTTTAACAATAATTGTTGAAAAAACTATGAAATTTGTGAAACAAAACCGTGGAAATAAAAAAAGCGAAAGCAGATCAAAGGAGCGGAAAGCAAACAAAAGAATAAGGGTGCCTTTCCACCAGAGATGTGCTATGCTACGTTGCCAAGGATGTGTTTGATATCTACCAATCACATACATTGGCCCGCCTAGATGCCACCTGAGGGCTGAATGTGATTGGTGGATGGCAAACGCATCCTTAGCAACATAGCATAGCACATCTCTGGTGGAAAGGAACCCTTAACGAGCCATTTTTTTGCCCATTAGAACACAAGTCTAAATTGTGTTATTGTTTCAAACAAATTTATTTACTAAAACTGCTGATCACGCTCCAAAAAGTCAGTAAACACGATGTACTTAACATGATGGCGAGAATTTAAAACATGTTGATCCGGTATAATATTTAACCAATGCATATTCCACGAAACAAGTCAACGAGCATTCAAGATACCCCAAGCACGTCATTTTAGTAACTGATAGACGAATCAGAACGCTTTGATGTTAATCCTAAAACTAAATAGGACAAAACAACGTATTTCTTGACAGCAGAGGTCCACGCTCAATTTGTCAAACTTGTTTATACTGTTTGAGCACACTTGCAACAACAATCCTTTGTTGACAGTTTTCTTTTGAGTCCCGTGACAAACTCAAAGGCTTTGCGACGGAGCATGTCCATTCGGGACGAGAACATCTGTTATATTAAATCAAAATGTCTTTCTTTGGCTAAAAATAGTTTTAATATCTCATCCAAGTAACCGCAAACTTGGGTTGATAATTTCGTGAGAGTTGACGAGATTGCGTTCCATTTTTTTAAAAAAGTCTACTTAACATAGATATAGATTTAAAAGTTTCTATATTTTTTCAGAATGATGAACTTGTTAGTTTGAAAGAGATTGCTTTGATTTTGAGTTTGTTTAAGTATAATCTATAACATTCATAAAGAAAAGATTTAATATTTGGAAACAGCTTGATGAATATTGTAAAATATTTACTGAAATTTCAGAGAAGATGCTTTAGAATTTACGATTACTTTTGAAAGTCAAGCGATACCTTCTGAAGAAATTTATAAATATTCAATCTTATACAGGTAAAAGATACTGTGCCTTTATTCAGATTTAAATTTCAATTTAAAGCGGCGCTAAGGAATAATAAAGCAATATAACTATTGTTATTTTGGAAAATTATTGATAGATTTATAATTTATTGTTGGTAAATGATTAATTGAAGAATTATAGGTACGTCGGATGAAGTGGCAAAACTGCACGTCGGAAACTTCTATTTAAAGTGTTTAAAGAAGTGTGAAGTCCGCCAATTGGCCAGCCTATTGATCTCAATCGCTGTCTGAGGGAACACGCGAGCTCAGTATTGAGATAATTTTGGATTGAATGATCTGGCAAAATTGACAGAATATAATGGTACTAAGTACGTATGTTACGCACGAGATGAGAATATCAGATTATCTACTCATATTGACATCGCAGGGATTTAAACCACCCAATTTCATCAGGTTATCGCTCATACTTAGCCGTATATTCCGTAAGTTGTCTAAATAAATACTCGTATATCTCTACTTATCTATTTTGAAGTAGGTAATTCTTTTGTTAAAAGTTAGTTATCTAAACGTCTGTCTTGAGAACAAAGTTTTAACTTTAGCATCCATCTACTTCAAATCAAGCAAGCTGTGTTTTCTTTTGTAACCCATTTTGATTAATGCAGTTTCTTTTTAATTAAACAATGCTAACGTAGATAGTGAACTGACACGGTCGGTCTTACTATCGCACATTATGCAAATGCAGCCAATTAGGTAAAATGAAAAGAAGGTATGAGGACCGAGAAAAATTAAAATACAATTAAGGGGAATGTTTCAGCTTTCTCTGTAACTGACACAACTGTTCATTAATGTGTCGTAAGGCATGTCATTTTAGTTGTACACGCTGAACATTTTTAAACAGTTGATTTTAGGAGAGCAGTAGCAGGGGTAACTAAAATAATAAAAAATATTGACGATAATAGACTTCTAAAGCTATTTGTAAGCAAAAATGGGATAATAGATACTATTGAAAATTACATAGTGTATTTGTATTATTTCCTTGTTTTATTAAGAGGAGCAATAAAAATATTATTTTGCTTCATTTTTGATTAAAAGCACAATGCATTAACTGAAGCAATTAAAAGCACAATATCGTTGAAACCTTTGGTAATATTAAAGTCCATTGGTGAGGGTGACTATTATAATACGCTATCTACTCGTTTGTCGGCTAAACATACTAGAAAATGCTACAACAAGAAAATGAGAAAACATAATTGTTAAATGCATCCATCTTCAACTTAATGTACCCGCGAAATAAAAATATACCACCGAGATTTATATGTACCCACACATAATTATAATGATGATTGTTAGTTTTGCTATTTGAAACAAATGTAGCATGTATAATTATAATTAAAACCTTGTTTTAGTAAGAAAGTCTATAATAACTTTATAAAATATTATTTTACTTAAATCGTGAAACTATGAGCTGAATAAAAGTTAAATAAATATTAAGTATGATGCTCCTTTAATTGAATTGATCTATGTTCTACAGAATATAACTTTGCACAATGAAAGTAAGATGGTAAAATAATGTTGCTTCTTAGGTGTTAAACAAAGCGTGACCAAAAATAATAGGTGCTCCCGAGCGGAGGGCGAGAATGAAATTATTATTATAGTAATTAAGACCAAACTACCATAAAATTTAGTCCAAAAGCATGTTTGGACGCGGTCAGTGAAGCGAAACTGAATACTGTTACAGGGGAAAATATGGACTTTGATTTTATTAAGAAGCATATAAGTATGATTTTTAATAGGACACAGTAATTTTCAAAACCTCGTTCTATCTCGCAATTCATAACTGTCTGTGGGGCTCAGGTCTTCTCAGACATCAGTCATAATATGTAGAGAAACCATAATTCACTACGCTGAACAAGTATGGGTTGTAGACCTCAAAGACTTTTAAGAATGTTACGGAAGGTTTTCTTGCACCTTTTCTTACTATGATTTTCTTCACTGAAGCAATTAATATTAATTGGTTTCTAACTTGCAGTTATTTTAAATTTTTTTTTGACTGTGGAATTTAACCTAGAAACAAATTTTAACAAAGTATAGGTATTTAGTAAATATACAATGTAACAAGATTAATATTCTTGTGTATATTACCGTAGTTCCAGATAAAACATTTTTTATTGTACTCTATTTAATACAAGATTATTGATAATTTTCCCACAAAAATCTGGGTATTTAACTTTATGATTGATAAATAAAATGATCTTTGTGATAAAACCATATTGAATTGGTGAACTATTTGGGTAACTAATTTAAACTTGTCTATAATATAAGTGGTGCTTTCATAGAAGGTTTGCATTGATGACTGAATTGATAAACCATTGATAATATTTACAAAAAGTTTCTAGTTTACGGCAGTATTTTCAATGTTGTCTTTAGAATCAAGTTGGGAAGTCTCATTTATAACTGTCTTTGTCTGTGAATCAAAAAGTGAAAAATACACATTACACATCCTCGTATTAAACAGGTGTATTTTAAGTCATAATTTACTTTTGGTGACGAGATAAATTTAACACGTCATATCCGCGTGGCCTGTCCACACTTTATAATTTATTATCCGGCCGCTTCCTTTCCAAGGAACGTCATAGCAGTCTCAATTCAAACAAAGTAAGTTGACAATGGGCAAATAAAGTCGTCCAAGAATCTCGTTCTACGATATGACCCATTTTTATGCGGTAAAATTATTCCCATCTTTCGGCCTTAAACTCGTTATCGTGGTCTAATATTTGGGTTTTTTATTACCGGCCGAGTTTTAACTTGAATGCTGAGAATGTCTGTTTTAATTCAGAAACGTCTTTAAAGAACCGGCCGTGTCGACACCGAGATGCGGTTATGACAAAGGAAAATTAATGATTGTCTTTATGTTGAAGCGGGACATTGACCGACTTGTCTTACATCATCAGTGGAAGCGATAATGGTCGTTGAATGTGACTCTATTCATCCAAGTGACGATTGATTGTTCCGATTTCTTCCTGGTTCTAGAAATTATTGTAATAATAAAAGTGATTTTACAACTGAGATATAAGTAAAACACTTTAACTTAACTCTTTAATTTGTTAAAAGAGAATGAGAAAAAAATATTTTTTACATTTTCTTCTTCATTTTTTGTACATTATCATTTTTAAACATTAGGCATATTATTATTTTTTCCTACATAAAGAGCCGCAGTATACGTCATCGATCAAAGCCATTATTGTACAGTTCAAAGTTCAAAGTAACAACTTCAGGAAAATGATCTCGTGCGCATTAGAGAAGAAAAAACTATCACAGAACGTTATTAGCTCCTAGTAAAACAAGTCTCTAAACGATTGCCTTGATGTTTGTGCGGTACATTAAATTTCCGGTTAAAGATGGCGAAGGGTTACGTCATTGTTATCTGGATGATGCCAAAACTTTCTATTTAATCACTTTTCTCTTTTCCTCTCTGGACGAAGATTTTTCTCAGCCCATTTTATTTATGCTGTGGTTAATATATTTTTTACGCCAATGTTATTGCAAAATCATTTGAAGAAAAATTTTATGCTTGTCATCATACTATAAGTTAAGTATTCGGTACCGATTTTTATCGTCAATGTCTTGAAGGGTCTAATTTATGCTGAAGCATTTCAAATTATTTGCAAACAGCTACTAACAAAGTACGTGTGTGTTCACAGCTTACTTTCATTTTATAGGGTATAATTTACATGGTCACCAGAAATTTTTTTAAGTCCCTAAGCCTAAGTGCTAAATAAAATAAATTACTCCAAGAAATTAAGTTGACTTTATAAAAAAGTCATAAAGTAGGTCATATTATGTGTAATAGATGTGGAGTCAGTAACATTTTTTCAAGGCGTTCATCTCAGTTCTCAACGGTAACACATCTGTGATAGAATTAAACCGAGACTCTTACTAACAATAACCAACTAGACTCCAACTAATAACAACTAACAGGAATAATTACCTCACTGCTCAAGTCCTTATACTTGCTAACAAACTATCCAATTAATGTTCTAAGACCATCTGCTAATTGGATTAATCATCCTAGTCCATAGTTGAGTCTAGTTCTAGGTTTGTCACAGTTTTCATGGGCGGTAACGGAAGGGTGGTGGCTCATTCGCTACATTAATTCCATAAAAATGTTTTTCACGGTCACATTTATTAAGGCTTGATTAAGGTTTACAACAATAACTTCTACCATAAGGAATCTGACGCCATGGTCTCATTCAGTGCTTAGTGCACATCAAATAGAGGAGATCAGGTTAGACATAAAATCGGTGGAGATTGGAGACTCATACATTCATTGCTTAGTGCACATTAAATAGAGGTGATCAGGTTAGAATTAAAATCAGTGGAGATTGGAGATCCATACATACACAAATGGCTGCAGACAAACTGCTCAACTTGCTTTGAAATTACTAAGAAGCCGAAACAAAAGACCTTCGCTAAAGAGTATTACGCAACCCGCTTCTATTACGTCAAGCCGAGCTTTATTATCATGTGAGTGACAATTTAATGAAGCGTTTCACCATTGTGTAAGCGTCACAGTTATTAAAAGTTAACTTTAACTAATGAATGGAAACGTGATGAACTGTTTCGTAAACGCTGTGGAGTGTTTGGTTAGATTTCAACTGCCACTCATTCATTCGGATATTCACTCGTTGTTCATTCACCGCCAAGTTAAATACTGAAGTTTATCTTGTTATAGACAATGGATTTCATTTGGATGTTGCGAATTGATTTGCTTCAAAAATGGTTTGAAATAGCCGCCGGTCGTTGCTTTGCTTTTAATTACATTATTACGAAATTCAATACAATGAGTGATTACAATTCATTATTGCGGTTCGGTTTTGTAAAATGTCAAGGAATGCTTGCTGTTGTATAGACCCATTATTTTCTATCAGCATTGTGAATATCATGACATGTAAATGTAAGCTGCATATCGAGTTTTGATTAAAATTTGAATTTTATTCATGTGCATGCACACTTATTACAACCTTATCTTCAAATGTTATTTTGATACCCTTTTTAATATTACATGCTACAAGATTATTAAATTATCTTATTTGATGAACGAATGAACAGTGAATGAATGGATTATTCATCTACCTTTTAGTTTAAGAAATAGCAGCCCTTTATTAATATGGAGAACAAATTCCCTTTTCAGTTACAGTATTGTCAGCAGTATGCAAATTTCCTCAAATATTTTCTTTTCTCAACATTATTTTTATAAATAAAGTTATTCTAAAAACTAAATTTAATAATGCGTTCGGAATTCCAATCTATGGATCCTTCAAGAATATTATAATGTTCAAACATACTAAGCAATCCAAACTATTTCAGTTTATACCCGGAATATACTGGATGTATAACTTTTTAGAACTATTTGCTGATTGAAGTTATTTTCATGAAGCTTCTTATAGCAACTCTAACTTAGTCTTGGCCTTACGTTTCTTGAATAACTTGTTATAAATTCCGCTGCTTGTTTGTTAGGATGAAAAGATCGATAACAGTTGCATAAAGAGGAATGCGTTTTGCAAGATAAGTTTATAGAGCAAAAAGCGGGACAAAAGGTGCTATATTTTAACGATTTACTGCACTTACCGTGGAACAATTCACTCTTTTTTAAACAAACAATGAGACGTATGTTTCTCAAACTTTATTGCCTGGTATAAGAAAGCATGGTCAGAACAAAAACTAAACAATTTATGAGTGTTTGACAAGCTATCCAGTAGCTTAAAAGCTCTTGTGCCCATCGAGTTTTGTATTTATTTTAGATGGGACTGCGTTGTAATCGAGTGCTAGTATTATATATTTTTTAGTATGTCGTTTATAATAGGTACTTATGGTTTAAGAACCAGCCACAGATAATATTTATTTTATATGTTTGTGTTATCTTTTTATTTTAAACACTTAGGGAAAGCAACATTTGAAGCGCTTATAAGACGAAAGTGAAGACCAATCGTAAAAGATGGACAGATTTAGCAACGTCAGATAAAATCGGTTCCATCATCATTGGAGTAGAGCCATTTATTGACTGACGACCCGAGCTATGCCAGACTAAAATGCAAAATTCTTGGTTCGATTTCCAGATTAGGTAGTTGAAATTTTGAACAATGAAATGAAAATTTTTGACCTTGGTCTGATTGTGTCTTCTTGTCTTTTGTGTTGTTCGCTGCACCTACAACATGGGGAATGGTGGTGGAGGCTTTGAGTGTCGTTTTATTATTTTGATTATTTTTTATGGACATAAGGCTCTTTTATTTAATCATAGATCTATTCTGTAACCATTAGGTAATGGACAATTATCTGATCCAGTCAGTACTTGCCATATTCTTCAATCAGAAATTATACTTCAACGTGATAAATCATACCACAACGTTTACTTCGCGTATTCAGGTAGCTCGGAATACTGACTCCATCCTATACGAGAAGTGCTGAGGACGTCGTATAGATTATGATTATTTAAAAAATAAAAAACCCGACTGCGACCAATAACCACTAAATACCATATACTTATCATATAATAGCGTGGATGTAAATTACATTGATTTCCATACATACCTTCAACCCCTATTTGACCCACTTACATCCCTTTTTGATCCACGTCTCCAGATGTAATTGTAAAATTTAATTTATAATCACGATTACATTTCGCATCTCTGTTTGGAAAATTATTTCGATATTTAAATACAATAAATTAAACATAGTGCTGACAATTAAATCCCAACTGTGTTAATGCAGAGAGAATGAGCCAAGTGAGCGAATGAATGGGCCACTCGTTACGTGAGGACCGTCGCACGATTCATTGTGCGCGCTTTCAATGTCTGCTACATATTTTTATTCGAATTGAAGTAACAAAGTCCGTTTACATTGGCTAGTTGCGAATAGTGGTAATACGCATTAGATTAAGCTGGGCTTGCATCAACTGTTTTGGAAAGAGAATACTGGTAATTCTACTCCATCATAATTATTTTAACCTAAAGTGAATGTCACCAATGACCTATTTAATTTTTAATTTATTTTGGACACATTATTAAATTAATGAAACTTAAATTAGGTACATATTGTTAACCGTAGCAGTTTGAATAATTTAATAAATGAAGCACTGATAGCCCGCTGGGTTGCGTTGCTCCTAAGTGATTGATGGAGTAAAGCATCAGTGGATGAAGATTTAAGTTGGTAGCCAGATGGATGACCACTAGAAACAACTTTTTTTGAGTATTTTCGTGCTTCGGAGGGCACCTTAAGCCGTCGGTCCCAGATGTTATTATTAAATGACAATCGTTATGCTTTGTCCGAGGCTTTAGGGTGGCATAAAAATACACGATAAATGGGTTGGCTATTAACTGCCCTATGAGTCCGCACTGGAGCTGCATGATGGGGTATGCTCTAGGCCTCCTCAGTTATGAGTAGAGACCCATAGTCAGTAGTGAGTCATTGATGAAGCCATCAATGATGAACAGCAACAGTACAAAAATTATTTTATTTTCGTTTTGTACACTCATACTCCAACTCACTCACTATACTTCCAAGTCTAAGACCACTCATCGTAGAGATTTGTTGAAGCGATGCGATGGCGTAGTTTGACTTTCGAAAAGTATTTATAAGAACCAAGTTCGAATAAAATCAATTTCATTATTTTTTTCTTACCAATGAAGGGTCCTTGCAAGTGAAGTCAGTATAAAGGAAAACTTTGATATATCCAACACGTAGAAGTCACTTTCTAAAGCTAAGTTTCTAGTAATAGACAAGGCTGAAGCTAAGTTTCTAGTAGTAGACAAGGCAGATACGATCTCGATTGTACAATATAAACTAATTGGAAACAATAACCTACAGCGTAACGGGCGCATCGAGATGAAATTTCAAGGAACTGGTGAATGGGCCATGAGATGTATGTACCTATATAGACACTTGGCTGTCAGCTACCACAACAGAAGCTGAAGCAGCTTATGACAGCTCTTCAGTTATGCCTTCGCAACATTATAATAGCGATTAATTTATCCCACAATACTATCACACAATATCTTCTTCTGTTTATTTTTTTTCTCTTAATAATATTATCTATTATGTTTAAATACTTTTCTAATAATTGTTTAATAGTAACATTATTGTTGTGATATAAATTGTATGTATTAATTATAATATTTGTTTATATGTATTTATGTAGGTTATATATTAAGTATATAAATATATTTAGTTATATATTATATGTATTTATTTTTATATTTGCAGTTTATTTGTATTCACATGTGCACACTAAATTTGCCTCTCGTACAATCTTTCTTATGACAGGTCTGCTGGAAGATATTTCAATTTGAAATAAGCAGTGCCTATGTACTAAGTTTTAGTTGACAACTACATTTTTAGCTGTTTCCTCGTGATGTTTTTCTTCACCAAACAAAGTGATAGTTAATTTTTAAACGCACGTGTGTGCAAGGTCCGCAAAAACTCTTTGTCCGAATTCATCCCCTCAAATCGAAAACCCTTCAAATAGCAATCCGGTGAACACGAGTAGCCACAACGCGCAAAGAGAGAACACTATAGTTTAATAGTAGATTGTATGACAAGGGTGCAAAGTAATATTTTTTCGGCGAGGGCGTTTTTTGAATCCAGAGCGAAGTGAGGGATTCTAGAGTAGAATCCCGAGCGTAGCGAGGGATTCTTTAGTAGAATCCCGAACGTAGCGAGGGATTCTTTAGTAGAATCCCGAACGTAGCGAGGGATTCAAAGTACGTCGCCCGAGCCAAAAATATACTTGCACCCGAGTGATACACTCTACTTTTCATCACCCACTATGAGAAAATAATATATATTATATTTAATAGAAAATAATAGAAAATAATTAGAGATTAAACGAACTTACCTGTAAGCGAAGTTCTATCCTAATTATATGAATGCTTCGTCCGAAGAGATTAGATAATAAACACTAGTAGTAACGCCTAGTACTCACCATTCAACACTATTTGAGAATTTTTAATTCAACCTTCTTTTTTTTTTTTTTTTTTTTGAGGGTAGTATTGTGTCACCTTATTTCTGCTTCCATATTTTACCTCATTTAGTTTAGAGCGCAGTTGTTATATATTTCATATTTTACGATCTTGTGGGACTGAGAGTAAGCGAATGGGTGGGAGGGTTGCTAATCTCTTCGGACGAAGCATTCATATAATTAGGATAGAACTTCGCTTACAGGTAAGTTCGTTTAATCTCTAATTATATTTCATGCTTCGTCCTCGAGATTAGATAATAAACACTAGTAGACTTTTAGAGATCATTCGTAAAATATGAACTTCAATAAAAAAATAATTCATCTTAACTTTTTAATTCTCTTACAAAGAAAGAAAACAATATAAAGATCATTAATTTGTTACATAATTAAATGAGATTTAACTTAATCATTTTAATTCATTACGATAGTTCTGCTAAAGTTATCATTAGGTGTATGTATAATCGGTCTGTTGTAAAATTTTGCAAATGTATTGGAGCCAGAGCTCCAACCTGCGGTGTTCATGATTTGATCAATGTTCACGCCTAACCGTTTTGCAGTAGACGTGGAGGCGTGACGGGTGCTATGCGCAGTGAACGTGAATGTATCAATTCCACTTTTGCTTAAAATATCCTTTACCCATCTAGATAATGTTTGTACACCGACCGGCTTATGAGGCCTTCTAAAACTTACAAATAAAAAGTCTGCATTACTACGAAGTGGCTTTGTCATTTCGAGGTAGGCAAGAATAGTCTTTGCTGGGCAAACCTCTGGTTTTTCTTTAAAAAATGGAAGTGTAAGTAAAGGTTGAGGGGCTCCAACTCTAGAAGTTTTAATGAGATCTGGTATTTTTATCTTTATTATTGACTCAGAAATAACAATATTACTAATTTTTATTTTTGATAATGTTTGCATGCGTTGCGCTGTAACCAAAGCCAAAAGTGTAACTAATTTTTTGGAAATTTTTTCTAAGTTTATATTATCATTAGTATAATAATTTTCAAGGTAATTTAAAACCAAGGATGTGTCCCAGGTTTCATTATACTTGGGCTTAGGAGGTCTAGAACGAAATACTCCTTTGAAAAATCGTTTAATGTCTTCGTTTTCAGATAAATTCTCCCGGATAATTAATGCCAATGCCGATCGGTATGTATTTAAGGTTCCATATTGAGTACCACAATTATATAAATTGGTAAAGAAACCTATAACTTGCGGAATTGATGCTTCATATAAGTTCAATTTATTCTCTTTACAATAAATGAACCACTTTTTAAGACACCCATCGTATTGTTTATACGAGTTTCGTGAAAGGGAGTTAAGCATTATATCCCTAGATGACAATGGAATATTTCTTCGATTCATCGCTTCCCAGATAAGACACCTGCCACCAGGGTAATCGTACTGCGCACGTGATGGCGGCTGCAATCAGATGACAGAATTAAGTTGTCGTTAGCCTCAAAAACTAATAATTCCGACACTAAAAGATTTTTAAATATTGGGTACCACGGTTGTGTAGGCCAACGAGGAACAACCATAATACCCTTTGCCTTATCATTAATAATCTTTCTTAATGATTTTAAAATCATGGAAATTGGGGGGAAAGCGTAAAAATAAAACTGTGCCCAGGAAATGGTAAACGCATTTACTGCGTACGCATCTGGATCTCTATGCCAAGAGACATATTTAGGGCATTTGTTATTTATTCGACTGGCGAACAAATCTATTTGAGGCAAACCAAACTTGAGTACAATTTTAAAATAAGCGTAATCTGCAAGTTTCCATTCGATGTCCGGATGCGTACGCCTTGACTCCCGATCCGCCTCAAAGTTATCTGAAGAACTAATATATGAAGCGAAAACAAACAAGTTCCTAATTTCGCACCATTGCCAAAGTTGTTTTGTAATGTCTGTTAGATGTGGATATTGAATTCCGCCCATACGATTTACGTATGAAATGGCGGTAGTGTTATCAATACGTAACAGAACCTGGGAGTTTGATAAATCTCTAGCAAATATTTTGAGGCCGATGAAGGCGGCAAGTATTTCCAAAAAGTTTATATGTCGATGACCTTCGTCTTCACTCCACAAACCGCTAGCTCTTTGATCTCCACAAGCGATACCCCACCCCGTTGTTGAGGCATCAGAAAAGATTTCCAAAACATATTGGTCTACTTTGATTTTACAAACTGGATGATCAATTGACCTGTTCCACCATTCAAAGTCACATTTCAATGAGGTTGGTATATTCATAAAGGCTTCAAAATTATTTGTGTTTTTTAAATTGAGATATTTGCATCTCTCGAATGATTTGGTATATAGCCAACCGTATTCTACAGCTGGGCAAGCAGATACTAAAAGACCAACGAAGCTAGCAAATGTTCTTATCTTACAACGTTTTATGGTCGATAATTTGGTTATTTCTGATCTTATCCTTTTAATTTTTTCTTGCGGTAATGAAACATGAAAATGTTTTGTATCTATAACGAAACCTAAGAATTTACAAGTCTGAGAAGGTATAAAACTGCTCTTCTCATTGTTTATAATAAAACCAAGACTAATAAGAAGCTTTCTAGTAATATTTAAATTTTTGTAGCATGCTTGATAATCGTTACCAATAAGACAAATGTCGTCAAGATATATTGTAGATAAATAACCGCAGGTTCTTAACAGTTTTATTATCGGTTTCATTATTTTAGTGAACACATATGGTGCCGTATTTAAACCAAAGGGTAGGACATTAAATTCATAAATGGAATCCATAAATTGAAACCTAAGAAATCTTCTGTCATCTTCGTTGATTTTAATTAAAAAGTATGCGTCTTTTAGATCTATTGTACATAAATAAGAATTTTTTGAAATGATTTTAATTAAAGTTCTCAGGTCTTCTAACTTGAAATGATCTGTTTTAATGTATTTATTTAATGATTTTAAATTTAGAATAAATCGCATTTTACCGTTAGGTTTAGGAATCAAAAATATGTTAGATAAATATTGATCTGCTCTAGATTTACATTTCGATATAGCTCCTACTTGCAATAGATTATCGATTGCCTCATTGAAATGTGCCTTTTCCTTTTCCAAATATTTTGGAATGTTGGGAAGAATCCTTTGATGAGGTGTTTTAGTAAAAGGGATTTTATAACCCTTGATATAGGAAAGAATCACAGGATCGTTAGTAATCATATGCCATTGTTCAAGAAATAAAGATAATCGTCCCGCAGGTTTTACCCTAGTTAGCGGCGATTGAAGCTCGGTCGCTGCTGCAGATGCTGTGACTGCTTCGAGGAGTTGGCTGGCCGACCGCGCATCGAGGTCATTGCAGGCTCTTTCGTCTTCGGTGGGCCCGTCTGCCTGCGAGCTGGGCCCTGACTCCTCCAGTTTAAATGCTTCGATGAGCCTGCTGTATTTTGTATTGGTCTCTTAGGTTGCGGTTTAGGTGCAGTTACCTTAAGGTCTAAGCCGGATTTATTTATAGCTTTTGCCGATTTTAGGGTTTCAGCTAAGTTGTCTCCAAACAGAAATTTGTCAATTTTTGTAATCCTTAGCTGGTCTCTAACCTCCTTCTTTAGAGCCCCTAGCAAGAAATTTCTTCTAGTAGAAGAAAACGAGTAATGGCAATCTGACATTAGGCGAGCAGCATCGGTCGTAAGTTTAATCAGGTTAGTATTTTTCTCCTTCTCTGAGAGTAAGAGTGTGATAGCCTCTGCTAGGCAGGTAATGGCTGTGGTTATTTGCTGCTGTTTAGCTATCAATGCTTTATCGCGTTTAGCTATTTCATCAGAAACTGCCGCCTTAATTTCTGCGTTTAGCTCGGGTGCGTCAATGAGCTTGCAGTTACCGGGAGTTAAGTATTTTTCTTTAAGATCTTTGCGCAAATCTTTCGTAATGCCCTCTGTGGTCCAATGTTGCAGTCTGGATGCTAAATCCTTTTGTATGTCTTTACCATACGATTTTTCGATCGAGGGATCTGTGCCCAGGATTGCGAGCAGTTCGCTGTCCAATTCCTCTGTTGCAGGTGGAACAGAATCTGTGGCTTCAGAAGACCTCAGTGTATTCGATGGGACTAGCACCACCGAAGGAATTGATGTAGTACCGGAAGGACCGGGTATTGGTTCTGGTTCCGAGCATCGGACCGGCTGCGACATTTCGTCGTCAATTGCTACATCGGAAGCGTCTGGCAGGTCTGAGTCTATCATAACCTCTTCATTGTAGTCCTCCATATATAGGTTCTCTGTAAAAGAGACACTAGGTCTTGCATAACATTCTCGTCAGTATTAAAATTGTAATGGACAGTCCCTAGTTATGGCAACACGTACTGTCCGCAAACAATTATTCTAGGCAACCCAACAGGGTCCTATTATACTGATCTCATTTATCACAACATCTTAATAACGCTGTTTATTGTAAAACAATATACCGCTTTGTATATCATTACTTCTTATTGAAGTGTACGTAGTTTAACGTAACGTTTATACAGCTAAGGCAGGTTAGGTATATTGTAAGAGACAGTCCCTAGTTATGACAACACGTACTGTCCGCAAACAATTATTATATGCACCCGTAAACAGTCCCATTGTACTGTTCGGTGGGCTGAGAACTGCCAGCTTAATAAGTTAATTTCATCATAAAAATCCACATGAACCTGGGAAAAATTCCCAATGACGATATGTACAATTCGCGGACCATTACTCTATTAAACACTTCATTGTTGTATTACACATTGTATTCCTGTTGTATAACTGTTACACTTATCCGGTTATATATCCAGTAGGTGAAGAAAAATATTATGTACCTACTAATGCAACACTCGTTGCTCTAAATTATTACTTCAGGAATTCGATATAATACCCTACGTTACGTAATGCATAACGTTTGTACTGTAGTACGAGAAAGGTTGGTATAAATATAATTGTTATACTAACACTTACCTTGAGATACCGGCGAATATTGGTTCTGACGTCTTATCTCCGAGGAATTCGAGTCATCCGAACAGTCCTGATTGCGAGAGCGTCGCTGTTTACGCATGAGTTTCTTCTCTAACTTCCTAATTTTATTTTTTATTCGATCTAAATCATCACTTTTACGTTTAGGCATTTTTAGTTGTAAAACTCAAATACACTTTTTAACCTTTTGTGAGCACGTGTAGAATGGCGGAGCACTAAAAAGCGAATGAGGTAAAATATGGAAGCAGAAATAAGGTGACACAATACTACCCTCACAAAAAAAAAAAAAAAAAGAAGGTTGAATTAAAAATTCTCAAATAGTGTTGAATGGTGAGTACTAGGCGTTACTACTAGTGTTTATTATCTAATCTCGAGGACGAAGCATGAAATATAATACGTAAAAATGCACGAAAACTTAATTTTAATTTGAAAACGAAATCTTAATTTGATTTCTTTTTTTATTATTCAGCTGGCGGGGCCCTCGCGTCGTACCAGACATTCTTTATTCAAACAATATTTGCGTTCGATTTCTTTAGCGCAAAATACTAAAATGTTCTAAATTCAAAATAGGACGGAAAAGATCTAGCCGGCAGGAAAAGTTGTATGAAAATTCATTCCCGCCCGCTGAATAGAAAACAGCAACTTTGGAACCCCGTAAGTCCGAACCAAGTCGTCTTTTTCGAATAGGTGTGATGAAAAGTATTTTTATAGTAATCAATATTTAATATATTTTTATATCTATACAGACATCCTTCTAAAACACGGTAGATAGCATAAAATTTTATTTCATCGCCATTTATAATAGTCATACAATGCAAAACAAAAATTATTCCAGCGAAGCATACAGCGATAATTGGGTCAAGCCCTTTCATGTAACTCCAGAGAGAATTAACCGTGTGATCGAATGAATACACTAGATACATCGTTGACAGTCCCATTACTCACTGTGTGACCGCCACATATGTTCGCAACATTTGCATATTATAACATGAAGCGTGGTTGCTATTCGGTGTAATAGAACTAACGCCATAATTATTATAGGTCGGTTTAGGGTTGACATGTATTGTGACTTTCAAGACGACATTTAATACAAATTAATGTACAATTATAACTGTAAAGCGATCTCGCTCTAGTTGTTAATTTCTGTGGCTGCGAAGCGAACGAATTCGGGTTCGATTCCCCACCGGAGCAGGTAGGATTGTCAGACAGATCAGTCAGCTTGGTCGGACATTTGGGTAAAATAAGCCAGACACCCTGTGAACCTATACAAAATACATTAATAATCAGCAATTAGTAGCGACGGAGGTGTGAAAGTGTGTTTGTTTGTTTGTTTGTGACGCTTTCACGTCGCAACTTGGCTATTGTATGGTATGGTTTATGTATGTGGGGATAGTTAGGGGTGTGGAGAGCGACGTAGGCTACTTTTTACCGCGGAAAAACATCTCATTCCCATGGGAAGATCGATATTTTGTTAGTTGCTAGATATTTAGTTCCGAATGTTGTTAATAGATGGCGATAGTTCATTTGCAATTTGGAAGTTTTTAATCACGCTATCAAATACTACATATAACTTACTTAAGCCATAGGCAAACTTTATATTTGATGTTCCAGATCATAATTATAGGCTACTTTTTAGCCGAGATTCCTACGGGAACGGGACCTACGTCCCGAAGCGAAGCGCGGGCGGTTCTCTAGTAATAACTATTTGTATGACAGATGGAGGTTTGTTCTTGCACTATGGGTAACTATTGCTGATGAGTTACATATTATGTATGTTGTCCATGATATCTGTGACTCAGAGAATCCCAGCACCGAGTCGTGCTACACATGGTTATAATAAGAACATAATAAAAATCTCATAATATTTTTTCATGATTTCTTATGAGTCATTTTAGATTTAGAGTGTGGTTGTCATCAAGCTGGTCTAGTGTTTCTAGACCTTTAAATTGCTTGTGTTAAATAACCCCTAGTTTATTCTGTGTTTTCATTTATTATCATAATAAATTAAACTCTGAATTACTTATTGTTGTTCACCAAACTAGTGGTGATTCACAAATTAGATTATGATTACATACGGAGAAAACCGTATACTTGAAATACGTATGCTTGAAAATTAGATTATTGAAATAAATTAGCCTAATTCTTTAGGTATTCATGTCCAAGACTTACCTAAAGTTATCAAAGTTAATTTATTTTACGACCGAATTTTAAGCCAATAAAATGTATGTACCTAACAAACATTACCACGATAATGAAGCGAATATTTAACACTCATTTAATATTTTGTAGCGACTACGCTGATGCATTGTCTGAAGGGTGTGGTTAAGAACGTTCTGACTCACAGCCATTGCGATTAAATCCCCAGGGATAGCAATTCATTTGTGTCTCACCTCAAATGTGACTGGAGTTGTTAGAGGTTGGGCATACTCTGATGTTTGTTCTCCTCCCAGCCCATAATTAACACAAGTGCACGGCTGAACGTCTTCACTTCGCTTCGGAAACTTAAATATTTTCCCATTTTTGCATGTTTCATCGTAGCTCTCCTCCTATCGGTAGAAGCGTGTTGTCTTAAATATTCCTCGATAAATGGACTATCCAACACAAATATAAAATTTCAATTAGACTGAAATTCCTTTTTTGTGTTGTTTGGTGTGTATTTGATATCTACTGAAATAAGAGTCCGAGGGAGGTTAGTGATTGATTAATGAGTATGTAATTTTCAACAATGTAATAACCATGTTTCAAATTAGAGAAGATATTTAATTAAAAGGTGTATTATTAGTAGATTTTTCTTAATTTCCAAGCTGTTTCTTTCAATTTAAATCTATATTTTCCAACTCTTCTGATCTCTATAAGCTCGCGAGAAATGAATGATTTAAGATCATCTATTGAATGATCTATTGTATTTAAATTGAATTGAAATTTTACAATATTTACTTAAGCTTAAGTTAGTTAGGTACCTAATCATTTAAATTATAGAACTTCCTATATAATTTCCGTTTGTTTATTGATGCTTTGAATATTAAGAAGACGTGACGTCGTGCTTCGTTTGAAATGTTTCCTGACCCTCACAACTTAAAACTAATATATTACGAAGAAAAAAGTATTTTATGAGAACTGTCAGGCGAAACAGTTTTTGTCACAGCTTATACCTGTCTGATTGACAAACTTTAATCTCTACGCAATACAATCAAAGGTTCTTCAGAGATGTTTTCTTATATAGGAACAAGTAATACCTAATCGATTTCTAATACATTTTGTAACTTTCAAAAACAGTGAGAATTAAAATTGGCGTTCTCTTTTAACATAACATCAAATGTGTCAATACTTCGATGACTTCGTAGAGTAAGATATCTGGTTCGATTCCCTGCAGAGGTAGAAATGATATGAGATAAGCTTCTATGAGATATGTATGACACAAGATTTACGTGATAGATAAATATTTTGTCCTCGGGTCGTGGGTGTTATTGATGTCATCTTTGTGTGGTCCATGATACTTACGACACGAGAATATTGTGTGTTAGCGTTAAGTATTTTCATTTATTAATTTTAGAATTGTTTTCTATTTAATACATAATCCACATAATCAAGTAAAGCCTCGGCTACATTTCAAATTAAACGAAATGACGACCTAAATTAAAATTATCTCAGCACTAACAATATAATTCACTTATATCGCGGTCTTTCTTTGTGGGTAAAAGTATTAATTTAAAATTCATCCTTCGTTTTTACCTTGTGATTATGATATGGACTGCTTCCATTCAGATTCTGGTCACGTAGAATATCCAGATTTAGGTGCGGGACAGCGTTCAGCGGTTTATCTTTATCTGTTGCTTACTAATGATGGGTGTAAGAAAGGGATAGTTACAAACTAGCATAGTGGTAGTAATAATGATTTTAGACGTTATGTATCGTGAGCATAGTTTTGTTACTGATAACTTAGGTATTTAATGATAATATAAAATATTGTGATTTGACTTGCATTGTCGTAAATAAGATTGTTTATATAATATTACGTAATTGATAATTCAGTGTTTTGCTAAATGTTGTACATAATTTTTAAATTATTGCCTAGTTAAATTTGGAGTGTTGCCTAGCGGAAGATTTAAACTATAAAGTCAATAAGTGTAAGTAGTGCGTGGGTATAACTCGTTTCAAATAAATTAGTAGGAGAATAGCTATTTATTTTGAAAAAAAAAGCGAATCAGGTAGATATTTTTATAAATTCATATGAAACCGAAAAAATGCATTACCTATTCCTGTTTTAAATTCAGCTGCCAAAATTTTAACTTCATTGGGTGTAACTAAATTACTATCTTTAACTTTCAACCCATCAGCTGTTATGTGAGGTTACTAAATAAGTTTTGACATGTTAATTGATTTCTCTTAACCAAAATGCTATGTTTACACTTTCGGTGATAATATAAGAGATTGTGTTTACTTGAAGTAAAAGTGTTCAGGTGAGGAGGTTTCCCTGTGTTAAGATACCAGGAATTTATTTAAGAATATTGCTATTCTTAATCAAACACAGCTTATAAGCTTGTATTATAAATTAGCAATGCAATAAAAGATATAGTTATAATCAAAAGGAATTTTATTTCAAGCTTTACACGACAACCTTTATGAATATTATTGTTTTCCTTAACCTTGTTATTTTACTTTTGATGTAATGAGGATAATAAAGGAAAAGGAAAGAAAATTCTTATGCAAAAATTATCACAATGGCTTTATTAAAGTACATAAATAGGTATACTTGTGACTTATGGACATTTATATACACAATATTTACAATTTCACATAATATTCTACAGCAGTCTTATAGAATTTATTTACACCAACAATACGAAATGAATGCCCTTTGTAACGGCTAGAAATTACAAAAATAGATTAAAATCTTAATTATTTGGTAAAGCGCGATGCGGTTAATACAATTTACACAGAAGCATTGACTAAATGATTTAAGTTTATTGACGAGTTCATGAGAAGCGTAGACTAGACGAGGTAAGCTTGACCCGAATGTTGTGTGTCAATTAGTGGAGGCGGCGGTGGCCAATGCCTAAACTCCCGCCGCCTGTTTGGATTACTACCACCCAACTCTAATGACGAGTAATCTGAATCTATAGAAGAATATATATGATCCGAAGGAGGCCTACCGTCTGGGCCATAAGCTGTATGCAATTGCTGTGCACGCCCTTCCAAAAACTCAGGACTGGTATTAACTCCATCAGCTGAGCTTCTCACTTTCTCTGTAAACGAAAATGACCTTATCGTTCCATTCTGAGTCCCACCCTGCATTGTATAAGAATTTATATTGTTCCTATAACTAGGCTTAGATCTATATCGCCGATCCGGCATCGCATAGCGAAGTTTCTCCCAAAATTTATTTTGGCCCCATCTTATTCTCGAGCTCGTTTTTAAATACGGCCGGAGATCGGGATCGCATTCAGCTTCAGGCAATACTGAACTTTCTTCTATTATAACTAAAGTATAAATTCGCGATTTCAGAATTTCGTGCAGCGCTTGTCTAAATTCAAAACGTGACCATTCTGTTTCTATGAAATTTCTTGTTAGAATAAGAACTATGCGCTTCGATGCCTCCGCGGCTTCGGGAAGCGGTAATGTACATTGCATATACGCGACACCATGTTGTGGAATATCTCTATAATGTAAGCAAAGGTGGTAAGAAGGGCTTCCATTTTCCAACTCCGCGGCTAACGTTTGAATAACAAAATCGTCGTCCTTGGGGCTGTAGCATACGTAAGCATCGTACAATTTATCAGTGTCATCGTATGCTCCAGTGAATGGAAACAATCTTATTCCATAGCTTGTGTACAACCATATACGGATTGTGTCTCTAAATAAGAATACTACAAGGGTGACGAGCATGATTAACATAAATCCCGTGAGTGTGGTTACCATCATGGGCATGTAATCTGAAACCAACATGTTATCTATAACAGAATCTCCCGCATAATAGTCACTACATATGGTACCATTGAGGTTTAGCTCTTTCTTTTGAGGTCCAGGATTTCCATTATTCCAACACCAAACGTCTGGCATATCCTTAATTTTAGGAACATTTTCTGATATATAGGCAGTAAATCTTTGTAAATATCTACATTTACATGACCACATGTTGTTACCTATTGTTAAACTGTTTAGATTATTATTAATATTCAAACTCCATATGTCAAATTCTACAAGTCTATTGCCATCTAATCTCAAAATTTTTAATGCGGATAATGTCAAAAATGTAGTGTTCTGTATATGGCTTATGAAATTGTCTTGTAGATAAAGCTCGTTGAGTTGCGTCAAATGTTCAAACTCATAACCATTTAGATGTTTCAGTTTATTGTCCCCAAGATGCAATATAACGAGGGAAGATAAGCCGGCAAATGTCCTATTCTGTATGTTTTCAACTTGACTCGAATTTACATAAAGCGACCTCATATTTTTTCTGCCGATGAATGCATAATTTTGCAATTCTTTAAAGTCATTTCCATCTAAATAGACCTCGGTTGCGTCCATGGGTATTTTTTCAGGGATCTCAACAGCGCGTTGGTCTGAACAATCGACAACATTTGTATGCCAAGTAGGATCGTGGTAACAAGAACAATTATTAGGGCAGGTCATTTGACAATCACATGCAACATAATCACAGCAATGGCATAATGTAAAACAGTGCGTCTCATATGTACATAAAAAGTTTGTAGACTTTAAATTACCCAATGGTATGTGAGTAACGCCTCTAGTATGCGTCATTTTACATAAAACATTTTCTAAATCCATTATTCTCGGGTATTGCCTCATCGAAGTCATGTTATTAATCAAGGGTAACCATTCCATCGAACAGTCGCAATCGAACGGATTTCCTCCTATGTAAAATTCTGGTAAAGATTTATTTAAAGGAACTGGGGATAACCGGAGGCTGTTGATATCTAAATGAGATATCTCATTTGCGTAAATATCGACTCTGGTAAGATTACGTTTCTCCGTAAACGTATTTACGTAAATATTATTTATGTGATTGTTGTTTATAAACAACAGTTCTACACTATTTGGAATTGCTAATGGAGATATTTCAACGATACGGTTATGGCTCACATCTAAAGTCTTTATGCGGATTTCATCTTGTAATTTATAGTAGTTACCCAAATGCTCAATGAAATTTCCATGCACATCTAACCATTTTAAATTACTAGGAATGAATGCATAATCAAACCACACTAAATGATTTTCCGACAAATTGAGCCATAATAAGCTAAGTACTGCGGAAAACACTCCATTGATATCTGATATAAAATTACCATCTAACCTAATAGCTTCTAATTGTTTGTTACGTTGAAAGCTTCCCCTTTCAACTGCCTGTATTTTATTTTTTGCTAAATTTAATACTTGCAAACTTGGCAAGTCCCAAAACATACCTACTGTTATATTTCCTATTTGATTATCAATTATTCGTAAGCCAGTCAGCTGGTCTAAATTTTTAAAAGAACCATTTTTGATGTCGGTAATTTGATTCTCCCCCAAATCTAAAGTTTTTAACAAAGCCAATTCCCAAATTGCTGATGGAACTTCTGTCAATTGATTTGAACTTAAGTCTAACTCTTTTAAATCGGAACAATTTTTGAAAGCTTTCGGGTCAATACCTACTAACAAATTATTATTAAGATTTAACTTACTTAGTACAAATAAACCGTTAAACAGGAACTCGTCAATAGTATGAAGACGATTTTCAGCTATGTTCAATGTATGTAAATTATACAAAGGGAGAAATGTATTCTCTTCAATATATCCAATAGAATTATTTCTTAAATCTAATATCTGTAAGAAGAATAAATCCTTAAACGTCTTACCATCTATCCTCGTCAACGCATTATTGGATAAATTCAGAATAACTAAGCGTATAAGGCCTATAAATGTTCCACCGTCTATATGAGCGCTTGAGAGCTGATTATTCGATAAATCTAAGACAAGCAGCTGTTCTAATCGGTGGAACACGCCTCGGGCTAGTTCAAATAGTTGGTTATTATTCAGATACACTTCTCGTAACTCTTTCGTGTTGGCAAATGTGCCCTCCGGTATTAATTGGAGGTTATTGTAAGAAATGTTTAATATACGTAATGATAGCAGTCCGTTAAATATTTCACTAGAAATGTCCGTAATATTATTATTTTGAAGTCTTAATTCTTGAAGCCGTCTTAATCCTGTAATTTCTGATTCTTCAGTCAATGACTTAATTTCATTGTAGCTAATATCCAAACTTTGAAGTCCCGATCCACAACTTTTTCCGAAACCAAGACGATCCACACTTTTAATTCTGTTACGAGTTATGTTCAGCACTTGCAAATTATCTAAGGGGCAAAATACATCTGTCGGTATAGATTTCAAATTGTTATTTCCCAAATCAAGCGTTTGTAGTTCCCTGAGTCCATTGAAAGTTCCAAGTGATAGCTCCAAATTTTTATTTGGGCTCCAATCGCCGTTTTTAGATCTGATTGATAACTTTTTTAGTTCACGTAATCCTTCAAACGCGTTTCCAGGTATTCTAAGAATCTTACAGTTCTGAAGAGTCAGCTCGGCAAGCGTTGAAAATTTTTGGAAATAGTTCGCTTCGAGATAACTTTCAAAAAGTAAAAGCTGGTTGCACTCAACAGAAAGTCTTTTCGTGTTTTCCGCCAATGTTGAACTCAAACTGGATCCGTCTGCTTCAAGAGTCCGGACATAGCAAAGAGTTCCTTCTATGTCTTTTGATATAGGACCGCAACTATCTACACCTCTCACGGTATTTACACCCAAAGTCACTAATAAAAGAGTCAGCAATTGAATCATTTTCTTTATACATTTGTTCTGTTATCCGAAAATATAACTTTAAATTTTCGATCACTTTGTTTTATAATTTACAGAAACTTCACTAATATCACTTCACTGTCCAATTGTTCAATGTTTACATCGCGACGCACGTATTTACGGTGTCGGAGGCAACGCGAGTGCGTGCTCTCCTCATAGTGGTTTGTGTGCGACTGGCGACTTGACGAGGCGGTTCGGTTCGGCTGTTTAGCGAGAGTGGTGCGTTCGGGTCGCCCCTCCGTCTGTACGCCCCCGCACCCTATCGTCCCCACATAGTTACACGTTACCTCGCATGGCGCCACTTGCGCGTCCGACCGCGCTTGAACAATAAAAATTATATAATGTTTTCTTAATCGAAGTACAGTGAATGGTCGCCTCAAGACTACGAACAGATAACGAACAATGAATTTGTAAGTTACGGCTCATGCTCGATGCTAAGTCGAGTCATGGTTTTCAGAAAACCATCTCCGTTAATTATTATCAATGAAGATTATGAAGCAGAATTCGTTTATAGAGAAATCTAAGCATTTGTTTTATTCTCTTATTTCAAGGAAGTTGCTATTGAATATAAATGCGAAATAAAACAAAGGTAAAAGAAACATCAAAGTGACAATCAGGAACAAAGCGCAGGTCTGTTGTTTCGAGTACCCTTAATTCTTTTTCCGTCACTTATTGAATTCCCTGCGCGCATACTTTGGCGAAGATACCCAATAAAGCTTGTTTGGCGTCATGTACCCTTCGCATATTTTTGTCTAAAGTAACGTATAGAATTTTCAAATAGAAGGCGGCCGTTTTTAGGCTACGAATTCCGGTATCTCGTACGACCGAGAATAGGTGCAAAGTTGGTGGGAGTTGATAATTTGATTTCCTTGTTCGACACGTAAAGTCGTTTACGGTCTAACTGGAAGTTAGCTTCGAACAGAATACGGCAGAAGTTTAAGAAGCGGGCGTTAAGAATAAAGATACGTCTCTCTAGTTGTTTGTGGACTGCACTTCAGTTTAATCGGCCTGTCGAATTATATGTAATTCGGTATTCTTGTCCTTAAGATCATCCTATCTATCTGAATAAACGTTGTCTCTAAATTTTTCCTTTGATATTAATCTCGTTGACGATAGTTTTGGATCTAGGACACTTTGTAAAGAAAATTGTATCCGTGACTAGAATATTTTTTCTCATTTTTATGAGACATTTATAAAATTAGATAGGTATTTATCCAAAATTTAACTAAGGAAATTATAGTCGCTCACTTTTTCATAAAATCCGTTTTATTGTTGTTTTATAATTCCATTCAATTGGTTTATAATTACTGTTCTACCAAGTTTGAAATGATATGTATAAGACGACGACATGCCTATTATAGTTGTTTCAAGTAATCAATCTATAACATGTCAAATAAATAACGACAAAACAATACATAACTCCTTTTTTAATGGTCTCCATCAAAACTCTGCCTCAAAACAAGGTATAAAACGATAATTGCTAAATCCGTAAAAAGTACATTAGCGATAACTTTCCACACTGAAGTGATAAAACACGCCTGTGACATCCATAAGCATCTTAAGTAGTACGATATCCTTAATATTAATGTTCCAAGTATCCTGTATCAAACTTCTCGATGTTGAGAGTCCTCTTTACGCTTGATAAATGACTTCTGCCACTTTTACCAAAGTTTCCCTATTTTTTGTTACTCTGTTAGTAGGTTGTCGTACTAAACATTATCGGGAAGTGTTTCCTGTAAGTGGGAAAGCAAGCCTTGTTCAAAAAACGTGTGATGTAGTTTAATCGTCTTTTGCGTTATTTCGTTTACTTTCATTAAGTCTAACATCATGTGCAGTCAAGGAATGTTTTCCTGTGTTCGATTCAGCAAATTTCATTGATGAGTTCAAACCACCCTGCTAGGTCTGGTTGTGTGTCCTTGTCTCGTGTGTTGTCCATAGGACCCACGACACAGGAAATCCTCATGTATTCGAGTAGGTATGTAATGTAATTATTGTTGTTTTATTGTATTTTTACTTCGAAGTTCATCATAAATATAAACATTGCTTAGATTTAGATTGGATACAACTATTGTTAGTAGACAGCCACTCAACGATATTATAATGTGAACGTATGTTAAAGAAGGTATAAATATCAGCTTATTACGTTACTTTCTTACTCAATTTTATCAAAAATAGTGATAGTATTAAGTATTTTATATATTACGAAACTAATTTTAACTTGTCTTTACTGAGGTTCCCCTAGTTCGTGTATTTTCACCATACTACGTATGTAGACTGTCGCAGGGTGGACGCGACGTGGCACGACTGCCGATGACATTTCACTAATGTGATCTGCTATCTCCCCGCTAGAATATACAGATGGGAGTAGTTTTTGAACGCTTTTTGCTAACGGTTTTTGTGATTTTAGATAACGAGCTTTACTTTTAGTAACAGGAGAAATAAAAGTTTTTGAATTTGCTTAAATTAGGAAAATTTTCCATACTGGTTCTTTCCTCTCATTTGAACACAAATATTTGTCATCTTAATTTTTCTGTGTTAATACTTTAATTGTGAACCTAGCGGATAGATCCAATAAGGGATTTGGAATATACTTACACGCATATGTGTATAGAAATGTTTTACTGCTGATTTAAGGAATTAAACTTTACTTTCGAGTAAACGTGGAAGTATTTCCAAAGCACACGAATATAAATTAACAATATGATAATCATTAACAATTTTCAACTGCCTCATTAAGGAAGAGGCGACTATTGCAGTGTAGCACAATTTAAGATCCCTGCGCTCGTAATTAAAATGCACGCAGATATTCCCCTTAGGACAAAGCTTACTATTATCTACGATCAAATTGCGTAGAGAATACGTCTTGGAGAAAATCCTGTTATTGGTTGTTATCTTTGAGGATATTAACGCGTTGCTACCGTATATCAAAGATTTTCTTGCAGCGAAAGATCGTAGGAACAGATTGGATATTCCGAATACATTAAGGTTATTTCGTTCGGTCGGCAAGCGCTCCGCCGTATGGATGATCCTATCGGATGCGAAGTCAATTTATTTATTAGAGAGCTAACATTTAAAGTCAGTGCCGTTTTCTAATGGAACAAACTTTAAATATTGCAAAACGACGGAAATATTTTCGCAATGTGTTACTTTGAAATTTCATAGTTTTCCAAAAATCTTTACATTATAATCAACTTTTACCAACATTTTTTAATAAAGGATATTACAGTATATAGTGTTATTTATAATTCGATAGATGGCGCTGCAAATAACATCGAAACTCTAGATTCATACTGATATTGCCTGGCGAAGTCTACTTGTTAGGCCTTTATACCGCGTTTGGGGAATGGGGGATACTTAGTCTTGTCTAGAGATTGAGGACGGCAACTGCCAAAAAAGTTTTATTTAGTTGTTAGTTGATTGGTATCCAATCTTATTAGACTAACTTCTAACAAAACTCTGACCTACTTAAAAACAAATACTTGAACTTGAAATATAGCTCAAACATTTTTTTTTTAAATAGAACGAAATATTGCTTGATTTTTAAATTCTTGTCGATTAAATATTCGGACAGATGCGTTACAAACATCAATCTGTCAACATACAGTGATATCGAAGTGAAAATTGCCATGGGTCTTTAATTTTATTCTGAGACATGAATCTATTGTCCAAGAATACTTCTAAATATCTATCGAAAAACACTTAGCGCCCAAGTTTGCTACTTGCTTTATTGGCTAAAAATATTTACAAAACTTCAAACTTGATCAGAAACTATCTTATGTTGTTTAATCGTTCCTTATCAGACAAGTCAGTAAGTTCAGAAACAGCAGTTGTATGCGAGATCAGTTCTAATCGGCACCTGCGGCCATTGCTGATACAAGCCCGTTCGAATCTTCCGACAACAGCCTACAAATGCCGATTCAACGCAATTGCGGTGCGTTATTTTACATAGCATACTTGAGAGTAAATAGAATAACGTTGTTTTTTAATATGTGTTCCTACCAGATTTATAAAATCTGAATAGTAATACTTCTTCGTCTTCGCCAGTCTATTCATCTTTATTAACCAACTTCAAAAAAAGGAGGAGGTTCTCAATTCGTCTGTATGTTTTTTTAACACATCATACTCATAACTTCGTACTGGGTGAAACGATTTCGATAATTCTTTCCACGTTTGGCTAATGACTGCCATCTGGTCCCGTTAAGCGACATCTAACGGTCAGTTATTGAGTTATTCTGCTAACTTTTGACTGAGTATTCCCATTTTAATGATTATTTTTTTGTTTGAAAGGTAGTGCTTGTCGTGTGGTTCCTTATAAATTAGGGCGACATCTGGCGAGTAGTTTTTGAGTTATCTCAACTTTGAAGTTGGTTATTTTGTTTGTAAAAAGTTAAATATTTTTGATTTTCTTTTCAGATAATAAACAATAGTGAAAAAGTGTTTGATAACAGAAGAAATGAAATTACAAAAATGTAATAGGAAACTCTGTCCGCCCACATATTGCACTATACAAAATGGAATGCATTGCGATGTTTTTTGGCACCTAGTATCGACCTCTGGCATAATATTATCAGGAAAATAGATTTGATACGTGGGTAATCCTTTTTACTCTTAAAAAATCGAAATCGCACGTTGTAAAAATCTTTGCTCAAGGCGTTACCATAACGCATCGATATCAGCGATCGACAATAACACAGACAATGCTGCTTCGCACTGAAATCTATTCGCGGCGAAGATAACGACAGAGATAGCGATACACGTTCAGGCTAATGGTTACATATTGCTAAACTTCTGACGCCGTTTGTCATAATCGTATCTTTGCACCTACCATTCGGATAATGGGGCGATTAAAACTTTAGAGAGATTGCTACCTCCTTAGGCGTTGTCTATGAAAACCTTGAGAGTTACGTATACTGTTAGTATAAACAACTTGAAATTAAGAAGCTGTTCCTGTTACATCTGTGTTTACTATCGTTTACTATGTTAGGAGATAGTCTGCAACAGTTTACATTTCTCTGTCCCTAGTTAAATAGGCGTCGGATGCTCTTACAAACAAAAGTCAATTTGAAACATCTGTTGAATAAATAGTAAATTTATTATAACTGCAAAATCAAACGGGAGCAGTGAGCACACTTCGTCGAAATCAATAAAGATGTCGAAAAATATCTACATGTAGGTGGAAATTTGTAAGTATAATTTAAATAAGTAATAACGCCTATTATAGACTTAATCAAGTTAAACGACACGAATAATGACAAAAAAATATTCATGAAGAAACTAATTTCAATGAATACCTATCTACTGTTGTGCATTTGGTGCAAGTAGTTGTTGTTACCTATTCGTTAAATCGGGTTGATGACTTTTCGGATAGAACAAATCAATAATAAAGTGATGATGTAATGTAACTTCAACAACAAGGAAAAGAGGGAAAATACGAGGGTTCGTGGCCGATTCAATTATAGCTTTGGACTGGCAAAATATAGCGAGGCCATTTATGCCTTTAGAATTGGTGGACTAACTCTACTTTGTAGTATGTAATAATTTAGTCTTTGTAAATTACAAGTAGAACTATTTCTTGTAGTAAGCCTTTAGAGAACTTAAACAATTTCTGTAGATATAACAATAAGTACAATGACAAAATTTATGAACCGTACATATCAGTCTAAAACACACCCCTAATAATATACGGCAAGATTTGAAAGCTATTTGTCAAAATCGTATCTTTGGACCTAGCGTGTACGTAATGGGGCGATTAAAACTTTTGACCCAGGTTTGAAACTCCTGAGTTGGGAGATAAGGAGTTACAATTAGGCATAGGATTATCGCCTGAAGACTCGTAGATATTTTAAGTTAAAACTATTATTATGTGGAGAAGGTCTAGTTTATAAATTACTGTTTACCCAGATATGTTATTTTCGAATAATATCTTTAAAGATATTGCAAAAAGTGAGAATAAAAAATATCCCCTTCTACTTGCTTTTAATTGTATTACTTTACAAATATTGGATTGCCTGGAAGAAAAAAGGCCGTCCTTAGTATTACATTTCCTGTGTTTTATTGTTTTAATAATAAAGTGAATAAATGATAAATAATTGTTAGGTAAGTAAATGTGTAAAATGGTGTTTTATATTAGTTTGATTTTTTTTAATGACTATAAAACATTTTCATCGTCTAAGAATTTTAGTCCCTTAACACGTTTTACTGTATTTACCGGGCTATCACCTACAAATACATAAATAAGTATGAGAATATTGTTTTCCATCTTGCTCTTTAGCGTTACATAATTATTGTTTCCATGTGCGCCAAGTCTACTAGAAAATAATTCCCATTTGCCACAATATATGTACATACAAATAACCAACGATTCTAGTACCTATTGATTTCAAACTAGTTGGTTAGAAATAAAAGTCTTTTCATTGTGGATATGAATGCTCTCGGTGCTGTCCTAGTGAACCAATTCTACTCAATCAACGAACGGGCTGAAACTATTGGAGCTGACTCAATCACAATATGCCAGTGACTTTAATTTCCTTCGACAGAGTATTGTCGCCTTTTTTAACGTTTCAAAGAATTTCAAATTAGGACATGATTTTATTAAAGGTTTCTTTTACTAAAATTGACTTATCAAGCCTATGCAGAATAGTGGCGTATAGGAGCTTGTAAGGTCCACTTTGTCTGAGCAAAATTAAGTTCTTTTATGAAATCAAGGAATGTTGATGCAATAAATGGGTCCTCACTAAGTACTTTCTCAAGTTAATGCTCAAGCTAATGCTAATGTCGGGTGGAGAAATTTCAAAACAACTTATTTTGTAGCCCTTCGTAGATTAATTTTAGATGTAATTCACAGATCCTAAGTAGATAGGGATCAAATATTGACAAGCATTTTGTTATCATTTTGTTCATTTTCAATTCCATGTGCCTACATGAACAGTGATTATTATTTTAGTGTGCTGGATGTTAATTAACAATATAAGTATGCTTTGCAATATCAATCTACACATAAATAATATAATTGCTTTTTACAAAAAAATTGCCTTCAACAATGGTAGGGGAGCCGACGATGCTAAATGTGTACTTACTCGAGCGTCATAGAGACCTATTGGGTTGCAAAGGTTAGATGATAAGGAGAAAAAAATGTTATATAATGTATACCTTTTCATCGGTGGGGGAAGCGGCTAAGTATAGATCTTTAAATATGTAAAAAAAAACTGCCGCATGGACATACTCGAGCGCGTCAGATATTGATACCATCAATGGCCTACGTATTTTTAATAATGTATGTATGTTAATCTGACCGTTTGCATGGTGGGGGTGATCGTACGTAAGGGTTGAAAATGAAAAAAAAAAAATTTAATCGAGCGCGTCAGATTTTCTAAGGGGGTGTTAAGTGCACCAAAAAAAAGCTCTAATTCAATAATCTGACGATTTGGATGTGACCCAAACTCGCAGCCATTATACTAATATGCAAAAAAAAATCGCCATTTTGAAATACTCAAGCGCGTCAGATTAAGATATATATGGTTCATCTTTATGTCCTAGACTTGCTGTCTCTTAATCTGACGATTATCTAGAGGGATTTCCCTAATCTGCCAAAAAAAAATTAAATCATTGAACTTCATTTATAGAAAAGCTCAGGAAATAGCATGCTAATAAAGAAGTGTATGTTTTTAAGTAGAATACTTGTATTTACATAATATAAGGGCCTTAATATCAATCATAGTTTAAACTATGCTTCAGAGTTTAGTCACGAATTATTTCTTAAGATCAACGGTAGATAATCGATCAAGTCCAGTTTAAACTATTTAAACTCTCCCGAAGATTGGTTAAAAACCTCCTTGTGAGATTAACCTTTCGTTTAATTTGACGTTTCTTGAAGATAGTTTTTGAGTTATTCATAATAATGTGTATTGGATTTATGGTAGTTGCCTCATAACTTTTGACTGGGTGTTCCGATTTTTATAATTCTTATTTTATTCGGAAGCTGGTGCGTGTCTTGTGATACAGTATAAATTTGAGCGACCTCTAATGGGCAGTTTTTGAGTTATTTTTAATAATGTGTGTTTATGGTCGCTACCTCATAACTTTTTACTGAGAATTTAAATTTTCATCCTTTCATCCTTTTTTTTAATCGAAAGCTCGTCGTATGTTTTCGTATAAATTTGAGCGAAATCTGACCGGTACTTTTTGATTTATCTCTACTTATCGATTTTGAACATTAAACTTTAATGACGAATTTTTGTTATTTCGGCTCTTATAAATCGTCAGATTATATATTTTTCGTTTACCTTGAATCATTTCCTTCAAAATAAATAAAAAATTAGCCACGCTCGAGAATGTCAAGATGGCGTTTTTTTTTAACAACTTTGTAGCCCTCCCCTTTCATTGCGTCATTCTCAAATTGTCAGATTAGTGGAATACACACTTTTTAGCGTGTAATTAACTCACCGTACCTTAATCTGACGCGCTCGAGAATGTCTGATGATCAATTTTTTTTTACTAATCTGATCCTTTATTCTATAGGCGCGGCCTCATATATGGGGCTCATATTTGGTGGAGCTACTTAACTGGGTGCCAGGTACCTCCTGTACCTTAATCTGACGCGCTCGAGTGAATCCAAGAATCCCCTCTTGGGCTTAGTTCTCTCGACTGCTTTTTGGCTTCATCAGATCGATCGACTCCATACCTTCAGTAAATTGTAGTGCTTTAATATTTCTAATAAAAATACACTAGTCGCCCAATACAATTTAATACTACAATTTTCGAAAGTTTCCTTCGATTTTTCTAGAATGCACTCATCAGATCCAGGTTTCCTTATCATGGACCACTCTTGAAAATTTATTAAAATCGGCTTATAAACGACGAAAAAATCGAGTCGAATTGAGACACTCCTTCTTTTTTGAAGTCTTTTAAAAACAATAACTGTTTGTACACTCTGAACAGATTTTTATGGGACTTTCACTGGGAGATGAGATGAGAGAAGAGACTAAGGAGCAAAATATAGGCTACTTTTTAGGATTCACGGGGGAAAAACTCCTATGTACTAACGCAGTCGTGGGCAACAGATAGTTTGTTAAATACATTTCGTAATAATATAGTGAACACAAGGGACTAGTAATCAAGGTTCTACTTGATAACCTAGTTTTAATCGATTGGCGTGAACATGAATGTCCTACTGAACCGATTCTCTCAATCAAGGCTGAAACTATCGGCGCTGTTCGAAGTGATTGGAGTGCTCAAGTTGACGAGCAATCTTGTAGCAATATCCTTCGCGAGAACTCAATCACAACGTGCAAGCAAGTTTAATTTCCTCGTACATAGTTCACGACTTCCTAATAAAATCTTTGTGTTGCTACACTGAGAATTGAAATTTGTTTAGCATGTATTGAATGTTATAAGCTGTTTTGTATGTAGGAAATATTATTATTTATTACATTTTTGCTAAATTTTCGTCAATATTAGAATTATATTTATTTTGTTAGTTTTCTCCATACGTCTCTTTGCAGATTTTGCAGTTCATTATATTAAGGGTTCTCACAATAATTTGGTAGGTATATTAACTTTCTACGCCGATACACTCAATGCTCAAATGAATTACTCAATATAGAACCCAGTTGCACGTACCGTGAGTACAGCTAAACAAATATTGACAAACAAAATCAAATTCAAAATAATTTATTCACCAGATAACACACAATACACTTATCACTTAAAGTTTTTGATAGTACAAAATTCTTTTTCCTTCACAGTTTATTGTACGCAGTCGCAGATTAGTGATAAGTCTATTTATTTCATGTACCTAGTAAATGAATAGGTCAAAAATATCTTTGAAATGTTACTGATGAATATTTCAATGTATAATTTCTTTTAAAAGAAAAACGATGGGCCTAGATTCAGATATCCCAGGTTATAAACGTATTTCCTTTCAAATCTACACGCAGATAATTTCTTGTTACAGTATTCCAAAGACGCAGAAAGTCGTATGACATTACGACAAAACGGCACGGACGATAAACGGCCTCCTCTACGAGTATATACAGACGTAATCAAACAGGCACTTCCCCTGTCTGAAGTTGTTCAATTGCGTTGTTTCGCTTGTCATTACGCTCTTTGCTTTTTCTGCTACGACGGCAATACACAACGACACTCTACATCTCTACATACCTACTGAATTAGAAGTGAAAAGCGTAGAAGGTTAAATTCAGACCTACATACAAATCTACGCTAATATTATTAATGCGAAAGACTGTATATCTGTCTGTGACGCTTTCCTAGTTATTTTTTCAAGTGATATAGATTTTGGAAAAATACTTTTCCTAGATGAAAATCAAATGCCGATTTCTGGAAAAATGAATTAAGGAGCAGGAGAATTGTTTATTTAGAAGTCGTAAGTATTAACAATTCATCCAAGAAATGGGTAAAACCTTAGTATAAGATCCCTACTGTTTGTGAAGGATATCTCTGAATTAAATAAAGGTTATTTGTGTATTATTGGTCTGTCTACATGTTCCACTAAGTAGTACTACGAGTAAATAAAAAACATAGTTTCATTCATTTGTACCTACATATAACTCAGGTCAGGTTATAGGTACGTACAATTTACTCACGGCGATAATTATCTTTAATTCTTGTAGTAGTTGTAGTAGGTAAGTACTTCTGTAATACCAGTTATTAAACCTAACTCCATAAGCTGAATTGAAATTAATTCAACATCTCGGATATTTCAAATATACCTGCATAGATTAGCTGAGTACCTACAGTCATCGTCGCACAGACATCTGAGATGCTCGCAGGTAAGAAAGAGGTCACACCATCAAAGAGTAAACAGTGGGTTTCAACTAATTGATTACAGTATCACGAATACGTGTCATGGAATTATTACGAATAGAGTCTATCTTCTTCATTGAGGAGACCTAGAGCATATTCACTAACTAACCCCATGTTACTTTCGAGAAAAACGCATTTTAGTGATTTTTTGGTCAAAAAATTTCCGTAATGTGAAAGAGATATTATAAAAGCAATTTTTATGTATGCAAGGTATATTATGTTTAGGTAATTGCACTTTATTACTTTAATGAAAATTATCCATTTTACTTCAAAAATATATTTTTGACGTGACAACGTCTTATAAATTGGTTTGCCGGGCGGCACTTCAAGAAACTGCGTTAGTAGCTCCGCTCACGTTACTTATAGTAGCTACGGCGTACACACGTTGGCGTGTTTCAGAAAATGGTACAGCGCCATCTCTGGTTAAGTAGAGTAATCTAGTTTGTTACCTCACTTAGTTGTGACTAATGGTTAATGGTCTAACGGTTAGCAGCGCTAGATGGCGGATGGTGTTACAATGTTTTAAATATAATTCTTTGTATATGTTTACCCCATGAAGATACGGGAACGCAGGGTCAACTTCACAAATAACCACAACTGCTTCCAAACCCAAAATAGCAGTTTATTATAAAACCAAAGAAGTCGACACATTGCCCTTTACAAATTTTTCTCTTATATAAACTCCACGTTACACTCGTTAGCGCGTTTCACAAATTGGTACAATGCCATCTTGTTTACAAGTGAGGAACTATTTAACAAAAATAAAACATTAAACTTAAATTGCTTCCGCCTTCACATGACGGTTAGACAGTATAAATAAATGTTTTAAATTGTTACTATTATTTCATCCTTCTTCCTACTATACGAATGAATATTCACATTAAAATTATTTTACCACTCAAAGTCGTTGTCACGTAAAACTTTCGCCCGTATACCGACTTTACAGGCAACCAATTTTTTTAATTAATTTTCTGAGTTACCTAATTGTTTTGGTGTCTTTAAGTCTTTAATTAACATTTAATCATGGCATTCAGCATGGCACTGCTTCCTTTTCAATAACATGTTATTACTGAAGTTTATAGCATAGTTATAGGTAAATGAATATTTAAGCGAAACGATTGTGAACTTGTTGCAGTGTCCTGTTCTGGAAATAAATGATTTTCTATTCTATTCTATTCAATCAAAGCTGACCAACTCTTTAATCGCGGACGATGAAGCGATTGCATTACCTGCAATCCATTGGCATAATTAACTGCAAACATTACCTTGCAGCGGTGACAAGTTCAAACATGGCGGTATCAGTGGAAATTGCGTTCAAATAATATCTGTTTCGAACCGTATTTGTTTGCACCGCTGAATAATGGTTGAATTATAGAAATCGACGTGTAGAAGTGCATATATTGCTTAACTAGTAAATTCGCCCTCGCTTCGCTTCGGGTAACCAGTCCCTTCAAAAATCTCTATAAATTTTAACAAATTATGTTATTCCGATGTCTAAGCTATATTACTGCAAAGTTTCATGAAAATCCATTCAGTAGTTTTTGCGTGAAAGAGCAACAAACAAACACACACATACACACTCACTCACTCACTCACATACATCCTTACAAACTTTCGCATTTATAATATTAGTAGGATATTATTATTGCTGATAGTAATATTTAATTCATATTAGCAAGTTGGTACTAGAATCACGTTTTCTTATTTTAATACTAGTTGCTCCCGCGACTTCGTTCGTGGATAGGAGTATTTCCCGCGTGAATTCGATCCCACGGGAACTCCGGGATGAATGTGTTGTTCCAAAACCTCCTCTATCTCTCAGTGAAAGTCCATTCAGTCGTTTCTGAGATTAGCGTGCACAAACATACCATCAGTTAAGTATACAGTTTTTTTTGTATGTGTGTATATGTAAGTATGTATGTATTATATGTAAAGATGTCTCTATAGTTTTAATATCTAGCTTAATTGTTTCGTTGATTCGAACGGGCACTTAAGCTTTCGACCCTGGTATTTCCCAGTATCAGAACTGAAGTTCTGTCGGAGGCCTTCAGGCGACATATAATTTTTGATATTTTATTTGGCCTAAGATACCTCTCAACCCGTTCTTATTTTAGCATAGTATCAAAATCTATCGAACCTATAACACCGTGATATTAGTAACCACTGTACGTGACTTTTATTGTTGTAATTTTTTGTCATTTACTTAAAAATGATACAACATGACCGCGTTCCGTAACTCGACCTGAACGCCCAAGAGTTTTGAGTGTTTTGGTTGAATTACAAACGCGGCCCACGTAGTACGTATGACAGGCCATATTCATAATATAAATAATTTTGATAGAAACGCGGCTAGAGAACTTATAAAATAAAATGCAAGACAACTTGAGTTAGGATTAACCCTCAAAATATCACTGGATTATATCCAGTTATCATTCATACCTACAGTTTACAATAATGAGAATCAAATATCCCTTGTAAATAAAGCTGTAATAATCAGAACCTGCAAACGAACAGAAATTCCCTACGAGTGTTCTTCGTAATTATTTACAGGATGAACGGATTTTGACTATTTTTTTTTCACGTGTGGTTTCTTATTAGTCAAGATCTTTATAAAATTGGCTTGTATGTAATCCACGGAACCCACGATACAGGGCTTCACAGTGTGGGACTAAGTATGACTAGATGTAGTTCTGTTTATTTATTTATCATTGGAAATCTAGAAATCTTTTTTTTGGTAGAAACGTTTCAATCTAGTCCTAATTTTAATTGGACCATTAAAATTTAGGTACCTATGGTACTCTGTATGGTAGAATTAACGTTAGCATTATCTATCTATTCCGTATCAGTTCTGTGGTTCAAATAACTTTGTCAAAGTTTTAATGAACGTTTGATCGGAACCATCCATCCATCCATCCATCCATCAGCCTTTTCGCGTCCACTGCTGGACATAGGCCTCCCCTAATTTGCGCCACTCTGACCGGTCCTGCGCCTTCTGAAGCCAGCGGATGCCCGCTGTCCTCTTCAGGTCGTCAGACCACCTGGTCGGGGGGCGTCCTACGCTCCTTTTTCCGAGACGGGGCCTCCACTCGAGGACCTTTCTTACCCAGCGGTTGTCGGTCCTTCGAGCTATATGGCCGGCCCATTGCCACTTCAGCCGGCTAATTCTTTGAGCTATGTCGGTTACCCTCGTTCGTCTACGGATCTCCTCATTTCTGATTCGATCACGTAGAGAAATACCGAGCATAGCTCTCTCCATAGCCCGCTGCGCGACTTTGAGCTTGTGGATTAGGCCAATCGTAAAGCACCACGTCTCGGAGCCGTATGTCATCACTGGCAACACACACTGCTCGAACGTCTTCGACTTCAGGCACTGAGGTATTTTGGACGACAAGATGTGACGTAATTTCCCGAACGCAGCCCATCCGAGTTGGATTCTACGAGTGACTTCTTTCTCGAAGTTGGACTTACCCATTTGGATCACTTGTCCCAGGTAAATATATTCGTCTACAACTTCGAGAGCAGCGCCATCAACAACGACCGGTATGGGCGTGACATGGACATTCGACATGATTTTCGTCTTGTCCATGTTCATCTTAAGACCCACCCGTTGTGAGGCGCTGTTCAAGTCCCCGAGCATTGTACCAAGTTCTTCCATGGATCTCGCCAAAATGACTATATCGTCGGCATACCGCAGGTGTGTGATGTATTCGCCATTGATATTAATGCCACGTCGTTTCCACTCCATCAGCTTGAACACGTCTTCCAGCGCAGTGGTGAACAGTTTTGGGGATATGACGTCCCCTTGTCTGACACCTCTCTGCAGCTGAATGGGGTTCGTTGCTGTGTCGTGTACTCTGACGGACATGGTGGCTGATGTGTATAAATACTTCAACACCTCGATATACCGGTAGTCGATTCGGCACCGCTGGAGAGAATTTAGTACCGCCCAGGTCTCGATAGAATCGAAGGCTTTCTCATAGTCCACATAGGCAACACATAGCGGCAGACCATACTCCTCGGTCTTCTGTATAATCTGCCGTAGCGTATGTATGTGGTCTATGGTACTGTAGCCTTTACGGAATCCTGCTTGTTCGGGAGGCTGGAAGTCGTCAAGCCTGCGTGCAATGCGATTTGTGAGGACTCTCGAAAACAGTTTATAAACGTGGCTCAGAAGTGCAATGGGCCTGTAGTTCTTTAAGAGGGTCTTATCGCCCTTTTTAAAGAACAGCGTCACTACACTTCTGCTCCACGCTTCCGGGGTAGTCCCAGTATTGATGACGGAATCGAACAGCTTTTGGAGCGCCACTAGGAGGGGTTTTCCTCCAGCTCTTAGCAGCTCGGTTGTGATTCCGTCATCTCCCGGTGCTTTGTTGTTTTTTAACTGTTTGAGGGCCTCTCTAATCTCATACAGGCAGACGTCCGGGATATCTTCCGTGTAGTGTCGGGTTAGTCTAGCTCGTTTGTCGCTCTCCTCGTGAGGCAAGGGAGCTTGAGAGGAGGTATACAACCGTCCGTAGTAGCTCTCCATTTCTCTCAGAACTTCGGGTTTCGACGAGACCATGATGCCAGACTCGGTCTTCAACCTCGTTAGCTGACTGCGCCCAATAGACAGGTCTCCAGCGAACACTTTGGAGCCTTGGTTTCGCTCAATTGTGCTTTTAACACGATTTGCGTTGTGGTTTCGCAAATCGCGTCGCCTACTCTTTGAGACCTCCTTATTGAGCCGTCTGTTCTCGTCGTTCCCTCATGAGACCGAGAGTATGTTCTGAGAGAATTTGGGGTCTACCACTGGGGTGGGTCTTAAAGTACTTTGACCCTACCTCGTGGACAGTTGTAACCATCCTGGTGTTATACTCGTCCACAGAACTGCAGGACTCTAGGCACGAGAAACGATTTTGCAGTTCGAGTTGAAAGTCTTCAGAACCCTGGATTTGGACCGGTGTTGGGCGAAGCGTAGACTTCATCAGGCGCGACCTTTCCAGCTTTATGTCGATATTTAATGTGGCTCTCACGAGGCGGTGATCGCTCCCGGTTTTAAACCTACTGATCACTGAGACATCATTAAATATGTGCCGTTTGTCTGCCAGAATGAAGTCTATTTCGCTTTTTATTGAACCATCAGGGCTTATCCAAGTCCACTTGCGTTGGGGCTTCTTCTTGAAGAAGGAGTTCATCGCAAACAGATCCTCCTTCTCCAAAAAGTTTGCCAGCAAGTGTCCTCGGTGGTTCCTTTGCCCAAATCCAAAGGGTCCCACTTTCATCTCGTTGCCATTTCGCGTGCCCAGTCTTGCGTTGAAGTCCCCCATCACAACTGTGAAATGAGCTTTTGAGGTATGCATGGCCCTACTAATGTCCTCATACATGACCTCAATCTCATCGTCGGGATGTGTCGAGGTCGGCGCATATACCTGTATGACCTTCAGCGAATACCGCTTGGATATTCTGAGTATCAGGTACGCTACCCTTGCCGACACGCTCCCAACTTTCACAATGTTGCTGACGAGGGACTTGTGGACGAGAAACCCGACACCACCTTGGGACAGTTGTTCGCCCTCCCGGTGATAGAACAAGTTTCCGGATTTGAGTATTATCGTGTCCTCCCCCTGTCTTCGGACTTCAGATAAACCCACAATACTCCAGTTTAACTTGTCTATCTCTTCTTCCAGCTCTTTTACCTTGTCGTCGGTTCTCAGTGTCCTGGTGTTGTATGTTGCCAGGTGCAGAGGTCGTCAGTTTTGGTAGCCTGATCTCTGCCGGAGATTCTTAGCACCCCCTGCTCCGCCGTTATCATGGCCGCTACCGTAACCAGGAATAGCGGAGCTGCCGGGGACTGGGGGCCGGGGCTTAGATGTGGTTATCATAGAGGGTTTAGCCAGATAGTCACCGCGCTTGGCTATTGCGTGTTGGTGACCGCAGAAAATGTTAGCTTTACACAGGAAGACGCTGCTGCCCGTCTCCTGGTGTATCCTATTAGTCGCCTTTTACGACATCCCAGGATGGTGTGAGGGGAGTGGTGCTATTCTACAAAAGTGGACCCGGCACCACACGGGGACAGTGATCGGAACCAGTTTAAACAAATTTAATCCCGTCGAATGAAATAGGATACTTACCCACCTACACAATTTTGAAAATATTGTATTGAAGTATCTAGAAATAGCTTCTTTGATGTGTGATACTGTAGGTAACACTAACTCATTCCACCAGTGGCATTAGAAAGAACTGTTGTTTTCATACCACTTAAAGTTTTCTCTATTCTCTGATGTTCACTAACATGTATTATCATTTTAATCCCTATTTTCTAGAGTAGTCCTGGGCCAAGACGGCCAAGAGTGAATGAATGAGTGATAACTATACCTATATCTAATTATACTATATATTACCTACTCAATTTCCCTTTATATATCACTCCAGTTTTATACCTAATGAATCATTTTAAAAATGAATCGTTTAGAATGAAGGGCTGACAGAATCAGAAATGTTTTAAGTGAAGATCGACCTTCACGACCCTAGGCTATAAAAATATAGTCCGTTAATGGCAGCTTTAACAATTACAATGGCATAAAAACAATATTGTCAATTTGAAAAGCTAAAAAAGAGCGTTAAAAATATCCTAAACTGATTTGTACAAACCTTACAAACTGCTGCAGTGTTGTTTTACTCGTTCATCTGCTATTCATAGCAATATTGTTCAGATTTAGGAAACGTATAGAGACGCCAAAAAATAACACAATCTGTTTATGCACTCGCATTTTCGCAGAGGAAAAGAGGAAGCCGCAAAAGCGGAACATGGATAAAAATAACAGTTACGCAAAGTTAAGTAGTTTATTTTGTTTCTTTAACTAATAAACAACTACATTTACGTTAACACAATATGAAAGTAGGATATAATTATTTCACAACGTGAAAATTTCGTAACTTAAAACTACGTTTTCTACATAAAATTGTTATTCTTTTTTTAATTATTCCAGTGTAAAATTTCGTATTTCCGGAATGTTAGTTTTGTTATTTGTTCTATTATTTCAGTTTTATCATAGTACCATAAGTGCCACTGGGAAGAAACTCAGTGGTACATAGACAAGTAACCTGCTACCCCAATAGAAAACTTATCATAATAATCACATTCGTTAATTAACAAGCTAGGTCAGAACAACGTAGTTTAATTAGTATTTGATATACAAGGTGTATATTTCTTTATGTCAGTAATAAAATTATGTTAATCTGATGAATTTATACATTAACATTTGGCACGTCTCGTCCATAGATTTCCTTATCCCATACGGGAACCATGTCATGCGGTGACCGGCTGGCTGTGACGATGAAATATTGATTGAAAACTAAAATCCATGCGAATTTAGCTCTAAAACCGCCTGCGCTTTTTAAACTTCTCTTTGCAGAGGATAGAACAAAAATATGTATTTTTTGGTTTTTATATGCGGATTTAAAATTTCCTGGAATTCGAAAATATTCCGCTATGAGTACGTAATTCCTAGATGTAACATCGAATTAGTAGTTATTCAAAGTCATCGCCTATTATTTATGATTTCCAGAAATAAATAAAAAATAGGTACATAGTGTATAGATTTGTTCAAACATAGATTTAGCGTACACTGACGTTCTAAAGACTATAATTGCGCAATATAAGTAGGTATAATGCCATTTCTTGAAAATTTGCAACATGAGATGTTTGCATTACCAAAATAAATTAAGGCCGCTTCCCTGATATTACAATGTACACTGCGGAGACGTGGACGCTGCGAGAAATAGAGAAGAAAAAGATAGACGTTCTCGAAATGTGGTGCTGGAGAAGGATGCTCGGTGTTTCCTGGACCGATTTCCGCACCAATGCCTCAATAATTAAAGAACTCGGCATCAACCAACGCCTACTGTCCTAGTGCAAGCTCGCATCCTCAAGTTCTTCGGTCACGCCTCTCGGCGGGATGGTGATTCCATCGAACGCCTAGTTGTGCAGGGCAGAGTCGAAGGCAACAGGCCCCGCGGTAGAACACCCAAGCGCTGGACCGACCAAGTCAAGTCTGCGGTTGGCGGTCCACTGCATGAGTGTACTAGAATAACTACTAACAGGCAAAAATGGCGAGAAATTTTAAGATTGTATCGAACTTAATCAGACGTGTTAATTATTTTTTCACTTCTTAAAAAGTTGACGTTGCGATTAAATTGAGTGGAATAAAGCTTAAGTATTTTCAAAGGAGAAGACCTGACGTAATTGATTTCTTAATTAGCAGTATGCAACATAATTATATGACTCAGAAACTAACACAGTAAATAACATTATACAAATGATTAATTCATTATCGGTATTAAAGTGATGAGGGCCTTTATTTTAGTCTTAAGACTTGAACGCCACTCCTTGTCTGTGGCAAAAACTTACGAACCTAACAGGCGAGGTTTGTCATCACGTTCATACCTTATGCCTCCCCGAAGATTTTTTGCTGTACAGAACGCCTCAAAAAGAAAAACCAAAACCGCAGGCATTGTTCGCAGTCGTTTACAAACAAAGATTCGTAAAAACATCGCCACCCAAAAAACCGGCATCGATATAACAGTGTCATAATATATCTCAGTTAAGGGGCTCTTCGTAAAGTGTGAAATATACGGTTGTTCAATATTTATACGATTTTTATTTGTGTTATTTATTCACGAGGCAAGCTTTGTTGGGACAAAAGACAAAAGATGCTGGCCATTCTTTTTCGTTAGTATCTGCATTCATTTTACTCGTCTTAGGCGGTATAAATAATGCATTATCACGCAAAGGGCCTTACCGGCGGTCAGAGGGAATAAAATTATTTGCACGTATGATACCATCGGCTCCGTGTGGAATACAATGTCTCCCATTTTTATGAGCAGCCGGGAATGTGTTTGAGACTGATAAGATTACAGGCTATGAACACGAAGATGGTTTTACGAACATTATTTCTATTAAACAAAAAAAATCCAGCGATAAAGAGTTCCACGTCCGTAAGACAGTTTGTATAGAGTCTCACGCTAGCCAAGTACGGGTTCAAGACGTTTTTGTGGTAAAAGACGGTAAGATGCGATCGTAGGTTACAATGACTGCCCTAACCACATACGTATTAAGTATCGAACTGGCGAATTTTGGCACTGAAATATCTTGAAAATATACTCGTACCTTGAAAATAGGTATATTTAGGAGAGTTAATAATTATTATGTACCTACTTACAATTAATTATTGATATTCATTTAACTTAACAGTAAATTATAAAAGTCTAAAGGAATAACAGGCTTAAGGCGAATAATGAGAAGGTTGATAATCCCACTGTAGGTCTACGAGAAGTATAAAAAGCATTGACTATGAGAATAAAATTTCGACGTAGCCAGTTTAATGTAACTAAGCTTTCTAAAGACAAAATTATATACCTTAAAGTACCAGGAGAACAGTAAAGGTACGGTAGCATCTTTAATTAGTATGCAAATTTAATAGTCTAAGGGATTTACATGTCAACGGCTCCCCAAATACTACGATCTGGCACAAAGGCTGCTCTTGCGGGGAAGATACTATGAATATCGATTAGTATGAGCCGAAATTGTTACTAGACTTTGTCTATAGATGCATTATGAATACCTACCTAAATATTGTTGTATAATAAATAATACAATGTTAAATGTTGAGTTATCGATCTTTCCAGTTCAAAGTTTAATACTCAGAACACAAAACAGAAAGTTAACCAAACAATTTCACAAAATAACACATACAGTACATGTTTAAAGATAAAATAACAAAGACTTCAATGTAAATAAAATACTATTCCAATCTCAAGAAAATACTGTAAAACAAGCAACAGAAAATGAGACAAAATGTAAGAATGTTTAATATTGATAGTGTTATAAGAAAGTACATTGTAATTTATAAAGTACATTGTATTTGCTATAGAATTGAGATTTTTATTTATTTCTGTTCATTTACTGGTTTTGTTTGAATATAATAACTTTTAACAAAATAGAACCGACTTTAACTCCGAAAACTAAAAATCGGTTCAGTTAAACGCGGTTAATATTCCTAAATCTTTCTCTTAAGTCTGATAAACACGATGCTGAAAACCATATCAAAATCGGTTCAGCCAAACAATATGCCTAAAACCTTCTCCTAAATCTGACAAATACTATGCTGAAAACCGCATCAAAATCGGTTCAACCAAACGCGAGATAATCGCGCACAAATATACATACAATACATAATATTATGTACATACAGGTCAAACTGAGAACCTCCTTTTTTGAAGTCGGTAAAAAATAATGGGTATAAACGCTGTCGGTAATTATGACAACGTAGTTTAAAAGGTCACATTTATGTGTCACTTTAAAACTTACACTCAACGCAACTAGGTACGTAATAAAGTGAGATTGGTTGCATTCTTCTGAATATTATAAATTCAAAATAATCATAAATAGCATAATGCTAACTGCTGCATTTTCACGCTTGAACTGCTGAACTGATTAAGATAAAATTAGAAATGGAGATAGTTTGAGACTTGATAAAGGATATTAAATAGCTTTATTTGCGATAATATGTTTCCTTGGGACTGTAATATTTTAACTTTATCTTTTTCCAACTCCCAAGGGGGTGAAACAGCAAGCAAAAATTATCGAAAAATATTTAGAGTAACCTAAAGATTTTTTAGGCTTATGCAATGATATCCTCATTACCACACCTCACGTGTTTTTATAACAATATGGTGTCTAACGATTGCCATATTAAAGGAGATGTTTCTTTTTGGGCGGCGACTTTGTACATTCTAGCATAAAAAGAGAAAAATATACTGATTCACGGAAAAATATCAAAAAAATTATTAAATGAGCTGTTCTCTGCAGAGAAATTATTTTCAACAAAATATTTTTACACACGACAACATTTTCGGTTCCATGGCTCCGAAATAGAGAACTGTCAAAATAAATATAAACTTGTCTGTTGTCTGTGATATCTGTACTGTATCTGTGTTATCTGTACTGTAAAATAATGTGCTTTGAAGTTTACGATGCAAGTTACAATCTGAGGTTACAATAATTTTTCGGCATTCCGAGATTTCCGAGTGTTTCTTTGGAGTGAATAACATCAGTGTTATAGCGACATTAGTGATCAAGTGCATATTATCTACCTACGGCTTTGTTTTTACGATTTTGCTTGTGATTGGAATGCTGGGCTTGGATGAAGATGCTGTGTGCATAATGACCATTGTATGGTATCTGGTGGGTTGGGCTCGGTATCAGACAAATGCTGAGGCACCGGCTTCAGTCCTGGATGTCATAGAAGATGATTGAAATGGAAAAAATAAAATGAGAATAAATAATATGCTGTTTTTTATTTACTTATGTCATATATAAAAAATATCGTAGGGCTTATATTTGACTATGCATTTGACATTGACACGTCATGTTGACACTCCTAGTACTAGCCGACCACGATAATTAGGCGCATGTCAGTTAAGACGTCATTGGAACTAGGGATGGGAATACGTAGTACATTCTGCAGTAGTACCAAAAGTACCATGGTGAATGTTTAATGCAGGTACAATTTTTTTTATGGAATTAAGATAGCAAACGAGCATGCAGCACCACCTTCCGCTGCCGCCCATAACAACTGTGACCGACCCAGAACTAGACTCAATGAGTCTCGTTCTAATTCGGTCACAGATGCGTTGCTACCCCTGAGGACTGAGATGGTCGCCTCTAAAAAGTGTAACCGGCACCACACCTTCCTATCCGGAACGCAATTGTTCTTAAAACAATTATTACACGGTAGGAATGGTACAAAGTACCGTGGCGGGCGGTGGTACTTCCCCGGGTGAGCTCTAGGCCCTACCACCTGTACTTGGTCAGTTACTGTACCTGCGCAAACATCTCGGAAAACGAAGTTCACATCAGCCTAGTCAAAATGACCTTAATGTACAATTGTACACGACTGCGCCTCACTAGGGGACGCGCGGGGCTAGAGCGGGGTGGGGGGCCCGCGTGACTGCTATCTGTCATGCGCCTAATTATTGTGGTCAGGTAGTATGACATTAGAATAAATCAAGTTTATCAACGTCATCAGCAGTCGATTTGTCCACCATACTGTCTCAGTGTTACAATATATTCTCTATAAATTGAATTATTGTCGCCAAACTAAGGTGAAATCGAGAATTTGGATGATATGGAAAGCTTTCAAATAATATGTCCTACTTCCTACTGAATGTACAGTGTACCCGCCTTTTGACTTTTGTAATATCTACCTTTAGTTTAAACTAACCTAAGAATTAGGTACCAAAACCATCTTACGCGTTTTGTAGATATACAGAGCACCACAAAGGAACAAACGTACATACATAAATAGGCTGCTAAATATATTCCTTTGCGTCGCGCAGAGGGGTATAAATAACCTGATATTACCCCTACGCGAATATGCAATGCGATTTCATATGCAATAGAATTATTTGCAGAAAAGATTATATGAAAATTCTCCAACAGCCAACGTGTAAGTATGTTTCATGCCATATACGATAGTAAACATTGTACAACATGAGGTCTGAAATAATTGGTTTTTTATATAATTGCTTCTCACAAACAAACTCTTACGACCTCTGTTAATACAACTTAAGGCAACCGCATTACACTGAGCATTATCAAAGAATCTTCAGAATCAGAAGGGTGGTTTGAAAAGTATTGATTGACCTCTCCCTTACTTACCCTATAAAATGTCTTGTGCTAGGGGAACTTATATTTATTTTTATGCACGATAGGTCTAAATTTCTGGTCATTGTTTCAGTTATAATAGCGGGTTGTACGTTTTTCTCTATTATGAAGTAATTGAGATTCATAGACCATTTATATTGCAAAAATCTAGTTAGCGGTGAAACTTTCCCATTAGGTAGGTACACTTACATTGTTGGGGTAAAATTTTTAATATTCCTCAACTAATTGCTTGGCTCGGTAATACAATATTTTGTTTTAATGAAAATTTTACTTACTTCTGAGGGTATGCGGGTATTAGCGTAAGTGCAACCTTTATTGCTTTTCTGGATACTCTGTGTCGTAATGAAGATGTAAATACGCAGCAGCAACAAAAAAATTAAAGTTTTAAAATTGTTTCATATTGTATTGTATTATACATTTATAACGCATATTATTCATAAATAGTAATAGGTATCGTTTAAAAAACGTGTAATAATTTTGAATTTTTGACAGGGAACAGAGAATTTTATAACAATAATAAAAGCACTTTCATAGGTACCACTGTATTGTTTTATATTAGGTATATCTCCCCAAAGGTTATCTGCAAGAAATCGCTATTGAGCGATAAGATCGCCTTTTGTGCACAACTTACGTGAATTTTAGCATAATTTCTTTATTTGTAACTGTAGTGTACAATAAAGTGTAATAAATAAAATAAATAAATATATCAACTTAAACATGTACAAGAACCATAATTAAATATCAGTACTAAACAAGTAAGAATCAACATCAAAAGCGCAAGTTAGATGTTAAGTCCTCGCTTACAATAAACGTATTCCGTGGAGATTTAACGCCGCCACGTCTACCAATGCAAGGTTTATCCAAGTCAGTCGAGTATGAATATTAATTCTTAGTAGCGCACCTAACCGTGTGTAGCGTTGAATTATCTATCAGATGCCCCAAACTTCCAGTTAGCTCGTCTGTTCTGACGCGCAGACTATATAAATGTAATGCAAAGGATATGCTTTTACGCCCATACGGGCGCCTTTACGCCGTGCCTTTTGCTTTTCGCCTTACGTACGGCGCGTGAAATTGAAGTAGTTCAAGTAGTCTTGATCCAAGTTGAGTCATATAAATTTTATAATTATTCAAAATCAGGCATTAAAATTACTGTTATTTATTTTTTTTCTCTGTTTTAAGCCGGCATCTTTTATAGCTACGATATTTGCGATTCACTTGAGCGATAGCGCCCCTATGTACAAATAGTTCATCTGTATTTGTGGAGCTTTTTTATTAAAAACATTTTCAAATTGATTTTAAAATATATTTATCTGTGTTACCGAGCTTACGCTACAATTTATTCTTTCAATTTCTAACGAATAGGCTTTCTCTTTTCTGAATGTCCTTTCCATCTACATCTTGATATACCTTATCAGACTGCATCTTAATTTACAATACTCTTAGTTTCACCAGCTTAGAAGCTACCGATACCCGAGGCAAATTTAATGAATATTAATAATTTCTTGGATGAGAACTAACAGCTTGTACCTATCTACAAATACCTGCTCGCACTAACATTGTGCTTGCTTAATTATTCACGTAATCTTGTATGCTCTATCTAGAGTTAATTTGAGGTTTTCTGGGTTTTCCGAATGAAGCATAGGTACGTTGTCCAAGTATTACAAACCTGCCTGGATTAAAGACAGTGAACCAACGATTTTTATATTTTCTGTCTTCCAACCCTTTCCTTTTTGTTGTGTCATCTGCTCAAGGATAGTAGTGGTAGTATTTGAAGAGATCGCTAATAACGATAAGACCGCTTTTTCACAATATTACTGAATCAAAAGTATTATATTCTACTTATTATAATAGTAAATATCACAATAGAAAGGTTATAGTCTACTATGATATGCAAGTGTGGACTTCCAGCTTTTGACAACATTTGAAAAAAGTATACAATTAACAAATGGATTAAAACCAATTTGAAATTTGATTCTTAGTGTTAGTAAAGTAAAACTTAGTTATTTTCAATGGAGTCTCTTGGGGCTTTTTTTATAAAATTATAACATAATTTAAGAAGTTAAACTAAAATGTATTGTCCTAAAATGTATTACCTAAATAACATGTATTCTAATCATTTGTATGTATGTATTATATATCTGCCTTCTGCGTGCCTGGGTTAAACATAGCTTTGGTAAATTAAGATTTTTAATAAATATTCAAGACTTATAAATAAAATTTTATACATATAATAAATAAATGAACTTACACGTAAGGTTTCGTAGAACATACCGTCATGTTTGCTACTTTGTTAATTAATTTGGAACTGAAATTCGACGTTTTAGCAAATGAGTTCAGTAAACGCGCGAGTTGAAACAAAGTTTTGACTGTGCGTTTTGTTGTAGTTTCTGGCGAGTAAAGTTGGACCTATAATTTAACTTACTTTATTAATTGTATTTTCATAGTATACTCTTGTATCATTGTATGATAAGTGATAGAATGATTAAGCGTATTAGAAATGATGGGTGTTTGTTAGAAATTTGAGGTTTTTTTATTTAATTGTTTGGTTACAATTTTGTGTTTTACCGAAACTAAAATAAATGAACTTAGGTAATGAATAAAATAATTATGAATTTTGAAATAAAACACATTTTAAAACAGGCATTAGGTAGGTGTACATGTAACATGTATCACATCATTTTATACAATAACAAAGAACTAAAATTTTTATACTTAGCAAGACAAATAAAATTTAAATGTTGTACACGCAAACCAGTAAAATTACCCCTTATCACTCGAATCATCGATATACCAACGTAATACTCAAATTTCGTTTCCCGAACTTGGCCCCTTCAAAACAACTGTATCATAAAACAATGTTTTTGATTCCGAAACAGGGTCTTATTTTTCCATTAACGTGGGGAGAGTCTTTGATATCTAACCAGGTATCTATAGACTGATTTGATAATAATAACTTACAGGCGGAAATGTGAACAGGGGCGAAGTTTGGGCGTGAAATGTTTATACACTTTCATAATTTTGAGGGGATGATATCGGATCCGGCTCAAAGAGGGGTTGACGGTAAAAGAGCTTTCAACAAAATACTTAATACGGAAAACGAGGTGAAAACCCTGGTTATATCTAGTCAAGCCATTATTTGGTCTGTGTAATTTGAGAGTGTTTTGTCATTTTGATGTTGTGATTTTGGAGTTAGATTTTTTGTTCCAACATATTAAAAGCAACACAAAGGTTGAATAATAGTTATAAGAACAATCATTGTCATTAAATAATCCCTTAATCCACAAACATTTTCTATGCTCATTTATGTAGGCACATTTATTATTTTTAGAGTTTGCTATCACCAAAGTTATGATTGATGTCGTAATTGAGCAGAAATCAAAATAATTTTGAGTAATACAACTTCAAGTCGTGGAAAAATATGGTATGTGATTTAATAGAAAGCTAATCTTATATACTAATATAAAAAGCTAAAGAGTTTAATCATTTTTGAAATGGGCTAATCTCAGAAACTACTGGTTCAGTTTGATAAATCTTTTCGTGTTTTTGAAACGAGGGCGTCTAGTACCTAACATAATATAGGGGTTAAGTTCTTCATCACATTTTTGAAATCGAAAGATTAATTAATAAGCTGTTACATTTAGAACGTATGAGAACAAACCCACTGAAATAATAGTCTTAAAGTAGAAAGGAATATTATTCCACTTAAAATTAAGCAGAGTAAATAGAATTAGCGTGAATAAAATGCATTTCGTAGCAGCCCTATGGGAATTTGAATGGGGAAGCTGGTAAAATAACAAAATTGGTGGAGTGCGCTAAATTGAGCTACAGTTACGCCCGGTTGTAATTTTAACATAAGTCTAGTTATGTTAACTTAGTATGAATTTAAGCCACTGATAAAGTTTTTTTCTTTCTAGGCATAACATCAATTAAAGTGCTCAAAGTCGCTTGCGTCATCCTGTGTCATCGACGTCCTTAAAAAAGAAATGCGGGTGCGGTCGATAGTTGAATGGGTGACCACTGATGGCAAACCATTTCTTGAGAGCTTCTATACTTCGGAGGGCACGTAAAGTCGTCGGTCCGATTGTTCTTAATAGATAGAGGCCATTAAGCCATGTTGGAGGCCCTTGGGTGACAGGAAAATTTTTGATTCTTGAGATGGTCACTAATTCCAGTAATTCTCACAAGATAAAAACGGCGGAGTACGCTCTAGGCCTCCTCAAAGATGAACTTGTGCTTAGTAGTTAGCAAATATTACTAAACAAAACATAATACTATGAAGATACTCATGTTTCATTGCTCTCTTCCATTACCATAACGACCGACGAGAAAATATTTCAGGATAACTTAACGTACGCTTAATAACTTAACACCAAAAACGTGGCGCATTGCACTTAGGGCGTAGTTTTCTTTGCACACTCCTCCTAGCACCTCGGACGCTCTTAATGCAAATTTTATTTATTCATGTAAATTAATATCTATTCGCCGAGACACCCAGTGAGGCGGGAAATTGAGTACGTGCAAAAATAAAGCCTGCACTGTACCCGGCTTATGCAAACATGCTACCCTCCCAGTGGTAACCAATTAGAATATCTCCTCTGTAACATTGTTTGTCATTTGAGGATCACAAGGACCTTAATGCTGTAGTAATTTGCTCTAATCTCCGGACACCAGTTTTACATGAGCATAAAGATGCATACGTGATGTCCTATTTAACCCAAAATCTCTCGAAAGCGGTCGTGTTCGTTTACGAGATGTTTAAATATGCCGCAATTCCTCTAGAGAGTGTCCAGCGTAATTGGATAAACAGTAGTTTCGTGAACGTGTATGGACAGTAACCAACAAAGGATTCTTTATAATTAAGCTTTAAGATTAAATTCAGTTGAATATTATAATGGGTTTCATCTATCCTTTTGTCTTACTGCGAACGAAATTATGCCATCAAGTGTACATGGTCTAAGATCCGAATCTAAGTCGACTTTCACCGGCTTGATAATAGAATCAAACTTATTTTATAATAAATTTCGTATCTTAGAAAATATATTAAAAATGGGTTGACAACAAAAATCCTGGACAGAATATTTTTTATTATTTTTTAAAAAATAATTTTTCAAAAATATTGCATGATGAAGATAATAATAAAATTTTATACTGGACTTAAAGTATAGAACATATAGAATGTGCAGACTATTATCAAATCGAGTGAAAAGTAACTAGTATTGACATACCTGTTTATACCTGTCTACCCAGTAGTTCGTCCAGGCAAATAATAGTCTACCCTACGTCTGCACATTCTATATGTTCTATACATTAAGTCCAGTATAAAATTTTATTATTATCTTCATCATGCAACATTTTTTATGAAAAATATTTTTTTAAAAAATAATTAAAAATATTCTGTCCAGGATTTTTGTTGTCAACCCATTTTTAATATATTTTCTAATATACGAAATTTATTATAAAATAAGTTTGATTCTATTATCAACCCGGTGAATGTCGATATAGATTCGGATCTTCTACTAACAGTAGCTGTAGTATTTATGACTTATTTATCAAAAAGTACTTGCGCACTTTCTATGCGTTAATTTATTTTAGTGGCAGCAACAGAGGACAAGTCAAAACACAATTTGACCGCTTTCTTACTGCTCAACATTGGTGTTGGTGATACTTTGGCTTTTGAATTAACACATAAAAGATAGTTGAGAACTTCCTCCTTATTGCTGTTAAAACTCATTCTTGTGTTCTTCTTATGTCTACATGAAATTGTTATTTAAAAGAATTATAAGAAACGTGAACAGTACAATACATAAACTTTTGCTGCGTCCTCAAGTTTGTTTGAAGAAGTTCTACAAAGTACGAAAACGGAATCGAAAATTGAAATATTCTCATAACTCGACATGTGATGAACAGTGAATGAACCCTTCTAAGATGACTGGTAAGAAGTTTTCCTCGCAACATTTACCGTGAAAAGGGTTCGCATTAATTGTGGTGTCACTTGTCAAATGGCTCGTCGCGCTCTGTTTCGCCTTGCCTTATCACGTTTCCTTTAAAAATTTGAAGCTCATATCAATCATTTTATGTGTTTGTTTATAGTAGAAGATCCGAATCTATATCGACATTCACCGGGTTGATAATAGAATCAAACTTATTTTATAATAAATTTCGTATATTAGAAAATATATTAAAAATGGGTTGACAACAAAAATCCTGGACAGAATATTTTTAATTATTTTTTAAAAAAATATTTTTCATAAAAAATGTTGCATGATGAAGATAATAATAAAATTTTATACTGGACTTAATGTATAGAACATATAGAATGTGCAGACGTAGGGTAGACTATTATTTGCCTGGACGAACTACTGGGTAGACAGGTATAAACAGGTATGTCAATACTAGTTACTTTTCACTCGATTTGATAATAGTCTGCACATTCTATATGTTCTATACTTTAAGTCCAGTATAAAATTTTATTATTATCTTCATCATGCAATATTTTTGAAAAATTATTTTTTAAAAAATAATAAAAAATATTCTGTCCAGGATTTTTGTTGTCAACCCATTTTTAATATATTTTCTAAGATACGAAATTTATTATAAAATAAGTTTGATTCTATTATCAAGCCGGTGAAAGTCGACTTAGATTCGGATCTTAGACCATTACACTTTGTTGTTCAGATTTAAATTTACTACTTTGTATACCTCATTTTTGTATTTTATTATAGAAAGCCCAATTAATCCTACTATCCTACTAGTCCTACTAATATTATAAATGCGAAAGTTTGTAAGGATGTATGTGAATGAGTGAGTGAGTGAGTGAGTGAGTGTGTGTGTGTGTTTGTTGCTCTTTCACGCAAAAACTACTGAACGGATTTTCATGAAACTTTGCAGTAATATAGCTTAGACATCGGAATAACATAATTTGTTAAAATTTATAGAGATTTTTGAAGGGACTGGTTTCCCGAAGCGAAGCGAGGGCGGATTTACTAGTCAGCCCATAAAACAACAGTTCTTCTAGTTTTGTTATTGTGACTAGTCAGCGCGAATTTATCAATAAGTAATCAAATAATGCAAAATAATAACGTACCTACACACTCATAGATTCCGGCCCGACTCAAGAATTCTCTTACCCCAAGACTCAAGAAGAACCGAACCCAAGACCCTCGGCACTTTGATCCGGCATATCATTCGGGTCATCGATTAATCATCAAGAATGTTTTAAGATGTATATATTTTTGATACGCTGTAAGGAAATACAGTTCTTAATATTCTCTTCAAATTACTGTAAATGCTCATTTCTTGTTTCATAATGTCACATTACGTTAAATGAATGAGTTTCCCCAGTTGGTAGAAACACTTTGGCGAAGGCATTGGGATTTCCTTGCCAAATTTTCTAGGTCGTGGTTTTGGCTAATAGGTAATGCCTAGTTATTTAACCAACCTACATACACAGTAACTTTAAAAGTAGAATTTTATCTTGAACTTATCTATCTCAACAGTTATGTTATGTTATTATTCATATTTTACCCTCAAGAATTCCAAATGTCAAAAATCTGAACACTGCAACGTGAATAACGAATACAACAATAAAACTATTTTATCGGCAATATTGTTTATTGCATGCAATGGCCATTGCATTGGCTTAGTTTTAGAGTTTTATAGACAATAATAATTGAAGTCGTATAAAAGGATTTTACAGTGTACATAGTCCAGGTAAAACATGAATCTTGCACGCGAAAATAAGTATTTCTCCACCATTATTTGAATGACTTTTTAAATATAAACAAGTATAAAAATATTAAAACTGATAAATTAATAGCGACCGATGCCTGGAAAACAAGAATAGCTGAAGAGAGGGGACTATCTAATGGATCCCTGAAATATGATCGCATCGGAACGAATACATTATTCAAATTTAAAGACAACGGTAGTCTTACGTATTTTAGCGGACGCGGTGCGCTCGCTTGGATGAGATGTTTTCGGATGAATATATTTTACGCTACGTTAGGATTTGAGAACGAGCCAAATAATATTGCAATTGCTACTTACAGCGCATTTGAATTGCTTATAACTGTTCTGAGGATGATCTAGCTTGTAATCCATTAATGTCTTTTTGTTATGTGGACTACACTTGAGAGCTTCATAAGGATTTCTTTATGTGTTATACTATTATTTAGTGGATATTATTATTCTACATGATATTTTATACTCTGGTATATATACTATGGTATGGTGTGATGTCTGCATCACACAAAACCTTCTTTATGTACCTAAATGGCTAAAAGAAATTTCATCTAATAGTTTAAATAGTTGCCAACACACGAGGCTAAATTGACGATACGTGTGAAGTTTGTAGCTCGTATGTTTTATTTAGAGTTGCAAATTCCTTAAAATTTTGGTCAAAAAAACTCTTCCGTCCATTTACAAATTCAAAAATTCCATCCTGTCTGTTAGTAAACGTTTGTTTTATATGCTTTTTAGGCTACACTTGTCCAAAATGCGTAGGAACAGAGGGGATGGACGATAGGCACAGGGCATAAGTTAAGCACGCATCGTTGGTTGCATTGTAACGTCCGCTGGCTACCGGAGCCGACCACACGCACTCATGTAAACATAATTCTCCGGAACACACATGCCGCTTTTTGGAATCTGCATGCTGTGTCTGCATGCATCAACTATTCAAGTAAAATTTTAGCAAGGTTGACTTTTGGTGGTCTGGGAAAGGATAACGTACTTTAACCCATGTTAAAGATTAATGATAGTCGATGAGGTTCAAGGAACCTAGAGCGAAAACAAACAGAATTTGAAACCTTTGTCACGTCATTGTTTGAAATTCACTCACAATTAACTTATCGTGACTGATGGCGGTGGATTATATTTTGCGCTCATTGATAGGTCTAAAACAAATACATAAAATGCAAATAAATATCATATACGTAGTAGCAATGATAAAGTTATGTTATTAGGTTTTTTTGCTGTATTTATATGGATTAAGGCCATTCCTATTAATTCCAGTTGAAGTTAGTGGTTGATAAAATTGCAAAGAATAAAAACAGTACTTACAACAAAATGATATCTATGACTAGGTATTACCTAATATTACTTGAATTGTACTTTTGAATTTTATCACAATCTTTTTTATTAGTCGTCTTTATTTGTTACTAGTAAATCCGCCCTCGCTTCGCTTCGGGAAACCAGTCCCTTCAAAATCTCTATAAATTTTAACAAATTATGTTATTCCGATGTCTAAGCTATATTACTGCAAAGTTTCATGAAAATCTGTTCAGTAGTTTTTGCGTGAAAGAGTAACAAACCCACACACACACTCACATACATCCTTACATACTTTTATTTATAATATTAGTAGGAAGTAGGATAGTAGGATTGTAGGAATTAGGAAGTAGGATTGATTGATAGCAGTCGTTAAGCCGTGTCGGAGGCCTTCGGGCGGCTTGAAAACTTTTGACACTGGGTTGGCCACTAACCCCTCCACCAATCCGCATTGCAGCAGCGTGGTGGAATATGCTCTAGGCCTCCTCAGTAATGAGGAGAAACCTATGCTCAGTAGTGGGCCATTAGTGGGTTGTAGCTTAGATTTTAGTGGTCTTTATTGAACATAGAATTATTTTAACAATGTTAACTACTATACGTAACTTTCCATGCATACTATATTAAATGTTTGTTTTCTTTCATTTGAAACATATTTTATCGTTCTATTCTTGACGAAAGCCCAGAAGGTTATAGTTGAATTTGAAGTACCAGAATAAATAAAGGCGATACATACGGCATCAAAGTTAGATAAACTGAGTTTCACAAGTCAATTCCCTGATTTATTTTCATGAAAGTAGTGTTTTATTTACAAAGGAAATCTTTTCAGTATAATAGCGTAAAATACCTAGATACTAAATCGATATTAGCTTATTTTACTAAAGTTAGATATATAACATAAATCATATTTTACATTTTTGATTGTATTACATTAATTAAATATAATGTCTCATCAATTCACATTTTTTTCATGATAATGATACAATCATCTTCAGAAGAGAAATTAACGATAATATTTATTTTATCTTTAACTATTAAAAATGAATTTGTTATGACAAGTAATTATTGTATCTTAATATAAACTATTTGTATTTCTTACCCTTTCATCATATTATATTTTTTCACAAGATTTAATTTCCAAGTTGTTGATTCATAAGTTCACTGTGTCACATAAATAATTCAGTTTGTCATACATATTCCCCTCAGCAAACATCGAAGAGTGTTAATGGCATGTCATTATGAGTGTTTGTTTGTGGACGATTGTCACTACATAATGCAACATTTTAATGAGAACTTCTGTCACTCCCTTATCAAGAGTACTTAAGGTAAGTGTTAGTGACGTAAGTTATAAAAGCATTGCTATATTTGCAAAGATTTAACCAACATGTTTAAGTTCTACAGTTCGTTATAGTCATTAGTAAACTCATTCAAATACTAATGTTCAAGAAAGCCATTATAATTTCATCTTAACACTAACACAACCGCCTTATTTCTAAACATTCAGTATTAATTTTAAGATTCAATTGATTTCAAAGAATCAAATAAGTCATTTTTAGGGTTCCGTACCCAAAGGGTAAAACGGGACCCTATTGCTGAGACTTCGCTGTCCGTCCGTCCGTCCGTCCATCCGTCCGTCTGTCACCAGGCTGTATCTCATGAACCGTAATAGTTACACAGTTGAAATTTTCACAGATGATGTATTTCTGTTGCCGCTACAACAACAAATACTAAAACACTGAATAAAATAAATATTTAAGTCGAAATATGGCTTCGACGTTTCAGCGATAAATTAGTTACCTATCGGTCCAAGAGATGGCGTTGCTTGTGGCTAATATGTGGCTACAACAAACTTAAGTAAATATTTAAGTGAGGCTTTCATACAACAGGCCAGATTTTTTTGGTGTTTTATACATAATGGTACGGAACCCTTCGTGCGCGAGTCCAACTCGCACTTGGCCGGTTTTTTTACGTCTTGCTTCAAAAAGTGTGATTTTTCTATTGCTTTGTATTTGATCATCACTTTGTTTTATAAACTAGTTAATATTTTAAGTAAATTTTATAATTTTCTGTTTCTTATAAGATATACGTAAATTATTAACTAGTTTTAAAAAAATTTCTGTTTCCTACATGTCTGGCAAAGTTTTGGGAATGTTCTTCGAGTTTCAGTTATGTTTATAATTGATTGAGTGCTTTAATCTTCATTAGTTTCTGTACATTCACTAGCATTTATAATATTATTGTTTGTAATCCTTTAATATTGAGGCATTGTATCTGTGTGCTCAGAAAGGGTTATAACCCGTCAGAACTTAGACAGCTAACTTTAGCATCATTACCAGTAATAAGACCACAGGCATTCGATTAGATTTGTCGATAAACTCGGCAAGTTCGCGCGATACTGTTTTCAAAGTGTGCATAGTTCATTGTTCAACGCGAACTTCTGATATCGTAATGGGCCATTGCATAATTCAGCCATCTTTACTGATGCTTTGCCTGTGGCAACACCACCGTGTGTTTTATATTACGGCTTTGTATTGTAGCAACATTAAACTTAAGGAGCCACGACTCTTCCAAGTCTAATCTGATGATCTGTTTCTCGATTTTACAGGGGAATTGGATTCTCAGAATCTCATTTTATTCATATTAAATATATTTGCAGTTCACTCAATGAAACGTGTTTTAAAACACTAGACGGACAATTAGGCAGACATTGTTTATTACATCTGGAAAAAAAGAGTAAATGCAACTTATATTACAAAATTATCTTTTGCAGGCCTATGTTCATTTTTATTATATTTCATTTAACCTACAGTAAAGTGTAATCCGAAATTTAAACTGCGTCACAGCATTACTTTAGAAAGCGACAAAAAACAACTATTCACTTAATCCCCGCTCAGTTCCGGACTCTTAGTCAGGGACTTTTACGAAAACGACAATGATTGTGAAAGTCAGACCAATGCTCTTGACAGCATACATTAGGAATATTTACGACGGAATCGTAATAGAAATGATGTCAATAACAGTTAAAGATTTCGTTCTCACTCTCCCTTTCGCCTCATCACAATAACAGACGTCGGGGAACTGAACCACATTACCATCAATTCTTGACTGTCCGCAATCATTGTTATTTAGATCGAGAGTATTTTCAATTTCGTTGGTTTCGACGTATACACATAAATAGTATACAATTACACAACAGGATTCTGTTACGTGTTTTTGACAATACATGTTGCAATTTTTTATTCATTCGTTTTTTATTTGTTTACAGCATACAAACTTACAGTTACAGTTACAGACAATATAAGGCATCGCTCGTCTTGAACACAAGTTACACTAAAGTTATCAGTTAATTACGGATTCTTAGCTGGCCAGGAAAGGAAAAAAACACGTTTTAATTAAAAGTTGTTCACATTCTATTTCAGAATGAAACGTAAACGTTTAATTAAGAAACATACGGAAATATCAAGGATTAAATCAATATTATTATAAATACCTACTACCATGACTACTATAGTTAATAATTATTAATAGTTATTGTATTATATTAATCTTGAACGAACGAAGTACCAGGAGAGCATAAGAAGTAAAGTTTATTTTGTTTTTACTGTTGCGACATTCGACGTCGCCTCGTTTCGACGTCGATGGACCGACGAAACATTTACGACGCTAGTAATGGATTATTTCGCCCGTTAACAGCGACGTGATTCTCTTAAATCTTGCTAATTGTTCATTATAAATCAGGGAGAAACCATTTCATTTTCCCCATATTTAGCGGTGTGTGCTTTTTGTCATTCGCTAAAATTAATATAGGTGCCAGAGAAAAATCCTGGTTTCATTTGTTACATATTTTTGACATAAAAATGAATTACAAGTGTTTAATTTTATTAACTAAAACACTTTGTTTAAATTATATTTGCGAAAGCAACTAACATAGATTAATGAAGAATTAGAATGAGTACCTATAGTATATTAAATGTATGTCTGCTTTAAACAAATAAATAAAAAATGTATCGGTAGAATAACTTTTACCAAAAATAATTAAATTTTTAAAAAGTATTAAATGATATCGATTAAAAGTAAAGAGAAACATGTTCTTACATACTTTATCTAAAGCATCTATGAAAATGATACGAGGGCTCATATAGCTTTCTACATGAGCCCTCGTATCATCGAAGTATCAAGTTTTATAACACACTAGTCGTCATGAGCCACTATCACTAGAGGTGATTTGATTTTACCCCACAGCTATAAATCATCGTCTTAATCAAACAAATTAAATTAGGTAATTTATGACCACAATATGAATTTGGTTAGAAATCTAATGATCTCTAATTACAAGGTTTTAAATATACGGCGGTTTTGTACTTCAACTAGTTTAGATGAAAAAACTCTGAATAAAAGTTAGTAAAATACTGTTAATAAAAAAATCTGAAAAGGAACGATTTTTTGTCTATGGTATCATAATTATACCTATGTTATTGGCTTCGGCAACATATGATATAAGTACTTAAACACAGGCAAAATTATCGACATTTTTTATCAAATAAAATATTCATTAAAAAGTAATAAAAAATATAAAAACTTTAACCTTACAATTTCTTTAATACAGTTCCAGCCAAATGCGTAGAAACTTCTTTATCGCCTGCTAATCCATTCTTGGGCATACAAGTCAGCAAGACACCACATGGGACGTTTTACGACGCAGTTGTAAAAGTATATGTCGTCTTAAATGAGACATAAACAGAGGGACGTGTAAACGTATGTCTCACATTTATTTTATTAGCGTCATTAATTCCTACGCTTTTGTCGCGTCTAAACGTGGCTGAGCATTTAGAAATGTTTGATCGGTAATAATCTCATCGTTGATTTTATAATCAAGTTATAATGGTTATAAATTAAATAAGTTAGTACCTTAATACAAAGTTTCTTAGCTGTTGACAAGGTCAAATGTCAAAATTGTGGTACCTACATTCAAAATTTTTGTAAAACTGACTTTGGTTTTATTGTATTCTTTAGTTTTGGTTTAATTATTTCCTGATCTGAATAATTTAAACAAGAAAAATTGTTACTTTTTTAATTAGTGATACCTACCCAAATGGGTAAATTAATTTGAATTTGATATATTTGCATTAAAGCCTCTACATTAAGTAACAGATACTAACTAAGTATAGCAAACTTAATAACTATCAGCTTCATAATATTATTTCTAAAACTAATCAACAATCCTACTATCCTACTAAACTAAACTAATCCTATTTCCTACTAAAAATATTATAAATGCGAAAGTTTGTAAGGATGTGAGTTAGTGAGTGTGTGTGTGGGTTTGTTACTCTTTCACGCAAAAACTACTGAACGGATTTTTATGAAATTTTGCAGTAATATAGCGTAGACATCGAAATAACATAATTTGTTAAAATTATAGAAAGAACTGGTTTCCCGAAGCGAAGCGAGGGCGGGTTTACTAGTATTATATAAATCCTTAATTTAAGATGTTTGATTGCAATCACTAACTCGCCACGCAAACATCATTATGCTGTAATTTATTCCGTAGTATTTCACTCTAAGATCACTATTAATCACCCAGCAGAACAATGGTCTAACTGCAATAATGTCTGGCAATAATTAGAACTTACTGGACATATCTCGCACTTAACTGTAGCAGGCCTGATCGATTAGTCGTTAGGAAGACATTGATCGATTTAACGAACAACACTAAAGTAATAATCTTATTTATACCGACTATTTACTGTAATTAGAATAACTACCTGTTTTTCGTTTTGTTTAACATTAATCCACGTAATCTGCTTGTACTTATATCCTGGGCACGAATACAATTTTATTAATGAGAAAAAAAATCTGCCTATCGACTTTGTCATGCCGAAATTAGAAATTACATTTTAAGATTATTGAGGTCCTGGAAAGGACCCAGTTAATGTTTATTTCGTTAGTCGTCTCGTAAGGAGATTAAATGAGGAGTGGATGTTAGTAAGTGGAATCAATAATTTTTCAAGTAACATTTATATTTGTGTACCTACTTATTGTGATAAAATTGTATAAGGTAGTTTTTAACAAGGTAGGTTCACGTCAGATATGGGATATTTATTCCCTGTAATACCTACCTTAAAATAATTTAGAGTTTCGCGAGTCCCACGCGTGTGATGTCGTGAACAATTTCTTTATTATCTTACAATAAGTACTTTATTTAAAATGATTTAGTACCCTTTTTTTCTACACACAAATAAAATGTGGTAGAGTCAGAGGTGCGGTGCCATTAGTATTAAGATTTTTCAACCTAGACAAAGCTGGGATAGACTACTATGTTTGTAGTTGAATAATAAATATACTTACAAAAATTAATAGATAATAGTGATTCGCCTTCGCTTCGCTTCGGGACCCGTAGGTAACAGCCGCGTTACGTAGGTCCCGCTCCTCTAGGATTCTCGGGATAAAAAGTAGCCTATATGTTATACTGGTACATAAGTTATAACATTTACCTGTGACTTAAGTAAATTAACGATACATGTAGTATTTGATAGCGTGATTCAGAACTTGCAAATGAATTTTACTAACGCCATCTATTAACAGCATCCGTAACTAAATATCTAGCAACTATCAAAACATCGATCTTCCCATGGGAATGAGATGTTTTACCGCGGTAAAAAGTAGCCTACGTCGCTCTCCACCCTCCCAACTATCTCTACACACATAAACTATATCATATAATAGCCATGTTGCGACGTGAAAGAGTCACAAACAAACAAACACACTTTCACATTTATAACATTAATATGGATTAACGTTCACTGACGTGGCCTTTTCTTATTACCTTAATTAAATTATATTATTTAGGTACTCTTATCAAACACTATCTAAAGGTGTAACCCATAATAATAACTCAGGGTCTAATAGCTTGTTATACAAGATCTGTTGATTAGGTGCTATGTAATTAAAAGTTTTTACATTGAACACCTACATAATATTACGTATCTTTAATTATCTCCCTTTATTAATATGTTTTGGACACATCATTAATATTATATTCATGAATTCAATTAATTTTAACCGTCATTGCAATTGAAAATGCTATAAAATGAATCTGGAATATTTTATTTGGTAAATGGAATGTTTCTACTGCCCACGTTTTTTGATATTATCATTGTAATTATTACTTCATAAGACAAAAAATTTATGCTTTAACAGAGTGTTAGTTTTAAAGATATTTACCTAATAGCTTCGTCAAACGAATGAAATATGATATTTGATAACAGAAGAGACAATTAAATAGGTATACCTACTTTATGTAAAAGGTGTGTGTGATTGTATAGAAATTATTAATTATAATGTATGTACTTACATAATTTCATAGGTATATAATCGTTTGAATATAGAACTATTTTATTGCTTAAACCTATTTAAATTTTCTTTACGAGCTGGCCAATAACTCTTGCCTGACCACTGCATATTGTTATTTTCTAACATTCACAAACGTCGTATTCCGTATTGCATTACCTATGGGGTCTTGACAATAAAAAGTTCAAGAACATCTAACTATTCAGTTCGATACAATATACATAAACTTCTTATCAAGGTAGCCAAGTATGAATTTATTTGTGGAACTTACGTCTACTCTTTGTGCCGAATGAATTGAAAGGGCGCTTAATTGAGCACCTATTAATTATTAATTAACACACTTTTGACCGGCGACCTCATACTTTACACAATTATTGTGCAATAAAACACACAATTATTCGTATTACTAAACGAAAATGTAGTGCAAATGTTAAGTGCTTTTAAAGATTTGATTTTCAACCGTAAGTATTTTTGTAAAATATTAATGTAAATGGTGAATGTTTGTTATGCCTCAAATGTGAATTGCTCACACCATCAATGAATCACAAGGACATTAAAAATATAGAACAGTGAACAGACGCGAGTAAGTATTGGAAAACTGGAAACCAACACGTTATCTATAACTATGGTAGTTATATATAATCACTATTTACTTTAGATTAAGGCCGCAAAAACAATGCAGCAATTTGATGTGTATTGCATCTTTGTGAACATCTTTTATATTTTTTACTTTTGTGTTTAAAGAATTTATTCTCATAAAGACTACAGTCACTTACATGAGAACTTAATATAACATAAAGCACTTATACAATCGTTCGCAAACATAAAACATTTTAATGAATACACCCGTAAAGATAATTTAAGCATGATTCTCAATAATGTACTGACTTAATTGTCTTTTGAAATCCTTCCACTTTGTTATTTTTTTTACAACTGAGGGTATTTTGTTGTAAAGTTGTGCTCCTTCAAAAGTAATTGTTTTTTTGCCGTAGTTTGTTCTTATTCGAGGTAGAACTAAATAACTCGCTCGACGCACGGATTGTTTGCGTGTTACTTGTTTAGATGTGACTTTTAATTTCTAAACAAAAGAAAATTTATGATTTTGTTGTCTATAAAAAAACTTTTTATTTTTGATAAGTCATAAATTGATATCGGCAGTAGGTAAACTTGAAATTTTTCTTAGTTTTTGATAAATTCAGGAATATAAACTGACATGCAGACAATAATTGTATGTTTGACGAATTATGTGCAAAAATCCATGTGTATTAAATATAGAAAAACCTCTTAAGAAGGCAATGTCCCCTTATCATAGTCTGCAAAGACACAATAAACGCCACGAACATGCTAATGAGGTATCTTATGATGATTATCGCGATCAATTTTAAAATTACTTAAATATTTATCGAGGCATAAGATCGCGCGACGTGGTTTCAAAACAATTTTAAAAGAAAAAACAGGGTGGGTAAGTGAATAAACCAACTCGCGTGATAAGGCAGCTTTAGTTTGAACGGAACGTGGATTAAGCATGGAATTTTCGAATTTTATCGTATCGTTTCGATATTATCTTACTTTAAGATGCATTTCATAAAACATGGAAATGTAAAAAAATACTAAATTTTAACTAATAGACTAAACCGAGGTGTAACGTAATTAATAATAATTGTTTCATTTATAGTGCCAGAAATAATTTACGTCCCCTGTTGTTTTTCGCTAGCAACGCATCGATGAATGGTTTGCTGTAAGAACTAAATAAAAAAAAATTCAACTTTTTGTTGTTTTGAAGTAAGAAAAAACTAGTGTCAAGTGTTTATTGGTACAATTGATTGCTTCATTTTATACACCGTTGTTTAGGTAAATAGTGCTGTCATGGCAAAGAAAAAAATATAGATTCGAGAGCTTTTCGAAACAAACGTTATATCGATCGTTCGAAAACTATCCGCGCTAGGCCTGCCAGAGCCGCGTTGTTGTACGTTTCACCAACTACGATACCTACTTATATTCGATCAGACAGAGCGTGAGCTTCGCCGGGGAAGTGGGCTTAAACACAAAAATGTCAACGCGGACACGGGAATATATCAACAAGAACAATGTGTTTGCAAATACGCAACAGAATTTAGCCATTAAAATTTGTACAATCTATTGGTGATAATTTAAAAAATGCGTAGTGATTTAATTGTTACCTTCATTCAAATGGAAATGTTGAGAATTAAGGGTACCTAATTAATGATTTATGTTCATATTAGTAAAAGAGCATCGTGAAAAATGATTACTTTCTACTTGTAAAAAAACTTTCCCCTTTGAGGGGTGAAATAACTCAAAATACGCTTTTAGATTACTTTCTGGATTACCTCCCTGCCAAAATCTTTGCAAGTTACTCGTAAGTAGTTCTTTAGTTCAAATTCAAATTCAAATTATTTATTTCTTCGAATTAGGTTTTTACAAACTCTTTTCGAAAATCACATTACGCCATCGCTTCAACAAATCCCTACGGTGAGTGGTCTTGGAAGAAGAAGCGGCAAGAAACTCCCAAGGAGTAATTTTTTTCTCTTCCTCCACTCACAGTTACAGTTGCACTTACTACTAATTACGGCTAAAATACGAAACTCATGTCCAAGCTGTTTTATCATTAAAATATTCATCAAGTTTCGTCATACGAATGCTTTTGACATGAGTTTTAAATTTACAGTATGGCAATTCTGTCCATTGTGACGGAATTTTATTATAGATTTTAATACAGCTACCCATGAATGAGCCTCCAGTTTTGCTAAGTCTGAATTTTGGTACAACCAGTTTAGCCTTATTCCTAGTACCTATTGATATTGTGAACATAGTATTAATTAATACCACTTCATGTTTCGTGGAGTAATTTATAGTACCTATCACTGAAAACAGAAACTGAAACTATGTTATCAATTGCATTTACTCGAAACGACCATAATAGTTACTTCACTGAACTAACATCGGAAGTTATTTGAAACCAGTTCATAGAAAATGTATTGGAATATATTGGTATATATGGAATAACAACAATTCCATGGAAGCCTTCATAGTAATATTTGTTTATCAAGGGACAAAATCTACTCGGTAAAAACTTTTCTTGCAGTTGAATTTCGTGACTTAGTTAAAAAAAACATACCTACTGATCTTATTTTCCTAATCTAATTAGGTTCAATTAGTTAATAGTGAGGTTGGTTTTATATTTTTCTTTATTTTATCAGGTGTTTAAATTCGCGTGATGACGGATAATTAAGTAAAGTTTACCTTCGCTGAAAGTTTTTAACCTATTTTTGTAAATGTACTTATTGTATTTGTAACAAATTGCATTTAGTTAACGAGTAGACATGTACACGTACGAGCACCTTTAAAAGAACCAATAAATTAGATATGGAGAAGTTTATAAAAGTATGATGTCGCTATTTTTACAATAATTATTATAATTCTGGATTAATCAAATCAGCTGTGAGTCACGAGTTTCACTTATTGAGAATGGTTATAGTAATACCTGATACACCACCATGTTGCTCCAGGGTAGATTGGTGTGGCTGTAGTTATAAGCGTTTCCAAGGTGTGGTAGTTTTTATGTGACCCAAAAAACTCATAGCCTGGCGACTTGTTTCGATCCAAAGATTGACCGAGTTGAGCAAAAGCGGGCGCTGTCGGTAGTTGGATGGGTGATAGGTAGTGGCAAAAGTTTTTTACACCTTTCCTTGCTTACTTTCGAAGGAATCGTTAGATGGAAGTTGAAAAGCCGCGTCGAAGACTTTATGGTGGCATAAAAACTAATAATTAAGTATTTAGTATTAATTTATTGTTTGTCTTATATTAACACATTGACTCAATTTCTTTACATATTGGTCAATAAAGCCATTTTTTCTGACAAACATAAAATATGAAGCTCGTACAAAGATTTCAAAAATTACGTGTTTGGAAGCCATTTGTTAAAGTTGTTTACTTAGAAGTGAAAATTCAACAATTTTCTAGATAGATGGAAGTTGAAAAGCCGCGTCGAAGACTTTATGGTGGCATAAAAACTAATAATTAAGTATTTAGTATTAATTTATTGTTTGTCTTATATTAACACATTGACTCAATTTCTTTACATATTGGTCAATAAAGCCATTTTTTCTGACAAACATAAAATATGAAGCTCGTACAAAGATTTCAAAAATTACGTGTTTGGAAGCCATTTGTTAAAGTTGTTTACTTAGAAGTGAAAATTCAACAATTTTCTATTCATTTTCATTCATTATTCCATGAAAATCGCATGTTTTAGGAACGTTCAAAAGTACTAATGATAACAAACATAATATAAAAATAACTTTATTGTTTTAAATGAGCAGAAATTTTAAAATATTTAAACAAAATAAGAAAAAACGTTCTAGAAACTTTTATTATTCGCCGTATTTTTAATTTTTTTCATTTTCAGTATTTATTAGTAGGTAGATAAAGCCAAAAATATAAGAAGTGTGATAAAAATATTATAGTAATTTCAAATATAAATCATAAGAATTGCCTTTATTTATTTATGACGTTTTATAAAAAAAACAAAATACCTATATCTTATTCTAGGCGGATTTCCTATTGCAACCCTCTGACATGACTGTGACATGACCTTTGCAGATGACTAAAACGTGGGTAATTGTACTTACATTAGGTATTTATTTCTTAAAATAAATATGCGTACCTTTAAATTTAAACAATAACACGCAAATAAATGACGTATAATGTATTATTATACAAGTTAATATTTTCATGTCTACTCAATCCACCAAGTAGCAGACGAGTCAAGACGAAAAAAAATACAATCGAATTGAAACTCTCCTCCTTTTTTTGAAGTCGGTTAAAAACGAAATAAAACCCCACATCATGGCGCTGTCATTCATAATTTCCAAATGAAACCCATTATGTAGTGAAACGAAACACGTTTATTCTCCCCACCTATTGTTAACCTCACTGCACCTACTTTTCCGTACATTATCGCACATTATTGCAAAGAATGCATTATCCTTTCATTCTGATGTGGTTAATGACGTTGAAAAATAAGCCTGGTTTAGCGAAGCCCTGATCTAAGGACAAAAACATATCAGGCGTTTGAACAGCTAGCTGTTCGTTGAAGTGCGTCGTGTCTCGTTGTTAGCGGTCTACAGCATATTCCACAACGCAGCTTTAATAAGGTTTGGTAGAAGAGTTGGCGGAGAGTTGGTTCTTAAACTGCCCCCTAATTAGGCTTTCAACGAGGTTAATTTATATTTATAAATAACTATATAAAAGAACATTTAACCGTGAGTAATACTGCATTGTAATTGCAATAAACATAACATTTATGTAAAATGTAACCTAACTCAGATTTCTTGTAATGATAACTCGTAAGATATATATAACATCTTAGGCATTTGAAATTTTTCAGGTAGGTATTCGTATCTATATTTAAATAACAAACAAAATAAAGTGATGTACATTATTGCCCTAAGCGAATAAGCCGTGCCTTAATAGAGAGGGGTTAGTTGGTGATGTATTGTGCCTCATATTTTTCCTTATAAACGACTATAATGCTGACTTTTCATAAAGAACAAACGTGTCATGCTTATGAATTCCAGTATTTTACAGAACTGCAAAATGTAATAATAACACCGCCGGTAATAATAATAGCAACAATTGTTGGCGCCATCAGAAAACCATAAAATACCGTAAAATCCAAGATAAAATATATCTAGAATAAAAACTAACCCGTTCCCTTTCTAGGGAGTCAAACTGATCAAACCAAAATTCACCTAAATCTGTTCATCAAATTAAGCGTGAAAAGGTACTATATTAGGCTGTGGTATTATTGTGAATAAAACCTTACACACCGACGCATGGTCGACCAAGAAAGAAGGAAGTGGAAAAAAAGCAAATTTGGCTATTAAGAATTTAGATCAAATAAAAAAAAAATCTAACAAGTAAGTCATTTAACTTCAGTAGGAAGTAGGCACTAAAAATTCTTGACCGTAAGTGGCATGGAAATACACAATTAAGACATTACTAACAGCAAAAAATAAATTTAAGTAGCACAATTACGATTCTAAAAAGAAATACACAGTTTTTTCATGAAAACAATTCCGACGTAAAAATATACATGGTAAGACGAATACAGATAAGAATAAAACAAACATTTATGGCAACATATGAAATTTCCGCACGTTATTAAAATTCTAAGAACCTACAATTTAAAAGAACATCGTTCAAAATGGCGTGGTTGTGAAAACTGTGTAGCTACAAGTAGAAATTATACGCGAAAGCCCACCTGACCTAAAACCCGAAGAAAAGCTACGGGGTTAAGTTTATAAATGTTTTTGTTAAATACGACATAATGAAATGGAATAAGAATCAGAATCGCATGACTTTGGTTTCGAAGCATATCCATAAATTAAAAAAAAAACTATAATAACAACCACCCTTGTTTTGCTTCAAGAAACTTAATATAGCTTAGTTAGTACCAAGAAAAAATGTTTAGATGGCGTTTTTAAAATTAATGTCTTTTTAAACGCCTTTTAACTAGCTTATAGTCGGCACAATCATAAGATTCCGATATGACGTCTGTCATTTATGAACACAAACTAACCTTGTATGGGCGTCTTCAAGTTACTTATTACGGAAATATATATTTTTTCGATTTGATATTCGAACCGCTGGTAATGTTACTAAGAAGCGAAGATATTTCGTAGTGAATGATAGGTCACTTTGGTTAGATTCTGTAATGCACTATTTACTGTGCATATACAGTATACAGTTTATATTTATTATCAATGCAGCTTTATAAGTAGGTACATAATGTACTTGTGAATCCACCTCTTCTTCGTTTTGAAAAATTGTTTTTATATTTACAGATAATAAACATTTCTTCCCATTTTTGCAACATATTTTATTGGTACATCGCTTCTATTGCTCATAGCATGATGTTATAAAATTGCCCACAGTTTGTTAAATATTTTAATAAGGCATTATTCGTAATATTAAACGCAAGTAACTAGTGGGTTAAACGAATAATAATTGGAGTAATATTTTTTACTTACTACGAATATTAAGATAGGTACTTACTTACTTATACGTACTTACATAGGTAAATACTAGAAATTCTGGCGAAATATGTAAACCATCCCTGCTTGTTTTTTATTTGTGTTATTTATAAACTGTATAAATCATTTCATTTTATTTTTATCAGTTTACATCATAAATTGTGTAAAATTGAACAAATATTTAAGACGTCATTACAATGTTTTATAAGGAGGCTTGCTTCATAGTTATGTGACCGCTTGAAAAAATTTATGAATCGACCATAATCGATACATTACTATAATCGAAAGTATGTGCTACCATGTCACACCCAAAATACAAATAGTTATAGATTCTTTAATATATCTAAAGCATTGCGATTTTTCGTAGCTACTATAAATTCCCGATATATACGTTTTTAAGCTTTTTCCACTCAAATCGGATAATTATTAACCGTTTTATAGTTTTTCCGTTTTCAGTAGATTAATGAAATTTCCATTTTAATAACTAATATAATTCCCTCACCTTAACTTGCTCGTTAAATTGCCTTATTATGCCTTTCGAAGTTCCTCTCAACGCTACATCTGTTTTTAACCCATTTTAAGAAAACAATCAGAGATCGGTTTATTAATTATCGGTCTTTAAATTTCCGAACTTAATTAACGAAACGATTAGAAAGTCTTATTACTTATAATCGGTTAATTTTAAAAATCGGTTTATTTAATGTATCGATTTTAGTTGTACTTCACTATTGTCACTGTGATGACAGCCTTCATATCGGAATCTTATGATTGTGCCGACTATAAGTTGTATGAATGGATGTATGTAGGCCCAATAGCACTCTCAGAATTGGCCCTAGTAGGGAACTCTTCAGCAGATAACGGCACTGTGACTATATTTATTGCTTTGTTATACTTCAAAATTAGCTTTATACGTGGGTGCTTTTAGTTTTCCAAAATATTGTTACGTGTCAGGAGTAATGGGTTCGAGAAAATGCCAAAATGTACCACAAAGACTTTATTGTACTCGGAGATACACAATTACACACTGTACACAGTACACACCACAACACTATACACGTAGGTACTCGTAAACACACTCGTCGAACACTGTATCGCTCGTAGAAATCACTTCACTTCTCACTGGTATCGCTCGTAGGTATCGCTGATATCTTCCTGGTTTCGCTTCCGAAACTAGAATGTCTGCGGTTGGCCGATCGCTCCTTTTTATACCCCTCACGCACCATTCACGCCAATCCAGAACTTTCTCGCTAATTCCGCGGACCCGCTCCGAACAAGTTTCGAGAACGTTCCTTGCAACCGATTTTCGCCCGTATGACTATTGCCGTAATGGTCGAAGCGTCGTGCGCGTGCGTACTTTCGAGACGGCCGTCCATTGTTCTATTGTTTCGCCTGGCATATTTATGGCCCCTATTGTTTATTGTTTAGCGAGGTACGCCAGGGCTGTCACATTGCCCCCCTCTTAGTCATGCTCGTCCCGAGCATTATTCGATCCATGAAATGGTGCCAATCTGTCCACATGCACGATCTTCGGTTTTCTTCTGTCCCCCTGTCTGATTCGGTAGGTCACGTCATTAATCCTCGTGACAACTGTGTAAGGGCCTTCCCATCGTGCTTGTAGCTTCGGAGACTTCCCTTTCTTCCGTAGTGGATTGTGCAACCATACAGAATCTCCCTCCTTGAAACCATGTTTCCGAGCATCGCGATCGTACCGGGTTTTCATCGTTTCGCTGGTCTTCAAACATTGCTCCCTTACAAGATCATGTGTCTCATCCAATTGTTTCCGTAAGTCCGCGATGTATTCAACTGTTGGTTTCGGGGCATCTGGTGGTGTTCCGGTAAGCAAATCCAATGGCAGACGCATTTCTCTTCCGAAGTTAATTTTAGCCGGTGTAAATCCCGTAGATTCGTGTATGGCAGAGCGATATGACATCAGGAACAGAGGAATGTACCGATCCCAGTCTCGCTGATGTTCCTCGACGACCTTGGCCAAGTGATTTTCCAACGTTTGGTTGAATCTCTCCACCATGCCGTCAGATTGAGGATGCGCCGGTGTGGTACGTGTCTTATTTATTCCCAAAAGATCACACATCTCCTGGAATAACGTTGACTCGAAGTTCCTGCCTTGGTCGCTGTGTAACTCCAATGGTACACCAAAGCGGCAAACTACCTCTTGGACAAGTTTCTTGGCCACGGTTTTCGCCTCTTGGTTCGGAGTTGCAAACGCTTCCGGCCATTTACTGAAGTAGTCTTGAACCACTATGATGAATCTATTCCCGTCTTCCGTCTGAGGGAATGGCCCAGCCACGTCTATGGCGATTCTTTCCCAAGGGGCTCCGACGTTGTACAGCTGTAGTTTCCCCTTGGATCTAGTGCGGGGTCCTTTCACTGAAGCGCACACTGTACACTTCCTGCACCAGTCTTCCACGTCCTCTCGACACCGCACCCAATAAAAACGTTCTCGTATCTTAACGAGGGTTTTCTTGATACCGAGGTGCCCGCCGGAAATGCCGTCGTGTACGAGCTTCAGCAAATCAGCCACTTTACTCCTTGGGATAACCATTTGCAGGATTCTTTCCTTTCCGTTGAGTGATTCCCAGCTCCGGTAAAGCACGCCATTTTCTAATACAAGGCTGTCCCACTGAGCCCAGTATGCCTTAGTCGTCGCGCTTGATGCTGACACTTCACTCCACAGGGGCCTCTGTCCTTTGGCTTTCCATTCCATGATCAGGCTGAGGTCTTTGTCTTCCTTCTGAGCTTGGCTTACTTGCTCCGTTCCCCAAGACTCGTCTAGGTCCTGCATCCTTATCACCCGGACCTCTTCTTTGGCCTCATGCTTGATGCAATGTCGACATTCTTCGGAGCATGGGCGTCGTGACAGGGCGTCGGCATTCGAATGAGCTCTTCCGTTGCGATGCTCTATTACGAAGTTGAACTCTTGAAGCTGTTCGATCCACCTCGCGACCTGGCCTTCCGGGTTCTTGAATTGCAGAAGCCACCTCAGAGCGGCGTGGTCCGTCCTTATTGTGAACTCGCGTCCCAGCAAATATTTGTTGAAGTGCTGAAGGGTCTTCACCACAGCCAGTAATTCACGCCGAGTCACACAATAATTCCTTTCAGGTTTCGAAAGGGTCTTGCTGAAGTACGCAATGACCACCTGCTGGCCGTCCTGTTCTTGCGATAATACTCCTCCGATGCCGGTATTGCTAGCGTCCGTGTCCACTATGAATCTCCCTTCCCTTCTGGGATAGCCAAGAATCGGAGCCGAGCACAGACGTTCCTTTAAGCGAACAAACGCATCTTCGCAATCGGAATCCCAACTGAAGATTCTCTTGTCCTCCGTGAGACGGTGTAATGGCTTGGCTATCTCTGAGAAGTTCTTCACAAACCGACGGTAATAGGCACATAACCCCAAGAACGCTCTTACATCGGTCTTGTTCTTTGGTGTCGGCCATTCTTTAACAGCTCTTATCTTGTCTGGATCAGTTCGAACACCTTCTTCCGATATGATGTGTCCCAAAAATGATACTTCCTTCTTGAAGAAGTCACATTTCTTCGGATTGAGCTTTAGGTTGGACTCACGGAATCGTCTGAATACCTTCTCCAGATTTTGCTTGTGTTCCACGAAGTTTCGTCCCATGACTATGACGTCATCGAGGTATACCAGACAAGCGTCCCCCAAAAGCCCCACCAACACTCGCTCCATGAGACGCTCAAAAGTGGCAGGAGCGTTACATAATCCAAAAGGCATTACGCGAAACTGCCACAAGCCATTTCCGGTTCCGGTGGTAAAGGCGGTCTTCTCTTTGTCTTCTGGCCGGACTTCTACTTGCCAGTAACCACTCTTCAGATCGACGGTCGAAAACCACTTCATTCCACCAAGCATATCCAACGTGTCGTCAATCCGAGGCAGAGGGTAGCTGTCCTTCTTGGTAACGGTGTTAAGCATCCTGTAGTCGACACAGAATCTAGTACTGCCATCCTTCTTCTTCACGAGTACCACAGGTGAACACCAAGGGCTAGTTGACGGCTCGATCACCTTGCTGCGCACCATGTCCTTGATCATTTCTGCAACTTCGTGTTCCTTTGCCAATGGTACTCGTCTCGGTCTTTGCTTGATCGGTGAGGTATTGCCGGTATCTATTGGATGAGTGACAAGATTTGTTCTTCCAAGGTCGCTATTTCCTCTGGTAAAGATGTCCTTGTAGTCCATCAACAACTTTGCTGCCTGAGTATATTCTTCAGAGCTCAAATTCCTCCTGGTCGCCTCCAGCAAAGATGTCATGTGATCCGTTGATCCAAGTTTGTCAGAGTTTTCTTGGACCTTCCTCAAGCTGTCCACGGCTTCACATCGGCCGATAACGGTATTCTTTGCGAGAAGTATCGGCGTGCTACTAAGATTGATGACCTTTAACTTAGCGTCACGTTTGGTCATGAGCAGTGTCCTTGCCGTGATCCAACTGGGGTGATCGCCATAGTCTTCCACTACGACACATCGATCCATCTGTATCGTTTCGGGAAACCTAACCTTGACCAAGGTTTCCGATCTGGGTGCTAGCTTCACTGTCCTCAAACAGTACACTGCTCCTGAACATGAACCGTCCAAGAAGACTTCTTGATCCTTGAAGCTTAACACTCCTCTGGCTGTATCAACTATACAGTGATGTGTCCGTAGAAAGTCCAGTCCGATAATGCAGTCGTCAGTTATATTTGCTACTAAAACAGACTGCGTGTAAATGTCACTTCCGAGTTTCAGTCTTGCTTCCGTAACTCCTAGGACGGTCACTGGCTGGCCTGTCGCGGTCTGCAGATTGCATGATGGTCGTCCATTTTCCCACATGATAGTCCTCTTGAGTAGTTCCGGTCGAACGATGGATTTCGATGCTCCCGTGTCAATCGTAAAGCGACAGGGTATGCCATTTATTTCTCCAGTAGTTACGAGGCTGTTCCCGTCACAAGCTTGTGATACCAAAACAGTAGGGGCTCGACGAAGTCCAGCCAGTGCCCGCCCCGCGGCGCTGGCGCCTCTTAGTTTAACGGCTCCTGGGTGTCGACTTGGGTAGCGGTCGACACCGATTTCGGTTGCTTCCGAGTCCGGCAGTTAATCCTTATATGACCTCGTTCACCGCATCCGTAGCAGATAGGCCCAGTACGAGGTTGAATCGCTGCCACCACTTCGCGCACCTTATAACCTTTATAGTCACTTCGTACCGCTTCTACTTCAAGGGCGTGCGCTAAAGCTGCTTCCAAGGTTGCGTGATGACCCAAGCGCACCGTTGCTCTCACTTCGGGATCCCGTATGCCGCTGACGAAGGCCTCTAATACTTTGTCTTCGACGGGTGTGGAACTCGACGCATAGGCTCGGCGTACGAGGCGCTCGATCTCCGTAGCCCATTGTTGCAGTCCTTCGCTCGACCTCTGTGACCGGTCTTTGAGCTGCGCACGATATACATGCTCAAGGTGCTTCTCCCCGTATCGAGCTTCCAATGCCTTAAATAGCGACTCCAAGGTGCGTCGCTTGGCGGGCAGGTTCTCAAGGACCAGCAGTGCGTCTCCTCGAAGAGCAAGGGTGAGTGCCGCCAACGAGTGTTCGTCCTCCCAGCCATTCCCGCGTGCAACTACCTCAAATTGGTGCCTAAATGCTGTCCACGAGGTCGTGCCGTCGAAACTTGGGACCTTAAATTTCGGGGCCCCAGAGCATGAACTGGTTGCTGCCGTGCCCAAAACCCTTATTTTCTGCAGCTTGTTGTCCAAATCTCCGAGCCTAGTTTCGTAGGAGTTCATCGACGCACTGAGGCTGTTGATTGACGCGTCATGGCTTTTGAGGGCTTGGTCATGCTCGGATGTACGCACTTTTACCAATTCCAGGTCCTCCTTCATGACGTTTAAATCTCCCTGGAAACCATCCAGCTTTGCGTCGATCGCCTCCATGGTTTTGCGCTGGCTCTTCATGTCTTCGCGCAGGCTCTCCATTGCTTCGCGTTGGCTCCGCTGTATGGCTTCGCGCTGGCCATCCATGGCTTCGCGCTGGCTCTCCAATTTGCTTTCCAGGCTCTTCATGGCTTCGCGCTGGCTCTGCTGTATGCTTTCCATGGCTGCTAGTAAGGCAGCCATATCGAATGCACTCGGTGTCGGTACTGATGCAGCTGATGTAGTCGAAGGTCCCGCGGTGGTCTCCGTTTCCCTGCGGTCACGCCCCGGCGACTCCATCCGCGCGGCATCCAATGCCGTCTGACGTCGCGTACGAATCCCTTCTTCACTCTGCGGTACTACAGGCATCCCACTTCTGACACCAATTGTTACGTGTCAGGAGTAATGGGTTCGAGAAAATGCCAAAATGTACCACAAAGACTTTATTGTACTCGGAGATACACAATTACACACTGTACACAGTACACACCACAACACTATACACGTAGGTACTCGTAAACACACTCGTCGAACACTGTATCGCTCGTAGAAATCACTTCACTTCTCACTGGTATCGCTCGTAGGTATCGCTGATATCTTCCTGGTTTCGCTTCCGAAACTAGAATGTCTGCGGTTGGCCGATCGCTCCTTTTTATACCCCTCACGCACCATTCACGCCAATCCAGAACTTTCTCGCTAATTCCGCGGACCCGCTCCGAACAAGATTCGAGAACGTTCCTTGCAACCGATTTTCGCCCGTATGACTATTGCCGTAATGGTCGAAGCGTCGTGCGCGTGCGTACTTTCGAGACGGCCGTCCATTGTTCTATTGTTTCGCCTGGCATATTTATGGCCCCTATTGTTTATTGTTTAGCGAGGTACGCCAGGGCTGTCACAATATTAATTTATTATGTAGAATGACTGAAATTGAACTATGATGAAGCTCTTCGGTCATCGATGATGCTTTGATGTTGTCTATGGGTGACAATGACTTCTTAACAATCTTAACATCATGCGTCGTCCATTTGTTAGTCGGCAATGTACACAAAAACTATTAGCTTATGAAAAAGAAGCAACGTCTGGAACTAGTGTACAAAACAAAGTTTTTCAATCAATATCGTATCCTTTGTATCCTTTGCTCAAGCACTCACTGGTAACATTTGCAGCGTATTTCTTTCCACACTCTATCCCGTGACAGGTTTCCGGTTTCCCGTTTGCGTTTATTAAATGTCAAGACATGTCTTTACGCTGTACCGCATTGCGCACACATTAGCACTGTCCAAAAATCCTTTGTGTTTGGATACGGTTTTGAATAAAATATGTTTTAAATTTTTGATAAGAGAAAAATTTGTTTGTTTGTTTTTATTAGTCACCATTCAATTTTTTTGCACATGAAGGAACGAAACAGTGACGTCTTAGTTAAATTTCTTTTAAAGGAAAAAATTAATCGTTTATACATTTTATTATAAGTAATACTGTATGATGCTGCTGGTGAATATCAGTTAAACACATTTAACAATTTAAATGAAGTTTTCTTTTGTCATTAGCGATACTTATATCCATTTATCGTAATGCAATTAGTAAACGAGGGATACCACTGATTTTATTTGTGTTTAATTACGATAACATTAGATTTTTCATCGTTCCGAATAAATTATATTGGAATCGACACATGCATAATTAAAATATTATTGAATGATAGTTTTAATTTTTTAATTTAAACTTATGGTTTCACTGTAATTTACTTGCTTAAATGCAGTTGTTTCCTTAAAGCTTTCTCATGAGAAACATTGCCAAAGATTGCAACAAATTTCACCATGCTCCTTCTGTAGGAGTGAGTGGTACTTTAACTGAATACAATTATGAACAAATGTTAGGTACAACTCTTAACGAATTATCGTTAGCTCAGAGCTTAATGGTATTGCAGGGGCGCGTCGGACGACGCACTCAGTGTCATCCATTATAACAGAAGACTTATTCTTTTTCTTTTATTATTGAGATTAGTTTTTTATAGGTCTTTGTTGTGAACAATATTTTAAATGCCATCACAAGATTCACAGATCGTATTTCAAGAACGTGTAATTTTAAATCTATTTAAGCAGTTCTCATAATTACATCAACATTGAATGGGTACATTTAATTTAGTTTGAATTTATGATACCTACATAAATATTTCTAGCAACTGAAAGCCTTTTTATTGAAATGTAATTTAAAGCCCAAGGAATTTATTCCATCATTAAATTGAAATAAAACATTCTTGCTTTCGATTATTACCTTCCTTCCTTCCTGCCTTCTTATTACGTATAAAGATGACTTCTCATCAGTAAAGTTCATAATAAACTTTTATTTAACTTTTAACTCTTTATTTTGTTTCAATATATTTCATAAGTTTCTTTCTAAACCAATGGTGAAATGTTTTCAGTTCTGCGTTTACTTTTAATTGAATATATATTATAAATTTAAATTAATAAACAATATCGGTAGACGTGTTTGATATTTTTGCACATTATAGAAAAAAACATCAAGCAACCATTGACTTTAAATTAAAATAATAATTTAGAAGTCAAAAACTACCTGATAATAATATTTCATGTGTTAGTTTAGTCATTCTTGATCACGAATAAGCCTGTTTTCACGAACCAAGTAGACTATTTAACAAAGCCTAAGGGCTTGCAAAGATGTAAATTAAACACGCGAAAACTATTACACTAAATTGAACCAGAATACGGACGCATCTTCAGCGTCCGTATTCTGCCCTTGCCAAGAGCTGCATTCATTAACTAATGTATAGACTTTCAAAATATTTGCACATAAATTTTGCTTAAGGAAAAAAGTTGGGTGGAAAACGTCAGGAACGCAATGAATGATTAGGGGAGCCACTGAATCATGGAAAGTTAATATACACAATGAAAACGGTGCTTTAACCACCTTTAAGGAAGGACATTTCAATAATTAACTATTTTTATGTACCTATCATTTTATTTCTGGCTTGTATTTGATGTATATTCATATTGTTCGGTTATAAGTACCTAATAGGTACTTTCAAAGCATCAGGATTAAATAATAATAAATCTAATAAAAATTAAATAGAGTTGAATTAAACTGACAATGCTGTAACCTAATTGACAACAAATTATAAAAGCAGAAAAACTACAATATCCGAAACAAAAAATAGAATAATGTAATTTTTAAGATATATCGTTAACAACTACAACCTGATAACATAATAATTATATTTGTAAAGATATCATTAGACATTTTAGTTGCTAAAGAATAATTTAAATTCTCAGAGCGATTGCACCTCTACCAACGGGTTTACCTTACCTTACTTTACCTTAAGGTTGTCTGAAGAAATCGCTACTACAGCAATATGCTGTAGATGCTGTGCGATAGCCTATGTCTTAATGATTTGTTAAGTTACTTATAATATTCTTAGTGTGCACAATAAAGTATATTGTATTGTATTGTATTGTATTGTATTGTATTGTATTGTATATTTATCTGTACAAAAATTTCACTTCTAACTGGACTACATGAAACTTATTGTTCTATATAATTATCACACTCACTTATTCCGAAGAATGACACTTAACAGGTTAAATAAAATTATTAAGCGACGCCTCATTACCGTATAATTTAGTGAATTGGCCGTAACACTTTAGATATCGCAGTCTGCCTGTAAACTGGTTAACTTCCATATCTCTTCCACCAGTTACTTGCTTATCTCTGCCTCATTGTCACCAGTTAAGTAGTCTCTTAAGCCAAAGATTTTCGAAGAGTGAAAATTTACGTACTTTTATTTAAAGCAAATTCATTATAATATCTTGTAATCTCGACGCCATTCTTCACAAAGTAGAGTTAAATGGTTACGTCACGAACGCAAAAACTAACTCAAAACGGGGTTTTAACTCAGATAAAACCGTTTAGAGTGCACATTTTAAAACTACATTAATAACTTGCAAGAAGGAACAGGAGACAATCTGAACTCAAAAGTTGTCGAGGTTCATTATAAAGTTAATCTGGAAGAGTCATCCCAACCCTGAGACGATACCGTACTGTGCAATAATAAATGACTTTCTTTTCCTAGTAAAAATTAAAAGACAAATCTGTTCTGCTTAAGAGATATTGGAAGAGATGTTAATGGAAATCAGTGTAAAATTATTTAAAACACAGGACAATATAAATAAATAAATAAATAATAAATAAATAATAACATATTTATACTGTTATGCAAAATATCTTGTCATAAAATAGCAGTTAACATAATATTATGTCCCGTATACAAATTATTGACATTTAATATATTGTTTTTATCTTTTTATAAATACCATAAATTCAGCTAATTAATAAAATAAACGTTGTTCATGTCGTGCATTTTGACATTAAGATTGGTTATATTTTTTTGAAACAATTGTTGAAATTTAGTTTAAATAATTTTAAATATCACATAATGTTAAGTCTCTAATAATAACATGATCTATGTTTGATTAAAACAGCGTGTCAGTTCTAGCAATCACTGTGCCGTCGCGTCCGTAGATTACTCAGGCAGAACAAGTGTAATATCACAGGATGTCTCACAGATGTCACTGCAGTTGCGTTGCCGTCTGACGTTCTTGTTAACGGCTTTGCCTACAGCTCCTTCCAGTCTCTCTATGCAACTATTCTCATTTATTCTTGAGCGTAATGTTTTGTGGGCGTGTGCTCAGCCGCGTGTAGATAAAGTAATATTTTTCTTTGAATGGCCGCAATGTTAATTGTTCTCTTTGTGCTTGAAGTCTAAATTTGGCGTTTGTTTTAAGAATATTTTTCTCAGGAAATAAAATAAAATACAAAACATGTCTTGTACCTATACTTAGTGATCTATTAAATTATATTAGTGAAAGTACCGTATAGCTTTGTAATCAGTATTTATTTTTTTAAAAATAGCTCCTTAATTATTTATTATTTAGGGATTAGAAATTAGGTGGATGACTTAAGAAGATAATAGAGAAACCACGTTGACTCACGTTTCGATACTGCAAACTAGGTTGTTTCGGAAATAACTATATCAATACAAGAAAAGCCGACTTCAACTTCGATAACTATTGAAGTTAGAATATCAGTCGATACCAATAAAATACGCATTTCTTTAGAAAATTCGAATATAAATAGTATTATAAATAGTATCGGTTTACTCAGTAAAAAGTTATGAGGTAGGATCCTAACACACTTATTGAAAAAATATAGTCGAATTGAGTACCTACTTCCTTCGTTTATTGAAGTCGATTAATATGGGAGATCGATGGCAAGGCAATAAAGACAACCATGGACAAGGATCCTTGATATTTAAATGTGACATATAGTAAACCCAACTTAAGATTGAAACGAAAGAGGCGCTGTCGGACGCATTTGACATTCATTTGACCAATCATTGCACACTAGTAACTTACAGATGAATGAACACAAGGTACTTATGAATGACTTTTCGTTAGTTCCAATTTTTGCCATTTCAGAGATAACTTGGGCGCACTGTAATAGAACCCCACTGTCTCTAACAATATTCTGGTATATCGCAATTCCTGTACACTCTAAAAGTATTCATCCAAAAATAAACCTAATCACTAAAAGTGATATCATTTTAAAAGAAAGTTAAACCTTTTAATAACTTTTGACACACATCTCGTAATTTATTTCTGAACCCATGTGCTAAATAGAACGAGGTTGGGCAAAACAGCCCGTAAAGCCAAAAGAATATAAATCACTCATCCTAAACTTTATACTGCTATAAATTTCGCTTCGGAATACTTCGCGCAACCTGCGATGTTTTATAAATTTCAGAAGCGCATAATCATCAATATTTTTAAAGGCTTGTTCGAGGCTATACTTTAAGCCACTTTTGTGAGCCACTTATTATGATGGTTCAAATGCTTAGTTAGGTATTACGTCAGACACGTCAGTTGGACGACTTTGATGTCGCGTAAATTAAAATGGTCAAGATTAAATCGGACACAAAAATATCCCTTTAAACGTAATTTTTGATTAATTTCTTATTTATTTCAATTGACTCTTTTTAACTTTGTGTTTACTGAAAGATAAGGATATAAGGTGCTTCTTACATATTAAAAATAAAATAGTTCATGGTTTTACATGGAATCTGTAAGACTTAGTTTGTAAGTTTTTGCAGTGGAAGGGTTGTATTGCAAGACTTACTTATGTTTTGTTTTAAATATCAGAATAAGAATATTATGTTAAAAATTTTCTATATGTGACTTAATGAGGTATTTGAGGTATTCTTCGCTTTTTTGTCCCGTAAAATAATTGCATGCCTTACATACGAGTTCGCAAGTTCTACAAAGAAATGCTTCCTTCAGATCCTAGATTACCATGTATGAAAAAGCATCTATGATTTTATTAACTTCTAAGCTTGTACGCAAGATGAGCTCCAACTAACGTAGCATGTTTGACGAAGAAAGTAGCGCCATCTCTTGTCAAGTAGTGAGACGTCAACAGAAAAATGGATTGTGTTAAAACCGATCTATCTAACTCTTTACAATGTATTGAATTGCGTACATGTAATTTTAATTCATATAAAACATGTTTGTCGGAATGTTCGGTAATTTAAAGGTTAAATAATATGCTGGTAGTTAATAAAAATTTATAAAAAATACAACATGCTATTCCGTACACCTACCTAAAATACGTAAACATCAAAATATAATTCATGCAAGCAAACTAGTCAAATGATAGTTTTGTGCAATTTATTGGATGAAAAAAATATTAAACACCATTTCTATAAAGTTGAAGTAGATACCTAACCGTAATTCATCATTCCAAATTTGGGTTAATTTTATTTGAAGCTGTGGTAACAAATGTCCTTACCTATGCGTTAGAAAACTTTCATATCAGAGGCTGCTTAATATTTTACGCCTACAAATGTTCTGTCCCTTTTCGAAACTTATGAAATATGAAGCGATAAAAATAAAATATCGGCCTTTTTCTAGCCTCGGTCAGTTGAAGGTCATGAAATATGTACATATTAGTGATACTGATATCAGTATTTTTAGGTTGTTTAGTTAGGTATTTTATATTTTTCTGTAAGGTAATTTTATCGATAAAAAACAAAGAAACATGTAAGAGATGCACTAGGTAATTAGGCCCTACTAGTACGTACATTGAAACATTTTAGAACACTATTAGAAGGGATATTTAATAAGCAAGTCCTATACCTAATGTGTATTTTTCAATTTTGAAAACAAATCTTCATAGGCACTTAGTTGCGAATGTTTTGTAGCGGTAATACAATGCGGCGGTAAAAATTATTTAAAGAAATATATGTCCTAAGCAGGTATACGGCAAGACAGAAACCTACTTGAAAATTGGATGACCACGCTTTTACACATGAAAATGTATTATACCATAAAAAAATTAATGAAATAAAGTTTCCAAGACAAAAACAATCCAAAATTTTATTGAGATATTTTTTCCGATATAGACATGTAGATATTATTTTCTCAATACACTGAAGAGCTAATTATACTAGCGGCACGCTATGATGGCCGGTTTGACACATTACAACAGTGATGTGGAATGTCAATTTATTCTCGAACAAAAAACAATTAAGTTTTGTTTTTGTACCTGATTAAATAGGTTTAATAAAACAAAAATGTAAATGTTTATTTAATTTATTTGAACGAACTGAATATTTGAATGAAAATGAATATACATACTTTATATGCACACAAGAAACATATGAATACAAAAGATACCAAAAAAGGTGCCACAAAAGGCCATAATTAATCAGATTCGTCCATACTACTATTTTCACTGTCGTCACTGCTATCATCACCTACATTAATAATTATATGTTCGTTTTCTATAATATTATCTATTTTCACATCTCTTTCATAATCTTCCCTTATTAATTTAACAGTTCTATTCACAACAATATTCAATTTAATAAATAAATTTTGAGTCCTAATCCTAAAACTACATTCGATAAAATTTATGAATCTCTGCACATCACTATCGTCAATAAAGTAATACAATTATTTCCTTCAAAGTCGTTATCAATTAATACGGAACTTCATGAGCGGACAAACGTCAAACCGGCCATCATAGCGTGCCGCTAGTTTAGCTATCATATTATCAAAATAATATAACAAACCTGTCAAAACGCTGTCGTAATTTTTGACATTGTGCTGACATTTCATTAAATTGTAGACAGTTGATTTAATTTTGATGAACTGAATCATCAAGGTGTAGTGTGCATCGGCTGCAAATACTAGCATGTCGTCGTGGCGTGTCGTGTGAGTCGTGTCGTGGCGTGGCGTGACGTGTCGTGGCGTGGTATGGCGTGTTGTGTCGCGTGTTGGTGTGGACTTCCATAATAAATGTATGAAAACGATATGGTATTGAAGCGTCACGCCACGCCATATTGTTAGCGTATTTGCACGTTTGCACTACAAGTGAATTCCTTAACTTAAAGAACTTAATCAATAAATTCGATGAGGTTTAAAACAAACTTCAATTTCTAGATTTAAGTACAACAGAATAAATAAAATACCACAAAGCTTATACACACTTTACTTAAGTCGCCGAGAAACCGAGAATATGGAATTGCTACTTGCCGCTAAAAACAAATTTATTACTTGTGGTCACAGTTCAATTCAGCTTGTCAGCAACATTTACTTACGACATTTTAAATTCTCGTCGTCAAACTGCAATCTTAAGCGCAGGGGCGGAAAGCTGGCATTTATTTGTGTGGGATGCAATTAAAACTAATTCCATGCGAATGCAGTGGGGTATTGTATGTGCTATGGGTGGCATGGAAACACAAATAACATAGAATACATTATCGTAAACACACATTTCATACTATACACCCTGACCCAGAGTGAAACCTGAAAGCCGCTCACATAGGTACAAGAGGCACTAGTAGGTACTACTTCTATTTCAAAAAATTGTACCTTATCGTGCTAAGTACCTATCTCACGTTGTGAACGCTCACCAGAGGACTTTGTTTTGTATGTAAGTATGTCTTATTTCGTGTGTGAAACTAGCAGTTCATTCAACTGTAGGCAAAAATTAACCAAAACTATCTGCAAACCTATCAGTTTAATAATACAATGATATAACAGTATTACCCACATGAATTAGAACAGCTTCATATTTATGTGACAAGCATTGGTTATACGATTGTCGCGCCACCTATTGCAATAAGGGTCGTAATAACCCGGTTCTCACCGGAATGCGGTAATTGTAACCGAGATAATTAATTGAATGAACGATAAAATTACTTCACGGTGCTTAGTAAATTTACCACGGAGCTGCGGAGTTACAATCCACAACTGTACAAGTTTTACTCAGAACCCAGGGCGTTTCAACCGCGCCTAGATTTACAGTATGGACGTGCAATTTTGCGGTATAAAAGTACCTAATGTTTAGTGTAGATATTATTGTTACTAAAACGTTTAAAATGTTAACTATTTCTGGACGTGGCAATATTGCCATCTGACAAGTTTTGAGATAAAAATTGAGTCACATTTTGTAAGACGAATAAATAAATAAAAAAATGATGCAAATCAGGAAAATATTTAAAAACCATGCATGTAGGTATTGTAAGTAGGTATGTTCTTTGTTAAACCGCAGCCAAATCAGTTAAGACGTTTCCGATATTAACGTGTACAAAAACAACAAATAGGTTAACAGACAAACTGACAAACGGGCAAATAAAACAAGTAAAAATGATTGTTTTGGGTTGTATAATAATAATATGCCTCCAATAGATTTTTTTTCATATAATATCTTTCATCAACAGGCAAAGATCGATTACAGATTTATTATAAAGTAGGTATAGATAACGGTTCTCCGTTATGTGCAGGTTGTAAACTTATAACACCTGTCGGCTTACAGCATCATAAACGTTGTTCCATTTCAGTCCTCAACAGCAGCAGTGACTATATACGACTTTGGTTATAAATATCCGTATGAGGCAGTTGTATTTAATATTGGTTATAAACACTATTTCCCTTTAATAAGGCATATTTTAGCTCTTTATTATCAGTAAGTTAATACGAAATATACAGTAGACAATCCAGGGCTTTAACAGCATCAGGTAATTTATATTCAACTTTGAATAGCATCCTAATCTGATTTTAGATCGAATATACGATGGTTGGATCTAAACTGCAGTAGTCAGCTAGAGGTGTAATGAACCTCCATAAATTTGATGAATCCATAAATTCTTACGCAAATATCAATAAGTAGGTATACACTGTACATTAATCAAGTGAATGTTAGGCAATAAATTACCTAACTCCTGGTTTTCAATCGCGACCTCATACAATTCCATAGAAATCGCATTGGAACAAAATAAATAACCTGTCACGACAAAATGGCGCGGACGAGTTGCGATTGTACATTATTGATAATAAAATAATTTGACTCGGCTGCCTCACTCGACCAGACTATCGAGACCTCTCTCCCTTCTCAATTTCCCACAACAAAACGTCAGAATGTTCCGAATTGAACAACCCTTCAATGCTAACGCGGTTCATTTCAATGCAGTCATTCGTATACCGAGACGTATTTATGTGCGAGAGTATAATAATGTACGCTCCGTTAAAATGTATACAATCTGACAAATTTGTGCACGCGATTCTCGTTTTTCATTCCATAGCAATACACTTTGTAATACCATACGAGTTATAAATTAGCCTTTTTTATTTGGAAGTGCGTGGCCTTTTTTAATTACTCTCCGTCAATAGTACGCGCAATCATCAATCAATAGTCAAGTCAAAAAGATTGATGAACGGGTCAGTAAAATCAATTCGGTGGTGATGATGTGTTTTGCCAGTTAATTTGACACTAAACATCGTCGACGGGAAGTTTTAATGAATGATTTAGTTTTAGCATTGGTAAATTGAAAGTTAAGTTAAGATTTTCATTGAGTAGAACAATATAATTATTATTTTTGTTGTATTTTAGGTTCATGTTTACAACCGTATGATATATTTACGGATACAATGGTATATGTCGGGAATGTGATGGATGTTTTATGGGAATCCTAATTGCTTTGGTAGCTCCTATAATTACTTTCTGGTGTTTCGTTTTCGAGCGTTAAGTTAATACCTCATTGAAACAGGAAAACATAAAGAAATTAATCAACGTTGTTTCTGTTTTCATTTTATTTCGTTCCCTGCAGTGGACTTCAATTTGTTGGGAACAAACGCTCCCGGATTCGACTACCAGGAGAGAAATAAATTTTTAAGAATAAGAAAAGTATGGTAACCAACTGGATATTTTTTGTGACATAAAAGACTCCATTATAAAGCGATTAAAATTAACTACCACTGAATTTAAGTAAGGAACTAAGATTAAATATTTTAAACTTAATCCAAACATAGTGTAAGTAGAATATGTTATATGTGTGTGTGTGTGTGTGTAACTTCATAAAATAAAAATACCGACACAAAAAATCCAATCATGACAAAAATACAAGAATAGCCGTGAGCCACACGCATTATTTAAATCAAAACCTTTAAAAGCGGGTGTCACATTACCTCCATCAGTCGTAACAATCCGGCTTATCACAGTCAAATCTCGGCAGTTGAGTGGTCAATGGCACAATGAAGCTCTAAATAACCATTGGACGGACCGCGGCGCCTCAGAGGACGGCCTGCGAGCCTCGACTGACGTACAATGCTTCCCTGTTGACTGGTGGGCCGGCGAGACCGCATCCGCACTTGCGGGTTACCGAGTGTGAAAATGAATAAGCCAGTATTATTTATGCGATAAAATTGAAATATTTATCTCGCTTCGGTGTTACCACGTTTGAAACGCTTACGTTTCAATTGTATGAAATTCAATTCTTTTCCCGTTTCAGTATTGTGTTGAGAGAGTTAGTCATAGTTGTCTACGCTAATCAAGTACTTGGCAGACTTCAGACGCCCTCGAGACCGTACAATGGGAAACTCTCAGATTCGTGTTTCTTTATTATGCTTTCTTTTATTAAGTGGAGAATTGTAAGTGATGAATAACTTTGAAAGCATTTTAAACAAAGTATTTACCAGATGAACAACTTACTGTCCAACTTCTTAGTCATGTTTATCAAGTTCTTATCTTGTGCAAACAATATAACCCATATAAGATATTGGCGACTTGATAATCATCGCCTCTGATTTTTTCTTAAGGCGAAACGCGTCGACAATGCCTTAATGTTACTAATTTCCATAATAGATGACCACTTATCATCTGAAGTCTCTTACGACAATGCCTTCATATTCATTCATTAATTCATCGTCAACCATAATTGTATCTACTACTTCTGGTCATGGGTATCCTCTCACAAGGGTGAAGGATGCAGGCCATAGTCCACCACGCTGGTCATGGGCGGATTGGCGGACTTCACACACCTTTGCAAGCAGCTTTACCGGTTTCTAAATGATGTTTTTCTTAACTGAGCAAGATAATTTGACGACCCGGATGGCGCAATGGTTAACACGACGGATCGCTGTTCCCAGGGTCCTGGGTTCGATACCCAGCGAAGCGGCAATGATGAGTTTGAATTTCCGTTCTCGGTCTGGGTATGTGTCCTTGTCTTGTGTGTTGTCCATGGTACCCATAACACAGGGAATCCTAGTGTGGGACTATGAGTGTGTAGCGTTATAATTTATTGGAAGTTGATGCTGGAATTGAACCCAGGATCCCTTGTCTGAGATTCAACGTCAAAATCACTCCTCTCTTTAGCTTCATCGAGGCATTAAAAAGGGACAAATGATAACTTGTCATTGCGTGTTCAGTTTTTAAACAAACCAAACATAACAAATTTTACTACCCAAATCTAAAACATATAAAATCCTCATAACGCCGTAAATATTTTAAATACGCCGTAGTTATTTTATTGAAACCATCAGACATTTTTATTGTTTTTTTCCAAGTTCGATCCCATTTAAAGAAAATAATTTATATCAACATAGAAGATAATATCACGTAACGTAAACAGCCGTATTTTATATACTTTTATCACGTCGATCTTCTATCACAATAAAAGAGTTATCCTGCAAAAAATCTTATTACGACGTGCTTTAAACCCAATCCAGTTCTTCAAAGTACTAGAATGGAAAATCTTATCATACATCGTTCTTTACTGTGCGCGTTTCGATACAGAAGACGTGGAACATATCGAATCGAATGAAATGGGTGTATTTCCACAGAGTTCTTCAGTTTGAGTTAGACTGTGAGTACCGTGAGTTGATGAACATTTGGAACATAAGTAGGTTCACGTCACTTCAGTGATGGCCTAGTGGTTAAGGATTCGGCCTCTTACTGCTCCAGGTTTGAATCCTAGGGCAGGCACTTCTGATTTATCGTTATTTATTATTTTACGTCACTCGCTATAGCGGTGAAGGAAAACATCGTGAGGAAACCTACATGCCGCAGGGTTTTCGGTGGAGTAGAAGCTCTGGTAGAGGTACACAAAGACAAATTATTAAAAAATATTATATAAATACGTGTAGCAAATGCATTTTATGAAATAGGTAATATTATATAGTTTAATTACTTCAGTCAAGTGTCAAGTTTATGATGAAATTAAATTACGGTCGAATTTTGACCGCATACATCACATATTTTTGCATTCTCTTTTCAACAATAAAATTATAAAAGGTTGTTAGTGCACTGATTACAAGCTAATGCTGTAAAATTAAATTTTAATTTATAATTATTTAACGAAACCTGATTGATGATTTTTCGTTTAGGGCTGGCAAAGGATAAAGTTTAAAATTGTTTATTATTTTATGATTCATAATTTTGTGATTGTAGTTTTTAGGTACTTTTAAATTATATTAAAGTTTTTTATTTAATTTTGTAATGAAATATGTCACTTTGTACTTAATTCTAGTTAATACAACTTCAATTTGTGCAACTATTATGTAGAACAAACACTTTTTATATTTAATACATTAAGTTTTAATACATACCTTTATTTGTAATAGGTATATTGATTAGAAAAATGTAGCGGTTTTAGTACCTAATAAAGGCTTTAATCTCAATAAGGAACCTGTTTAAGGAGTTCTTCGGAAAAACTTCAACATACTGGTAAGACCCGTAAAACAGTGGAAACAGCTACCACTATACAAACGCGTAACAAAAATATGACAATACGAAAACTGATACGCGAAAGATAAATAAAACATATTATATGTGTCGTTAAAGTAGTCGTAAAGTAAAACCCGGCGTACAATGTATGCTCCTCGTTTGACAATATTGTGGAGATGTTACACTTTTATTATTTCTGCATAAAACCTCGAAATAGGTTTCGCGATAAGGCTGTTTATAAACATTATAAAAAGTTATGGCCGGGTCTTTGAGGGTACATTTAAGTTAAGGGGTACAGGAAATTGGATATTTTGTGACTTTTGTTTCTCAAATGATATTGAGGCTTCGCGTTTTGTTCATTTATACACGTATTGAAGTTACATTTACTATGATAAGCGTGGTACATGATGGTACAATTGGTTCTAAACCATGTTAAACTAATAACAATCTTCTTCAAAATTTTACAATACTGTAACAGTATTTAATTTAGTTGTTGCTATATCGCATTTTTATGACGTATGAATTTGCATTTCGCAGTTTCTATGTTACTTTGTAGTTTCAATTTTCACTTTTATATTTTGAACACTTTGTTGAATGTATCATTTTATGTAAATTGCGTATTTGTCATATTCGACCTGAGGGCTTAAACAGTCAGTATTTCCTCCAAAACATCGGTATCGCTTTTGATACCACTAATGGTAGGTAATAGTGATGATGACCATAGCGTCTGGCTTTTTTTTCCAGCTATTAATACAAATACTTTGAAAAACTAAAAAGTTATATAAATAAATAAAGCTAACTGAAGTTAAATTACAAAGCAACAAATGTAGTCACTCTGTCGTTAAGCGTTCAAGAGTTCTTCTTTTCCTCCTTTTCGGTAAATACCTAAGTATTTTTCAAGTTTTATTATTTGGGAACATCATGTCGATAGACACGTACCTACATAAATATGTTTTGTTTTTATTACTTTGCTCCTAAATCAATCGTAATAAGGTTTATCTAAAACTCTAGCTGTTTTAGAAAACTCAATTGATTTTACATTTTTCTTTGAATCGTGACTTATTACCTTATTACCGCTTTGACCTTTTATATCAGGGTACATGTACATTATAGCGGTGAGGGTGTCTCGAGGTCATTGACCTGAGAGGGATCTTCCGTACAATTTGTTTTGACGTCTGTAAGATATTGTAAGAGAAGGTAACATTAATTTCCATATGCTCTGAGATAAGCCCCGTGTGGTGTTATTGCCAAGTTTCTTATTGGATTTGACTCGGCAGACGGCATTTTATATGACATGGAATGTTAGAAGTCAGCACTTGTCATATTACATGCTTTATATTAGCTTCATCTGAGCATGTATAAGTACTTATACATACATAGGTACGTGCTCTTAGTCTTGAACACTTTTTAAGAGGCAACCATCTCAATTCTTAGGGATGGCAACGTTTCTGTGACCAAATTAGACCCAGAGGCATACTAACAATACTTACTGGACTATTACTAACATCAACTAATAGAACTATCACTAACAGTTCCGGTCCTCGCACTTATTAGCAAACTAAACAACTATTATTCTTAATATCTATTCTTCGTTCACTGGACTTACCAACCTAGTCTCTAAATTGAGTCTTGTTCTAGGACAGTCAAAGAATTACAGAGTTAATAACAGGTCTATTTAATAATAATAAAAATCACTGTATTTGTGAGGAACAGCTTTTTGAGGTTTATTACTGAGCACAAGCCTCTCCTAATTGGCGGTAGGTATTCCAAATAACACCCAACAATATAAATTACTGTATTATAAATACATAATTTGGTTAAATAATTCTTCTCAGTCGGTCACTCTTGACACGGTGGCCGTGGTTGTGATGATATTGATTGTGATGATATCATATAATTATCATGACGGTATACACGGAGAGATATTCGATATGTCCCTAGTTTTTGAGGACTGCTTTCTTGGCAATCTGCGTCCATGTGGTGCGATCAATAGCGTTGCGAGAACATTGTACCATGGTAGATTCCGTAGCCATTTTCATTATGTCAGTCTAGCGGGTTGGTAATCTACGCGTGCTCTTTTGCCTTCCACCTGAACCACCAGCCTCTCCATCGAGTTCTCATTTCTTGCGATGTGCCCAAAGAACTTCAATATTTGGAGCTGCACAGTTGACGAAATTCTCTCTTTAAAGTGAAGTTCTTTGAGGATGGAAATATTTGTCCGGAATGCCGTCCACGGGATCTTTAGGAGGCGTCTCCAGCACCACATCTCTAAAGCGTCGATTTCACGATTTTGCAATCACAGCGACCAAGTTTTGGCTCCATATAGAAAAACCGGCCAAGTGCGAGTCGGACTCGCGCACGAAGGGTTCCGTACCATTATGTATAAAAACACCAAAAAAATCTGGTCTGTTGTATGAAAGCCTCAATATTTGTTTTATTGTAGCCACATATTAGCCACAAAGCCATCTCTAGGAACGAAAGGTATGTCGAAAGTATGGGCCTTTGGTATGGGCGCCCACTTAAATATTTATTTTATTCTGTTTTTTTAGTATTTGTTGTTGTAGCGGCAACAGAAATACATTATCTGTGAAAATTTCAACTGTGTAACTATTCCGGTTCATGAGATACAGCCTGGTGACAGAGGGACGGACGGACGGACGGACAGCGAAGTCTCAGTAATAGGGTCCCGTTTTACCCTTTGGGTACGTAACCCTAAAATTGGAAAGACAAGGCATTTCATCAGTCTGACTTTCGTCATCTTGGTGATTCTCCTGTACTTCCAAATCTTTCCCAGCCGTTCCACTGCTGACCTAGTAATATTGCACCGTCGTCTGATCTCGTCACCACATCCACCAGTACTGGACAAAGCAGAAGCGAGGTAGATATAGCTTTGCACAACTTCGCAGTTAAATAATATACGACTACAACCCTAAAAATAATCCTGTTAGCATGCATATAGAACCAAAAATATTCACACAACATTCGGTAATACGAATATAATATAACACCTATGTATGTTAGATTGTATTAAAGAAAAAGTACAAACAGGAGCAAAGGAAACCTTTCAGAGTTCTATTTGAGCTCTTTCCACCAACCACTTACTCGAATGTTTTTTTCCACAAAACATCCGTCTTCAACACGACGACGTCAGAATTACAAATTCAAATATTATTTCATGCGAAAACTTTTACAAATCCATTTTCCACGAAAGGAATCTTTATGTTGCGCTTGCCACCCCTACGAGGGGACATAATGTATCATGCAGAAATAGTTAAGTAAGTGTCACCATGAATGTATTCAACAAAGTGGGACTCGTTAATGATCTGTTGTTTTGATTTAAATTAAGTAAAAATTCAATTGAAAAATGTTTGTATATTGTTGTTATGTTGTAAATTTGAAAGTTTTTGTCATCGACAGTGTCTGTCAATTTGTAAGTGTTGAGAATTTCTTTGATTGTTAATTATTCATTTTTATTTTGATACAAATCTGTACTATTTTGATACTTAAATAAAAAATTGATACGAAGTCGTAAGAACGCTACAAAAGTAGATACCTATTATACAGTCACTAGGAATCTAGGAACCTTCCTACAAATTCACGCAACTGGCAACCCTACTCACATAATATGTGAACTGGCAGCAAAATATGGCAAATATAAACACGTTAGTAGGTACCATTTTGCTAGCGGCGTCATGCGCTCTCATAAACATTTAATAGTCTGCGCTAACGCTATTAGGTAAATGGCAAGTTTTGTCCGCGGGTAAATAGGTTCCTGTTACATTATAAGCAATTTGAAAACGGAACGACCAATTAGTCTGTTATAGAGAAGGCGACTATTTTGAGTTTTGCCTCGCCTTTTAACATATTATTGCGTTGCTTTGTCTAATTATTCAAGAGAGATGACTTTCATATGATATCTGCTCTAGATATTTTCTACATCCAGTAGGTACACATATACATACATACAGTACACATATACCAAAATGAATTTGAAGTGTCTTTCTGTTATTTCAAAATAACGTGTTTCTTCAAGTGCATACGTATATCTAGCTATTTACACGCTACAAACGATTTTAATTATTATGTCTATTTGTCTATTTTTTTTCTATCCGAGCTTATCTCCTGCTGGATCGTTTTTATGTGATTTGACAGATAGACAGAAGAGGTTATTGGGGCAACATAATATAAGCTATTTTTATCCCAGATATCCCCGGGATCGGGATTTACGCAGGGTTAATTCTCCCATGAGTATCTATATACCAGTTGCAGGCACGGATCATCTTCAAATTAATAAGCTTCAAAGATATCTCTTCTCTCGAGAAGTCTCTCTTACTTAAGGTTGGTAGTAAGCTATTTGCGTTAACTTATTTAGGTTAACGATTAACCATAACTTCAACTGTACCTAACTTGAGACCACAAACTTAGTCAATACCTTTTCAATCACGTCTTAAAGAAGTCTTTGTAGAAGTACAAACTAGGAAAGCGAAAAACCTCTACATGAAATGAAGTATGTTGTTTGTGATCGATAAAAAGAAAATGACAGAGCGCGTCTCGAAAACACACATAAAGCAAAGTATCAGACAACTTATCCATTCTCATAACTCGATAGTAAACAGAAGGGCGAAGGTGTAACAATATTTGCAGACTGTACAAATAACTTATTTCGTATTTTTTATTATTAGGGTTGACGCCAAATTGTCTTTATGTATTAGGTATATGTATATTAATATACCTACTAGAAGTATGCGATTAAATGCTCTAATATGTTTTTTTATTTTAACAAAATTAGCAATTTAATAACTAAAATTCTAATATTTTGATAAGAATATGATATATTTTTTATGTCATTCGTATTTTTCTTTGGTAACCAGTGTATCCGCGATTTTTTCAATTGGGTCCAATTATCGGCGCACAAAAAACGTGACCAAGTATATTACAACCATCTTCAGAGTTCTCTACGGATTCCTCGGTGCGCGAGTCCGTCACGCACTTGGCCGGTTTTTGAATTCTTAGCAGATATGATTATTAAATCCAGTAGCTATGTCTTAATTTTACCGATTTATCGAAATGGAACTTAAAAAACTTAGCACGCCAGACATAGCATTGTGAATGATACTACTCAGTGAGGGCTGTCACACAAAGAAGTTTAGTGATAAAATAGTGCATGCATTCACGAAGCTTTCAAGGTATGCATGCTATGAGCCCATTCGCACGCCGAACTTTGTTTCAGCTTATGGTTATGGTGTCTGGAACATTTGGTAGTATTTTCAGTCGTAAAACTTAGTGGTATTGACACATTTCTTGTGGAATATTTAAATGAGTTCAATTTCTTTTTGTAACTGCAAAAGTCTAATTCAAGTATACGCAATAACTAGTATTTAAAAGTTGTTTTAAGTGAAAAGAAATGGAACTAAAAACTCTTCAAGGCAGTTAGAGCTGAAAGGGCGCATTATCGTTCCGATTTAAATAAAGAGCTGAAATTACGTTCAATAACTTTGCAAGACTATGCTTTTAAACTTCGTCGAATACTTTTCAAATTGTTATGTTATGAAGGTTAACAATTTTGTTGCCCGAGCTACATAATCAATGTATAATTCTTAATCTTATCAATAGGCACTCAATACATAGGTATCAGAGTTTCTACTTAGGTGTAGAAGAAGGTGCTTACTAGGTATGTGTATTTTTAACCGATTTCAAAAAAGAAAGAGGAAAAGGGGACATAGTAATGTTCGAAATCAATAGCATGCGATTTCTTCACAAATTTTAAACTGTTTTTTTATTTACTTAAAGGAGCGTACCTTTTTTATGGAATTAAGATAGCAAACGAGCATGCAGCACCACTCTTCCGCTACATCGAGTCATGATCTGATGAAGGAATAATAGGTGAATCGAGGAAAACCCTCAAATTTTATAGGCACATACCTGTGTTTCAAATAATTTCTTATATCACTCGTTGATACTGAAGTCGATAATATTTATTTATCCAAACTTTAGTCGACCAAACTTAGCTTCTTAAAAACATTTAATAATATTGAGAAGACGTATTCATATCAATCACGAAACCTTTAGCTCTTAATATCAAACCATTATGAGATTAAATGAACTGAAAATTCTAGCAATCCTAAAAGTTAGTTCAATTGACACAGACAATCCAATTAGTATTCGCGCGACTATCGAGCTATTACAAAAAGTGCAACAAAGGCTTATTATTCGTTGCGAGCTATCTTTTCGGTGCGAAACGAACACGTGAGAATGGAAGTGTTTGGATTTCGTGCGAGGTGCGAACGGAGGCGTTGGGGTGTCAGGTTTAATTGGTGCTGTATTTCAAGACAGCGCCGAGTTCGTGCGCGTGTGTATCCTGATTTAGGTTCAGTCTTAGTGTAAGCGGATTAAAAGTCCATGGTGTTTAATATGTCTGTATTGGCTACAACCCATTAATGGCCCACTACTGAGCACGAGTCTCTTCATTATTAAGGAGGCCTAAACATGCTCCACCACTCTGCTCCAATGCGGAATGGCGGAGGGCTTAGTGGCCAACCCAGTATCGAAAGGTTTCAAGCCGCCCGAAGCCCTTTTGACATGGCTTAACGACTACTATCTATAGATAACAACCGGGACCGACGGCTTTACGTTGCCCTTCGAAGCACGGGAGCGCTCAAGAAATTTAGCCACTAGCGGTCAATAAAATAGGTCTGTATATTTTTTGTTTAATCGCCTAAAACTAATCAAAAGTGGCTCCAAATGGTTCGTGTATTATGGTGCTGCTAGCCAGTTCTGTAAGGTACTTGGCTTGACACGCTACTGATGAGGCCACTGTGACCATCTGTTCTGTTGTGGCCGTCCCAATTTTATTTAGATCTGGTCTCCCAGACCTACAGTTTGGATAAACCGTCGATATAGTTAACTGATGGTTAATTTGCCTTTAAATGTCAGTGACATTAAAAGAATCAACGATTCGGTGCTGACCAAGAACGAAGTGAGAAGGAATATAGAAAGTACTGGCTTTCAAGCCCCCAATCGAAACGTGATGAGAGTTGTAACAAGAAAAGCAGGCTTCACTGAAATATAATACCTGTAATAACATAAATGGTATGACTATTTATAAATCAATCACCTACCATAATACCTAATCACCAATCTACCCAATCTAACATTTTTTCTTTCCATCTTTTTTCTTCCATAAGATTCGCATTGAAATTGGTTAAGCCTTTACTAAGAAAATACTTTAATTCATATTTTTATTAATCATTATTCTTTATACTTTTCGTATTCATGCAGTAGTTACTCTATATTATACTATTATTAATTAATTTACAGCAGTAATTGATACTTTAATTGGTTTGGCTTTTCGATTAATTTCGCGGATATTGAACTCTTTGTTTGTTCTGGTTTCTCATTAACACAAAAAGCAATTTATTTCTAAGTAAATAAATTAGGTTATCTTGTACGATAACACGTTCTATGTTTAATTTTAAATAAATGCCAAAGGAAGTCAACAGAACATAATTTCCGCTCCTCGCTTACACTGACCACGTACCAAGAAGGTTGAATGAATTTTAACGTGCTGTATCGAGGGTCGACTCTTCGTTTTTGAGTTTTACCCGAAGGTGCGTCTAATTGGACGGATAGGCACTGGCAAGTGAAAAGGTTTTCCATTTGTTTCTAGAATTTCTGCTTGTCTTCCAGTTTTTTGGGAAGGTGTGTGACAATTAGCAGGGTGCCAATTATTTTCCAGCGTTTTTACTACTTCTATTGAATAATGCAGGCGTTCGCGTTGTTGAGGCAATTTTATCGTAGGGTTTGATTGGTACTAAAGTCGGAGGGTGAAATAAATTGTATCGAATATTCGATGTTCGACGACTAATAAGGAGAAACAGTGAATATCGCAGAATGAACAAACAATTCGTTTGTAAATTATAAGGTAACGATACGTGGGTTAAACGAATTTTGTGAATATTTCAGCACATACTTTGTTATTCTACGCCGAAAACCGAACCCTCAGAGTTTGATGATGAAGGCACTTGAACTAAAATATTTACACTAAGGAATCCCTGACATACAATTTCTATCTAGTTTGAGTACAAATACATGATGGTTAATTGTAAGGACATAATGTAAAAATAAAGTAAAACATTAAATAAAATATGCTTTATTTTTATTTACTTTTAAGTGCTCGTTTAAATGACTTTTGAAAAAATATGTATTTTGTACAGAATAGATAAATCTTTACATCCATACATTCATATAAATAAAATTGAACTATAGGTTTATAATGTCCAAAAATGCGTTTTTTTCAAGTGATTATTATCTATTTGTACATACTGGAGCAGCGTGGTGGAGTAGGTCTTCTCAATGTTTTTTTTTTTATGGAATTAAGGTAGCAAACGAGCATGCAGCACCACCCTTCCGCTGCCGCCCATGGCAATTGTGACCGACTTAGAACAAGATCCAATTTAGGTGGTTAGTGGAGAGAGCCGTGTTCATTAGTGGGTCTTTAATGGTTGTAGCCAAATATTGTTTGATTTTAAAAGTAAAAGCAGATCGAAGAAAATATTTAAATTGGTCAGTAAAAAAACGTAATATATCCCGACGATTCTGCATGTGGATAAATCTTTAATGCACGCTTCGCCCGCGGACGAAATGTGAGTGTCAGATATTGTGGAAAGTCAAAATATACGGGGAGTCATGCCATGGTCCGAGTACGCGGTCAATTTATTGTCTCTATCGCGGGGCTTTAAGCAATAAAGTGATTTAAATAGGTTACGTCGTGAATTTGTGCGCCTAGGTCACTGTTTGTGGTTTTGTTAAAGCGAACGAAACGTATTTCACAAAGTTATGTCCTTTTTATAAAGCCTACGTCGGAATAAAGTAAGATAAATTGGTTTCATGTGTAGATCATTTTATTCCTAAATAAAAGTTATACCTAACTGTCTATAGTGTCATATACTTTAAAATATTTATTTTTGCTTTGGTGAAGGAATACATCATGACGAAACCTTCACACGTAATTCTCTGAAATATTCTCAATGTTCAGCGTGGTGGAGTATGCTCTAGGCCTCCTCAATATAATGAGGAGAGACCTGTGCTCAGTAGTGGGCCATTAATGGGTTGTAGCCACATTCTCACATTCTCAATGTTGCCAATATGTTGTGGACCAAAAAGGTCAACTTTACCTTACAGCCCGCATATCACAGGGCGGGATCGGGATCCAGCAGTGGGAAAGAATTCCAATGATGAAAGAACAAAGTCTGTGTTACGTACCTAATATTAATTTGACAAAAGCAATAATTCATTTTGGGTTTATGATCATGTAATCATAGTCGTTACTTTTGAGGCTCGCAACTTTCTTCGAGGTAATTAGGTTTTACAAAATGGCCCCGAAGGGACATAAAAGTGAAATATTAGTCATTATGGTAGGGACGCCGTTATTGTCGCGATACCATCCCGGACATTTGGAATAGCCCGTATTTTGCTACTGTAACAAATTGAAATAACGATTTTTTATCAACATAAACTGTTTTATTTATTTTTTGTGCTATTTATATTACTTGATTATTATTTGATTGACACATTTTGGGAAAAACTATCAATTGAAGGTATTTCCTGATTTCCTCATGCAATAAGTATCACAAAAATGATTTTAGAAAATTTTGTTTGAGTGTGATTATTCTTCCCGCTAATCTCTGAAACAGCCAAATGGATTTGATTAGTTTTGACTTTCTTTAGTAGTATGATACCTACATATATAATACTGTAGTTAGCTTACGACTATTGTAGGTCTCCACAAATGGGAGCTGGAGCAGTATGGTGGGTAAAGAATGCTCTAGGCGTGTCATGAGGAGAGAGATGAATAATCCAGCCCTAACACCTTTTTCAATGGGCAGAATACGACTTAGACGTTTTTATAGCAACTTAAAGGTTAGTCACTAATTAACAAAAATTTAATTATCAGTCTTAATTTAATTTTCGTGATTTCTCAATCCATTTCGTCAATGATTTCAAATCATATAATAATATAATCATAAATATAATAATCATATTTGTAAAGACAAATCATTGATTTGTCTTTACTTTAAAGTGGATATTTGTAAAGACAAATAATTGATTTGTCTTTACAAATTTACAAATTTACTTTAAATTTGTAAAGACAAATCATTGATTTGTCTTTACAAATATCCACTTTGTTAGTTACAGTTACATAGGTCATATAAGTAAATAAGTAAAAAAAATATATTAGGTATAAAAATTTGTTTGAGCAAATAAAATTTCTTCTTTTCGTCCTCATTTTCTTCTTTAATTAGTGAATCATCTTTATACAACATGAATTTGATTTGTAAAACATCTCCATTTTTACATGTGTATTCTCTTCCCGTCGCGTCGTTGTCAGTAATATGGTCACTACATGTACCACACTTTCGCTTTTCATTACCAGTATATATAATACCTACTTTGTTATGTAGACATCTATGTCGACAAATTCATGCACCGCTATAACATCAACAAATAATAAGCACATCATTATGGTTACAAAATCGCGTGTAATCTATGTTATAGCGATTTAGTACCAAAGTGTCTATTGTTTCTATTAAATTACAGCGTTGCTCTACTCTTCTTTCTAATGCGACATGATGTAAGTTCTTTATTCCATCAGATACTTGATGATAACATAAGGTAAAAAGGAGCCAAGTCATTTTCATTTTACAACCAACAAAGTACCTAACAATTGAATACTTTATGACGATGAGATGAGAAACGTTATTCTTTTTTAGCAAATTTACTTGGATTAAGAATGCAGAGTCTGTATGTTGCACTTTTATGTGAGAAATGAGCTTTTTTGGGATACCAACGTGTTGCTTATATTTTGTTACGTTCGCCTAGCTATTTAGTAGTTCTACCTAACTAGTTCTTTAGCTCATTTATGGGCTCTCGCCGTACATAGGGAAAAGGTAGTTTCAAATACGAATTATTCGTTATTTTTAATATTTTATATGTTGAATATGGTTTATGAGATTAACTGCATACTGACAATATTGTTACGTGTCAGGAGTACTGGGTTCGAGAAAATCCCAAAATGTACCACAAAGACTTTATTGTACTCGTTGATACACAATTACACACTGTACACAGTACACACCACAACACTATACACGTAGGTACTCGTAAACACACTCGTCGAACACTGTATCGCTCGTAGAAATCACTTCACTTCGCACTGGTATCGCTCGTAGGTATCGCTGGTATCTTCCTGGTTTCGCTTCCGAAACTAGAATATCCGCACTTGACCGATCGCCCCTTTTTATACCACTCACGCACCATTCATGGCAATCGAGAATATTCCCGCGAAGTCCGGACCCGCGTCGAAATAAAGATTCGAGAACGTTCCTTGCAACCGACTTTCGCCCGTATGCCGTAATGGTCGAAGCGTCGTGCGTACTTTCGAGAAGGCTATTGTTCTATTGTTCGCATGGCATGTTTATGGCCCCTATTGTTTATTGTTTAGCGAGGTACGCCAGGGCTGTCACAATATGTATCAAAGTTATGAACTAATTTGGCTGAAATAATAAGTTATTATTATTACATACTTAGTAAATAATTACGACGTCCCCATTATTTTCTCTAAAGTGCTTTAGGAGAATCGACATGATGAAATATAGTAGTTTATATAGTCTAGATATCCCTAGTAAGAAATGGAACGAATTTTAAATCTATACATACATATAACCATAAATTAACAAAATTAAAGAAATATAATGTTTAACAATTATTTATAACACGTAATACCTACACTGTTTGCAACTAAACTTGGCCCCACACTAGCGCGCCTATCTTTCCGTCTATCTCATTATTGTACATGATTGCTACATTGTTTTTGTGATTTGATCTTTAGCGTTATTTGTGCTATTCTCTTTCTTGAAGCTTTCATTTTTATGATAACAAATATTTTATTGCGAAACATTACAGTTATTACATTTAAGTACCCTCTAGAAATTCTTTGGATTTGTTCTTGCGGAATTTTGATAAACATGAAGAAAATAACTTATTATTTTAGATCATTCTTTGAATTAATCATTATTATTATGTAGAATCAAAAATGAAATATGTACCATTATACTAACAAAACGTATTTCTTAATTTAAAGCTTTGTATTTTTGTGTATAAATACACCCTATTTTACTTAAATGATGATAATTGGAATTGTCACAAGAATGTGACTGTTAGGCTGGGGTCCTCTCTCATAAATTGAGGGGTAACAATGAGTGTTAATCAAAATCAGGAGTCAGTTCAGCATTTAGTTGATTTTGATATCAAGGTCTACATAGTTCTAAATGGCCGTAATGATGTTTGGCATGCGTGAAAAGTAAAATAATAAATTTAAAGTGCGTCAACAGCTTCAAAAGCTCCAATATCACTTGACAATAACAGTTTAAATCAATACATTAAAACAATGGATAGGTTGTGTGCATAATAGATACGGTACCCGACAAGAAATAATGCACATCGGTATTCGGGAAGAGATAATCGGTTAGTTACGGCTTTGTAGAGCGTTGTCTCTCTCGCACATTGCACTAAAAATGCAATATCTATTAAGAGCTGCTAAAGCACCCTATCAAGTACTTTTATAATAGTAATATTGATGTTCCATTGGAGGTTTTAACAACTCTTTATATTTATTTATGAGTGAACGCGACCGTCTTCCACCGAATTCGAAAGAAAAGTGACAAGTCAATTGTAAGGACTGTTTAGTAAGGACAACGCTCTACAAAGCCAAACTAACCGATTATCTCTTTCTGAATACCGATGTGCATTATTTCTTTTTTTTTTTTTATGGAATTAAGATAGCAAACGAGCATGCAGTACCACCCTTCCCCTGCCGCCCATAACAACTGTGACCGACCTAGAACTAGACTCAAAGGGACTAGGATGGTTAGTCCAGTTAGTTGATATTGTAAGTTTAGTATGAATCTCTATCTAATTCGGTACTGTACAATTGGGGTAGTACCTAAGTAAAATTTGGCTGTCCCACTTGTCACATCCAAGTGACATATTCACTTATTTAAGGGCCGCCACATACAGTCGGAATTTTCCGAAACGGAATCCCGAATAGGGTTGCAAACTTGCAACGATATATCGGAAAACCGATAATATCGAAGAGGACACATCGATATTTTTATCGATATTTGCGTTATAACGATATGATAATATCGATATCATATCCGAAGAAAAAAATCGATAATTCACGACCTTAGATAAGGCTGTATGGGCTTTGAACATTAGCCTTTTCTTACGATATAATATTATCGGTTTTCTTATAATATTATCGGTTTTCCGATATATCGTTGCAAGGTTGCAACCCTATTCGGGATTCCGTTTCGGAATTCCGACTGTATGTGGCCGCCCTAATTGTATCATAGACGAGCCGCCTAATCTGCAATGTCAGGCCGCTAATGCAATGTCAGCCCTAAATGTGAATACACAAGGTATAAAAAGCCCATACACATCACAATACCCTCGTCTAAGAATACCAGCCTTAACTTCAGGTCAAACTATCTAATAGAATACGCGAAGAGAAAACTTTGTTTGCTTTATAAGACTTACATATTATGTGGTGTAATTTAACTTTTTAAGGTGTAAAAATCTGCATTTTATATTTGTGTAAAAAACTTTTTTATTAACGAAAATAAGTAAGTACTCATAATTTCTGATATGACCCTTTAACATAATGAATTACAGTAGAACTTCGATTGCAGTGCAATAGTAACAAGTCATTACTATTATTCAAAGTCAATACGAACAACTAGTTAGAACCGAACAAATAAATTTAAAACAAGTAGGTAACGAGTTCCACATCCGGTTGACTTTCCTACAAAACCAACTTCGGGACTGTTGATTTAACAAAAGCAATTACTTCGCATCAGTGACTTGTGCCTGGGGCCTTCTGACTATTCTTTAGCATGACAGACACCACTCTAGATTAATTAGTCTCATTTATTAATGGAGGGTAAGTGGCATCCGTGCCTTGTACCGAACACAGGACGTGCCTTGACGTAAAATATCGTTACGCTATTCTCGCCCTTATGTATCAGTATTACTGTCGCTTCTAGTTCGAAGCGTTAATGGAATTGGATGTGTGATGTGCGAGGAATGTGCCTACAGTGTAAATTTATATGCATGGATCTGTTACGATACTGCAGTTCATAGGTAACGTTTGAAGGTAAGTTTTGTAGTCTGTGGCAGCTAATAAACCACGTGGCGTATAACAATGAGTGTTCCAACGTGCAATAACAGCTTTCATTAGGGGAACGCAGCACGCTTATAAACTTGGAGGCTGTTTATTCTAAGTCGAATCTAATATGAGCTGGTAACGCGGTGATTATTACGTGCGGCACATTAGCGATGCTTCTACGAAGATTGAATACTGTTGGTAATGGTTACAATGTACGAGTAAATTGTATGATTGTATTACTTATGTCACCGTGAAATAATTTGAGAAACTGAGAAGATATTCTGCGTTGCTTAAGAACGTATAAATTAATCTAGATAGTAATTCACTGAAAATAGCGCGGATGGCAGCGATCAAGGTTTGTGTCTGAATATGGGTCTTGAGATAAACATTTTTATAGTCGTTATCGAACTCGACCGGACTATAAAAATGGATTATATTTTAATGGCAACCCACACTAATGCCAGCTTTCCGCCTCAGTGATTAAGGTTCATTGTTGATTGACGGCGAGAACTTAAAATTCCTTAAGTAGATTTTGCAAACAGGCTACATAATTATATGTAACATGAAAGTGTAGCAGTTCCATGGCAGTTCTTTGCGATTCAATAATAAGTTATCGATGTATTATGTTAAGGTCGTGGATGTTATACATTAATATACCTCACTGAGTTTTTACTATTAGGGAATGTGGATTAAAATTTTCTACACTTCAATTTTTATCATATTAATTCACATACAAATACTACTATTTCGTCTACTTACATTATTTCAATACACATAATCAAATGGATCAAAACTTCTTTCTGCAAACCATTTTCAATTTGGTATACAGTAGATCTTTTATTAACTATTATGTGATATTACCTATTCAAAAGACAGTAAAAATATACCTAATACTTATAAATAACAGGAAAATACCTGCGACACCAAAAAAATAATAACTTCGTGTATGAAAAATTCTGCGAACGCAGACTGGCATATAAATTGTGTGACCCATTCGGAAGGGGAGTATTCATAATTCCATTTTCATTGAGACAAATATTCATATTAAGGGGATATTAGGTAAGTGCGTGCCTGGGTTGTAGAGGGCAGCACTTGCAAGTGAAAATTTCTAATTCAATTATGCGTAGAATATAATGTACTTTCAGAGTTATGAAACGGTATTTGCATGTAAATGTGGTGCATGTGGAGAATATGAGGAAGAAATTCAGGTTTATTTTTTGCATTGAATTCAGAAGGGTGGTACAACTGCTACCAATGCTGTACTTAAATTCCCTTTGTATACCCAAATTACAAAGGGTTTATACATTGTTTTATGTTCATATTGTTATTAAAATAAATGTTGCAACTCCACCACAATATTTTTGTTCTTACATTAAAAATTCTATTTTGTGTTAGTTAGATAAAAATCAAATACTGGTCGTTAATGGTTTTTTTTATAAAATAGCATGGTTAATAACAAAGCATCTAAAATGAAACGGTAAGAAATAAATCATTTCGTAATTTTTGTCTTTTTGACTTAGTCTTTTATTTATACCCAGATCAGTAGTTCTTTTTTGTAAATTGGTTTTTCTTTAATAAATATAAGATCAACTGCTTTAAATAATACAAGTACCATTAATACATTTAAAACCTATTTTTAATATTTGCTACTTGAAGAAACAGTTCTGACATTCAAAAAAATACGCATAGATATAGTAGGTACAAATATTTCAAATCTTCGAAGGTTTCTGTTTTTTCATAACAAGTTCGGAATTGTAAAAACCTTTTCTTTAATAACAGTTAACGATCCACGACCTTTACATTGTTTTACCTTTTCTGCATAACGATACTTTAATGCTGTCTACATTCAAATATTCATTTTGCAAACTACGTCACGCCTTACAAACGTGTCGTGTATGAATTGAGGAGCCCCTGAATAAGTTCAATGGCATAGAGTACAGTCGTGACAAGCAAGGGTAATAGTAAATGTGAAATAGTGACCATAAGCTCGCACGATCTTACACGAAAACAAGGGGATATGCGCATTGTGTCCTCTAAAGGAGTCGTCTCTTAGTAATACTATTCAGGCGATAGCGTTTGTCCTCAATAAAATATGAATATTATTTTTTATATTATTTAACACAGGAGTTTTCTAATAATCCCCGATAGTAGATATGTTTAAAGCATAACAAGTTATCAAGACTAAGAGAAGATATTGATGTCATGTCATAATTATATTGAATTACTAACTGTTGTTCGCATCGTGGCCCGTATGGAAGAAGTTTTGACTAATTTTCAAACAAACTTTCATCCCCACGTTAAGGGGTTGGCTTACCACAATTTGGATGAAAACGTTGAACCAGGTGTTTCATTATTTGTCAAAATACTTCTTCAGACTAATCTTTAGGTATATTGTCTACTTTAAAATCGACGAACTCTACAAACAAACTCCTAGACCTTTATTTTACTTGGAATACTACAAAATCCACTATTACTATCTACCTATAAACAACGCTTCAAAAATCCTGATTACAGGTTTTACAAAAAGAATACGTAAAAAAATAAAATACTCAATAAATAAATAAATAAAATAAATGTCTTATGCTCCACTCTTTGTTCTTCACTTCTTTGGTTGTCTGGAAGAGATCGCTATGTAGCGATAAGACCGCCTTTTTACTTTGTAATGGTTTGTTTTTACTATTGTATCATTTATATATATTGTACCTTTTCATGGTGTACAAAAAGAACTAAATAAATAAATAATCCAGGAGAAAATTAACTCCAGCACTCTTTGCACGACCGGCAAGTTGAACACCAAAGGCTCTCACCAAATATCTGTGTCTTAAGAACATTACATACTTGTTATGAGATGGACACGGCACCCTCTTTGTAACCGATAACAAATAGTGATTCTGTTTATAAGCGTAAAAATCCTTCCGCAGACACAGATAAAGCATTTCCTGTCTGTAAAGAGCTATTTATCCTGTAATCTAAATCATCCTGCTTTGATTGTGGTGCAATTCTTAAAAAAAATAAGATTTTTTAAACTAACGAGCATCACGTGAATATTAAAGAATAATAATAATATTATAGAATATTATAGAATAATATTCACGTGATTAATAGAATTCATTTGCCTTGTTTCTAGGTTTAATACTTACAATCTAGTTACCTACTGTAATAAAAACTACTTAAATCACGTGAAGGATAATAAATAATCGCTTACAGCTTACACTAAAATTCCCTGTTGTCGCGGTTGGCATGAACACAAAAATAAGGCACCACAAATGCCCTAGATACACTTAAAGCTATGTTAGTAAACTAGCGTTAGTAAGCTTGTCGGCTAGTAACTCTGGCTTCGTGTACAAAGAACTAGCTTATTTTCTAGGTTAGTAAACTAGTGAGATTGTAGCAGTGATAACCTACTGGTTAAGAATTCGGCCGCCTATTCGGAGGGTACGGGTTCGAATCCCAGGGCACGCACCTCTGACTTTTCGGAGCTATGTTTGGTTTTAGGCATTTAATGTCACTTGCTACGAACGGTGAAGGAAACATCGTGGGGAAACCTGCATGCCGGAGAGTTCGGAATGTCAAAGGTGTGTGCAGTCCGCCAATCCTGCTCATTCTGGGAAGAGACCCGTGCCTAATAGTGGGCCATGATGGGTTGAGATGACGATGAAACGAGTAAGAAAGTAACTAAAGCATAAATATAAGTAAAACAAGTAGGTTATCTTTAAGTTAAAGTAACAATTCAGCTTGTATGTGAAAATAATGCCATGTATCTCGTCATGTATGCAAAAAAAATATTTTTATTGGAGTAAGGATGATAGGTGTTTGTATGTGTGCGTAACACAGTGCATACGCGCATGACGCGCACACAGCCACGCTTCAGAACCAACTAGTGCAAAATATAACCTGCATGTTAAAATTTTGGAGACCTGAGTCCTGATCTGGGTGAATGGTTGGGTGTATATTTTTGTGTTGTCCACAGCACCCACGGCATAGGGAATCCTAGTGTGAGGCTATGAGTATGTAGTATTATTTTTTTGATAATGTATCGAATACTGAAACAACTGAGGATTTCAGAAGTCATTTCTAGTCAAAAAGCCATCTACGTTATATAGGACGGTATATCCTCATTCTGAAGTCATTACACGAAATAGTATCACCGTAGGAGCTCCCGAGGGGAAGGGAGTGACTTTGAGGCTGTTTGTTTATCCACTCCCATATATATTGCGGTTAATTAAGTTTTTGTGCGGTGTCGGATTAGTTCCAGTAGGGGTGTGAAATGGAACGCTAATGGGATGATAATATTTTCTTATTACTTTATGTGATCCTTGTTTATATTTATCTACTTCAGCTACTATGTGCGGGTTACTTTGAGGTGCTTTTAATTTTTTTTATGATGATTAATAAAGAATACAAAAAAATTATGAAATCTATGTTTATCAACACAAACTCATAATAAAAATAACATAGTGAAGGAATTTAAAACAAACAATTTAAAAAAGTGCTTAAGATTAAGTTAGAACAAAATGGAATGCGTATGCATATAAAAATCATAATAAAATTAATTTAGTTGTATTTATTATCTAACATCAAAATATCCATTACAACGTAGGTATAACTTGTAGATCAGTGGGTGATAAATTTATAGTCAGTTTAATAAACAAAATTAACTGTGATCTTTCGTTTGGAAGCTAAATTATCAAAACATCGTACTACTGACGCAATTATAAGATTTGAAGTAACAGATTGAACATCAAACGCTTGTTAATTAAACCTTTGAAGGTCCATAGATGGCTTACGAAGTAAAACTGAAATATTTACTTACAGCGTGATATTTTAATTGACTACACGAAAATTTTCTTCTGCTTTGAAGCAATGTTATCATGATAAATACCGTTCAAATACGCACTTCAATGAAGTAATAAGAAATCAGTAATTACGATTGGTAATTGCTATTGCTTTAAGGTAATTAACTTGCCATGGTAACGTTTTAGAATATTTTGTAACACTAAAATTTCATTTGGTGACTTTGCTTTTGTAAGCAGGCAATAACAGGGCAATAACAAAGTTTCTTATACTATTTTTAACACGTTTATATTAGTTTGAGCTGTAAAATATCAACCTACATGTAACATAGTTTTTAGCGTAATTTCCACCAATTTCAAGAAGCCTGTTTAGTTTGATTTTACACAGAGGTCCAGATCCGATGACTATATGCCATCATATGAAACGCATGACCGGATACTGCGCCCAGGATTGGCTCAAGACAAGGGAATTCCTCCACGGTTATTTTATTGCTTTTTATCATCTTGTGTTTAATATTTAATCCATTTATCTTTATAAAAAGCAGTTTATCTATATTTTTTTAAATAAATAAATAACGCTACACACTCACAGCCCCACACTTGGATTCCCTGTGTCGTGGGTCATCACACTAGACAAGGACACACACCCAGGCCGAGAACGGAAATTTAAACTCATCATTCAAATCTCCGCCTTGCTGGGAATCGAACCCAGGACCCTCGGAATAGCGTTCCGGCGTGTTAACCATTGCGCCATCCGGGTTGTCTATATATTCAAAAAATTCATTATTTAATTCAAAAACATTCTGATAAAATTATTAGAAGCATCAAAACTTTGCCAGAACTAATGTCTGAACTTCAAACATAACAAAGAGTACTGAAATAAGTCCCAGCGCAGTTTTGCTTCTACACATCCGGGAATTACACTTGCGATACGAATGAGTTTTATTATTTTAGTTTATGGTAAACTTTTGCTGCATTTAACTAAAAATGCGATAAACAAAATTATGGCGCAGCTGAGTTAGCTTACATAATACTTATATAAGTTATTATTATAAAATTTTTGTATAATATACAAAAATCATAATATTATTATGATCGACGCCGCGAGGTTTTGAAACTGAGGGTGATTCCAATGATATTACAATGCTTTAATACCACCCAATGATCCAACTGATTTGATCAAGATAAATAATAATAATATATCGGGTTGAACTCAATTATGACACTTCGAAGTAGGTAAGTGAGTAACTCTTAGAACATACAGCTAAAGCAGAGTACCTACCTACAACATTTTCTACTACGCTGCTCCAGTGTTTTGTGGAAGCGTTACTAGCCCAACTCCAATTTGGAAAGTTTTGTATACCACCCGATGGCTACCAACATGGCTTAGTGACTGTTATCTTATATGATGACACATTTTATTATTTAATGTAACCGTGAAAGTAGAGATATGTGTCATACCGGCGATAGTACAATAATTAAACGAACTGATTTGATCATGAAGATGAACAGTGAAATTCCTATACCAATAAATCTCGAGGGTGCTGTTGGGAACAGCATTGCAGTTGCAGCCCTATTGGAAATCGGAATATTTTTTATAGGTATTTATATATATACCTTCATACTTTAACGCCTAATAATGTTTAATGTCGTGAGAATGAAAAATTGGAGCCTAATTGTAGTCAAAGTGTGTGCAAAGATTTTATACTTAATATATATACGATGCTTTGATATGAGTACATAATATATATAATACTTAATAAATACTTCAAAATATCACGATGCTTAAAATATATACGATTTCAATGAATACCTTTGAACTAAAAGAGAGTGATCTCATCTATATCTTTAAGAATCATACTTGTACAAGATTCAAATCTGTTAGCATCTAACAGCCCGCGGCATTCTGAATTTTATTAAAACTTCGCCCCTTTGAGATAAGTTCTGTTTCATAGAAACCAACGGCGAATGGGGAGACTCCTCCCTACAATTAATGCCACCATTTACGAAAATTTTATTTCATCCACGAATGCGAAATCCCGTTATTTGATTATTAATAAAATGAGTTTTATTTTGCTGGCCATTTGCATAATTGTTTCATTTTCACTTCAGCCCACTGGATTCGATAAAGTCCACGCTGAAATCTTTTAGGAAGAAATTAAACTTGAATTTACTGAATTTGCTACAGCGGCACGTTTTTAGTGCTTTCACACGGAAAATTGCTTTTTTGTAATCCGACAGATGGAAAGATTGCAGTTGATATTATCATTATGATTGCTTTATGGAAAGCGCTAAGTATTTGATTTAATGAGAGTCTCTAATAACATTGAATATATTTACCTACATTTAAAATTTTATTGTAGTGAGGATTCGAAACCTACACAGTACCGGAACATTATACTCATTATAGTCACTCGTACTGGCAAACTATTCAATCTATACATAGACGTCTATCCACATCTGTGTCTGTCACAAGATTGATAAAGACAACTATCCCCTCCACTTATGAGAACATGAGAAAATGTTGCGTCTATATACTATTTATGGTACTTAAATTGCAGTTGCTGTTTCAGTAAAGTCCATAGTTAATCGTTTGCTATTCGAAGGAAATTATTCAGTGCCTCTATTATGAGTTTTTAATACTATAGTTTACTATACACGCTAGCGATTATCGTTTAGAATTTGTATGAGAATCCGTACAGCGCCTCTAGCGGTTACGATACTGAACTACAATTCTCATACAAATTCTAAACGTCAACTGCAATAGTAACGTCCTTTACGTTTACTACAACAACTCATAATAGAGGCACAGTTCTAATTTTAATGTAGCTCTCTACAATAGAACATTACACTGTTTTAACAGAAATAGCTGGAATATGCAAATGAGTACAAGCAATAATTTCTAAGCAAACAGTAATGGACGGTTTAAGTTTTATGGCCAAGTTTCAACACGAGTGCGGAACGAAAAGGACAGGGCGTATTTTGTAACTGGACCACCTGAGACAGTCAGCTATCTCTGAGATCTAAAGTGGTCTAAGCTGTAGAGTTATTTGCAAGTCCGGCTACTATGTCTTGGCAAAGGTAGTGCTAAAATAGGCTTTAGTCACCGGGAATTTTGTCATACGTTAAAGATGGTTTGATGGAAGAATGTTGCGTAAACTTTACCTTCGCTTTTGTGTTTAGTATCTAAATGTTTTATTTTCAAAAGTGACCGGGTACTCACGATTTTGTTGTGACCGTGATGGACGACAGATTGTGATCTCATTGGTGCTGAAATGGCGAAATATTGGTTAGGTAACAATCTAAATATTTAAATATAATTATGTATGTATATAACTCAAAGGTGACTGACTGACATAGTGATATATCAACGCACAAGCCAAATCACTGGACGAATCGAGCTGTAATTTGGTATGCAGGTAGATGTTATGACGTAGGCATCCGCTAAGAAAGGATTTTTCAAAATTCATCCCCAAAAGGGTTGAAATAGGGGGGTGAAGTTTAAACGAATTCCACGCGGGCGAAGCCGCGGGCGGAAGCTAGTATTCAATATGCGAGTAGCCGTTTTCATTTAATATGGCAAGTGGCCGTCATTCTGTAACTTTAATCATATTTTTTCTTTTTGTTTTCATTACTGATACAGTTTTTAACTTAGGACTAATATCAAAACTCGTTGATAGAGCAGTATCTACTTATTTGGACAGGTGTAAAGTGTCGGGACAGTTAAAACTTTTGAAGCTTTATCTGTCCCGGATCTCCCTTTTCCTAATCTGCCTGTCTAACTGTTTCAATTTTAAAATAAAAAAAAGGTTATAACTGTGTTGTAATTCGTATGCTTTCTGCTATCCAACAAAAAAATCAAATTCATTTTCACTTTATAATCCAAAAATTAAAGAGTTTGCTCATAAACTCTTATAACAAATTTTATTGTAACAAGAATATATTCTTGCTATCGTAAATAATTGTTGTAACTAAAGTATAAAATACCAAAGACAATAATTAAGGATTGTTAAACTAGGAGCTATTTAATTTAAAATTAATAATAGTTTGTAACTTCGCAACCCACCTGAGACTAAGCAATGCCAATAATCTAAAGTTAGCGAGCAGAGTGGTGCTATTTTCATCGGGTATAGCAATATCTCAAACAAGAATACTTGTAGACGGTGTTCTAAGGAGCGGTCTGCGTGACACTCGCTTTGATTTGTCACCCATTACGAATTGTTTCCAACTTCGGAACCAATTTGATGTACAGACTTTGATGCCAAATTACGAACAGTGAGGTCTTTATGTATTGGTATCTTATTGATCTTTCGGAGTTCGTTAAGCTTATTAATCTGGTTTAAATGCTCGTTACAACAATGTTTTTTTACTTACGTATTTGCCTAAAGAAATAAATCAGGAATAGCCTAATTGATTGTCAATCAATTAGGATTGATCAATGATTGTGGACTTATTAGGATGATCTAGATTACTTAACCTACTTTCCCACATGGTCCTTTCTTTCTTTATTGATTCTGCTTTCTTGGTCAATAACAAATCGGTGAAGCCTCAGTTACATCTCACTAATATCTATGAGAGATAGTGACTATTCATCGTCAGGTAGGTCGTCAGTTCTGTTATTTTATAACATTTATTTATTTTCAACTGTTTTATTGCTTTATTGATAATATCTCATCATCATAATCCTTTGTCTATACCTACACTGCTGGACTGGCCTCTCTTAGAGCGTACCACAATACTCATTCATGTTACAGGTTAGAATTATTGTGCCATACCGATCGTCACTTCACAAAAAGGATCCTCTTTGAGTTATTTCAATAACGGATCGAATTTACTTAGGATGTTGTGTAATATATTCATATATTGATGTGTGTATATGTTCATCAGCTTTGGTTTCTTTCCACTTGTAAGGAATACAGACATATCTTTGAGAATATTATGGAATCTTCTAGTTTGTGGGATTTCGCGTGTTGTTTTCCTTCACTAAAGCAAGTGATAAACAATTTCTTATAGATAAAGTTTTAGTGTTAGAAGTGAGTGGAGGATTTGCTCCCAGGACTTTGTTTGGGAGTCCAACGTTCAAAACATTGGAGGGTACCTACTGTCAGAGATGGGCATAATTTAATCATGATTTCAGATTACGGTTACCTTTGGCGGCACAGAAACGCCCCCGCCAAGAACGCCCTAAGTTTTTCTCTCGAAAGACCCTCGCGAGGTGATCTATGATACAATTGTACTTAATCTGATATCATGATTACATTTTGTCCATCTCCGTGTACCACGATATGTAGTTACCTAATGTAGTGAAATGTGGCGTTCATCAAATAAATTTTGTTAATAGCAAAGACGATCTAACGCTGACCTTTTCATCGAAATGTCTGTAAAATTAACTTACATGAATGTGGCACACGATATCAAATGTTTCTAGGAATAAAACCCAATAGTTTCTAGTGGTGTCTGTAATACCTGACCTTTCCGTGAATAGTCAAGTTAATAAATATCGTTTGAACATTTATTGTTTTGGTCGTACGTACATATATGTATATCTATGGATTTTGTATATTTTATGATGAAATTTCCGAAATTATGGGAAGCAAATCTGCCAGGCAAGCAAACTTGATAGGTTTGTTTCCGGATGGTTTGTGGTTACCGTCTCCCGAGGATATTGGTAACCAATATATCCAAGGCATCACCGACACGTCTATGAAAGAAAGAAAAGAAAAAAGTACTAACTCTCAAGGTCCCAGACCATGATGAGTCATTTTGCAGTTGACTCGAGCATATATAATATTGTACCAGTAGTATTACTGAGATTATTGGTATCGAGATATTGCCAATGGACAAGGACTATGCAATGGACCAACCAAATGAAGTCTGCGTTGGGCGGCCTATTGCATGAATGCGCCAAACTGATGACCAACAGAACAAAATAGCAAGACATCTCCAAAGAATGCAACTTGCATAAACACTACCGCTCTGTCAAGAACGAAACGATTGAAAAGAGAGGGAAAGAGAAAGAATTTTGGCAACAATTTGTACCCAAAGTTCTTCAGGTTTCAGCCTGTTTTATTCGCTTATTAATTAAGGAGATGAACCTTTCAACGAACAAATCCGACAAACTGTTCCCTATTTTCTTAACCAGTCTCGTTTTCGACGCAAACTACTTTCATGTCTAGAAATAGAAAACTATGTATTTAATTTTAAATGGTTCACACCCAACTCTTCTACTCTCATACGAATAAAAATAACAATCATTGTAAAACCACGGAATACCAACTCCCATTATACGTGTTTTGTACCGCACAGAATAACCACGCATCTTATTATAAGCAAGTCACCTTCTTCATTACCGTTGGCCAGGCCGCACTTCGTTATGAACCGAACACGACGGTGGAATTGAATCGCATTCACGTTTAATAGCCAGTAAACAGCGCTCCACTTCTATATTATCTGTCTGGGACCTTCTGAAATAATTAACGTTTAAAGAGATGTTTATACCACCCAGAAAAGGAAACTTCGGTGTGTAGCAGTGATAACAAAATGATTCGAAATTTGGACTCTTGAGCAGGGGTCGCTGGGTTTGAATCTAACGCATCATGTGCGTATTGAAATTTAATTAATACATTTTTACTTCGTATAGTTAAGCGCCCTTACTTTATATCTAATTGTTTCGGTGAAAGATCGTGGAGAACGTGCATACGGGACACTTCTCCATAAAATTCTGGGAAATGATGTACCTACTATAGATTTTTTAAAATTTTCTCGATAAAAAGGATTTTTTGTTGTTGTTAAAATTATAAATATTTAAATTTACTGTCATTTCGTGCAAAAATATCAAAATATTAGTTACCAATTTAATCACAGGATAGTAGGCAAACGATTATTAAAAACACTACTTATTCTTCATACTTATAACAAAAAAAAAACGCTCAAACACTAGGATTCATTATATTTATACCCCCGACCCGAGAGCATACATTAATTTGTCACATACATAGGTAATATCAAACTCCCAAAACTATCCATTGCACAGATAAGTCCTCATTACTATTACTTATCTTCACACACATTTACTAAAGCACATTTTCGTAGCAACAGCTCTATATAGATCCTCATCATTAAACCAGCAAGGCGGAATGCAGCTAGGTTGTTAACCTGTCCCGCGTTTACATCTGATACCCGATACGCCAGTATCTTTGTCTATCTGCTACCTAACTAATGCCCTCGATATTATAATGAGAACTGATAAAACATGGTGACGCAAGAACTAATACTCCCACATTGAAGGTGAAACGACATAACAAGGTATAATGTCTATACTATAGAAGTATAATGTCTATACTATATTCCGCTCTATAGACTCTATAGACTCTATAGACTCTATAGAGCGGAATATAGGACTTAAGGTTCAATTGCGTTCTTTCACCAGTTATTTAGTTTTGATTAACACAATTTTTATTATAAATGGTCATTTTACTCCCAAATAATCTATATTAAATAGTTTCTTCTTTTTGTTTCTTTGGTCTAGCTTTAGTGTTAATTAATCAAATTACAACATTTGAATTTGGAATGTAAGTAAGCCGACAAAAAAAATAGCAGAGTTGTTTACTTTTCAAATACAAACATAGGTTAAAATATACAACTATGTATGGGCATGAGTAACACCATAGGCGTCATATGTGCTTCGATAACCAAACCATTACCTAAGCAAACATGAGTAATATTTAGATTTTTAATTATTAACCAATTCAAACCACAATCATGCCAGCGAAAGGTTAATTTATTGAGGATACATAGACACCTCTAACGAATTACTGACTAATGAAATTAGTCACACGTGACCAAATTGTCACCAATATTCTGCGAAATCTCAGCGAGTTGTTGTATATCCGGCTTGATACTACAAGAACATTCCGTGTTTTACTTGGAACTCAAATAAACTTAAAACATCAAAGCTTTCAGTTTACAGCTTGTGGTAAATGGTATTTAACCAAACGGTTTAAAGTTTAAATTACAAACACAAAATTACGAACTAACATCTCTTTACTTTTAATGGACTCTCTCGTCTATACATTTTGCGCATGAATCGCAATTATAGCATCAATGAAACGTTAAGTATTTTTTAAATTCAATTAACTCGTTTATGATTTCATTCTTAAGGTTATGGTTTTCTTATGACGGAACCGTAAAAGAATACCTACTTGAAAGTTTTAACGACGAGCTTACTCGTAATATTTATTACATTGCTTCGTAGCATAATTTTCAGTGCAAGTGACAGTTAATTGTGTAACAGACTTGTTTTAATACCATTGACTACATACAAGAAATTATACAAGTATTAAGGTTCATAAAGTTTATGTAATATTATTACAATTAATAAAAGGATAACAAAATTTGTCCAATAAATTAAACGAACGTCAAACAATTACTGAATTAATAAGAAATAATAATTAAATGACAAAGTTTCAGTGTACATACACCTTTACGAGCATAATCAACTCGTTAAATCTACTTCATTTTGCCGCGCATAAACAAAATTTACCTCATTACACTAAAACCGAGCATAGTTCTTTCACACGAACCGAATCAAGTTCTTTATTTACCCCATAAATACCTTCATTGCCCTGACCATTGAACGGAAGCAAATAAAGCGTAGAAGCTTAAACTTTTAATCAAAAGGGAGGGCAATTAGACACGGTCTGTGAATATGTTAATTAATCCATGGGTTAATTCTTCAAAACACCATTGTTCTCGGCCGTAAAAATCGCTTTTCTCTTTAGAAGCACTTGTATGGTATAAACTTAAAGGATAAGAGGTCCTTATAAATGGTGTTTTGCCTTTCATTCGCAGGCTATTCAACGGTTTAGTGGGTACTTCTAATTAATAATCCAGTGAAAACAACACAGTGTCAGATTTGAGATAATTTATATCAGTTCATAGTTGATAATATTTTTAAAAATTATATAAATTCGATTTTTAGTTTAGGATTTTACATTAAACAATAACAAATATTTCCGATATTAAAATTTGTTATGTATTACATTAGAAGAATGTAAAATAAAGTAATAAATTGATCATTAAACTTCAATTAAAATCCAAGTGACTTTGTACGGAAGAACGTTTAAAAAAATAACGAAACTACCTTAATATTTTTGTGTTTTATCATAAAAGAATGCAATAAACTATGCCGTAATGTAGGGTTAGTTAATAAAGTGTCCTTAACAGCTTAACACGTATAGTCCGTAACACAGAAAGAAGCCCGTAAAACACAAGGATTCTGTATTTCTCTTTATTAGAGGAGAAGAACTATAATAAATCCTTACTAATATTATAAATGTGAAAGTGTGTTTGTTTGTTTGTTTGTTTGTTTGTTTGTTTGTTTGTTTGTGACGCTTTCACGTCGCAACAAAGCTATTATATGGTAAGGTTTATGTGTGTGGGGATAGTTAGGAGGGTGGAGAGTGACGTAGGCTACTTTTTACCGCGAAAAAACATCCCATTCCCATGGGAAGATCGATGTTTTGTTAGTTGCTAGATATTTATTTTCGGAGTTGTTAATAGATGGCGTTAATTTGCAAGTTCTGAATTACGCTATGAAATACTACATGTAATTTACTAAAGTCATAGGCAAATGTAATAGGCTACTTTAGCTCTGCCTCGAGAACTCCCCGCTCCGGCTGTATTCAGTGTACCGCCCGCCCGCTGGCACTATCCTGTTGGCTGATGTCCGCAAGTTGCTGGACTCGCCGACACCGGTGGTGGGCGCGGGCGACTGGAACTGCATCCGGGGTGGAATAGCCTAGCTGCCAACAGAAGTAGAAGGCTACTTTTTGATGCCGCTGAACAGCACGGCTACACTGTCGAGGGTGTTGCACACCGTTACCGCGGCTCTGAATAAGAGAGAACGCGTGTGTGCAGTATTCCTCGACATGGAAAAGGCGTTCGACCGTGTTTGGCACGACGGCTTATTCTCTACAAGATCTCGCAGTCGTCGGCGCCCCGGAGTGCCGTTAAGGTGATCTCCAGTTTCCTCGAAAATAGAAGCTTCAGAGTAGTGGTTGAAGACGCCGAATCCACCGAGCGTCCGATCGCAGCCGGCGTCCCGCAAAGGAGTTGCCTGTCCCCGGTCTGCTACGCCTGCTACACCGACGACATCCTGGCGGCAGGGGGGGCGTCGCTTGCCCTGTATGCCGATGACGTGGCGTACATCACCACGTCGCTGAATAGAACCCACGCCATCGTCAAGATGCAGCGTGCGCTTGATGCCCTCCCCGAATGGCTTGCCGCGTGGAGACTGTCGGTGAATGTCGGGAAGACGCAGGCCGTGAACATAGGAGGATACCTCAACAGGCGGGACCCTACTCTGGAGCTTAACGGACAAGATATCCAATGGGCCCCACAGGCCAAATACCTGGGGGCAAAATCGACGGAAGACTTTCGATGAAGCCACAGGTTACGAAAGCCGTCGCGAATTCCAGAAGCGCGATGGCAGAAACCAGTGCTCTCCTCGAGCCTCCCTCTCGGACTGAAGCTCGGGGTCTACAAGACCTACATCAGATCCCGCAGGAACGCCGTCATCCAGAGGGACCTTCGAGTCGAGAGCCTGGACGACTTCATCGAGAGATTGGCACGCAACATGTTCGGGCGTGTCGACGCGTCGCGGTTCCCGCATCTGCAGGACCTGGCGCCGCTCCACTCCCGTCCACCGGACCGCTTGCTGACCGCTTGCCGACTTGCTGGTTGCGCGGGACGGGCCTATCACTGACTGATACTGGGGCTTCGTAAGTCGTCGCCCGGCGCTGATCGGCTCCTGCTGGGCTTCCCACCAGTGGGATTCACCCGGTAGGGCCTCGATCGCCTGGGCGGCGTGGAGATGAACCCCATCCCGTTTAAGACTCTGTGGCCTGTAAAAAGGCCGCCACTCACCGGACTTGACCTATTGGTTAACCACAGATGGACAACCAAGGGCCTTAGAGCCCAACCCAAGGACCGGCCCGTTTTAACGGGCCGCGAGAGACACCCCCAAAGGGGAACTAACTGTCCCGAGGGCTCCACACACCTCAGACAGGGTGGAGTGAAGAGAGCGAGTAGTAGGCTACTTTTTAGCCTAAATTCCTACGGGAGCGAGACCTACGCGGCTGTTACCTACGGGTCCCGAAGCGAAGCGCGGGCGGTTCTCTAGTAATAATAATAATTATAATAAAATAAAACTTCTAGTCTAAGCGGAGCTGGTCGCGGAATTATCACACCCAGGCATCCTTATCATTAACATAACATAACAAGTTGTGATTTTACACGTCGCTTGAACATTTCAAGGGGTAAATCACGTATCATAATAATTCTAATGGTATTAATAATAGGTAATTTAATTATTGCGAATCAGCTCGTATAAATCTAAAGCTTTCTTTAGTACCCTACACATAATATCAAACAGGAATGTAGTTCAGAAAATGTAAATGCAAGTTGCACCGGCACCAAACGTCCTTCAGTCGTTTATAGTCGTGACTGGATAGCAACGACAATACAACAATAGATATTAATTATGCATGGTAAGTACAACTAAATAATCTATTTGTCACCAAAATAATGCCAGTAGTGACATGAAGAGTGTGACAATTGTGACAGATAAGTGTTTACGATGCCTCATTTGTGTGTGCTACCCGTAATTTATCCTATTGTGGGTGTGAGAGCTATAATGTAAGATGAATTTTATTTGTGTGTTAAAAATCGGTTACTGCGTGAGTTAGGTAAAAGTTAAAGAACCTGTCTTAATTAAATGGAGAATGTTTAAGAAAACCTATTAAAAGAGATGATATTTTTTGGTAGTTCGTTCCATAAAATCAGTTTTATGGCTTTTTGGCGCTTTTTCTGTAAAAAAAGAATAATTTTTGTTTTTTTCTAAACATAAAAAAATAATGTAAATTTAAAGATTTCCCTCCAAATATTAATCGAGTATGTCAATAAGAATGGGTTCTCTAAAACAGCGCAAGGGTTCTCTAAAACAGCTCTAAACAGCGCATTATACCTATAATAATATAGTGTGTTTAATTAATACAGAAGGAACAATACCTAATGAGTTGCTAATGAACTAATTTAGAGGAATTATCCGCGTGATTACGTAAATGCATGCTTATCTTCTATTACAGTCGATGTATTTATTATACATTGATAACAGATCTTGATTAGGACATTGATGGATGTTAATGATTACAGAAGCATTTGTAATTTATTGTCACGACATGACATATGACGGAACGTTTTTAGGGTCTTGAGTTTGATTCTTAGCAACACGAATATATCAAAGATGAGTTAACATTTTTGGTGTTCTTCTCGTTGTGTTCCTCATGAAATCCACGTCACAGGTAATCCAAGTTTGGGTAGGAGTTGAGGGACGACGGACGCTTTAAAGTGAATGTTCTCGGGGCATTGTATATATTATGCGGTATAAAAATCTTCATTAGCGTGATTTAGGCTTCAGTGACGTCACCGTATGACATGTGTGAGATGTGTCCAAACTAGTCCTTACTAATATTATAAATGTGAAAGTGTGTTTGTTTGTTTGTTTGTTTGTTTGTTTGTTTGTTTGTGACGCTTTCACGTCGCAACAAAGCTATTATATGGTAAGGTTTATGTGTGTGGGGATAGTTAGGAGGGTGGAGAGTGACGTAGGCTACTTTTTACCGCGAAAAAACATCCCATTCCCATGGGAAGATCGATGTTTTGTTAGTTGCTAGATATTTATTTTCGGAGTTGTTAATAGATGGCGTTAATTTGCAAGTTCTGAATTACGCTATGAAATACTACATGTAATTTACTAAAGTCATAGGCAAATGTAATAGGCTACTTTAGCTCTGCCTCGAGAACTCCCCGCTCCGGCTGTATTCAGTGTACCGCCCGCCCGCTGGCACTATCCTGTTGGCTGATGTCCGCAAGTTGCTGGACTCGCCGACACCGGTGGTGGGCGCGGGCGACTGGAACTGCATCCGGGGTGGAATAGCCTAGCTGCCAACAGAAGTAGAAGGCTACTTTTTGATGCCGCTGAACAGCACGGCTACACTGTCGAGGGTGTTGCACACCGTTACCGCGGCTCTGAATAAGAGAGAACGCGTGTGTGCAGTATTCCTCGACATGGAAAAGGCGTTCGACCGTGTTTGGCACGACGGCTTATTCTCTACAAGATCTCGCAGTCGTCGGCGCCCCGGAGTGCCGTTAAGGTGATCTCCAGTTTCCTCGAAAATAGAAGCTTCAGAGTAGTGGTTGAAGACGCCGAATCCACCGAGCGTCCGATCGCAGCCGGCGTCCCGCAAAGGAGTTGCCTGTCCCCGGTCTGCTACGCCTGCTACACCGACGACATCCTGGCGGCAGGGGGGGCGTCGCTTGCCCTGTATGCCGATGACGTGGCGTACATCACCACGTCGCTGAATAGAACCCACGCCATCGTCAAGATGCAGCGTGCGCTTGATGCCCTCCCCGAATGGCTTGCCGCGTGGAGACTGTCGGTGAATGTCGGGAAGACGCAGGCCGTGAACATAGGAGGATACCTCAACAGGCGGGACCCTACTCTGGAGCTTAACGGACAAGATATCCAATGGGCCCCACAGGCCAAATACCTGGGGGCAAAATCGACGGAAGACTTTCGATGAAGCCACAGGTTACGAAAGCCGTCGCGAATTCCAGAAGCGCGATGGCAGAAACCAGTGCTCTCCTCGAGCCTCCCTCTCGGACTGAAGCTCGGGGTCTACAAGACCTACATCAGATCCCGCAGGAACGCCGTCATCCAGAGGGACCTTCGAGTCGAGAGCCTGGACGACTTCATCGAGAGATTGGCACGCAACATGTTCGGGCGTGTCGACGCGTCGCGGTTCCCGCATCTGCAGGACCTGGCGCCGCTCCACTCCCGTCCACCGGACCGCTTGCTGACCGCTTGCCGACTTGCTGGTTGCGCGGGACGGGCCTATCACTGACTGATACTGGGGCTTCGTAAGTCGTCGCCCGGCGCTGATCGGCTCCTGCTGGGCTTCCCACCAGTGGGATTCACCCGGTAGGGCCTCGATCGCCTGGGCGGCGTGGAGATGAACCCCATCCCGTTTAAGACTCTGTGGCCTGTAAAAAGGCCGCCACTCACCGGACTTGACCTATTGGTTAACCACAGATGGACAACCAAGGGCCTTAGAGCCCAACCCAAGGACCGGCCCGTTTTAACGGGCCGCGAGAGACACCCCCAAAGGGGAACTAACTGTCCCGAGGGCTCCACACACCTCAGACAGGGTGGAGTGAAGAGAGCGAGTAGTAGGCTACTTTTTAGCCTAAATTCCTACGGGAGCGAGACCTACGCGGCTGTTACCTACGGGTCCCGAAGCGAAGCGCGGGCGGTTCTCTAGTAATAATAATAATTATAATAAAATAAAACTTCTAGTATAGACACATGAATAAGTAAAGAACCAGAATGAAAGCTTCCTAATAAACGTCAAAATTCATGTCTATTTTTATAGGGCTGTCACTCTGTTAAATTTTATTTAAACAGAGTGACAGCCCTTTATATTTCATTCTGTATATTATTGTCATCTGTTGCATGGAGCTACATATGTGTGTAATTTAGTAAGAAGATAGAATCGTTATTAAAAATTTTATTCATAGTAATGAACAAAATTTCGTTACGTAATAGCGTAAAACTTTGGTAGTAACATACCTACCTACAAGTGGTTTAAATATGGGTGTCGCCCACGCGGAATAATAACGAAACTTATAGCGTTGAAAGGAAACGAATTTATGTAAGTAATATTCAAAAGGATATATAAAAAAGTCTAGAATGTTCTGGGCAGCTTCATCGCCTCAAGTGTTTCTAAAACAAATAACAAAACCTGTTCAAGTAGCTCTCTATACTCTGTATTTGCAAATAATATTGACTTAGTCATAAATTATGCACTTGATAAATTGTTATTACTTACTTATAAGACTGCGACAAAGTAGGCGCCAAGAGATTCGTATTGGCTTGAAAGTTTTCATATAGTTCTACAATTTGTCACGTACTCTCATATAAAAGACTAGCAAAACACCTTGCTTTATTTCGACCATTTGCGTATAAGAACTCGGTTAGAGCTTGTTTCGGTGATGGAAAACAACGTAAATAGACCCATAATCTTAAAATTCCCCACAATATTCTCATTAGTGTGTAAAATCTACCAACTGGCACTTGACCAGCGTGGTGGACTATGGCCTGTAGCCCCTCACATGAAAGAAGACCTGATACTGACAGTGACCAGTTCAATAAATCATCAAACAATAACCTTACATATTTATCGCACCAAACATGATCGCTCATCGCACACAATTCACAGCATTTGAGCTATAAATTGTGCAACAATACAGTAGACCTAATCCTTTTACTCACGTCGACCGAAGCTATTAAGGCAGCAGTAAATTATCGCCTGTTTGATTTCACTTAGCTTAGGGAGTTCCGACATAGATCAAGCTGAATACACGATATCAATGACATATTTCGACCGTTTTGTATCACTATGTTTGAATTACATATACCGTTAGCAATTGATTGGGCAACTTAGCCCATGGTCAACACTTGGACAAAGCCATTATTATGGGTAATTAAATTTTTAATTGTTACTAACACTTTTGGCACTGCGAATAAAATAAGTAATGTTTTTAACCTCCAACACAAGGATCCTCCATTTTTTCAGATTGTACAATATTAATACAATACAATATATTGTGCAGACCAATAACAAAAGATACAAAAAGTTAAAGGATACAAAGAGGCAAGAAAATAACTCACGATACAATTTAGCTTGTAAGCTACATTTACATAAAGCATTTTTAACACAGGGGAGGAAACCTGGCATGTTTGTGGGTTACCAGGATGCCACTTAAAGAAATTCCTTATCAAATGCGAACGCAGTGCAGAGCAGCTTGATGGAATATGAACTAGTAATGAGGAGACTAACTTACTCATCAGGAGACACCCGTGCTGAAGCTTCAAAGACGTTTACCGGTTAATTTATATATTAATATACTGAGACGTAGGTTTTTCGAAGCAAATTGTGTACCGACACAGTAAGTTCGATATAAAAGGACACACTATGACGTCAGCATGAGTATCCGTAAGAATAAGTAAATGTATAATTTAAATTCTACCATAAAAACTCAAGAGCTACCAAGACTTTATTTACAGACAGTACCCGGAGTAAGTGACAACGTCGAAGTTGCGTAAACTGGAGCTTAGCCTAAGGCGTCCTTTCATTAGTTGGCCAATTACGTGCAACAAAATGTCGGTTGATTACAGAGTTAAAAGCCCGAGGCTGGTCAACAGATGCCACTCTTTGTTCAATGGGAATTTTTCTTATGAAATCCGGAATTTTTGGCAGCCGTAATATGAGAACCAGAACAGATGGTTACGTGTCTCGATACTCACGATTGATGCGGTTATTATAACTTTTTATGGGCAACTAACACTATGTCATTTTGAAATGATTTATTTTAATGCGTTTAAATTATGCTTATTGATTATAATTGATTAAATTATGGTTATTGATAAAGTTTTATGTTAAATAGGAAAAACGCGACGTTGTGTTTTCTAAATACCTACATAAAATATCAATAATGAGAAATGCGTTATAGAAAGATTAAGGTCGTTAACGACGGTGAAACCTTTTTTAACTAGTAGGTATACGTTCCGTTCGACCATTTCCTCTATAAGTTTTGTAATGTAAGTTAAACGTGACGTTAATTCATTAAGTACAATTATACACAGAGAATAATAAATCATACTCACATAATTAATTATCCTCAATCACAGTAATTAAGTACTAAAATATTGGCGATTTTCTCGTTACATATTATTATTTTAACGCTACACAGACCACATGTTAATTCTGTTTAAATTGACTTAAAGTTGTCAATATTGTATCATATATTTAATGGAAAGCCTGGAAAATATGTCAGTGCTTCGTTAAAGAGATTACGTTTATGCGCATGAAATACCCATTTATTGCTATTTGATTGACGAAATTTTTAAAAATAAATAAACAGATTCTCAGTGTCGTGGGTATAGATTACAAAAAATTCATGACTAAGAACAAATGTTTATATATTACACTAGCTTTCGCCAGCGGCTTCGCCCGCGTGATACTCGTTTAAAGTTCACCCCTCTATTTATTAGGGGATTAATTTTGAAAAATCCTCTCTTAGTGCTCTCCTACACTCCCCAAGGAACATACATGCCAAATGTCAGATTCTTCCGTTCAGTAGTTTCGGCTGTGCGTTGTCTGTCAGTAACTCAGTAACGCAAGAGTTTTTTATACACAGATTAATTTTGCCCCAGCCGGGAATCTAACTTGGGACCCCTCGCTTTGCAACTACTTTGGATCTTCATTGAATTTTATTTAATAGTACAAAAACTAATCTTAGATTATTTTAGGATACCTACTTGTTATATTTAGGTATTCCAAGGTTATACTTTTATTCCTAGTTAAATGATTTCCCGGTGGTAGGTAATAATCATTGAGTGAAACTTCCGACGCTTGGGCCGGACATAACCCTTCAATAAATCCGCAACGAATCAGTGTTGTTGATTTTGCTCTAGACCTCCTCAGGTATAGAACAGACCCGATCTCATCACCGGTACCATCATGGATTACAGTTGTAAGCTACAAAGACATTATATTTTTATAGTTAAATATCGATGGCAATTAATATTTTAGAACAAAAGACGTTCTTGTCTCTATTTTCCAGACAACCTTGGTAATAAACATACGTAGGTAGATACGCAAATATGGATAAAACATAAGAATAACTACTTCACATTATGCTTAAAGAAACGAATGTTATTTTGAACTGTAGTTGTTTCCCACAATTTACAAGTAAACCAGTGCAAGATCCCAGTTGATCCCATACGTTCCGTCGTTATGACACGGCAATGGCCAAGCTTGAGACATTTGGACATAAAAGCACTACCAAACGGTTTCGGCCAGTTTAGTATTGTGGCCCAATTTAATAGTAAAAAGCGATTTTTAAATTTTTATATTCAATCAGAGTGTGAGAGATCCTTTCGATTTACATTGAGAAAACAAAGCAAATAATACTTAGTAGCAGTGTCTGCTTAGTGTATATTTTCTTTTGAAAAAAGGTTTGGTTTTTGCACGCAATAATAATCACTTGATTTACATTAAAACAGTGTAAGAATGCGTGTGAAGTAAGCTAATCTGCACATGGTTAGCGTGGAGGTAAGCCCTGTAAACTTCATAAAGTGACGGAGAAGTGAAGACTATGAAGAGTGAAGAGTGAGCTCGTTACGTGTTCCAATAATGATGATCAATTATAATTTAAACACCAAAATATATGGATTAAAGGAATAAAGATTACATGAAGCTGAAGCACAAAAAATAGGCGGCCTTATCGCTAAGTAGTGATTTTATCTAGGCAACTCATAAGAAGAAAGGAATTAAATATTACATTTTACATTAAAGAGCAGGGGCGTACCTACATAACATCAACAGACACAGAGATACAATTAATAATAGTAAAATCCTTATTCAGTTATAACCGCTCATATCTTGTGCATTATACCAAAATCACAGCGGTAATAAAGAAGTGGTTTGCCTGCAGCTATTGTTGATCTCTCTTCAGAACAGGTTCCAGCATAAAGTAGATAAGGAAATAACGCGCACGCTTAAGTTACCCAGAAGAGTAGTTTTGAAGAATTTAGAAGCAGTCCTTGTAGCTTAACGTCCTTGTGAAACAACTCCTGTAGTTTATCTTTGACGCGAGATAAAAGTAGTTAAGCTACATATTTTACTATTATGGGTAGGACACACTCGTGATAATAAGTCTGCATTTCCATCCTGTTGTATGGCCGTGATCACTGTGAAGAAAAAGAACAGTACAAATACCTACTTAACTGCCACATAAATGTGTGCAAAAGCCGGGAACTGAAATCAGGAACTTTTTTTGCTCAGCTGACAAATTCGCTATCAATTGCACAAAATTGAGATGAATTTAATAATGCTATGATAAGAAAAAAAAACACAACAACAATTACTAAAAAAAAGCTATGCTTAGGTAATACTGTCATGAAATCATTTTATGAATAAGTCAACGATAAATGCGTCATTAAACATTCCCTTGGAACACTTTGAATTCCAAACACATTGTTTTCACTCACTTACGAGTATAATTTGTCTCATAAAACAACAGAATCCGGCTATAGTTTTACTAAACAACAAATACGACATAAACAAATGTTCATTTTACGCCATAAAGTAATTTCCACGCACCCACTGACAGAACTGAGGCACATTTAATTTAACAACTATCTATAACAATAAAACTACTGTTTTATAGGAGACATTAGATGCTATGGTATAAAGTAAACGCTTGTAACTCCCACATGCAGCAGGCGATAGTATCAAATATCCTATTGGAACAAGTTGCCGCTTTGCAGATTAAAAATCGTTTTGTTGTACCTGTCTGACGCACAATAGTTGAACGATAATTTGCTCTACTATACATTTTATTGTCAGAACTGTTTCGCGAACAAGCATTAATGAATGAATGATAATAAATAATTTTATTGAATCATTCAACTGTCTCCTTTTATGATTTACTATAGTAGAAACGCGCTAACTATGCGTTCCTGAAGTCTGTCATTCGACTGGGCGATGTAACTTTGAACTGGCGTACAATTAATTGTCAATTTTTTAATATCTTTTAATTGCCTTATTAACGAGTGATAACATTAAAATCAAACATTAAATCGAATAATTATGCCAACTTACAATAGTTGTATTAATCTTGGGCTAAAATTATTACAATTACTTAAATAACAAATATAAAAACAAATACCTTTTAAAAGAAAACCACGTCAAACGGCGCTCGTTCAAGGTTATATTCATGTCATATCAACTTTTTGTTTTTGTAGTGATGAGACATAATGAGGCTTTGGGCAAAACGTCCCACTCTGAAAACGTCCCACGGGACGTTTTTGTCCTTTGATTTAATTTAATTTTTTAAAGCTAAAAGCTAAATTCTAATTAAAACAGATATTATGGCATTTGTATTAGTCATTGTATAATTATTTAAAAATAATTTATATTAAGTACTGTATTTCAATTTCTTTTTATTATCAAATAGAAGCTAACCTTAATATTTATAGTGAAAATATCTTACACACGTATGTAGATTTGTCTGCCGACTATATAATTTAATTTTGAATTTCTGGGACCAATCGACCCAGTCAAAAAATTACGGGGGCGAAACGTCCCATGGGACGTTTTCCGAGTGTGACGTTTTGCCCAAAGCCTCTTTATTGTACATCACTAGTCATGATGAATTGACAGACTTCAGGAACGCATAGCTAGCGCGTTTCTACTATAGTACCTACCAACTTTGACTAACTTTCAAACAAACTGTCAACCCCTTAGGGAAGGAATATGACAAATATATACGGAATATCCGTTCTTATCTAACATCTACTAACTATAAGATAGGTACCCTGCAAATTCCCAGATAAGATAAACTAAGCTACAACCCACTAATGGCCCACTATTGAACACGGGTCTCTCCTCATTACTGAGGAGGCCTAGAGCATACTCCACCACGCTGCTCCAATGCGGGTTGGTGGAGGGGTTAGTGGCCAACCCAGTGTCGAAAGTTTTCAAGCCACCCGAAGGCCTCCGACATGGCTTAACGACTGCTATCAATCGATAACAACCGGGACCGACGGCCTCCGAAGCACGGAAGCGCTCAAGAAATTTTTGCCACTAGCGGTCACCCATCCGACTACCGACCACGCCCGCTGTTGCTTAACTTTGTCGATCGCTTAGGATCGACGCAAGCCGCCGGGCTATGAGCGCTACATTCCCAGATAAATGTATAACTTATTTAAAAAATGTACGACTTCAAATCGACAAGTACAGATACCTCAACAACTAATCATTAGATATCGCTCAATAAGGAACTAAAAAAGAATTACCAAAATCGTTTAACCCGAGAAAGTTATGACACACAAAAAACACAATAAAAAAATATAATTCGAGAACCTCCTCCCTTTTTAAAGTCCGTTAAAAAAGAAATCATCGTTCTCGCTACACTATCCATTGTAAAACAAGTCGTGGTTCTATCCGTTTTGCTAAAATAAGTTACACGGTTTTATTAGATCGCAGTTTTACACAATGGTACAAGGGACAAATTGGCGTGATGTGTAAAACGATAAACGGTAATGTACCAGGACGACCGGTTAACTGTACGCAGTATGGTACAAGGAAGATACGTCTTTACAAGCCGGCTATTTTCAGATCCAAGAGTAGTTTACTGGGACCAATATGCTGAAAAATATAATGGTATAACGAGAATTTTACGTCTTTTTCATTATTAAGTATTTTTTAAATAAAAGAACGAGATGAGATATTGTGAAAATAAAAAAAAAGTTTTATGACTCAATCGCTTCTTCTTTTTTTACTTTATATCTCCTTTAATAATTATAATAAATTTTGTAAATTGCATTCTAACATCAACATCTAACATCGTCAAGAGTATACCGATTTCTTCAACTATGCCTGCACCTGTATCAAAATTCAATTCACTCGTATGAAACTTCCGTTTTGAACGAACAAAACCCTAAAATATCTACGACGTTATTAACAATAGCTCTCTTTTCGCCAGACAATTACCAAGCGAAAGCACCAAAATTACAATGTATGAATAGCGTTATAATAGATTTACCCTAGAGCATTAGCTCGATAAATGCAACAAAGAGCAAGTACTCGCGTTCAAATTGAGTTATAATTTCACTTTTCACTTTTACATTATGTTATGCGAGATAGTTGTCTCTTATTATACGGCTGCATAATTTGTCCGCAACCACTCATTGTGGGTTGATGAGGACTAAATTATCGGTTGCTTTGTACGCGTCGTTCGTGTGATTAGCACTTTCGAGTCGAGAAAAGGTCATTGGGCTACTTGATTGTCGCCGGCCCCAGCTGAAGTGTCGGTGAGCAGCTGGCGTGGAATAAATGATTATAAAAATATTTTGATTTACACTTGTACCCACTTTCATACTTTTTTAATGTATGTCTTACCACGCCAAAATTAAAATTTAATGAAAATAAAAATTGTATCGTAGTTTTTAGGGTGATGGCTTCAACCTGAAAATGAAGGTCAAGAGGACGATGTCTCGTAACTAGGAAGGCCTAGAGTAGAGCATTTCTACTAATGCTTACAACTTAAAATAGCTACCCCTATTTTTAGCTTTAGGGTTACACGCTATTGAAGCTTTCAAGTAGACCATAAAATAACGAGTCTATTTTTTTATTTTTTATCTTTCTTTTACACAGTGATATCACCTACTAAATAGCTGTAATAGTCTTCAATATGTTACGCTACTTATAGGCTGTAGGATCTAAGATACAACCTAAGTAAAATGACTGCACCACAAAAAATGAAATAAACTTCTTGATATTTCCAAAGTTTTACACAATACACCTCGTTAAAATGATGTGCAATTAATTAATCAATTTAATTGAAACTCACGACCTTCTCTTTCCATTTACGAAGCGCTCATCGCTGCGAACGACGGCGTACAAAGCAGATGGATAGTAAGTTAAACAAAATTAATTATGAAGATTCATCGAGCGAAGTGTTTAGCAACGATGAGAACTTATCTTTTTAGGTCAATGGGGTTCTACAACAGATCAATAGGTAGAATGCAGTATACGCAAATATAGTCATTGTGAAGCCGCCCTTAGAGGCAGTCAGAGAGATGAGAAAAAAGGTTGGCTCAGATAAATGGCTATATTGAACTTTCAATACGTATCACGTATAAATCGTACGTCTGAAAGCCATAAAAATAATATAAATAACGTGTATAAAAAGTAATGTAAAAAATTTAAACTTCAAAAATATCAATAAATATATTAAAAAAATCTTTTTATCGCATATTAAGAAAAGCTACGACCTCCTATAGCGTAATTTTGTCAGTCATCATAATATATTATGTATATTAATAAAACATACTTGAGACCGGGCAATATAATAGTATTTAAAATGATGAAAGTTCTACTCTTCCGCAAAGACCACACGACCACTCTATCTACCTACATAGATAAAAAATTAAAAATATTCTACAACGTCGTAAGATAATCACGCATTCTTGTATTATTATAAAGATGTATTTTTTATATAAAAACAACAATTTCCAAAACAACGTCGGAACAATTTGCAGTTTGAATGGTAAAACAATATTATTGCACCTTAAACTAGTTGAGAACAATCAAAGTTTAACGTAATACGGGCTGAAGTTGTGCATTTGCATAACATTGCGTTTTATTGTGTTCCTGTGTAAATTATTGTGCTGTTCAGCTTGTTTTAGTGGAGTTAGTATGCATAATATCTGCTGGGATTGTTTGCAATTATAATATTCCAGTATTTAATGTTCTGTTATTTATTAACACCTCGCTGGTTTCCGCGGGTTTGCTTGTACTGGTTTTAATATTTAAACGTTATAGCATGGGACACTGACCTTTTTCAAAATTTTATCACAAATTAGTATGTAGTAAAGAAAATTAATACATTTTGTTGTCAAGGTCATTTTAATCACATTAATATGAGAAAAAAACAATACACAATGCTTACCTAAATGAAAAACCTGAATGAAGAATGCTTGATTACAGACAAAGGTATTGGTGAAGTGGACCTAAAAACGAAAAGTTAAAATAATAGATAATACAAAATAGGACTATCAGCTATAAAGTTAAACATTTGTTGAAAACCTTATTTATTTGATTGTAACTTGAAATTACCCACTAAATTCACTTAAAATTTACTTATTGTAATTCCTGATTCGGTAATAACTGGCGCACGTCTAGATCTGCATGAGTTTGTTAGCGATAAGTAAATGAAATTGGTTTATATACTTACATCACGAGCTTAATTATAGATACTTATTAAGATAAAGATTTCATGTATAAATAGTAAGTCTTTATAATTAGGGGGTTTATCATTGATTGTAAGGGACTACAATCATTAATTCCAAATCAATCATTTTTGAAGGACTCCTTTTCGAGATAAATGACCTATTGTCTGAAGGCCACTAAAAATTCCCTGCATCCATGTTTGTGTCCTTCTTTGAAAGGTTAACTTTTGGTATCATATAGGTACATATATTATGGTATTATGGTAAAGGGGATAACCTATCTCCTTTATTCTTTGTACTGGCTTAAGAAATAAAGATGTTCTCTCTTTAGCTGTATGTATAGCCGATACATCATAACTTTTTACTGGATGTTTCCATTTAGATAATTATTTTTGTCTTCCAAAGTTACATAACGTACTGTATTCCTATTTAAAAAGATCTGAAGAGTTATTTTTGTTACTGGTTACCTTTCGCGGTTGACCTATTAACATTTTGTTGTGTACTTCAAAATTAGATTACGAAGTCGATCTTCAAACTATTTATGCAAATACGTTTGACAAGCTAAATGTCACGACGACGCAATTCAGTAGAAAGTCGTAAGTCGTAATACATTTTGCATAAGTTATCATGATTAATGTTGCAAGAGTGCTCTATTAAAATTGTCTCAGTACCAAACACGTTGCGCAAGTGATCAGCGAGCTTACTTATCTACAAACGAAGAATGATTCAATCTAAACAGGTGAAACTGCACGCAATTTTAAACTCTGTCTAGATGTGACTAAGACTAGATTAAGTTGTTTTAAATAATAGATTTTACAATTCCAATTTCCAATTATTGGGTCTGAGGTCCTCAAAAACAGACCCAAGCAGTCAAAAGTGCAAGCGTTAATTGATTAAATTCTTCTAACTAACAAGGATATCAATTATCTTTCTGTATTGGGAAATGAAAAATTTTGCAGAGAATTTTGTCAGAGCCCATTTTTAACGCTAGTTGATTAATCAAAATCCACTTATATTAAATTTAAGCATTTGGTCACCCATTTTTGATAAACGAGTTAAGTTGGAAATTGCCTTATTGGTTTATATGCGGTTGTAACAATAGCAAAATTAAAGACCGGCCTAGATAAAGATTTAAGTTCGAATGAGGCGAAAATTTTCATTTTTGTGACATAATTGTTAAGTCCGAATACGATTTAACCGTATCATGCCTATGCAAAATACGAATTAAATAAAATGCCAATATGCGTAATACTTTACTAACAAATAAAAAAGTTTCAATATTAAAAATGTAATGTAAGTAATATAATTTATTTTTAAATTAAATTATTAAGGTAATATGTTTAATATGTTTTGTTTTGCATCTATTATTTGAACAATTGTTTAAAACACTAACAATATAAGCAAATAATAGATACTATTATACTACATAATATGAGGCATCCCTCGTATCGTCATAAGTGGCTTCAGATTATTGTAATATTATTTCTTCGATGATAATATAAAATGCAACAAAACATGAATTCATTAAGCACGTTCAAAAACACATTGCAATTGCATCGGGTGCACCTTCCGTTTGATATCGGGCATTCATTAATTCGGGTTTTAATTAATCACATTTAATAATTCTCCGCGAGGGCAGCTGTAATAAACGAGGTTTTTAATCATCGTATACCGTATCGGGCATTGCTTTATTTGTGATGTAGGTACTCGTAGATCACGTTATGAATAGAAGTGTCAGTTCGAATTCGAAATAATAGTTCAATGGAGCCGTATCGGCTCATTAAATAATTTTGTACTTACACAAAATAATATTTTGGATTTATTATTAACATTTTATTCGTTGGAATAAAAAAAAGACTGTGAATCTCAAGACTGACATTCGTTAGGTTACTATGCATACTTATTTTATTTATAAGTGACACAAATATTTCTCCCCTTAAATGAACGTAGGACATTAGCAACTTTTAGCAGACCGTGTCACAAAAACATCAATACCAAAGAAGTAAGAAGTTCTAAGCATCAGTAGCTCTATAATGTGCTACAATCCCTTGAAAATTGTTAACTGAGCCGATGTTTAAATTTCATGATCTGTAACGCGTGAAATATGACGCGACGAGATCCCGAATCGGGATTATTTGCACATTATCCGTTAATGAACTTTAATTTATCACTTTTATTAATATTTACTTAAAATTGTCTAAGTTTTGCATTTGAAAATTGAAAATTGTGAGTGGTTTGACATATAAAATTCTGCTTTGGTATAGGACTAGAAAATCTATCAAGCAATACCGTTCAAAGGTACAGGGAAAGTTATACGACCTCAATACGACAATCAGCACAGTAACGTTGAAAGCAAATAACTAAGTTCTATAAATACAATAAATATTCAATTGAATTAAATTACGTATTTAAATATTAAATTAATTGAAATTAAAATGAATGCAATTAAATTAAGCCCAACTAAGTAGATATAAATATAATCTAGTAGCATAACCGATAGACCTAGTAATTGGCGAAATAAGCTGAATATAAATCTATACAAATTTTTTTTAAGTAACACTTCCAAACGCAACTGCGAAAACTACATCAATTTCATTCAGTAGTTTTGCGTGATGCCTGGAGAAACCTACAGACAGAATAAGAAAAATTCCAAAATGAACATTTTTGACTTCTTTTTCTCCTATGAATACACTTCATACAATTTTTTCTCAAAAGTCTTCCTATGTATAAATATAATCCAGTTACATTTTTATTATGTAATATAGATAATCCCAAGAACACCAAGGTAAGGCACCAACAACCATAGGATACAGTCCTAACGACCAAGCGATATTTGAATACGATAAAACCATTACCATAGCTGAAGACTCGCTCGAGCCTCAAGAGTAGTTTATCAACGGCCTACTAAGTGCGTCCTTTGTCCAAGACGTCCTGCAATTTATGGATTAGGCCTTTGTTGGTCATGTATTGATGTCCGATTGGAGATAGCTCGCCTTATAATGGATAGACGTGAGGGTTGGCTTATGATGTGAGCGGTTTGTTCAATACGTATTCATAGAATTGTTTATCATGAATTGTTATATCCATCATATTTATAACGATTGGCATCATCAATTTTTTTGTTAGTGTATTGCATTATTAGCAGTGCAGGGTTAGAGAGCTAAATTAAAGTTGACATTCATCGCTTTGTAATTAATGTTGCATTTATATTTAGAGAGTAAAAAATTAAAGTTAGTATAAAATTGTATAGGTATAAGATAAGGGATCCGTGAACGAAAGTCATAACACAAAGTTTTATGGAGGATTCATAAATACGATGTGACAAATTTTGATATGAAAATAACATACGATTACAATTTTGTAGGTACTCGCTAATCTTTTAATTTTATTAATCTCTAATTTGTAATCGCCTAAACTATGGACAGGTGTAGATTTGGATGCAATCAAGTAGATAAAGTGGCAACCTCATGTCTATTTTATTTTAATATAGTCAAAAAATTATATGTCAAATTAATACCGTATTTAAATTATTTTTGAGTAGATAGTGTAGATACGTATTGGTATGTATTGATGCACAGATCGCTGGAAGCAAAGAGCGAGCGTTTACGAGTTGTTAAATTATATAAATTCTGTTTAGTCCTATTTCTAAGTGGGACTGGGATGAACTAACCAGATAAGCATAATATTCCATTAGACAGTATTGATACACCGCACATACTTGTGCGTCTCGCACACTGTCGGGAATTACAAAGCATCAGATATTTTGAAATCGAAAATGTCTTCCGCAAGTACATGGATTTATGGCACTGTTCTCTGTTATGGGCTACGCACACTATAGACTTTCGGAAGGAGGTAAGAACAAAAATTATAAAATACAATATTTACCTACAAACAGAACTCAATTTAAATTTAGTCCTTTATTAACACCTTCGGATTTTAATAAAATACAAAAAAATATATAAGTAATACTTAACGAAAATAAAATATTCTCATCAAATCAGTTCTACTAAATTAATTTTATGGAAAACAAAAGTGTTAAGTACTTTAGGAAAAAGAAAAATAGGTACAAAATTTATTCTCTTACATTATTTTTCTATACCAAGTTCCTCTGATATAAAAAATATTTTAGAACGATTCGTGAGTGTCTATTTCTGAAAAGTATTTAAGAAGTGCCTGAGCGTCACCTGTATACAAGATCTAACCAAAACTTTTTTATTCCATGTATCTATTTGTAAAAAAATCATTAATTAAAAATAGTAATAACTAGCTTTTGCCCGCGACTTCGTTCGCGTGGACTTCAGGTTCGTCCCGTCTTCTATTAATAAGTAAGAAATACGGTAACTAAGCACTGCAGAAAATAATATATGACTTCTCCCGTAGGAATTTCGGGATAAACTCCCGATCCCGCGGGATTTTCGGAAAGACAGACTTGTTACTTTTATATTAATATGTTTGTTATGAAGCTATAACCATACGCGAAGAAGGTTTTCCCGCGTAAATTCCGATCCCGCGGGATTTCCGGGGTAAAAAATATCCTATATGTTAATCTAAGTTGCCCTCTATGTGTGTGCCAAATTTCATGAAAATCGGTTCAGTAGTTTTTGCGTGAAAGAGTGTAAATTCCGATCCCGCGGGATTTCCGGGATAAAAAAATATCCTATATGTTAATCTAAGTTGCCCTCTATGTGTGTGCCAAATTTCATGAAAATCGGTTCAGTAGTTTTTGCGTGAAAGAGTGTAAATTCCGATCCCGCGGGATTTCCGGGATAAAAAATATCCTATATGTTAATCTAAGTTGCCCTCTATGTGTGTGCCAAATTTCATGAAAATCGGTTCAGTAGTTTTTGCGTGAAAGAGTAACAAACATCCATACAAACTTTCGCCTTTATAATAGTAGTAGGATATATCTCACCAACTAAGAATGTGCTGTGTGCTTAACATGTTGTACCGCGACATATCGCAAGCCCTGTGAACTACTCGAGTATTGTAAGCTTATTTTACTACGATTTATGTGTAAGGTCCTAAATGTTTGTAATACAACTTAACAGTATTATATTGAGTGATTTATTGCGTCTACGAATCGAAAGTTGCGTCGTAAATTCAAAAAATCCTGATACGATGACAAGTTGAAATGATTTATGGCGAAAGAAATTTCTTTGCGCTGTGTATAAAGAATTGACACTGCAGATTTCAATGAGCTTATGAATGATTGGTATTTCAAATGTAAATTTAAAGGTTGTTTCGATTTACTTAAATTTTCAGAATGGATTCTAAAAGAATAAGAAAAAGATTGTATATTTTTCTTATTCAATTTTATTGTTAGATTTACAAAGGGCGAACCTAATGCCTATTGGATTTCTTTAGTCGACCCAAGGCGATGAAAGAATGTCTGAGAAAATTTACAATTTACATTTTATTGTACTAATGACAAAGTCTAGCAAATTTTTAAAACATTGCCAAACTAGGTTTCGTCTAACGGCTTCGCTCTCGCTGAATTTTTTTTTCAGTTTGATCCTTTAAGGTTAAGTACATACATGTATACCAGCTTCTTGCATCAGTACCTACGGCAACGGCAGTTTTATGTCGGTAGGTATATTGATTTTCTGTGGCGGTGCAATATTATCTTTTACAACAAATTCTGCAATCGATGATTCAGTCTACCTCGTCTACTAATAATTCAATCAGACAGTATTCAAATGTCAGTTACGGATTAGTGGTATACAATTTCTTGAAATATATCGACTTCCGTTTGAAATGGTTAAGTAGCACAAACGTGTGTTGTAATTTTTATGACACGCGGGATTTATTCCCATGACTCATTTGAAACTAGATCGGCGGCTTTATAGCAGCAATCATATGTTTTAAGCTTATTATGTTTTGAGTGTTCCGAGAAATATGTTTGCATAAAACCACAAGTGTCTGAGTAATTTTGAGATTGAATCTACTGATATGGGCTGAACAGGTACGTAACGGTGACAGTCTTACTGATAAAGGTCAACGAGAAGCGATTCTGATGACGAATACGTTCTTCGAAATATTCTAATCCCTTATTTTCACTGACAGTTGAAGTTGAAGAACACTTAGCTGAACTTCTTAATATATAAGGAACAAAGGAATTAATATGGAGAATTAAAGTGACACGGTGCATTTAAAAAGTAGGTACATAATTGAATTTGTATGAAATATACTCATTTAAATTACTGACTAACATAAAAATAATCGTGCAAAAGCAACTGCAGAACGATTGAAGATATTCTCGCTACAGCGAACTTACTTTCACATTACAAGCGCTAAATATAAGCAGTATGGCTGGGTAAACTATAGGTACATATTGTTTTTGGATACTAAGTTGCATAATGATTAGGCATATATTTTAACAGATAAGTGAATAAACACTTACTTATGTATATATTCATTCTCTCGCACCACGATTCCTTGTATCGCGGGTGGAACTGACAGCAAAAATCACAAACACACACGACCTGCGAACAAATATTAATCTACCTTATAAAATGTCTGCCTCGGACGGGGTCCGAACCCGGAACCTTTTGGGGATAGGATCACTATCAAACAGGCTACGAAATCGTTAAATTAATAACATCTTAATTAATAACATCGTTGTCTTACTTATAAGTTAGCTACTATAGTGGAACCCCTCATTTTGCTTCGCGAGACTATTTCTTAACGTTATTAAATTAATCTAATTTTTGCAACATATCTCATAAACAATTCAAACATCACTAAAACATAAGACAAGCGCCTTACACAAAAGTAATAATTTCAACGCATCCGTTTTAACAACGCTTTAATGTTTACTTGTGTTTAATTGTGTTCATAAAGATTCGTAATTACACACTCGGAGAAACCAACGTTATTATTTCATCAACCGGTCTGATTGTAGTGGAAGGTGTGGGACGATTATCAAATATTTTACGACACACATTCTTAAGGTCATTTGTTTGCGGTACGTACTCGTAATTAAAATATGACATGTGATTTTCTGAAGTGTGTTTTTGACATCATTATTCTTTTCTTAAAGCTCTTAATAACTCCGCTGCTGCGTCAATCAAATGAATGAACTATGCAATATCTATAGATTCGATGTAAAATGGGCATCTGTTAATAGCAACGTAATTTTTGTTAGCAGGGTACGTAATGTTCGTTGGTTTTGTAATTGTTAACTATTTAATTTTCTGTTACACAGTGACTCATTTGAATTATTTACATCCGTTTTATTTTAATGCGTAGAAAAATAAAATCAATATTTCTCAGTCTAAGATTAAACTTAAACGCTGTCATGAGGACAAATGTTATGTGTGTCACTTGTTCCATTCTAATAAAACCTTGTACAACATACACCTGGTATAGAACATTTTGTAATATTATATTTATTAGAGGCACCATTTTGACTGTCACAAAATTGATTACTGTTTTTATCTCAATACAATTATTAAGTATTGGAAATAATTCTTATTTTGAATTCAACATTTTGTCGTATCTTATCATCTAACGTAGGTACCATTCACTTTTTCTATACAGCGTTTAGTCTTACCGAATTTTGGGTACTTTACGACACCATTATGTAATACGGACAAAGGATCCCAAAAAATATACCTCGTAAGCATAGAATACAAAGTAGAAAAAACGCTTTCATTTCCTATAAAACTGATTAAGACAGCTTCAACCTATTAATGGCCCATTACTACTGCAGTTATATTCACTGTAGAAATTAGTGTTGGTGTCAACAACCCAATTAAACCTTACAATAATTTTAGAAAATTACTAGAAATATTTAAAGGTAATTAAGTCATATCAAACATTAAACACAATAATTGAAAGTTGCTGCAGCCCAGTAGTAACTGCTAGAAAGGCGAGTAGTCCCAGATTCGATTCTCGGCCTCATGTACACGACTGATGATGATGACAAGCAGGTATTTGAACTACCGGAAATCAGTTTGCTGATAACTTTACCGTTACGTACTTAGTACAAAGGCATTTTTAATAGTTACGCAATGCGATCTCGATAAGAAGAAACAAATATACCGAAAGAGATACTACAATTGCGAGATTATATCTGTCACAGGCAGCCTCTGGTCGGTAATTAGCTGGACTACAATCCGTTATCGCGAAGATCAAACGGACCTTGGATTATTATTGGCTCATTAAAATAATATAAGGCATGTTACGATTGTGCTGTTAGAAAGCAAGGTCGATAGGTAAAGCTTGACACAAGCGCGAGTTATGGGCGACAGGAATTTTATTTGTTACGTGACAAAAAAAAATCGGGCTTTGAGTGGGATCAAAATGATGTTGATTTTATTTGATGTCGTATAGAGCTGTAGAGTGAAATGGTGTTGACATGCAATGAAAAATAAATATTGGCAGATAAGTAAAATTCACTTTACAAATGACTTTGTATAACTAAACCTAACTAAAGCAGCATGGAGTTAAGGAAATCGTCCGTAAACAAGGAAAGAACAAAATAAATTTTATTCAATAGACAATACACTTATGAACTTTAAGTTACTAATTACAAAAGTTGGCTTACTCCAAAAATAATTGTGAAAAATTTAAACATTGCAAATTTTATAAAAACCGCTAAATCTTATTCATTGAGGCGCGTGAATTGTGTGTGATCCAAATGCAGAAAGCCTGCGACGTACCCTGAGAACTAGAGCGATTTATGTCTCCGCGTTTCTACGTTGTGCACATTGTCCGTTCAGTTTACTATTGATATTTTCATCTTAATCGTTTCTTCGTTAATAAAGGTCATACGTGCTCTAGTAGCTCCTAAAGCAGCCTTAGGTGGTAGGAGCCTAGAGTTTTCCCTTGGAAATACCACAATCCTAGTACCATTTTTACCAATAACTGTTTTACAGCAATTGTATTCCAGATAGCCGGTTACACCTTTAAGAGGCGATCATTTCAGTCCTGAGGGGTAGCCACGCATCTGTGACCGAATTAAAACGAGACTCATCTTAATAATTAGTAACATTGACTAACAGGAATAACTATCGCTAATAGTCTCTGTCCTCACACTAATTAACAAACTCATCAACTAATTTCGAACACTATCAGTCTGTAAACTGGACTAACTATTCTAGTCCCTAAAGGGGGATGCCCGGTATTGGCTCTAAAATGCACTCAAATGAAATTATGTTGAAAAAAAAAGATTAAAAAAATATAATATGTGCGTATAATATCTCAATATAGGAAGTTTGCCTAACATTGCAGTACAATAAAAAGTAATGGAAATGATTTAATACATATTTATATTTTTACGTCAGTTTTGATTATTGTTAGTTGTTGCCATCATAAAAACATTCTGCCGGATAAAATATTATCGTAGACAAAATTCAGTAATAATAAAATGTTTGCTTGTCTTGTAATTTTTTAAATATATAATGGTCGACTGAAATTATATAATATGTAAAAACCATACATATATTTAATCCTACACATACAAATTGGACTTATATCGATCAATTTTATTTTATTATTGATTTTTGTAGTAATGGTAACTTCGAAAGCTATTGACGTTTGTCAATTTGTCAGTCTGAGAATGTCAAACACAGATTTTCCTGTTTTGGCGTATACCTAATGACACAATAATAATTATATTTCTTGCTGGATATATACCAAAAAAAACAAGCACTTGCATATAATAGTGAGCATGTAAGGCGTAACGGTGCTATAAAATAGAGTTCCCAATCAAGAATAACTCTTCTTAAATAGGGGAAAATTGCACGCATGTAAGTCGAACAGTATACGCATAACTTCTACACCCGAACTTTGTTTCGTAATAATCTTTCACAAAACAATTCATACTATCATATACTAACAATGTAGCATATTTTTCTATTGTGCATTTAGAGCCTATCTCTCTATGAGGGATGGGCATCCCCCTTTAATCTTATTTTTGGGTAGGCCACAGTTGTTATAGGTGGCATCGCAAAGGTCGTACAAGGTGATAGTACCTTAACACAGAAAAAAATCCGACCTGCAAAATACAGTCAAATAAGACTGTATACAAATGCAAACAAATCATTACATGGTGCGTCAGCAATAAATTAATATTTCGTTAAACTTGTATATTTCATTGACGAAAGCTAGAAATGAAAATCTGTCTTTTACATAAAAACTGTATGTTACTGTAGGTGTCATTAAGAGCTCTCTATAAAAAACTGTTTAAAAGTATTTGACGGACAGTGAGTATGAATCACGTAAGAGCTTAATGATTCATAATAATATTCATCAGGTAACATCCAATTTAGTCACCACCGTAATATCGTAATGAGGGATATATGTAGGTATAATAATATTATTAATAGGTAGGTACTATTTTTTAATAAATATAGATATTTTAAAATGAATGCGAAAATAATCTTTAATTCTTACCAATGTAGCGTAGAATTGTTATTATTAAAAAATTCAATACAGCAAAGAAAAATTATGAAAACTTCTTTCTGTACTTCCATTGTGTAATTGGAGACTGAATATAAATTACTTATTTTGACAAGCGTCTTTAAGAAAGTATAATATGCCTTTTGTCAAAATTTTAATTTCGATAAAAATTACATACAATAAGTTAAATATTACTATATTGTATAGTATGTATTAATAATTAGAAGTTCGAAGTGAACGTACTATGAAATCATGACAGCATATGCTGTCGTTGGAAGCTAATGGATTTATGATATAATATGATTTAGGTTCCCACGTTCATTATTAATTCATATGATTTCAGTACTGTCATTTCTATTATTACTAATTCTGTAGTTGCAACACCATCAGTGAAATTGAATTCATTACTGGCCATCATCACACGAAAGGTTTGAGGTTCAATTCCCGTGTTCAATTCAATGATAATTCAATACATGAATACCAATAGTAATACTGGTATTATGTAAATCGTGTCACGAGGAATATCGGTAGATAAACTGAGTCTTTAGACTCTTTAGTAAAGATATCGGTATTACTCATTCATTTATGTTAAATACAATAAAACTACGTGTGGTCGGTTCAAATATCTATGGCACGACAGCTTATAGGTTTCAAAGTTAGCCAACGGTTTGGTAGAACCGGGTTAAAATCTCTCTTGATTTTAATAAGCCTTACTTTTCAAAGATTTGAAATCATAATCACCTACGTCACGAGAACAGCTATACTAAATGTAAGTTTAGTTGGAAAAGAAATCACGGATCATTCGCAAAATTATTGTGTAAATAAAAAATCCATATTAGTTGTCATAATGAACTTCATCTACAGTTACTCCTTTCTAACAAAAATTCCTTAAGTTTCTAAGCAACTTTAATGATTACTAAGTAACGCTAACTATCTCTATAAAATTGCCCCTCATCTAACAATTGCGTCAGCTTGTCATGCAAAGTCCAAATCAGTACCAGCTTACCAACTTATATTCAAATCATATTCAAAGTTTCGCCACAAATCTTAAAAGCTCTTACAACTAAATAGCGAATAACTTGCTGTTAAACTAATACCAACAAGTCTCGTAAGTCAAATTCTTGGCCAATTAATTAATGAGCACTGAAACTTCTATTCATTTCCATTTAGTGTTAAGCCCTTAACTGTTCAAGTTAAAAATAGGAGCAGAAATTCTGCAGAGTTAAAGCATTTAAGGCCATTGTCCTATTGTTAGCGACGTTATTCAATCAGAGAAAATAGTTCATGGTTATCAGTCTTCGTAATCTATGAAGCAACGAGCATAGAGCAAAGTTTATTCAATGCTGACACAGATCCTTCCGAGAATTATGATTAATGGGAGCAAAATATGTCATTGATACACCATTCCCCCTAAAACAGCCAAGGGCCATGCCAGTAAAAGACGTAGTCAATTAAAGAAAATCTTTATTTATTTCTAAGCTGGTTATTCATTGATGATTCTTTTGGAGTTTCATACTCCTTTTGAAATAAAATTGGACTCTTTAATAACATTTACCTCGTAATGAATAATTAATACCGCAACACAATCAGCCCCAAACTATGATCCCCTTTGTCTTAGGTGCCATGGAAAATACAAAAGACAAGGACACACATCAAGACCAAGAACGGAAAAAACTCATTACTCTTTCCCGCCTCGCAGGGAATTGAACCGCGAACGGCGATCGGCACTATTATGTTAACCATTATTTAGTCGTCGTTTAATTGACTGTTCATACTTGCTTCATTTACGAGTAGAGCTATTGATTTAAAGCTTAACTCTAGTAAAACATTAATATAACCATCATACCTATTTAGTTATATCGCTTCTCTATTACAGTCGTAAATAAGACAAGGTCTCCCAACGTCCGCCGGAAGACTTACGTGACATGACCGTGTTCTAATATTGCTTTTAACTTGAAAAATGGCCTTATATTGTCTTGTAACAGTACACGTCTCGGCGGAGCTGTAAAATATTGCCCGGCTAAACTTTATAGTTTTTGGTAAAAATTGCAACGTAATGGACATCTTAATCTTAACAGCGGTTTACCAGACGAATAAGATTTTTATTTTAAAATTACAGAAAAAAGTAAAAAGTAATGGAAAGAAGAACTTAGATTGGGAAGACCATATTTTCTTCACTATAACTCTTAGTAACGTTAAGTAAGTCATTTACTATACTATATTAAGTAAATGAATTATTAACTTATTAGTTTAGACATACCTAATAGGCCATGGGCGGTCAATTTTCGTTAAGTTCATCCCTCAAATATGGAACCCAGAAATATGGAATTTCACAATACTTACTACATAGTATTGAGTGCAACCAACCTTGGCGTACTCGAGTTGGCGTAGTATTAATGTCGCCATTAGAATTAACTAATTAGTATGCTACTACTATTACTATTTACTTGCTTTACAAAGAATCGATATCCACTAACCCAAAACACAATACTACTAAATTACAATTCGATTATAACGTTATCACGTCACATACTGTCATCTAGTGGAAAATATTAAACATTTCGGATATTGCTTAGTCATCAATAATCGATTCCAACTTTAGTCAATTCCATACATTATAAGTTATCAATTGACGATAGATAAACTAGAGTTTATTGCGCCGGAATGACCTTTATTTTGTAATTTAGTTGATTGGGCCATTTCGTGCTACGGAAACCTATCGGTTTATTTATTGAAAACGCACCTGCATCGACTCATTTATATTTCACGTTAAAACGAACGTCGGGATTATACGTTTTTAATATCCGTTCATAGCAACCGTGAAAGCGTTTATGCATGGTTGCGAGTTTGAGGTTTGGCCGAAATATTATGTGACTGTTCATTCCAACTTTTACCGAAATGGACGAGTTTGGGAAAGTATGATGCATTTTTAGTACTTTATTGCGAATTAATGTTGCGATCGGGCTTTTGGTTAAGTATCTACCTAATCATGCGAATGGTTTCTGGGTTACACAAACTATTAGTCGAGTATAGGGTACGAGGCAGTCTAAGTTATATAATGAACATCAAGTTAGTTAATTATTTCACTTCAATTCTATTACATTTTCTTCAGTTTCATTACTTTGTAATTATACAACAGATCAAAGTTGAGTTTATGTTCTGATTCCGTTATTTTATATCCTGTTTCATTATATTATTCTCTTAGATTTTGTTTTGTGCTGTTTTCTTTATCTATTTGGTTTTTGGATTAGATTAAAATACTGCAATGTGCTTCTAATCGTATAAGTTATTCTTTGTGCCAAACACCCTAACATATAGTGCACATAATATGTCTGAGGAGGAAATGACGAAATCGCGTAGGGTTCCTATAATTATCCGATGATAATTAAGCAGTGATCACGAATAACCGACGGCACTTACAATGTTCTTTTCAAAATACTCTTAGGTAAAATACTCCACTTACAACCAATAGCCTTGTCAGCTCGTTAGGATTTCGTTTAAATACCTACTTTAAATAAACAAGACCACAACAAAATATCAGCATTTACTCTAAAAACTCCGAAAATGAAACACAGATAGCAGATGGCCCAGATATAGCTACTAAAACTTCAGTCCATTGCTAGAAATTCAAATTACAAATTGGGATATTGTTCGCTTCTCAAGTTGTTTTCAAACTCAATTTACTGTAAGGTTGCTGTTACACAAATGCCAGCGGTGTCAAACAAGACGTGACAAATAAAATGGCGAACACAATTCAATCGAATCACCTCTCACTTTTTGTTATACCGCCGTGAAATATTGAACGTACAGTAAAATTACAATGTTTGCATAAGTTACTCTTGCTGATTTTTGATTTTGATTTTTATTTGAATTTCAGTAAAAAAGTTTTATTATATTATTTGATTTTTCTCTATTAGAACTGGTGACTTTTATCATACAACTAGTGAAATCTTAATCCTTGCCACATTTATACCTACATTTGGATGGATAGAAAAATCTACTCCCGTAAAAAACAAGTTTTTAGGTAAGTTTGATAAGAGATTGTTGTTTACATTTTACAGAAATGTTCATAAAGAAGGATTTTATTTCAATTGAACTCTACCTATGTATATTTTAAGCGCACTATCTCATAATTTATTACTGTGTGAAACGATTTTTTTGTTATTTTTATATTCAAAAAGTGGTGGATGGCGTGTAGTTACTGTGACATCTGACGGATAATTTTGGAGTTATCTTTACTTATCGATTTTAAAGTCGGTTATTTTTTGTTAAACGTAAATTTATATAGAAATAAATTTTCCATGCATTTTCCATGCAGCGAGATATTATATATCAATTATAAAAAAAATAAAAAAATGTGATACAAGTATAAGCTATATTTATAAGTAATGTTTAATGTGCGTTTTTCATTACCCAGATCACTTGCTTCGTGTTAGGGCACGTTACAAGGCGTGCGCGATTACACAATCAGTATTGTCAAACAGTTGAGATTTGCAATTGAATTACAACTTATTAAACGACCTACATCGCGAGTGGTAATGTGAATATTTTATTGTAATCTGATATTATACTTTAGGACAAGTGAATAGCTGATACATTTGTAACGCTCCTTGATAACAATGGATATGAATATTTTAAAATGCTATTCTATTTAAATCTATACGTCATATAAAAGCTGTTTAACGTAAAATCGCGAAAACTACTCGACAGGATAGGTCCTGAAAATTAATTTTATAATTAAAAGACGTGAGTTAGGGATGGAATCTCTGATTTTCCACTCCTAAGAGAGGGTAAATAGGGATTGTAAGTATTTCAATAAACTTAAAGTAGGTACGAGCCCAATACCATTTTAAACGATACCAAACAATACCATTTTATTTTTGTGGTCGTCTACTATGGTTTTAAACAATTCTTGGTTGATTATGTATCACGAAATGATTGATAAATCACTTAATAAGTTATTTCTCCTTCCCTGTCTTTAATTGCAGTAATATCTATTTATCTTCACGTATCTAAATATAGGTATTCAAATTTAGAAATCGCTGTTACAATATCATTACCTAGTAGTATTTTGTGCGTGGGCATAATTCAACAGGTCAAGTCAGGTTGTTTGAATAAATGCATTCGTAACTCATAAATACGCAACTTAAAATAAATTTTACGAAACCTACTCACAATTCCTCGACATTACAAACGGTAATTGAAATCGTACTCAATTTTGATTTGTCTTTGTCAATAATAATAAATGTAATGAACAGCATTATCCAATGTCATTGAAGTATTATGTAGCAAGGTCGTGCATTGTGGTCAGAATTTTGATTACTGTAAGATAAAGGAACTTTGGATATTCGATTTGAAAGCTTGATTAAAGTAACTGCATTGTTATCATGATTATTATGTCCTTATTCATGATGTAGACGTTTTGTCATAATAGATTATGAACTGGCCTAAGGTCAAACTTATCGATTTCCCGTAGAACACGTGTCAATTATTTGAAAAAAATATTTTAAAACTAATATGTAAGTATATGATATGAGTTGGTTTTAGCTACTAATGTAGCTATAAATATTATATTAAACTTACTTTGTGTTGTAAGATAATTCCATAATTTTAAATCTATATAGCAAAATATTATGATAATCTTTTAAGTACCTTCCCTTTTTACAGAAAAATGTAGATATGCTGTCATGATGTATAAGGATTACCTACCTATACAAGGAATACCTACATAAAGCTTCATTACCTATTTTAACCTATATTTTGACATAATTGTAGATATGTGTATTTGACAGTACTATGAAGTTTCGATCGCAGAATCGGCCTACCACACTGCTCTGTTCCAGATAGGTGGAGGTATGAGCGGCTTAACCATGTATCAGAGGTGTTTATGTTGCTCATTGGCGTATGACATGTGTATCTAACAATATTAACTAGGGCCAATGGCTTATGTGCGGTATGAAGCACGGAAATACTCAAGAAGTTTTGCGACTATCAAACGGTCACCCATTAAACTACCGATCGCGTCTACAATTGCATAACACCGTCCATTACTAAGGATTGACACAAGACGGGCATTTTTAGTCCACCTATTAGTAAATGAATTAAATTATAAAACCCTACTGATCTCTAACAAAGCAGTTTTGGTTGCAATCCATGCAACCATAAAAAATAATATCGGAAAACAATTCTGGTCGCGTCGTCGCTGCAATTTGGCTATCGGAATATATTTCTGTGACGGCCGCGGTACTTTGTCGAGTTTAATGGCGGTTTATAGTTTTTGCAGTTTCACTAGTCTACGTGGTTTTGATTTGTTGCTTCTATAATGCTCCTTAAATCTTAAATGAAAAGTCAGGTTAACTTCTAATGGGTAGTTAGCGAAAGACTATCATCACCAAAGAACACTGTCAACATTTTGTTATACAACTCTGTCCTATCAACTATATATATAATTTGGACTAACCATTCTAGTAGGTATTTATTTGAGTCTTGCTCTAGGTCAAATATAGTTGGCACAGGTCACACCAGAGCCCCCGCCGGGGGAGTCCACCTTGTCGTGGTGGCGGGGCATAGTAGCCGTGCACAAAGCAGTGCACGGTGAAGCCAAGAGACTCCCAAATAGGGGAGCGGGGGTCCAGTTTGGCCTTCGCTCATGTAGGGGTGGGGGGGCGGCAGACGGCCCAGCTGCCAGCAAGCGGCGTGATCCTCCGTGTCCCTCTGATTGCAAAGAGCACAGTGGATGGATCATGGGGGCTTTATGCCCCCGGGGCGGAGGTGATTACGCCTTGAGGAAGAAAACCTCGTTAAAAAGTTGAGGACGAAGACAACCTCGTTAAAAAATCACGGTGGGGCGGAACGCTCAATTTATTGAGCTGAGCCAAGGCAGCTAAGGCAGCGGCCGCCGCGCCGGGACCGTGGAGCGAGAGTAGCACACAGTCCCGGCACTGTGCGGCAGCGCCGTGCTGTGCTGTGCCGTTCTTACGGCAGTGAGAGTGCCACATAACCTTTCGTTCCCTCCGGAGTGGACGGTATGCGTAATTGCATTTCCTAAAGTAAAAAAAAAGGTGGCAACGGGAGTAATTCCGAATAGTCACAATTACGTGCCCTGGGGTTCGAACGCGGATCCCCCGAGTAAGAGGCAGAGTTTTTAACCAACTAAAGGACTAAAGGGATTACAAATCACGCTTACTTAATACTTGACATGGAAAAACTCACTTTGAAGTAGGTACCCCAAAACATAATTTTCATAATTGATGTATTTTTCACACTGAAATAAACTGTTAAGGCAAGAATTACTGAAAGCATTAAGTACTGCAATGGACTAAAACAGCGTCTATTTATACAACGAAAAATTATTGTTCCCCACAAAATTAGTTGTAAATGTCATAACCGAGCCGCTCTCAGCGGTTTGCGACCGTAATGGCTTAAAATGATGGAAAACAGTTGTTCTTCGCCAAAATAAAATACCACAGCTAGCTTAAGGAATATAAAAGCTGCACGCGATTTTAAATCTTAATGAAACATGGCTAGAATTGGTTGTTCGAATGGCACAGTATTGGCAGGAATGAGCAGATGTACGACCTGATAATTACAATCGACTTTTCGGTGTACCTTAGGTCTTTTGCAAAACCCTTTGTATTTCGAACGAATGATCCTGTAGTCGAGAATACAGAATTACCACTCCACGCTAAAACCACATTTATTAACTTTGCTTACAGTTCAGTTTAACTTGTTCATAAAATTTTCTTACAATCCTTTAAACTTTCGCCGTCAATCTGCATTGAACTTTAATCACAGGTTTGGGAAGCTGGCATTTGTGCGGGATGTAATCAAAACGAATTCCGTATCGAATGTAACTGTAGTGTAGATAGTGCCCCTGTGAAGCGAGGGCTGTCTGTGTTAGTTAAGGCCTGCACAAATATTACATGTGACAGTTAAAGGAACAAACACGATCAGGGGTCACGAAAGGTCAGGATCACGGAAGATTAGGGGTGTTTTTCGTATTGTAAATGATACGAGGTGTGAGTTTGTTAGTTTCTTTATCGGATCTCGGACGGGATTGATAAATACTGGATTGAATCAAATGTCTCTATAATTATTGAATTAATGTTCTAGATCTAAGCTATTGTATTCGTGTTATTTGTGAAAAAATGGGATGTAAAAGTGTAAAACGCTACTGATAAATCTACGAATGAATAAAAATATTTTATATTTATTTTTCAGTTGTATGATTTTATATTTCCAACACTCTTAAGTTATAAGTATTACAAGTATTATATTTATACGACAAAAGGGACGACATTACAAAGTAATATAGAACAATAATAGAGACAATTCGTACTTTCAGCTTTCAAGAACAGAATTATATTCCTACAGAACCTTAAAAATACTGAACGCTTCTCTCATTTTACTAAAATACTAGTTTTGCAATAATTGCTTGGAAGGGCTCGCGACAGAAGCCAATAAAAAGTGACGTAAAAACAGGGCTGCCGCCGTGAAGAGAAACTTGTTGATTGCAAGAGCAAATAATTTGAGCTGGGTCTAATTAAAAAGTGCCACGACTCAGCTATTATTTATATTAATAGCAATGTACTTGAAATTAATTGGTTGTTGAGAACATTAAGCTCTAATTAATAATTTTGTGGTACTAAACACTACCTTTAAAGTGTTTTATATTTGACCTACATGTTAGCAAGTAATTATGGTCTATATTATTTTTACCCAAGTTAACGTTACCTATCTATTAATCGTCCAGTGTAGTAAAATCCATATACATTTTAGTAAAAGTAGGTACGTCATGTGACTAAAATTATCAACAGTGGTTGATCGAGACTAATATTGTAAGTAAAATTTATGAGACTGTAGATATTAATACTCCATTTGTAAAAATAAAATACACTTATATAATTGACAATTTATAAAAATATTAATAACGAACTTCAGTTCAACTTCAAATTCGGTATACTCTGCAAGGCTAGGTAGAAGGCAATAGGATACGCGGTCGATCTGCTAGATTTTCGTGATTAATAAATCCAATTCCAGCGTGGTCCAATTTACTAAACACATCTTATCGGCAGAAATGAAAGCAAATCGCCAAGAGATTAACCCTTAGGGAAGCTTAAACTACTGTGGCAACCATAAGGGTGCGGTTCCACTTAGGTGGAGCGGAGCGGAGCTGTGCGCGATTCACCAATCACATGGCTTGAAAACCACGCGAGGCACAATGAGCTGGGATTTCAAGCCATGCGATTGGTGAATCTCGCACAGCTCCGCTCCGCTCCGCCTCAGTGGAACTGCACCCTAAGTAGGTGCTCTCGTATGAGTTTCCGGCTAAGAAGCTGAAATTAAGAATGTAACTACTAAAGCCTGTGTATAAATTATGTACCCGTACCTAGTTGCCCATACGAATATTCAACACGGTGTAGGTATCAATTTAGTTACCTATATCATAAAAGATACACGGAACAGCATAGAGGGAAAATGAATTCACTTGTGGCGTCAAGCCACTCTATGAAACTGGCAACATTGACAGTTGACAGCAACCGCCAGAAACTTCATAACGTAGTTTTTGAAACTGGTTTCAACAAGTCTGATGGATAGTGTGAGGCAAAGCTACCTACTAAATCTTAGTGATTGGAAATTATTGGTTCCCTATTTTCGGACCGTAAATCATTTGTATGTTGTTTATGAATGACTGTTGTGTGCACAAATGCATGTTTACTTTCACGCTAATGTTAGTTGTGTAATATACACCAAAAAGCACTCGTGTATCTTTCAATGCACCCCCTGGTGGTGGTGCTACGCCTCACACCTATAATTGGTGACCCAGCGACGTTTCGGCGCACGCGGTGCGCCTCACCTTGCGCACAGGCAGCTGAACCTTGTCTCGCGCACCTCGCGATCTCTGGACTTCGTAAGTGGTGCACTGGAAGTAAGTGAATTACGTCGCGGCAAAGCCGCACTTTTCTGACGCTACGTGACACATTCACCGTCGTTTGGCCCCCGCTGCATGAAGCCCATTGCATGGTGGACAACCTGGTCTGCTTTTCCTCGTAGACCATCTCCACACAGGGATCCGCATGGCCCTCTCCAGCTTGTGAAGAATAAAGCTTTTCACTGTGTTAAATTTAACATAAATAACATTCTCCGGGTTATGTATCAGCAACATTAATTGGCATAAACTACTAACCAGGTGATAGTGACTTGTGAGTGTGTGTTGTGCCATTCTAATCAAGTCTCAATATTTGTGAAGTTATTGCTACTGAGTGTGTATACCTCGAACAAATATAGCATCCTCTTGGCATGATTTAGTAACATTTTGTGGTCCCAGTCAGCGGCAAAACATAAATGTCAACTTAAAGAACATTTATTACCTTTTTTTTTAGATACTAAAAAAATCCTTAGGTTTTAGTGTGCAGGTTTACTGTACTTAAACTTATTATTATTATTTTGCCATTGCACCTTACCATCATAAGAACACAATCAATTAATGTTACTTTTGATTATTCTTAAAGTTTAACTTAAGTATAGGCATCATATTGTACCATTACATAACTTAGCTCCATTTTAACTATTGGATGTTAATTTGTATGTAAGGACACATTTTATTAACATTTTAAATTCCTTCTTACATTTTTATCTTCTTAACCTTTTATATTTTATAAGATCTTATGGTAGGTACACTGTTTAGTTAAAGTTGATTATTTGATGTAAGTAATAGATAGGTAACATAATACATAACAAGGTACAGGTACATGGCCTCACCTTATTAACTTTTTATCTTCTTTATGTTTATACCTACTTTTTGTGTGTTTATCATTAGTTTACCTTATTCTTTTGTGTTCATACTTTGTCTTTGTTTTTTTTTGTGTTATATACTTGGTGTTTAGTATTTTCTTTTCCAAGTTGTACAATTTAAGTCTATCTTACCATGTCGGCCGAGGAACTGCAAAAGCAAGTCAGGGAACTTTCACAACAACTAGCCCAGCTCCGCTCACAGGAGCATAATATTAGTTCAGTTTCTGTAAAGTTATCAGATTTTTGGCAGGACAAACCGGCAATCTGGTTTGCTCAGGCGGAAGCACAATTTGACATTGCAGGAATCACCCAAGATTCCACCAAATATGGACACATACTGTCAAAACTAGACGCTCGTTTGGCCGATGAGGTAGAAGATATCATTACCAACCCACCGGTTAAAGATAAATATGAAACCCTAAAGCGGGAATTAATTAAGCGACTGACTGTTTCCCGAGAGCAGCGTATCAGACAACTGCTCAGCGAAGAGCAGTGTGGTGACAGGAAGCCATCTTCCTTCCTGCGCCACCTGATATCCCTAGCCGGAAAGACCGACGGTAACGAGGACAGCATAATCCGCGAATTATGGATGCGGCGTTTGCCTCAAGAGGTCCAACGTATCCTCATGGCACAAGCCGACTTGTCACTCCATAAGCTCTCGGAAATTGCCGATGCCATTGTGGACGCGCCTCGGTCATCTGCCAACGTTCACGCCGCCGCCAGCAGCATTCCGGCCTCGGACATTGACAAGCTCACGCGCGCTGTGGCTGAGCTGACAAAACGAGTTGATGCCCTCAGTAGTGAACATAGGCGCTCACGTTCTCCGGGTTCCAGATCTGGTTCGCGCTCGTCATCTCGATCATCTTCTGCACCACGCTCAAACCGATTCTGCTGGTACCACCGACGCTTCGCCGACAGAGCTACCAAATGCATCTCGCCTTGCTCCTGGCAACAGGGAAAAGCCGCCAGCAATCGGTAGAGGCGGCCTCTGATTGCGACCAACACAGCCGTCGTATATTTGTAGCCGACTCCGTAACCAAGATCAAATTCTTGGTCGATACGGGGTCGGACTTGTGCTGTTATCCTCGCAACTTGCTGAAGGGCCACGCTTCTCCGTCCAGTTTCAACGTGCGCGCCGCCAACGGGACACCAATCAAGACCTACGGACTGGTTCTACTCTCTTTGAATTTGGGTCTTCGGCGCGAGTTCCGATGGAATTTCATTGTTGCAGACGTCAGCACGCCTATCATTGGCGCCGACTTTTTGGCCCATTATCAGCTGTTGCCAGATTGTCGCAACCAGCGGCTCATCGACGGAACAACGACGCTTTCCACACCTGCGACTATTGCTGAAATCGAGCAAGTCAGCGTCAAAATGATCATTAGGGACGAATCGACCTTTTCAAGAATTTTGAGGGACTTCCCCGACATTGTGCGACCACCGGGCCTTCCCAGGAGTACTAAGCACTCCACGGTGCATCACATTGTGACCACCGAAGGACCTCCCGTTTCTTGTCGTCCACGACGCCTCGCGCCCCAGAAGTTGCAGATTGCGAAGAAAGAATTTGAAGAGATGGTGCGTGATGGAACAGCGCGGCCTTCGGACAGCCCTTGGTCTTCTCCTCTGCACCTGGCAAGGAAGAAAGACAACAACTGGCGTCCTTGTGGGGACTATCGCGCCTTGAACGCCCGTACTGTCCCGGACCGCTATCCCGTGCGTCATATCGGAGACTTCAACAACAACATTGCCGGCTGCACCATTTTCAGCGTGTTGGACTTGGTAAAAGCTTACCAACAAATCCCAGTTGCTGAAAGCGACATTTGCAAAACGGCAATCACAACACCTTTCGGCCTTTTTGAGTTCCCGTATATGACGTTCGGGTTGCGGAACGCGGGGCAGACCTTTCAGCGATTTATCGATGAAGTCACCCGTGGACTTGACTTTTGTTTCGCTTACGTTGATGACATCCTCGTTTACTCGCGGGATTCTACCCAACACGAAGACCATCTCCGCAAGCTCTTCAAGCGCCTTTCGGAATATGGCGTGGTCATAAACTCGGCTAAGTGCGTTTTCGCCGCTGATGAGGTATCTTTCCTTGGATACCGCATTTGCAAAGATGGTTTATTTCCGCCGCGCGAGCGGATTGATGCCCTGCGGAGCTATCCTCTACCGAAAACGGTTGAAGGCCTCCGTAGATTTCTCGGCATTATTAATTTTTACAGGCGCTGCTTACCCAGGGCTGCCGAACTCCAAGCGCCCCTTATTGACGCCTTAGCAGCTTCCAAACTTAAGGGTGCTAAACCGTTCCCTTGGACGCCGGCCCTGGAAGCTGCCTTTCAACAGTGCAAAGACCACCTTGGCGAGGCGACGCTTTTAGCTCACCCAGTACTTGACGCCCAGCTCGCTATCTTTACCGATGCTTCGTCGAGCCATGTTGGGGCTTGCCTCCAGCAGTTCGTAGGCAGCCAATGGCAGCCTTTGGCGTTCTTTAGCAAAAAGCTTACAGAACGTCAAGCTACCTGGCCTGCCTATTACAGAGAACTACTCGCAGTATATGAGTCTGTTCAACACTTCAGGCACATCATGGAGGCTCAACACGTTACCATTTTTACAGACCATAAGCCCCTCGTCTACGCGTTTTCACAGCGTCGTGAGAAGTTGCCCCCGATCCAAGCTAACCAGCTATCTTTCATTTCCCAATTCACGACGGACATCGTACATGTTCAGGGAAAGGACAACGTGGTGGCAGACGCGTTATCTCGAGTCGAAGCGATTCGACTCGACGACGACTACTTGGCGCTCGCGGGTGAGCAGGCTTCGGACCCTGAACTTCAGGCAATGCTCATTAACTCGTCCTTGAAGTTGGAGAAGGTTAAATTACCTGGCACTGATGTCTTCCTCTTTTGTGACATGTCAACGGGGAAGCCTCGGCCATACCTCACTCCAACTTTCAGACGAGTGTACTTTGACAAATTGCATAACCTCAGCCACCCAGGCGTACGAGTTACCGCACGATTGGTGGCTGATCGGTTTGTTTGGCCCAGTATGAGGAAGGATTGCCGCAATTGGGCACAATCCTGCATCGCTTGCCAACGGAGCAAAGTTTCCCGGCACACTGTCACTCCGCTGGGCTCTTTCCCGACACCAACGAAACGGTTTCGCCATGTCCACATAGACATAATTGGTCCTCTCCCGTACAGCAAAGGCTTCAATTACTGCCTTACCGCTGTGGACAGGTTCACGAGGTGGCCCGAAGCTTGGCCGATGGTCGGCATTACTGCGGAAGAAGTTGCTGACACGTTCTTCAGAGAGTGGATAGCTCGCTTCGGGGTTCCTTCTCTAGTGACTACCGATCAGGGCCGCCAGTTTGAGTCAGCACTATTTAGAGCTTTGATGGATTTGTGCTCAGCTCAACGCGTTCGCACTACTAGCTACCATCCGTGTGCGAACGGGCTAGTTGAGCGCATGCACCGTCAGCTCAAAGCTGCTGTAATGTGCCACAAGGACTCTTGGTGCACAGCCTTGCCTGTAGTTCTCCTTGGCATGCGTGCCGCTTTAAGAGAAGATATGCAGACATCCTCCGCCGAGCTCGTATATGGGGAACCCTTAAGCTTGCCTGGCGAATTTGTATCTTCTTCAGCAGTCGCGACTTCCGACGTTGCCGGGTTCGTAACACAACTCCGGAGCCACATGGCTCGCTTAAAACCCTCTTCGGGAACTCATCATGGAGAGAGACCTACATTTGTCTTCAAAAAGTTGGCGACCTGTAGTCATGTCTTTCTCCGCGACGATAGCGTCCGGCCGTCACTAAGACCACCATACACGGGGCCTTATAAAGTAGTAGCTCGTAACGACAAAACTATGTCAATCATCGTCGGAGACAGAACCGTCCAGGTGAGTTTGGACAGGGTAAAGCCGGCATATATTGCTGAAGATATGTCAGCTCCTCCCGCAGCTGCTTCCGCACCGATGCTTTTTGCCTCCAAGACACCGCCTACCGCTACTACCGCACCAACTACCCCCACTGCAACTGCACCTTACACCACACGTTCGGGACGTAGAGTTCGTTTTAAGCTCCCACACGATGCGTGAAATTACTCGCTTGTTTTTGCAGTTGCTCTCTCGTGTTTATGCAATGTTTCTTATTTTACGCCTTTGATCATTTTTAAATTTTACCTTGCATTTTATTTTGTTCTAGTTGTAACAATTTAATTAATTTTACTTTTTGCCTTAATTACGTTGGTGTCCTCCTCTCCGTAGGGGGGTGGTGTGGCGTCAAGCCACTCTATGAAACTGGCAACATTGACAGTTGACAGCAACCGCCAGAAACTTCATAACGTAGTTTTTGAAACTGGTTTCAACAAGTCTGATGGATAGTGTGAGGCAAAGCTACCTACTAAATCTTAGTGATTGGAAATTATTGGTTCCCTATTTTCGGACCGTAAATCATTTGTATGTTGTTTATGAATGACTGTTGTGTGCACAAATGCATGTTTACTTTCACGCTAATGTTAGTTGTGTAATATACACCAAAAAGCACTCGTGTATCTTTCAATGCACCCCCTGGTGGTGGTGCTACGCCTCACACCTATACACTCAAATGTGAGTCTGAAACTGAAACTAATAGTAATTCTCTGTAAGATACCTATGCCAAAGGAACTTGCTGAATTTTAATTAGAATCCTGCAGAATGTCGAATAATGGAATTACCTAACGTGGCCTAGACCTGCCTTCAAAATGATTGACTATAAATATTTAAGTATGCAAGTAGAATATTTTCGCAAACATTTTTTTGTACTTTAATTTAATATGAAACAATGTAATTTTTGTACAGCTATCGAAGCATATTAATATTCAAATAATTATTAGATTTATATTAAGAAAGAGTAATAATATGAAGTCAGTAAAATAAATATTATTAACCGTATTATTTTATACTCTTTTTACTTATAACACAAAATACAAACAAAAACTATCTAGAGTAATAAATATCACACTAAAATATTAGTAAAAGCGCTATCTATTGACGAGTAGATGTAACTACAAAACTTGCTACGGAACTGAAATCAAAGTGTTTGTAAAAATCTCGTTGCAATATGCTGACAAACAAGCGACGTGTACCTACTTTATTCTTTTTCTTCCTTCTTTCTATAAATTTTGTCTTCCTGAAACCCCTTCACTGTGAATATTTACGTACTTTCCATCAGTTGCTCGTCCTTTCGTTAGTTCGACTTTTTACACAAAAATAATAATATGTATGATATAGATTAAAAGTTAATTTAAAAGCAGTAGGTATCGGACGATAGGTAGGTACATTCTACAAAGAATTATTATTTTGCGGTTTATGTAAAAAAAATATTCGATTCGCACCGTAAATTGCAAGTTTCTGAATTGTTATTAAATAGCAATTGTAATGTCATTAAAGCACTAAAGAACGGGTTTTTTAAATTAAACTCAGAAATCTGCTTCGTTTACCACCTGTTGATGTCGATGTCTGGTCAAACTGCATTACAATGTCACCTATTAAAATAGTAGTTCCATTTTTTAGATGCCCTTTACAATGTTTTAACTTTAAAGTATACGATAAAGATAGGTAGGTACTTACGACTTTTTTCACGATACGACTTTTTAATACAGTTTCATTGTTTATTCGAGTAACAATTAAATATGTTATTAACTTATAATGCGTCAAATAAATGTAAGTTAATAGCGCGTGGTTACTCATAAGTGATAAGTGAATAAAAGTGTCTATCTATTTTATTATCGGTACATAATATGCAATGTAAGTTTAAACTAAAATCATCCGATTAAAAGGTTGTTATTGCTGACGTTTTTTTTTTTATTGAATTAAGATCAACAAACAAGCATGCAGCACCACCTTCCGCTGCCGCCCATGACAACTGTGACCGACCCAGAACTAGACTCAATGAGTCTCGTTCTAATTCGGTCACAGATGCGTTGCTACCCCTGAGGACTGGTCTGGACTGAGGACTACCCCTGAGGAGATGGTCGCCTCTAAAAAAGTGTAATCAGCTCCACACCTTCCTATCCGGAACACAATTGTTCTGAAAACAATTATTACACGGTAGGAATGGTACTAAGTACCGTGCCGGGCGGTGGTACTTCCCCGGGTGAGTTCTAGGCCCTACCACGCTTGTTATATCATAAGACTGCTATGTTATCAAAAGTATGTTCTATGTTATCAAAAGTGATTAGCTAATCAAAGACCCCTTCCCATCCCCCTGAAGTATTTTACATAATACTTGAATGATTATAAAAAATATTTTGTGCATGCTTCTTTATATCCTCAAATAAAACAGGCTAATAAATAAATTGTATTGACATTTTTATGGTTGCATACACCCATGTATGCAGTACCTACCTAACACAGTTATGCATTCTGCGTAACTATTTTTCTGTTTGCGAGACACTAATGTATGAAAATAAAAATAACTGAGACAAAGGTCTTCTGGAGGTAAATAGAAACGTATACGCGTATACAGACGACCTTCTTGCTTAGTAGCGATTTTACCAAGCAAACGTTTGCGTAGAAAATCGTATCGTTAACCTTAAATTGCATCAGGGTAACCAGCATCAAACGCCCCAGGTTTCTACAACTACCTCCGCCAACTAACTGGTACATACGCCGATGCGCAAATAGATTATAAATATAGAACATAATTACAAGTAACGAGTGCGCTTTAATTTCCTTCGCGATTAATATGAACAGATGATCGCGTGTCATTTACCGCCGTCCATACTTAATGATGTCGCCTGTGTCCGGCCACTTGTCTGATTGTCAAAGAGTTTCTGTTTGATTTTTGTTTATTTGCCTACAATCTGTTGCCTGAGACTTTGTCCGCGTGAATAATAGACTTCTCGGAGAAGTATTCAGTTCTAAAGAGTTTCCATGTGATTAAGAAAAAATTATTTTAATCAAATGATAAGTAATTTATTTTTGGGTTTTAATCCCTTTTTAGGAGTATAAAATTAAGTTCGATATGTTCTATCAGTGACCTATACATCAACAATCATTTATTAATACTAATGCAGGCACAAGTGTTACACATTTTAAAATAACAAGTGAATTCTTGTAAAAAAAAAAATATTTTCTTACGAATGTGGTCGATAGAAAAGTAGATTTATTTTAAAAAATCTAGTATACATCAAGCGTACAAACTACATGAAAAACATCCTTGTTTTATAAGCTATCCAAACAAGTAAAATTATTAAGACACAAACAAAAAATTTCAGAAAAGAACGTATGTAGAGCACGTGCGACGTAAAACCCTTTGTTATCGTACCGCGGTATAAGTTCCTGAGTTGCATACTTTTTAGTTGTTATTGTCGTTTGTCGTTTGTCTATTAGACCCACTTAATCATTTAAAATGAAAATTAAACAGCAGCAGTGTTTTGTTTCTGGCTACCAACGCGATCTCCCAAATTCACGTTGATTTTGATCATTAAATAAGTATGACGGCTTACTCTAGTTTCGAGTATGCCGATATTATTTATGGATAAGTATAATAAAACAATCGAAAACAACATTTTGTCAAGATCTGAAATTTTCCAGTCCCATCCACGCTTTTTCCATATTTTATTTTAAAATGTATATAAATTCCCATTCCTTCGTTCTTTACTCGTCATTTTAGCTTTTAATTGACAAGGAGACAAGTGCCTAAGCGGCGCGGCGGGCAAAAACTGGCATAGACTGCGGCGTCCGAGTGATGCCATGCGTCCGGGTGGGTTAATTTGCCCCATAAAGTAATTATTACCCTTGAAATCGACGGTCTGTCGTCACATACTTTTAAAAGAAAATTGGTTCGATATTTATCTCTCTTTAGTATAAATAAGTATGTATAAGTATTATCATTTATGGCACAACGAACATTGTCATACAAATAAATACAATCAAGAAATCATCAAATTGAAACAATCCATGAGATTTCTATGATAAGCAATTGTTTTGATATACCTACTTAACTACTAAAGAATAGAAAGAAGTGTTTTGGATGGAGAGGTTGTGTTTTGGAGAAAGGACTATTACCTAATTAGGTACTCGACTTTCGATCGAAGATTCAACCTTCCCCGATAACATGGACTGAAGAAGATAGCGAGCATCCGCTAGATTTAGACGGCTTAGAATACATATATCAAAGAAGCCTTTATCCTGCAATCGTCTTATAAAGGCTTATTGAAAGGATAGATTAACCGAAACAAAACTAACAAGGATACTGGTGGTAAAATAAATATAATTATAATATATGACCTGAGAAACTGATGAACCGAATGAATGACTGAGTGAAATGAATGAGTAACACTAAACATAAACAAAATAGCAACGAATCCATAACGCGCCTAATGAAGTCACAATCGTACAACTACGAAAACTTATCGTAAGTTTCCCGTTCGTTTTGCTTACATTCAATAGGATAAACACTGATCGAGTAAACAGTGACGTTTCCGTAGTATGCTTGTGGTGCCACAATCCTATATTTAGGTTACAGCCAAACTGAGTCTATTGTGCGAAGTGAAACATTCTAACTTAAGTTTTATTAAGGTATGAGCTGCTAGCGATTTCTGATCAAATATTTTATGTCATAAAAAATATTTACAAATCTTATGAAGTGAAAAAATGGCTTGATCCTTTTTTTATAATAATTTTGTAACTCACTTGGGAGTAGCATGTTTCGTGCACACCTAAAATTTTGGGTGTTTTTTTTATTATAGACAAGAAAGCATTGTAACCATTGGACGCACTGATTCTTTTCTGTAATTTGTATCTTAATTTTGAGGGTTAGTCAGTTCTAACCGAGAAAGAAGACTGGCAATATATTTTTTAATATTATATTGCTAGATAGAAAAAAAAACTTACTACTGAGTACCGAAATGAATATGTACCTACCTATAATATTGTATGAAATGAACGGCCGAGTTCCAAGTGCGTTAAAAACTGAAAAGGAAATATATTACTGTACTATCGGCTAAATTGATTCGTACACCATCTTATATCTTGACACATTTTGTATGGGGTATGTGTCAAAAATGTGTCAAATTATTCAATCCAGCTGCAATTGAAGCATTTATAAATTAGCAGAATCGAGGCCCAGATCGCTTGTCGCTTGAACCATCGAATCAGCAATGTTTTATTCAGCCGCGACTCGTTAGCGCAGCGCATTGTGACCGCTGAACAAACGACAGAAGCAAATTCTTTCAATGCAACACTGATTTTGCCAATATAAGTTTTCTTGTAACAAATACCTGTGTATACATAATTGTTTTACAGTATTAATCCATAAATACTGATTAAGAAATGAACTGACAATCCCACGGCAAACAGCCACAATAAGAAGCAACAGATGCTTTGTGTTTAGTTTTCGCGTATGGATTACTATTTTCATCTATTTGTCGTGGCCACATCGTAGATTTGCTCACATCATGAAATGGTCGCATTTCATGATATGGTCAACTGTCTATTGGCCACATCATGATGTGGTTTGAGCAAATATCAATGATAAGAAATCGTTTTATGGTCAAGATTATTTTGACCATATCGTAAAGTAGTTACTTTAATTACCGGTAGAGGCGCTGCAAGCGCTTTGTTTATGTGTAAAGATGGCGGCCGTTGGCGTTAATGTTGTTTCTCTTGTCAATTCTTCCTAGAGTAAAAGAGTAGCAACAAAAATTGCGAATTGCAGAATACAATTCACGTCAATTGTTAAAAACGAGTAACATTCAACGGAAGCATAAAAATTGAGTTGATTTTGGATATAAAACAATGAATACCATTACTACTCAGTCAAATTCTTCAAGGTGTAGGTAGGTCGAATTGGTTACAGAACCGAATTAGCCTACCTCTACTCCACGTAGTCTTGTATGCCCTACCCCTAGAGTGTTTTTTAGAAACCGGAGGCGCGGAGGGAGGGCAGCCCCCGCCCGCTGTAACAAAACGCAGACACCCGGGCGAGCCGGAGCGGCTGAGGCCGAAGCTGCGCAGGCGAGCGTGGGTGTCTGTGCTTTGTTACGCAAGGGCGAAGGGGCTGCACCTTCCGCAGCGCCGGAGACGTCACGGTTCGAAATTATGCCCTATATTCCGCGTTTTTGCGATCCGGCCAAACGTTGATGACCAAATCGTGAAACGTAGACGATTTTACGATCTGGCCAAACTGAGTTGATCATTTCATAAAATGCGACCATTTCATGATATGGTCGATCATTTTATGATGTGAGCAAATCTACGATATGGCCACGACATATACATAAGCATAACAATTTTTCCCTTTAGGTTTTATTTTAGTTTACTCCTTTTTAGGGTTCCGTTTCCAAAGAGTAAAACGGGACCCTATTACTGAGACTTCGCTGTCCGTCCGTCCGTCCGTCTGTCACCAGGCTGTATCTCATGAACCGTAATAGTTACACAGTTGAAATTTTCACAGATGATGTACCTATTTCTGTATGCCGCTACAACAACAAATACTAAAAAACAGAATAAAATAAATATTTAAGTGGGCGCCCATACTTTCGACGCCTCAGCGATAGTTTAGTTACCATTCGGTCCAAGAGATGGCGTTGTGGGTAATATGCGGCTACAATAAAACAATTAAATACTTAAGTGAGGCTTTCATACAACAGACATAATTTTTTAGCGTTTTTATACATAATGGTACGGAACCCTTCGTTCGCGAGTCCGATTCGCACTTGGCCGGTTTTATCTAATTAGATATGCTTTACTAATAAAAATCCTCGGTTGTGCATTGTCTGGCAGACATTCAGGAATAGGACAGTTTTAAATCATTGTTTTGAGTTATAATTTTTGCATTAATAAAGGAGAACCCTTGTGTGTTAACACCAAGGTTGCCTGCTTTATTTCAATCGGTTCATAAATAAAAAAAAGTTATGTCAGTTTAAATATTCACAGTTTCAGTGACCTTACCATACAAGGCACACACGAATCTACCTATAGCCAAAATTCTAACATTTTCTTTAGATTATATTGCAATAGGTAATAGTTTTTCTCGTACAGACAACAGTTAAATACTTATTTTTTTATTATAATTATGTCAGATGTCATAATATATTTTGTACAACATATAAATCGTATTCCGTAAAATTCTGACGCACATCAATCTCAAAACGACTATAGTATACGACTATAATACAGTTGAGTGATTCAAGAAATGTCCAAGTAATTACGGCGAAGCTGCAATATGTATGAATAATGTGCATATTCCGGTTCCGACGGTCAGTATCGACATCTGGCGGTAATACTACTCATTAAAAGGTAAGTTACGATGCATACACATGAAATTAGTTCACCCATAAAATCTCCATATTTCATTTTGTATGATAATATGGCCTCCTATCTTATGCTCCACACTTAAGGTTGCCTCGAAGAGATCGCTATATAGCGATAAGGCCGCCTTTTGTACCTTGTTATGTATATTTTTCTGGTAATGTCATATGTTGTTGGTGTACAAAAAAGAATTTAATAATAAAAATAATAAAATAATATGGCGATCACGATTTATTGAGGATTCCGTGACAAAAAATACAGTGAATGGCTCGCTATTTTTGGAAAACTTTGAAGATGTAACTATGTAAGTATATACCTAACTTAGGTGACTGATGAGGTATTAGGTATATACTTACCTATTTAAAATTTTTGTTCTCAATCTGGGCGTGTTCTTGTGTTTTGTATTGTATAAGACACTTAAGATAAAGGGAATTCTATTATAAAATAGGTCTATGAGTGTGTAGAACTATGAGTGTGTGAGTCTATGAGTGTGTGAACTGATAGAATATTTTTGAGCATCCATTTAATCTAGCTTTAAACTTTGGAAGACCTACGTCGAATTAACTAACAACTAAAATTTAAATCCCTGAATAGGTAAAGTGATAAAAAGATAGATCAGATTAGATGGTAACTAAAATGCTTATCAGTATGTAATAAGTATTTAAGATGATATCATCTAAAAAGATCTAAGATCTTATATGAATTTTCTCCACCAATGCGCAGTCGAGCAGCATGGTGGACTATGCTCTGCACTCCTTCAGGGTTGAAGACCAAGGCCACTAACGGTTTTGAGTCACATGAATAAAGTTAATACAAATATGTAGGTTGCAAAAAATTTCTAAATTGATAACGCTATATAGCTAAAAGTGATACTTTTAAAACGCAAAACTTGTTAAATTAAATTTCGAATTCCATTTCAAAAATTCTACGAAACAGAAATATTAGTTAGCATTTATTTGATTGCGGCAATTTAGAAACATTGATGCGTGAAGTACTGGACCAATTAAATGAAAATTCTACGTTCGATGTTCATAAAACTAAATCGAATTGCATGAATTTTGTAATGTAAATTGGTGAATTTTGTCCATTTACACAAATGTTTTGTAGAAATTTGAAAATTATGTTTATTGTTAAGGTAATTCAAGTTCTGTATTTCAGTAGGTGTATTTTTATTCACATGGCTTCAAGCTATGACTATGTTCGGTATTTCACAAGGAGAATTTCGTGAGGATGCATGCTGGAGAGCTTCCAAATCTTATAGGTGTGGGAAGTCTACTAATCTACACTAAGCTAGTGTAGTGGACCATGTCTTAAACCTTCTCATTCTGAGACGAGACCATGATGAGGCGAGATAATGATTTAGTTGCCACTGTGTAGTTTTTCGTTTTCTCTTTTTTGGCTTCTCTGTTTCTGGAATGCATCCTTGATGTCGGTGCCAACGATAGTTTGTTTGCCTGTTGGTCGGCTATTAATATAAGTACATAATATTTTCAAGTATCATTATTCCGATCATCAACCCATCCTATAATACTTATTTAATCGTCATACAGGATTTTCTTGTGTACCACAGAATATCCTAACCTTAATTAATATTATAGTCCAAAATAAGAGTTTTAAAAATAAGGTATTGAGACTTTTGAGTAATAGAATCATGTCTTGTATAATTAGGCTTATTTTCACGAGATTGGATGACTCTAACAGTTAGCAGAGTCATTTATTTTACATTAAATATTTTAATGTAACAACTTACTTATTTCTGGTGTGTTTTATTAATAGTGTACTAAACGGTGTAATATCAACAAAAATAATATCACACAATATTTCAATATTATAGCGTAACTCTGCACGTGAACAATGGACAAAAATAAACAAGTCGTTAGAAAATTAATTATCCTAAACAAAAATTCACTCTTATTGCTTAGGAAATAAGACGTTAATTTGATTGAATTTTGAACACAAACAATCAAGTATAATGAAACGAAATTATGTAAATTGGGAAAGTTTGACCGAGCGATAATATTTTTATATTGATAAGTAAACTGTGTCAAGGCAAAGTTAGTATACCTACGATGAAAAAAACGAGGACAAGGTATTATCACAGTGTAATAAAAATATTTTAATGTGGTGATATTAGTATCTATGTACTTATCGTTCTAACTTGTCCCTACATCAAATCTATATACCTATGTATAATTATATACCTAATTTAATAAATCTGTAATTGATCAATGTCTATAGACAGAAGTCATTTGAGAAAATTTATTGCTAGATACGAGTACATTTATAAACGAATACGAACGAACATATCTTTGTGAATTTGTATGTAATGTTAATCTCAGAAATGGCTTATTTAATTATGATGTTCGTTTCCATTAATGTATTGTGATAAAAATTACGTCAATTTCAAGACAACTAACAACAATAACAATTACCTAATCATTTCCCGAGTCGCTGAAAATATGGAATTACCAGTAGGTACAACTAAAGATAGTTTTATAACCTGTGCTTAGCTTTCAATTTAGTTTAAAAGTAAAATTTACCTTAGTCACAAGGTCAAAAAGCTGGCATTTGTATGAGATGCTATTGGTTTAATTTCGTATCCAACGCGACGAACGCGAATAGCGAATAGTGACGTTATAGATGACCATGATCGGCAATGACCGGCACCGGGAGGTAGCTACAACTGCTTGATTTTTGCATGTTTTTAACCTTAGCACACACAGTTACAGTTCATTTAGGTTATTTTAAAAAACAACAACAATCCCTTTTTAATGTAAAACGTATACTACTCTAGCTGAGTACCATACCTGCAAAGCGTGGGAATCTTGGGTTCGGTTGCTAACAGAAGCAGTAATTTTTATGTGGCAGAATAATGTTCGTTCTCAGGTTGAGTATATCAGTAACGTCTTTATTTGTGTCCGAGCCATTCGCGACACAAGGAATGTCCTAGTGCAAGGATATGAGTATACAAGCTTATCGAAAACGAAGGGCCTATCTATAGATTTAAATCTCTGAATATTAATGTAAATTGTTCATCTATTTTTACTCCTCTAAGATCACGTAAATAAAATATGTTTATGTCATTATAGGAGCTTGCAATTAATTACAAAATAATAAAAATTTTAATGGTCCATCGTAAATAACGAATGAGTACAGTAAAGCAAAGAATTTCATACTTTTATTGCTGCAATTAAAAAGGAACGCGTCGTTACATACACGTTTGTTATAGTTCTAACGTGCGCTACTTTAATAGAAAAAATATTTCAAGCTCGTAAATTTTAATGTTTTATTGTATAAGCATTAGCGTACTGAAATTCATGCTTTTTTAGAGTTCCGTTAGAAAGACACAGAATGAATAGAAAGCTTTAAAGATACCGTTTTTACTTATATAGGTAATACTTATTGTAAAATGGTTTGTAATTTACATAGTTACAAGTTTGTAATTTTTTAAGTATTTAAAAAGATAAGCTGGGTTTTTCAAAGTTTATTCTGCTCTTTAATAATAGCCTGTTCGAAATCGTAAGAGAAAAAGACAAAATCGCGAGTGCATAATTTATAAAGGAATCGTAAAAAATATATGCCTTCCACTTGACGGCTATATTTCTGCAACTCTAACTCTAACTCTAAAAGTCTCTAAACTCTAAAAAGTATGTACATACACATATTGTGTACCTACATTGAAAAATTATAATTATTTTTCACTCATAATTTTCAGAAAAAGTAATGTGACAGCTTTAATTTTTCTTATCTAACGGAGTACAATTTTTATAGGAACGCGTACCTAATCAAACGGGTCCCACTCGGATTTGACTTGTTTTTCCATATTTATTGACCGTAGCCATTTGCTGTGTTAATACACAAGTGCATAAGCTACCTAGAATAATAAGCTGAAAGCATGAAGGTGACATCATTTTAAAACGTACTGAGGGAAAGAGTAAGTTAATAGGATCTAAAAAAATATGGAATCCTAAATTGATAAATTTCATTACTTTTTACATTCTTTTGTTACAATGTTAGATAACCTAATAACTCTTAAAATGAAACAGAAAGGAACTAGATTTGAAGGGCATATTACAGAAATAATTTCCGATAGAGCCTTGAAAGTTTTCATAAGTTCAAAATGTATTACCTACTAGCTGTTGCCCGCGGCTCCGCCCGCGTGGAACTCAGTGTGTCACAAAGTTATTCCTGCGTTAATCCCGACCCCATACATATTAAGACACACTCCACACATCTTAAGAACAGTTGATTTTTTACTACGTTTTAGTCATACCGTACAAAAATCCGTTATGTAGATCTTGAGAAAATCGATAAAAAGACTAAGATATAAACGTCGGGGTACGGCATTATGCTGAGTGAGCTCCATTTTCTGGGCCACTGGACACATGCGATCGCTGCAGGAAATTAGTTTTGTTGTATTTTTTCTTTATCTTTATTATTATACCTAGTTTAAAATCAAAATATCTTAGGTTAATTATTGTCTTAGTTTATTGTAATGTGTTAGATACTATAAATTTAAATTTCATGTACCAGTGTGCCAGAAATAAACATGTTTCTATTCTATTCTATTCTATATATAGATATTAATGAGCCCGCGACTTCATTCGCTCATGGAAGCTTTTCCCGCGTAAATCTCGATCCCGCGGGAAGTCCGGAACAAAAAGTAGCTTATATAATGCTCCATAGCCTCCTCTACCTCCCACTGAAAGTCCCATAAACATCTGAACCCACGACCTCATTCCCGGGTATGAGTTTTTACCGCGTGAATCCTAATCCCGCGGGAATTCAGGGATAAACAGTACCCTATATGTTGCTTCAAAACTTCCTCAATCTCCTAGTAAAGGTCGCATAAAAATTTAAGCCCGCAACTACGCGCAGGAGTTTATTCCGCGTAACTCCAGATCCCGCGGGATTTCCGGGAAGACAGACTTGTTAGTTTTATTTTAATGTTTGTTTAGAAGCTATTTATACCCCATACGCGAAGAAGGTTTTCCCGCGTAAATTCCGATCCCGCGGGATTTCTGGGATAAAAAATATCCTATATGTTAATCTAAGTTGCCCTCTATGTGTGTGCCAAATTTCATGAAAATCGGTTCAGTAGTTTTTGCGTGAAGGAGTAACAAACAAACAAACAAACAAACAAATACACAAACTTTCACATTTATAATATTAGTAGGAAGTAGGATAGTAGGATTCCACAACTTCCACTACCTCCCAGTAAAAGCCCCATTTGAGCTCGCGAGTTCATTCGCGAATAGGAGCTTTTCCCGCGTGAACGTCGATCCCGCGGGAATTCTGGGATAAAAATATAATATGTTGCTCCATAACCTCCTTTATCTCCCAGTGATAGTCCCATAAATAAAAAAATCTAAGCCCGCGACTTGGCGCGAAGGTGTTTTCCCGCGTGTATCCTGATCCCGCGGGAATTGCGGGATAAAAAGTAGCCTATAAGTATGTTGGTCCACAATCTCCTCTATCTCCCAGTGAAAGTCCCATAAAAATATAAGCCCGCGATTTGGCGCATAAGAGTTTTTCCCGCGTAAATCCTGATCCCGCGGGAATTTCTGGATAAAAAGTAGCCTATATGTTGCTTCAAAACCTTCCGAATCTCTCAGTAAAAGTTCCATTAAAATCCGTTCAGCCGATCCGGAGATAAGCGTGTACAAAGAGACAAACTTTTTTTATAACTTTTCAACCCCTATTTTACCCATTTAGGGGATGATTTTTTAATAAACTTTGATACAGGTTTTTCATTATTTTTTATCATAATTCTAAACACCAATTTTCATAATACCTGGTTTACAATTGACGGACTTTCATACAAACTTTGAACCCCTATTAGACCCCCTTAGGGGTGGAATATCAAAAAATCCGTTCTTAGCGGATCCCTTCTAACTATAAACTACTACCCTGCCAAATTTCATCTCAATACGTTCAGCGGTTTCTGAGATTTCGTGATGAGTGAGTCAGTCAGTCAGTGACCTTTCGCTTTTATATATATAGATTATGTATTTGATAGAAAAATAGCAAAGTTTACTATCCGAAAGTTTCTGCTTCTGGCAGAATTTTATTGTTCTGACAACCACTTCCAAGTCATTTCCAAATACCCATGACTTGTACAATAGGTAGGTACTAGTAGTAGACAGTTAACTAAACAAAGTTTAGTGGTAGGTATGCCGTTATTTCAGTCGCTAAATGTGACGTCTCCTAGATTGATTCCAGCGACAGCAACGGGGCTACTATTCAGTTTTCCGATATCAATATTTTCTTGTTCTAGGTCGGTCGCTATCATGGGCGGCAGCGCAAGTGTGGTGTGCATACACGTTTGCTTCCTTAATTCCATAAAAACAACAATCGGGAATTAGGTACACTACTTAATTATGGAATTAACATTTTAACATTAACGTGATAAATGGTGATAAATGGTGAGCAATTAACAAAAATAACAAAGTTTACATAAGGTATTCGAAATAGGACGTGTTGGAAAATTCCATTATGAACGAGACATTACACTTGGTTACCACGCTTTCTTTGTTCTTTTTATTTTATGTACCACTTAACTATCTTGAAGTAAGTATTAGTATTGGTCCTTATGGTACAATGAATAAATTCCTCACAATGTGAGTAATAAAAAGTGTCTACATTAATAAACATGGTAGGTACGCGATATTTTGTAGACACGCGGGTAGATTAAACAATACGGTATCAACTCATGACGTCGTGCATAGAGGCCCTTAAGTCAAAGAACATAGAATTGAAAGTCGATTAAATACAGCATCATAGTCATGTGCAACAATTTCGCTGTATGAGACCTACGGGAAGCATATAACTAAGTTAGTGGGAGCGGAGCAAAACATGAATTTAATTAAAAATGCGATACCTACTACAATAAATATTTCTAGCTAGGCTTATACCACGATGATTTATTTGTAACTAATATCCACCTTCACTTCGCTTTGGAAACCTATGCCTTAAGAGTTATAGGTACTAGATATTTTTAAAGAGGACTCAAATTATTTTCGAACTATCTGACCTGGCAGACGACATTCTGGAACATAATATTTCATATTAAGTGGACGCCCTTCCCTTCGAGAAATTTGTTGCTCCGATCCTATTAATCGCAGCGTGATGTTATATTATAGCCTATAGCATTCCTCAATAGACGGACTATTCAACACGGAAACATTTTTTAATTCAAACGAGTAGGTCCTGAGATTTGCGCGTTCAAACAAACAAACTCTTCTGATTTATTTAATATACCTAGATAGCATACATGCTAAATCATTATTAACTGCCGTAAAAATACAATGTTAACGTTAAAAAAAAGATTGTTCCAATTTTATTTCCTAATCTACTTAGAACCAAAACATGACTACAGCATGTTAGGTACATTCCAGTATGAAATTCTTATTTTCAAAAAATATACGTAACGTTTCAACGAGAATATTATATTAATAAAATCCACATTGCGTCCAAATATACATGTATAGGTTTAAAGAGAATCTGGACTCTGTTGCAATGTAGTCCAATTTTCTTCAGAGATCGCAGTTAAAATGCGGAACAAAATTGAACATTTTCAACATGTTAGTTCCGTTCGTAGCATTTTGTTGTGGTATGTACGACCAAATTTCCATTTAGCCTTGACCTACCCTGCCCCTTGCTGTTATGTAATCTCCAATATACGTAAGCGAAGATTTTGGGTAACGAAGAGATCTTCATACCTGGTTACCTTATACGTGAGAGCATGCTTCATTTGTTCATGGCTCCAGGCAGTAGCACCCGAGCTATTGTTTATGAGAATGGCCAATTATGTCTTTACAATACACTTATTTTCCTTTGCGGTATTTTTTAATAATACACCGACCGTAAATTGGTTTAATGGTGTTGTTACATCCACTATTTCTATTGTCTTTGAATGAAGAATGTACGGTAAATATAATTTTATGATGTTAAGTATTAATTAAATAGTAATTTTGTATCATTTTTAAACGCAAGAAACAAATACAATTGTTAACCAATTCAAAAGAAATGTTTCTCACACGCTATTCTGCTCCAAATTGTAATATTTTAATGTTTTATTCTAAATGGTTTTATTAAAATAAGATACCTATAACAATTGATGCTTATTGCAAAATATTTTTTTCGAAAAAGAATTGGCATAATTAATATTATAAATAGTAGAATTTAGTGAAGTTAATAGACTCAATTTAAAAAAGTGTTTTGAAAGAAAACAACTGGTTTATGAACATTTAATTGAAACTAATACATATTATTGTGAATCTTAGAGACTTCTTCTCGATTCCAAGTTGCGATGTACCGTGTCGCATTTCAAGATGGCAAACGTCGTATGTCGCGATGTCATATGTCGTGCGTCACGATGTCAAACGTCATATGTCGCGATGTCATAAGTCGCATTTTGCATGTCGCAATGTTGCAGTCACACATCGTGCCGTCTTACCTTTGTCGCTTTCTCTTGCCGCAAAGTTCACCTGATCCCAAACCCTTTCCAAGTTCAGGTTTATTCATCATAAAAATGTATTGTAGATTTATAACGGAATGCACCTGCTGCTATACATTTCATCGCGGTCCTACCACAAAAACCACCATTCATAAATCAGTCATAAAATATTCGATGTTTTGAATGCTTACAAAGGTTGAATTTTCAAAGGCATGTCAAGACGAAACAAAAAGCCGCTATGTTAGCCTTTTTGATTACGGCAAAGTTTATTCAATGCAATGAAAACTATTCTTAGTGGATTAAAGTAAACAAGCAAGCGGGCGTCTCGTAGAGTATAAATATTAAATAATGGAATGCAATATTAAAATTCTTACTTACGTTTTATAATAAACTTTAAAGTAGGTATTTTACTGCCGAGATGGTTCCATTGCAACGTCATGATCTGTTGATGGAATTTCAGGAGAATCGAGGGACACCTTCAATTTTTAAACACGTACCTGCGTGTGTACCTAAAAGTGTTTGGAAAAACCTATTTCAAATAAAAAAATCCTTTATTAATTCGTTCTTTCGTATATTCATTCATTCTTTCATTCATTTATTCATTCATTCAAAAATATTTCACGAACTTTTTACATTACTTGTTGATATTGAATTCAGCTTTGTTACTGTTAAAAATATCAATTCAGCAATGCGTTAAGAATTTAAAATTCACACCCAATATTCCAAAAACTTTGACAGGCACACAGTTACAACTTATAGCTTGGCCATTAAAGATTATAAATGCCAACTGTCCAACAAGCAACACGTCAGATAGTCGCCGCGGGCGGAACTCCAAGATTTTTCTAAAGCGGTCTTGTTACCGACCTGGAGGGGACAATTTACGCCGAGTATCGGCTGATGTGATTGTTAACTACGGTACAAAGATTATAAGTTATCAGCTATTGGCGCACGATACCGAACTGCCGTAATAAGCCTCCGAAGGCATTTCGAATGGTCAGCGAGACCTTAATCAACTTCAATCAGCCACTTCCTTTGAGGTTGAGAAATACTGTCGTTGGGTCCGTGATAAGATCCAATGTTGTAATCGTGATAAGTGGCTTTAGTATATTACTAGAGAACCGCCCGCGCTTCGCTTCGGGACCCGTAGGTAACAGCCGCGTAGGTCTCGCTCCCGTAGGAATTTAGGCTAAAAAGTAGCCTACTACTCGCTCTCTTCACTCCACCCTGTCTGAGGTGTGTGGAGCCCTCGGGACAGTTAGTTCCCCTTTGGGGGTGTCTCTCGCGGCCCGTTAAAACGGGCCGGTCCTTGGGTTGGGCTCTAAGGCCCTTGGTTGTCCATCTGTGGTTAACCAATAGGTCAAGTCCGGTGAGTGGCGGCCTTTTTACAGGCCACAGAGTCTTAAACGGGATGGGGTTCATCTCCACGCCGCCCAGGCGAGCGAGGCCCTACCGGGTGAATCCCACTGGTGGGAAGCCCAGCAAGAGCCGATCAGCGCCGGGCGATGACTTACGAAGCCCCAGTATCAGTCAGTGCTAGGCCCGTCCCGCGCAACCAGCAAGTCGGCAAGCGGTCAGCAAGCGGTCCGGTGGACGGGTGTGGAGCGGCGCCAGGTCCTGCAGATGCGGGAACCGCGACGCGTCGACACGCCCGAACATGTTGCGTGCCAATTTCTCGATGAAGTCGTCCAGGCTCTCGACTCGAAGGTCCCTCTGGATGACGGCGTTCCTGACGTACCTCGGCGCACCAGTCAGCCGGCGGAGCGCAATCGCCTGAACCGCGCGCATCCTTTTGCGCTGCGGTTCGCTGGCGAGCGCGTACCACGCCGGTGCCGCGTACGTGAGGCGGGATCTGATGTAGGTCTTGTAGACCCCGAGCTTCAGTCCGAGAGGGAGGCTCGAGGAGAGCACTGGTTTCTGCCATCGCGCTTCTGGAATTCGCGACGGCTTTCGTAACCTGTGGCTTCATCGAAAGTCTTCCGTTGATTTTGCCCCCTGTGGGGCCCATTGGATATCTTATCCGTTAAGCTCCAGAGTAGGGTCCCGCCTGTTGAGGTATCCTCTTATGTTCACGGCCTGCGTCTTCCCGACATTCACCGACAGTCTCCACGCGGCAAGCCATTCGGGGAGGGCATCAAGCGCATGCTGCATCTTGACGATGGCGTGGGTTCTATTCAGCGACGTGGTGATGTACGCCACATCATCGGCATACAGGGCAAGCGACGCCCCCCCTGCCGCCGGGATGTCGTCGGTGTAGCAGGCGTAGCAGGGGACAGGCAACTCCCTTGCGGGACGCCGGCTGCGATCGGACGCTCGGTGGATTCGGCGTCTTCAACCACTACTCTGAAGCTTCTATTTTCGAGGAAACTGGAGATCACCTTAACGGCACTCCGGGGCGCCGACGACTGCGAGATCTTGTAGAGAATAAGCCGTCGTGCCAAACACGGTCGAACGCCTTTTCCATGTCGAGGAATACTGCACACACGCGTTCTCTCTTATTCAGAGCCGCGGTAACGGTGTGCAACACCCTCGACAGTGTAGCCGTGCTGTTCAGCGGCATCAAAAAGTAGCCTTCCACTTCTGTTGGCAGCTAGGCTATTCCACCCCGGATGCAGTTCCAGTCGCCCGCGCCCACCACCGGTGTCGGCGAGTCCAGCAACTTGCGGACATCAGCCAACAGGATAGTGCCAGCGGGCGGGCGGTACACTGAATACAGCCGGAGCGGGGAGTTCTCGAGGCAGAGCAGAGCAGAGCAGCAGAGAGCAGAGCTAAAGTAGCCAGGCAGAGCTAAAGTAGTACATTTGCCTATGACTTAAGTAAATTACATGTAGTATTTCATAGCGTAATTCAGGACTTGCAAATTAACGCCATCTATTAACAACTCCGAAAATAAATATCTAGCAACTAACAAAACATCGATCTTCCCATGGGAATGGGATGTTTTTTCGCGGTAAAAAGTAGCCTACGTCACTCTCCACCCTCCTAACTATCCCCACACACATAAACCTTACCATATAATAGCTTTGTTGCGACGTGAAAGCGTCACAAACAAACAAACAAACAAACAAACAAACAAACACACTTTCACATTTATAATATTAGTAAGGATTATAATGTATTTGTTTAGTCGTACTTGCGTTATTGCGTCATGCAAATTTATAATAATACTATTTAAGCAGATTTTTTTGAACATTTGTTATGATTACAAGCAACCGATGAAGTTAGCAGCAAATCGTTAATTTTATTAATTATATTACTGTTTTTATTGACATTGCTAGATATGAAAGGTTTTCCTCAATAGAGTAATTGAAACATACAATTACAGTCTTATTTTAATAAAATGTATTATTATGAACTTAACTTCTTTCCGACATTACGATACTTAGTAGTACACGAACCATAGGTCATGGCCACTGTAATTTAAATACTAAAAAATAAAAATCAAAAAATTTATTTATTTAGTACTGATTCTTCAAGGATAACCCTGAATATTTATTCGCGTTGTAGTGCTTGGCTGTCTCGATATTTTTATCCCCGTCGCAAAAAGGGGCGTTTTATTCACATAGGTACCGAATTAACAGTTATTACAAAATAATATTTAATTAAAATATGATAGAATGTCGCTGATGTACGTTTAAACATCAAAAACATTTCTATTGGTAACTATTACTGTTTCCCGCGCATTGCAAGTCAATTTAAAAAAAGGGCTCAGAACTTGATCTTTTACTTTTATTGCGGGTTTGAATAAAAACCACCGCTAAGGCAGAGTCAATACCAAACAAACTCAAAGAGAAGACCTGTTCGTATTTTTTCAGTTCCGCTGGTAACCTGATACGCGGTAAATTGCAGTAAAACACTATGAAATCACTAATCCGACCTAATTTTGAACGCTATACGTCATGTAAATAACGACTATGGAGCGCTAACGTTAAATCTTAATTCGAAGCGTTTTGAAGCTCCCTCTACGTCTTTTTCATTCAGACCGTCGCCTTTTCGAATAAGTTCATTTAGTTTTCAATATCTAGGAATTTTATTGGATTTTTCATATACCTACCCAGTTCATTTTCTTGATTATGTCTTACGTGTTTAAGCTTATTTCTATCTAAAAAAATGGAAAAAAACCTCACCTTAAAGAATACTTTGTAACTGTAGGTACAGTGACATGACTATTAACAAAATCTGTGATTGCTAACGGTTACTTGCTTACATACTTTCGCATGTTAATGAACACAGAATTTGAATCTAACACTGATAAGATACTGAAGATAGTTAAGAAGCTTTACTATTGGTAGACCTTACTGTGTTAGAACAGTGGAATTTGTAACCTTTCTAAACTTTTGGAAGAGCTTATAACGGTTATTAACCCTAAATGGAAGTTTAGTGTCTACTGGAAAATTAACATGGAAAAGATAAAACCCTTAAGTTTTTCTATTATAAGTTTTACTATAGGTAATATATTATATAATATTTCCAACCTTAACAGATTTGCAATAATCAAAAACCTAGCAAAGTATTTAAAAGTCGAACACAATATTTTTAAAGTTTTATCATAATCTTTTTAAAATTTAATACTAAACACGACACTTGCAAGCAACATCGATATATCGTAAATTACTCGACGTCATGCAAGCAAAACGCTGACAAATGACATGTGTTGGGAGTTCCATGGTTTTATTTTAAGAACGTCCCACACAACGTTGAAACCAGAAACCGAATAGGGAGTGCACTGTGGGAGTGGTATGGGGCAGTTCTTTACACCGCTTATTAAAACATACGTGTTGAAAAAACTAATAAGATTTCAATCGTGTGTAACAATACGCTGCATGGGGTTTATTTTTTGTATTGAGACAATTTGGAGGTCATATAGTGTTGAGGTAACCTATAAATAACAGCACTTTCTATGTAAATAACCGACAAATAATCAAAGGAGACTTTTTATCATAAATGGGCATGTTGTTCATAAATATAAGTAACACCAGAGGTTCGCTAATGCGTTGCCAGCTAAGTTAATAATCGAATAACGAGCATCAAGCCACTCAATTTTAATGAAGGTATAGTTGCGTTGCAGGTTAAGAAAGAAGTAGGAAAAATTATATAATGTTTCGTTGGTGATACGTATCGGGAAATGGTAAATAATATTTTTGAATGAATACTTATTTCATTTTAAAAATATATTTCGTTTGTTTTAATAAATAATTATTATGCTCATGAGTCGTTCAATGGGTTATTATTAGGCAGTTATAATAATGTGTGTGAGTGGGTACTTCAACTTAGTACCTAGGTACCACATACACAAAGAGGGCAATTCATTATGTCGCTAGTAAACAATGTCAACGCCAATAATATTGGATTGATTGAATACAATGGCATGTTCTTATTGTTTTTGTCATGTTTAGATCATGTTCACAAAGTGACATGGGCCTTATTACAAAATTTGAATTGAATCTGACATAGAACACCGTCGGCGAAGTTGGTTAAATAGGCATGATGACAAATTTTTGGAAATTGTTCTATAATGCTCTGGAATATATATTAATTACAACAAAGATAATATTTCTGCTTAAAATTAAGGATTAGTATTTAAAAGTTACTTTTTAATTCATAAATTTAAAATTCGCACCAAAACGCATCAAAGTGTCATGGCGTCCCTTTGCTACGTCACTTTAGAGTACAACAATCACTCGACAGTTGTAAACATCTTGATTTTTTGGAATTACAGTTGTTATTTGGTTATAATCATGAATTCGAAAGCGTATAGGTGGTGTTCAGTCCCTCTGTGTACTAACACGTCCATAAAAACTCCTGAGAAGTTATTTATTTTCGTTCCTTTTAATAAAACTATTCGAAATAAGTGGCTTAATCTTGCAAGACGTGATATGAAAGGAATAACACCCACTACTCAGCTATATTTTTGTGAAGATCACTTTGACGTAAGTATCTACTGTAATTTTGTAGATTTCATGTTGAAAACAAAATAAAAACCGCGTATTAAATAGTAAAAACCAGCGAGTAGGTATGTATTCTATTGAATTACAAATAAACAATGATAGAGAACTCTAACGTGACGTCACGCGCTGTGATTGGTGTTCAACATGTCATGGCGGATTGTCGTATTTCGTGATTTTGATTTATTAATAAATTATTAATCTCTCTTTTAATTATAAAAAGAATAAGTGTTTTATAATCAACAATTCAGGTATATTATACATACAAATTATTTCAATGAAATTTACTTGCTGTCATCATGCCTATTAAGTTAGGATTAGGACGTCGTAAACATCTAGATATACCTACATATAAATAAAATTAAATAGTATGTAATTATGTAATGTCAAAATAAATGTGTTTGTATGTCTGGCTGCCTGTCATTTTGTTAGACCGGGCTAATCTCCGGAACGGCTGAACCGATTTATTTAGAACTTTCACCGGAAAATAGAAGAGGTTGTGTAGCAATATGGAGGCTTTTTTTTTCGGAATTAACACGGGATCGGTATTTACGCGGGAAAACTCCTACGCGTACAAAGTCGCTGGCACAAAGTAGTAATGAAATATTCCGTAAACAAATTTATGATTTTACTAGTAACTCAATCATTTTAGTACCAACATTAAATTAAATTCTTATGTTTATTACGACACCGCTCTTAGCCCGGATCTTAACTGCTGCATGCTGGTGCAGTCGGTAGTTGGATGGGTGTGACCGCTTGTGGCAAAAATTTACCCCCTGTACCTAATAGTTTTCTCTAATATACACTATAATTAACAGTTATTATTATCTATTTGTATCTTGGCTTACAGATATTAGTTATAACATTTGGTAACAATTATAATTATAACATTTATCTTAATAATCGTATTTCATGTTATGACCAAACTTCGTTGAGAGAATCATTGACACAACGATATTCGTTACCAAATATAATTCGAATGAAGTAAGTATCGATAATTAATGTAATGTAAGTAATGATTTGCAGATTGAGAAAAATACATTGCCAGAATCTGGATTTCTTTTATCACGCAAATCCCGAGGGTACGTAGGTAATAATTGATTCCTACTTATCATAAAATTTAATTGACATGAGAACTAAAATCATATACCTAGGTATGGTACCTAGGTATGTTTAATTTCAAATTCGCATGAGCTTGTGAGATTGTACCTATTGAATTATGCTAATTATCAAAGCAAGTTAAACAAAACTTTGTATACTCAACTTTCTTACTTACAGAATCGTAATACTCCCAAGAATTTCAACATCGTAGTTCAGCCGTATCTATACTATAATAAAACTGTAGGACCACGTGTTCTGTACATTGAATATTTTTTTGAAATTTCGACTAAGGGGCACTTACAAATCGAGATAGAACTCAAAAATATATTTTTTTTATTTATTGTCTGTCTGTCTGTCTGTCTGTCTGACCGATCATCACGCGTAAACCACTGGACAGATTTCATTGAAACTTAGTAAAGTTATTACCTATAAACTGGTGTCTATTATAGGCTACTTTTTTTGTCGAATAATATTAAGGTTCCCTAGGGATATGTGACTAAAGTTTGTATGGAAATTTTTTATAACGTCGTCCGATTTACTTCAAATTTGCAACAAAGGGTTATCACTTAAATTAATAGAATACGTGTTTCTCAGTTTTTCGATATTTTGTAAGGAAAAGAAAAAAAAAAACAAATGAATGCGGAAATTTGTAATTTTTTAAGGTAACTTTCTGACTAAACTGAAAATGATTTTAACCCCATGTTTAAAAATTATTATAGTTAAATAAGTAATTTTCAATGTAAAATCAGTAGGTATTTAAAATATTGCCAGCAAAGGGTGCAAAATGGGGATAAAGTTGGTACAATTAGAGGTGCAGTGTTTATTCGAGTTGACTTAAGTTTTGTCATTTTTGTTGCGGGCTTAGATTTTTGTGAGACTTTCACTGAGAGATAGAGAAGGTTACTTATTATCCCGGAATTCCGTGGAATCCTTATTCATGTGGGAAAAACTCATATTTGGGAACGAGGTCGCGGGTTCAGATGTTTATGGGACTTTCAGTGGAAGGTAGAGGAGGTTATGGAGCATTATATAGGCTAATTTTTGTTCCGGACTTCCCGCGGGATCCACTCAACTGCTCTGTAGAAGTTGTCAAAAAATTCATTAAACATTTTCACGCGCCAAAAATACTCGCACACACAATGCGAATTCTGTGGCATCCTACTAATATTATAAACGTGAAAATTTGTATGTTTGGTCCTCAATCACGCAAAAACGGATCAATGGATTTGTTACCTACACGGATAGTTTATAACCCAGAATAACACATAGGACACTTTTTATCCCGGAAATCCCGCGGGATCCAATTTTATGCGGAAAAAACTTCTACGAGAATGGGTATAGCTTCATAACAAACATATTAATATAAAAGTAACAAGTCTGTCTTTCCGAAAATCCCGCGGGATCGGGAGTTTATCCTAAAATTCTTACGGGAGCAGGACCTACGCGGCTGATACTTACGGGTCCCGAAGCGAAGCGAGGGCGGTTCGCTAGTCTATTAATATAACAAAGTCTATTTAACCATTTATGAATTACTAGAGAACCGCCCGCGCTTCGCTTCGGGACCCGTAGGTAACAGCCGCGTAGGTCCCGCTCTCGTAGGAATTTAGGCTAAAAAGTAGCCTACTACTCGCTCTCTTCACTCCACCCTGTCTGAGGTTTGTGGAGCCCTCGGGACAGTTAGTTCCCCTTTGGGGGTGTCTCTCGCGGCCCGTTAAAACGGGCCGGTTCTTAGGCTGGGCCCTAAGGCCCTTGGTTGTCCATCTGTGGTTAACCAATAGGTCAAGTCCGGTGAGTGGTGGCCTTTTTACAGGCCACAGAGTCTTAAACGGGATGGGGTTCATCTTCGCGCCGCCCAGGCGATCGAGGCCCTACCGGGTGAATCCCGCTGGTGGGAAGCCCAGCAGGAGCCGATCAGCGCCGGGCGACGACTTACGAAGCCCCAGTATCAGTCAGTGCTAGGCCCGTCCCGCGCAACCAGCAAGTCGCGCAGGAAGGCCCAGCGGTCCGGTGGACGGGTGTGGAGCGGCGCCAGGTACGCGTCGACACGCCCGAACATGTTGCGTGCCAATCTCTCGATGAAGTCGTCCAGGCTCTCGACTCGAAGGTCCCTCTGGTCCGTTGCCACTATCCTGTTGGCTGAGCAACTTGCGGACATCAGTCAACAGGATAGTGCCAGCGGGCGGGCGGTACACTGAATACAGCCGGAGCGGGGAGTTCTCGAGGCAGAGCTAAAGTAGCCTATTACATTTGCCTATGATTTAAGTAAATTACATCTACTGTTTGATAGCGTGATTCAGAACTTGCAAATGAATTTTACTAACGGCATCTATTTACAACATCCGGAACTAAATATCTAGCAACTAACAAAACATCGATCTTCCCATAGGAATGGGATGTTTTTCCGCGGTAAAAAGTAGCCTACGTCACTCTCCACCCTCCTAACTATCCCCACACACATAAACCTTACCATATAATAGCTTTGTTGCGACGTGAAAGCGTCACAAACAAACAAACAAACAAACAAACAAACAAACAAACAAACACACTTTCACATTTATAATATTAGTAAGGACTAGCTTCCGCCCGCGTGAAATTCGTATAAACTTCAACACCCTTTTCACCCCCTTTGGGATGGAATTTCCAAAAGTCCTCTCTTATTGCTCCCCTACACTCCCCAAAGAACATAGATATATGCCAAATTTCAGCTTCAGTAGTTTCGTCTGGGCGTTGTCTGTCAGTCAATCACTCAGTAACGCAAGAGTTTTATATATAGATAAAGCTTAGCAATCTACACATTCAAAAGCGCGAACTAGTGTGTTAATTGTGTGCGACCTTTGCCTTCCTGTTCGTATCTGTCGCTTGATTAAAGTAGTAGGAAGTGGCGAGCCGATGGAGAATAAAAGAAAAAAGCAAAGAAGAAATAAGGAAAAAAGCAAGAAATCGATAGAACAAGATTCAAAAGCGGAGTTCCTGAACGGAAACGAGCTTTTGTTTAGTTTAAACAGAACGTTTTTTATTGTTTCTTGTAGCTGATGAGCAAGAAGATTTTTTCATTGAATGATGCTTGTTATTCAACTCTTGATACTCGCAATATAGGAATACTAATTTTGAACTAATACATTTTATGTAATAGATAGGCTTCTTGGAAACAGTAGAAAGTGAGAAATTTTGAGACAAGAAAAAATGCGAAAAAGAAATATCATAAAAAATTCAATATTATTTGGTACTTATAGATGACCTTAGGCAATATTCGGAAATGTTATAAATTTTAAAACAATTACTTCCTCAACACAAAATTGTTAGTTCGTGATTTAAATATCGTAATAATTACTAATGACTTAATGTCATGTAAGTAATGTTTCTACTGAGGTATCTGAGGCACGGAAGTGCCTCCGCCAAGACGGACGTAAATGCCTATAATTCTATAATTTTTTAATTTAGGCTTGGATAATCGGTACTACGGAGCTGATTTATTTAGAATTAAATTTAGTTACAAATTAATAAAATGCATTAAATTTAATTTGCCTAACTTTTATACTTTAGATGATTTAAGTCAAAATACATCAATTTTGTCACCGATTCACTCATTCATCACAACTTCTAAGATACTTTTCATATTTCTAGAAAGCTGGAGCCAATAATCTAATAACTGAGAAGCTAATGCAAAGCCGTAAAATTATGCCCAAGATGTAGGGTTTGACAGAATAAATTGTGTAGAATCATGCCTTTTAGTGTCAGCCTCTTGGCATTGATGATACTATTACATTGAAAGAGTTACAAACTTTTGAGTCTTGGCAATCTGTTTTACATTAAATCTTTTAGTGGGATAATTCTATTATAATTCGTAATCACTTTTATGAAGACATGATTTTGTTTCGACCGAAAGACTTCGTGGCACGACAAGTAACGCCAGTTTATTTGGACCTGCGAGCATTAAATGTAACGTTCAATTCTAGTGTCATGTTAGGATGGAATATTTGATAATTTAAACTTTAGCTTCGGGCAAAATCCCATGATTGTAGAACAACGTTCGTGAAAAATAGGTCCGTGTTTATTCACCAATTAGAGACACAACATTTATGAAAACAATTTTGAAAAAAAAAAGTTTTTTGTTTCTTTATCAAATTGTTACTAACAACCAAAGATAAAATCACTCGAGCCTTTATTTTTATTGTAACAGAAGTACTGTATAAAACATAATCAGAATTTTATAAATTCTAATCTCAAACTTCAATATTAAATTGCATTAAGTGACTGATCGCTTAAACGACAAGACCCAAAGTCATTTAGAGAGATTAATTATTTTTATAGCATCAATGATACGTCACTGATCAAAGAGGGACTCTCATTATTTCCAGCTTTCTGTAACTGCAAAAAGTCCCACTTTCACGGTCGATTTTAGCCTTTTAGCAATTAGCTAGACGGGAAAAATATCTTACTATCATGCACATACCTTCCGGTCGGATTAAACTAGGTACGACAAAGCTCAATAACTTTTATTAGGAAGGATGTGACGCTAACCTCGCCTGTTGCTAAGCAGACTTCAGGGAGTGTACCAGGAACAGAGAAGACTAGATTGGACTCCGAGATGAATGGATTAACACAACCCAAACAAGGTACCTCTAGTGTTGAGATAGATCAAACATGCATTATGAATGCGACTCAAATGCCCTAATATCATAAAAACATGGTTACAACATGGCAAGAAATAACGTCTTAGACTCGAGGATGGATGCAGTTACAGTAAAAATAAAATGCATATAAAACAAAAAAAAAACAAAGTGTAATAAAAACCGTGTTATTTTCACAAATCGTTAATTTAATTCCGCTTACGCTAACGACTTTAAATAAAAACAGGCCAAGTTCGTGTCTGCCCACGCGCTACGGTTCCGTAGTTGTGACTTAAATGATACTATACTTAGATTAGCTCAGCCTACCTAGCTGTCGTTTAAAATTTTGTCCACTAATTAAATTATTTTCGTGATTTTTTTTTTGGAACTTTTACACCAACCATTTAGTTGGCGTAACTCTAACCAAAATCAGCACTTCGAAGTTCACATTACTAGCACACAAATTTATAAATTTAAAATTAGCTTTCCCAAATCCACAATACAATAAAGGTTTATTTAATTATAACTTTAATTTAGGTACTGGAAAGTAGGTAGGTACCTAATTAGGTACTCTATATTATTAAAAAATAATTTCCTAGTCAAAATTATGTTAGGTAGTTACCTACATGTAAACTGCTGCCAAAATCTCTTTCAAGTTAAGGATCTTTGAGCCTTACCGTGGACGGACAGTTAGAGAGGCATGACGTAACTTCAAGGGTTCCATTTTAACTACGGAATCCTAAAAACCGAAGCTGTTAACAAAAACGGAGTCCCTAATTTTTCTAAAATTAACTTTAACGAGAACGATGTAATGCTTTATTAATAACAATGCAAAACGACGTTAATTTTAATCCTTTTATAACATCGTCTTTAACTACACGTCGCCTCGCACTGTTTTGCTCGTAGCCTAAAGCGTTCTCATGGCCAATTTCACTTAACGTACTACTTATTACTACACTATACACCTTATTACAAGGAAACATGAACGTATTTTCAACAGAACACAGTTTGGACAAGGCTAATATAATTTGGGTACCAAATATTTTGGAAAATGTCTTTCCGAGAACGATTATACTGAATTATACACCCACTCAAGAGTACTCCTGTATGCAGGGTGCCATTGAGCCTTCAGATCATTTAAAAAACTCATTACGCTATCCTCTGATACTTTGAAAGCTTAATAAATTATTAATTAGATGGCAAAAAGTCCTTATTAAAACGAGAAGCAGAAATATTGTAATTAGTGAAGCTTACAAATAAAATTTAAAGCGTAATTTGCTTCTATTAACTAAGGATTAGCCTGAATTTTATGATTATTCTGTATTTAAACTATTATGACTTTTGTTTTTGCTAATCATTTTATTTTTATGTTAACTGTTAACATAATTACAGCAGTATCAACCGTAAAAATTATATTTGTTGTTTCTAAAAAGATTAAAATAAAAAAGTCAGATTAGTAAAAATTGCATCGCTATTTATGAAATTAAAAGAAACTCACATTAAATATCGTTAATATTATGGCATTTTTTCTTTCTTTCAATCCTTTTCTTTTTTCTTTCTTTTTTTCTCTTCGTTCTTAAGCGGAACACTTATAGCCTATAGGTGTTGCCGATGTCTATAAGCAACGATGACCACTTATAATCAGGTGGTTCGCCTGCTGCCAAAAAAATATTATATAGCTACACGCACATAGTCCCACACTAGGCTTCCCTGTGTAGTGGATAACGCACGCAAGACAAGGGAACACCCATACTGAGAATACAAACTAAAACTCATTAGATATATAAGTTTCTGCCTCGCCGAAAATCGAACCCAGAACCCTTTGGAACAGTGATTTAGCGTGTTAACCTGTACTTGCACGCAGATGTAAACCTAATGATAGCATCTCATATAAACCTCTGTGGTTTCTTGTTGCTAATCAATACCAAATTGTTTATAAATTGTTAAAGTGATGATTAAATAAAAAAAAAACCATTGCGCCATACCGTTCGTCATTATTAGTCATTAACATAATAAAATGCCTAAATAAATATCTTACCAATATTTTACCTCTAACATTTCAAGCATAAAATAAAACGGTATCAAGCTATCCCAATTTTGGTAGCATATTAAGCAGTATAAGTCGTGGTATCTCAGTGATCTCTATAAATATTTATAATGACCCTTCACAATATGCCAAAGTCGGCTCGAGAGAGCACAAGTCAGCGAGTGATGATGACGCGCGTCGCCTTTGACTCCATGTCGGTCAAAACGTCGGACTGACCCGCACGTTTATATTCATAGTCGATAATTTACTGCTGAATTTTAAATATGTTAAATACCTATAAGTTTTGGATTAGCTCGTATTTATTTATAAGAAAAAACATGTTTTTTAAGTATTAGGATTTTTACTGCATTTTCTATTTAGCTTAATTCAGTTTCGTTATGTATTTATATAGTCGTTATGTTTTTTTGTATTTTCATTGTATTTTTCGTTAAGTGTACAAGGAAAAAGTATTGTCTGTTTTTAGTTTAAGTTACCTATTAATAACAAAATATGTCTGAATCTCTTTATAGGCTGAAGGAATCACAGTTAATTACAATTGTAAATGGTACATTTATTTCTGGAGTTACATCAAATAGTTCATAAGATTACCGAAATAATGTTTATGCATTACAAGGAACTCAACATAAACCACATAAATAATATTTGCACAAAAAATCAGCAACAAACAACCGACAACAACAAGGATAATATCATTACAACGTCAACATAATGTTGCGTTATTAAAATACTAAAATAAGAACACTAAATCAATTTGGAGATGTAATTAAAATATTTATAACTTGTCGCAAGGGCTTCCTACTGAGATCGGGCTTGTAAACGTTGAGTCAAAAGAATACCGGAGAAAAAAGACTGTAAAATAAATACATGTAAATAGAGGTCGGGGCTATAAATTCTGCTCATCAACCTTCCCGCGCGGTGCCACGCAGCATAATGATTCATTAAGTGCCTCCGCGGGATTACCTTTTTGTAATTGACCGATGATGCGAGAGGCATATCACTGCTTCTCTTTTGCTTGCAACGCAAGTCATCGGCTGGTCAGCGATTTAAAGTTAATGCTATTATGTTCATTAAACAGTGTGAGTTTCTTTTTGCATGAAGTTTGTAAATCTTATAATAGAAGTTTTACCTACTGCAAAATTGTTATAAGTATCTACAATTTAGTTTGTAACAGCGCGTAATTAGAACTCATCTATGGCCTCGCTAGTGATAATAGATTCTAATAAAAAGAAAATTAACCTATAAATTTTGGCGAGTTTGCTGCGATTCGCATCCATTGATACCTGTCTACGATAGTAACAAAAGTTCAAATCGTTAAGCCATCATTTAATTGCCAATCCATCTAGGAGTTTTTACGAATTATTAAGTTTATAACTCCAACCTATTAATGCCCCCCCCCCCCCACTGAGCACGGGTTTCTCCTCATCATCGAGGAGGCCTAGAGCATAGAGCACAGTGCAGATTGGTGATAGATAGATAGATAGATGTTAGCGGCCAACCCAAGTATCAGAAGCCTTCATGCCGCCTTTAGGTCTCCGACATAACTTAAGACACACACACACACATATATATATATATATGTCGGAGATAGGATACTTGTTTGATGCTATTTTATCTGTGGTAGACGAGGTGGTCGATGGTGAATTGATACTCTGTGGCGCGCGGGAGCATTGCCATTTAATGGAAAAATATGAAAAAAGAAATTAATGTCGCGTGCGATCGGAATATTGTTCTTGTAAAAAGTCCTTATTAATTTTAATGCCGTGAATCTCTAATAATAATAAATAAAGTGTATCCGCGAGTGCGAGTGGTTCGATCAATAAATCAATATCGTAATATCGCAAAGCAAATCCAATCAATACCAAAGTAAACCCAAACCGAATATTCATAATGAGCCATACATGAGCATTGAATAAAGTAGCTGGTTGTGTGTTGTTGCGTGGCTCTGAACTCTTGTTTTATTTGACATCCTGACAGTGCCCCCGTCATCAGATGTGGGATAAAGAGCCTCTGTCCACGTTTTCAGAACATTTTAAGTTGTTTCAGGTTATAATTTCTAGATTGTGAGGCGTTGATGGAAAGTGAAGAGATGTGATCACCATGCCATAGTAAAACTAACTAGATTTTGAAATAAAATGGCAAGTATCGTTATGAAGGATTTTTAAGTAAGTCAGCGAGTATTGGTATGACATTTTAATTTCATTACAATACATGTGGTAACAGAATTTCATTGCTTAAATTTTATTTCTCACTTTATGCGAGACAATAAAGGGCCGCGTGGCCTACTCGATTTGACAAACAAATGAAGTTCGTCTCAGTGCGAATCTAGTAGGCCATGGCTTCGGTCTTCGAAAATCGAGTTGGCCGCGCCCGCTGAGGGCGCATTCTGTTTAGCAAAATTAGACTTTATGCACATAGCAATAAGAGTTATGAAAGTGAAAATCACATTATTGACCAGCGGGTTATGATGAAATTCAATAGAACATTATAACCCGGCTAAAGCCAAGAGGTATAATGTCTTGCTTTCGGTAAGGTTTACATGACATATAATTCGGCATTGTCGAGCATGTAGTGTGAAAATTTTATTTTTTGTGTAAAGTATTTTGTGTGTGTGTGTGTGTAATAGTTTGTTTTATAATCGTGAGTGGAAAAAAATCCGGTAATAAAATCAATTGAGACAGATACGTAATTAAAACGAATTGATACTCATTGTAATCTTATCCCTGATAAAGAGAAGTTGCTTTAATTATGAACGTTTGTAACATCGGAACATTATTAACTTGCGTTCACTTTGTTGAAATTTTATGTGGGTAGATTTGGGGTTAGGCTTAGTAAAAAGCCACAGGCCACGAATAAGATTCATGCTTTGTTTTCTGATGTCAATGGCGCAATGGTTAACACGCCGATCGCTGTTCCGAGGGTCCTGAGTTCGATTCCCGGCGAGGTGGCCATATAAAGGCGAGGTGGCCGTATAGGGGCGAGGTGGCCGTATAGGGGCGAGGTGGCCGTATAGGGGCGAGGTGGCCGTATAGGGGCGAGGTGGCCGTATAGGGGCGAGGTGGCCGTATAGGGGCGAGGTGGCCATATAGGGGCGAGGTGGCCATATAAGGCGAGGTGTCTGTATAAAAGCGAGGTGGCCAATGTAACACCGTTCATAATAATTAGCGGCAGTGTCTCCGATACTGGTCAGGTAGCTGGTCAATAACAAAGGTACTCTTTTAGTTGATTTGGTTTTTTGTAATTTGGTGCACCGCTTATCGCTGAAGAGGATTAATTGAAAAAAAATAAACACACACAAAATACATAGTTTGCTTTATTGGTACTCAACTTGAAGAAGAATATAGCGAGTAAGTATATAGCATTATAGTTATATAACGAATTTCGCTTGCGCTTTGAAAAAAAAAACAATAGCAGTTTGTGGAAGTTCAGTGAAATTTTTAATTAAAGTAGCAGTTGGATACAATCAGTTCCCTAATTATTTTATTTACAAGTACAGCACACTTCGATTGGTTTTAATTTACCTTGTGAAACCAATGTGTTTTGAAGTTATCTCACAACTGGCGATGCAATGTGCATCGATTCCTGGTTTTCCAGTTAAGTTTTGAAGATGCACAGGACATTTCTTTGGCGATCGGGAACAAAGGCAGCACAGGCTGGTTACACGCATGTTATCTGGAACCGCATCGACAGCTGCGTGCTTGCACTCGCGCGCTCTATGGAGTTCATTCGTGTGACATTGAAGGAGGAAGCTCTGGCAAACCATAATTCTTCGCACCTCTTCTGAGGGTTACTGCCTCGGATCGGACGCAACGTAACAGGTGATCTGTATCAACGTATCAGGTTGTTTAGTATGTTTTGTGATAGCTTGAAGAAGTAGTAAATTAAAACTTTTCTTTTCGAGACGTACTTAGTTCATTTAATAAGATTCTCTATCTTTGAGAGATTTAGTTTTCGGTCAACTTATCGAACGGAACTTTTAAAATTGCATTTGAACGGTTTTGTTACTTTGAAAAATGTATAGTCCTTATATGAACACTGGAGATAGGTGTTCTCTGCTTTACTGGAGGGTGCCAATAGACAGTTTTGCATCAGGATGGACCTTGCAATGCAGATCAAAGCTATGTATACGGTTTGAATTTTATTTCTGGACAGAAGTACTGATTGTACTTGAGTACCGTTCGATAACTCAATTTATTTGAGAAATGATAACTTTTTAAGAAAAGTAGCTTTTATGAGAAATGTAGAGTTTGTTTTGGATTAATCTTCGGTGACCAGTTAATTTATTTTGAGCACAAGCTATTATGTTTTGAGCTGACGAAAATTAAAAGTTATGATAATTTGATATAGGAGATATTGTTTAACCAGTATGTTTGACATTGTTTATTACCTGGTAGAGTTTAATGGTGGCTTTTGATAACCGTGACATTGCGATGGTTAGTGCCTGAAGGTCAATTTGTTAAATCTGATGTGACGATCAGTAATGAGGAAGTTTAGGTCAGGAAGGGCCGAGCGTGGAGAGATGCTCGCGTATGTATTTGGTTGTTACAGGTAATCTTCAATGCCTTATACGTGTTGCCGATGGTAGAGCGTGCTTGAGGATGGATCTCGGGAAGATGCTGAACGCACACGGTTTTATGACGATGACGTATCGAGTAAAAGTTAAAACTAATCGCGCAAATAATGAATTGGTAATTTTGTTCTAAACAAGTGTTATGTTATGGAGTTTCTTCCGCTTGCTTCTTCTCCATAGCGAAGACACTTAGCGAAGCAGCGGTAAAAACGGTAGTAACAGTAACGGTAGTAACAGTAGCAGTAACAGCAGTAGTCATTTTTGATGATAAAGATTTTGAGTTTTGTTTTGATTTGAAGTAATTGAAAATTGTGGATCGAGCAATTGAGATGGTGATAATAACGGAATGGAGCATCACCCAGGGACGGGTGACATGTCAGCGATGGCCGTGTCGGAGATAGGATACTTGTTTGATGCTATTTTATCTGTGGTAGACGAGGTGGTCGATGGTGAATTGATACTCTGTGGCGCGCGGGAGCATTGCCATTTAATGGAAAAATATGAAAAAAGAAATTAATGTCGCGTGCGATCGGAATATTGTTCTTGTAAAAAGTCCTTATTAATTTTAATGCCGTGAATCTCTAATAATAATAAATAAAGTGTATCCGCGAGTGCGAGTGGTTCGATCAATAAATCAATATCGTAATATCGCAAAGCAAATCCAATCAATACCAAAGTAAACCCAAACCGAATATTCATAATGAGCCATACATGAGCATTGAATAAAGTAGCTGGTTGTGTGTTGTTGCGTGGCTCTGAACTCTTGTTTTATTTGACATCCTGACAGTGCCCCCGTCATATATATATATATATATATCGGCATCCTGACTGATTTCTAGATGATCTTATCGTGTGGGCATCGTGGGAAGTGTTGGTTTATCAAATGAAACACAGGATTGAGCCATCACGTAACCAATTGCTTTATTCAATGATCTCTCTTTGGCTCAATATGAATACTCGGTTTGGTTTGCTTTGGTATTGATTGGATTTACTTCGCGATGTTACGATATTGATTTTAACCACTCGCACCCGCGGTCACGCGATATTTTACTCTTTGAGATTCACGGCATTACCATTAATAAGGAATCTTTACGATCACGAACCCAACCTTCATTTCTTTTCATTGTTCTTTTTCTAATGACCGATCAACCGCGCCATAGAGTCTCGATTCCGCCATAGATCCGCGCCTACCGCAGATTAAATAGCACCAAACGAATAACATGGATTAACTATTCCCGACACGGCCATCGCTGACAGTCACCCGTCCCTGGGTGATGCTCCATTCCGATATCATCGCCTTCACAATTGCTCGATCGGCGATTTTCAATTACTTCAAATCAAAACAAAACTCAAAATCTTTAACATCAAAAATGACTATTGCTGCTACTGCTGCGAGTGGATTTCAAAAACTTTATGTTGCATTTTTTAACCCTGACTACCGTAAACTACCACTCGCTTCGCTAGTGTCGCTATGGAGAAGAAGCGAGTGAGAAGAAACTCCATAACATAACAACACTTATTTAGAACAAAATTACCAATTTATTATTTGCGCGATTTGTTTTAACTTTTACTCGGTACGTCATCGCGATAAAACCGTATGCGTTTCGGTATCTTCCCGTGATCCGTCCTCGCCCTACCAGCGGAACACGTATTAGGCTTTGAAGATTACCTGTAACAACCAAATACACACGCGAGTATCTCTTTACGCTCGGCCGTTCCTGACCTATTATAAAGTCATTCTCATTCGAAATACCAGTATCATTTTAACCTGAGCCATGTACCAAAGTCGTAAAACAAGAAAATTTCTCAACGCCTTCAAATTAACCCCTTTAACGCCAAGGCTCTCTCTTGGCCTTTACAACTCTACAACAAGGTAAGCTTTCTCTTTCCACCCTTGTGGAACGAAAGAACCATACCTACGGCAAGCTTTCTCTTTCCAGTCCTCTGGAACGAAAGAACCAAGCCCATCTCTCAACACTGTCTCTCTTTTTTTTCTCTCTTTTTTTCCTTTTTTTCTCTTTTTTTTCTCTTTTTTTTCTCTTTTTTTTCCTTTTTTTTTTTTTGTCACATATTTTGATGAAATAAATGTATTTTCTTTCTTCTTTCTTTCTTTCAAACACAACTGGGAAGCTCTCTTTTTCCACCTTTGCGGATAGAAAGATCCAAACCCATGATCAGCTTCCCCTTCCATCCGTGTGGAACGAAAGAAGCAAACCGATGGGCAGCTTTCTCCCTCCATCCGTGCGGAAAGAAAGATCTAAAACCCTTCTCTAAAACCGAAAGAGCCTGTGATACAATTTCCCTCCTTACATTTCATATCTAATTTTTATTATTATCAATATCCTCTTCGACTGGTACATGACTCCTAAAAACTTCAATAAGCAATCGTGTGCTAACTTATGAATTTTCTACGCAAAGTCAAAATGTTTAACAACCCGCTCTCAAAATTTTGGAAATACAGTTCAATAATTGCAGCATATTTCTTTATTTATATCCATCCTGTCAGTAGTGACATTTCAAATTAGAATTTAAGCCAAGAACTTTGTTTGTAAATTAAATCGCTGTAATATTAATAGTCATTAAAAATTTGATGACCTATTTTGTCATAAGTTGGTAAATGTGCAACAACATTAGAGTGATTATTCTTTACTGAACATAACATCTGTCTCGTACTGAATACTCGTTACCAGAATTATAAGCAAGTTCAACCAAACCATCTTTAAGTGCTCATTGTGCTCCAAACCCGCTTGGTTGCCCGGTCGCCTTGGGACAACGCAGACATCCGCACCACCGCTCAGCTCTCGCCATACTCTTTCTCCGCTGCCTGCGACGGTGTCCGTTCGAACCCGATTGCGATGTAGCCAGAATCTTTGTATTTTTTCATCAGCTTCACTTCTGGACAAAGAAAGACAAAAGACAGAAAAGGAAATGATTGACATTTTATGTTCCTACAGGAACCCTTCAAATTGTTCGACAGCAGACTCAAGCAAGAGGGAGGTTACTAGACAGACATGCTTCACAACAAATACAAACAAACCAATGATTATACTGACGGTTAAGACAAAGTTACGCACCCGAGAAGACTAATCTTCGTGAACACATTTAAATTAAATTCATAAGCGTTCGCTATATTTTTTTTAATTTACTCAAGAAATAACAGATGATGGTAAGTGATCACCAAGTATCCAGGTGGTGGTGGAATCTGGGTTGATAATCGTGTTGTGCGGTAAACAGAAGTTAACTCTAACTTTTCAACTAAACGGTTCTTATAAAAACATTCCACATTAATAAAGAAATGTCGGACTACTAACAAATGCCTATTGCTTTCAAATTTCTGCAACGGAAATTCTCTACAGTAACAGCTGATTGAAGTCATGAATCAACAACCGTCACATATAATGGAACATTACAGGTAGAGGTATTAATGAAATTATAGGTATCCTCCGTTAAATTTGGCTTTACAACAATTTAATCCTTCAACATTCTTCTAATCATTTAATTGAACAGTATCTTATTCGAATGACGATATCCTATCTGATGTGTATCATTGCATCCAATGTTAATGTAATATTACCGAACCTCTAAAATATGAATCTTATTATTTTGGCTTCTTCCATAGAGCCGATGCCAAAGTCAATAAACACACATACGCACAACGACGGGAACAAATTTAAAATCATTCAAATTCTCACGTTCCAAGAATCGAACCTAGAACCTACTAACGACAATCCGATATTGCAGCCACTTCACCACATAAGTCGTCTGACGTACATCTAAACCTTTTTGTAACATACTGTCATTCAAATTGTGAATATCGTTCTTTTAAATAAACTACATTCAAATGTCATTGTCTATATAGTCAAAGTTATCTGTCACGTCACTTTCATAATAAAATTATGGATCTAAAATACACAATTTTATTTCTATTATTGCTGAAGAAACCGGAAAACAATATCTTAAGTTAAGTCATAATGTAAATAGAATAAAAAGGAGTCCCCGACCAGGCGGACTGACGACCTGAAGCATTCGCTGGATTCAGAGGGCTCAGGATCGGTCAGAGTAACGCCAGTTAGGGAAGGCCTACGCCCGACCGTGGAGAAGTAAAGGCTTATCCATCAGCCTTCAGACCCATAATACCACTGTACAAATTCAAGAAACACCAGGGAGTATCTACCTACAATAAGATCATTGGGATATTCTTTATTTTTTTGAACAATCTTACAATGAATTGATATTTTAAATGTTCTGTTCTTTTATTTCGCTGCTCATAACCATCCCTGCCAATTTCTAGTCTCCTGTCACCGTGTGAGGGACACAGACCGATGGACTATGGTCTGTACCTTAGTGAATTGATAGATTTCACACATCCTTGGAAACATTTTAAGAAAAGAAATCTAAGATGTTCAGGTCTCCTCACAATGTAGGTGTTATAAAGATCACACGACAGTTATTTAGCAATATTCAGAACTTTAAAAGCAATCGGCACCAGAATCTAGAAACAAAACTGTTACCGACTGACCGCGTTATGTGTTATTGGTTCTGTAGAGCACGTCCATGCAGGTTGCCTGCATTCAGCGCGGCGCACGGCGCTTGCAACGGCAGTAGCTCCGCAGTACGTTACTGTGTAGCGGAATAGCCACCCTCGCTACAAACGACTCTGACACTGCTCCTTTTCAAAATTTGCTGGGTTGTAGCTTCGTTGATTATTATCACATTTTTTTACATAGCTGAAAGACTAAATATGACGTTAGTTTTATGCTGTTGAAATCAATTATAATTATGGATGATTCAATGAGAATACGTATCTGCATTTCCATTGTGTAACACCTCTTAGTTCCCGCTGCAACATGCCATTCAATGCCTTTCAAAATTTTTTTTTGTTTGGATAGTTTAGGTATCTGTTTTGCTGTAGAGACAAAATACGCCAATAGCTATGTCCTTTATCATCGTTCTCCTCTCTGTTTAAACCAACACCGATCCCGCTTCGGATATCGGCATCCTGACTGATTTCTAGATGATCTTATCGTGTGGGCATCGTGGGAAGTGTTGGTTTATCAAATGAAACACAGGATTGAGCCATCACGTAACCAATTGCTTTATTCAATGATCTCTCTTTGGCTCAATATGAATACTCGGTTTGGTTTGCTTTGGTATTGATTGGATTTACTTCGCGATGTTACGATATTGATTTTAACCACTCGCACCCGCGGTCACGCGATATTTTACTCTTTGAGATTCACGGCATTACCATTAATAAGGAATCTTTACGATCACGAACCCAACCTTCATTTCTTTTCATTGTTCTTTTTCTAATGACCGATCAACCGCGCCATAGAGTCTCGATTCCGCCATAGATCCGCGCCTACCGCAGATTAAATAGCACCAAACGAATAACATGGATTAACTATTCCCGACATATATATATATATAGAACTGAGACCGGCGACTTTACGTGCCCCCCAAAGCAAGGAAGTTCTGAAAAAAAATTTGCCACTAGCTGTCACCCTTCCAAATATCGACCACGCCCGCTGTTGCTTAAGTTTATCGATTACTTAGCTAAAATAAGCTAGGCATTGTTATCTGTTATCAAAATCGCTTCGGCTTATGTTTTGCGTCAATTCTTAACTTATTCATCACATCGCGTACATTGACCATGACTGCGCGTGACTTTTATGTGATTACGCGATGGAAATAGCGAAACACTACCATGCGCATAATATAATATCTGTTTTTTTCTATTAGCGGTTCTTTCGCGCTATTATTTCTTCGTTGTGAATAAATTCCTTTTACTTTTTTCTGATCTGATCACAATGTTCGCCTTTTTGTATTCTGTACTTGTGTAAGATGCAATAAAAGTTTAAATAAATAAATAAATGTTTCCTTCTTATCTTTTTTAATTTTGTGTAAATTTGGGGTGTGAATAATTACTAAAGAAATAAGAAAAATCTTATATTACACCTAAGGCTAAAATGAAATTATATTTAGGTGAAAATAAAATTTTATATCAAATACAAAATATACGTAAATTTATCTAAAGTTAATTTCTGTTTTGCTACGTAAGTACAAATTTTATTGAAATTTTGGTGGTTACATCATACTGTAACAATATTTTGTTATACAATATTATGTATGTACCTATCTAATAGGTACAAATTGTAATATTATTGAAATAAAAATACAAATTAACACAGGTACAAAAATGTACTGAATCTTAACAAAAGTTTAAAGTAATTAGAGTATTTAAGGCAACATTATATAAATTGAGTTTTTGCAATAAAATAACTACGCATCCATAGGCAATCGACTCATTTTTTCAAAAACTAACCCCTAAGGGCTGTAATAGGGGATGAAAATGAAAAAACTAATTTCACGCGGGCGAAACCACGAGCGGATAGCTAGTAAGAATATATGTAATTCTAAAAGCGTAAATTATGATCATTGTTATGTTTAAAAGCCAACACATTTGACACATTCAAAGATCCTATATCTCCATTACACATGCGTATAGTTTACAAAGTAAGTTGCTCCGTACTAATGCATCATATTAGCATGAGTATCAGGATGTATTTCTGTCGCCTGGTGTAATAGAAGCATGGCGGTACGAATTGAAACGTCAAATACGTTTTAATCAAAACATCGTTTTGCTTTTTATCCCCGTGAGTGCTATAAGATGTTTTAAGCTTTGAATGTATAAACGTACCAACATAGTAGGTACAATAATAGGATCTGTATTGTTTTGTTAATGTAAATTCACACCAGTCGATGTATTTTGAAAATTTTATAACATTTTGGAGCAAGATACGGGACCATAGACCTCATTGACAGCAGTACCTCTGATCTAGCTGTTACTTGGGCAAATTCGTCTACTCGTTTTGGGTGATATACATGAAAATAGATTGGTGATTATTTTAATCTAATCAAATACCTAACTTCCAAAATTAGGGGTGGAAGCAAGAATTATTCCCAGTAGTCCACGTTGAAGTAGTAGACTTCAACGTGCACTGCTTTTAACAAAAAAAATTAAACGATATGCCTTGCTCTAATATTATGTCCAGTTAATTTTTAAGCAATGCAAGATTTTAAAGTTTTACATCCACGATAGCTGCCACTCAATCAGCAGTAGGTCTGTTCAAATTGTAACTGACGTGTGATTCACCTCTCTCCGTGGTCCTCAGTAATTAAACACACAAAATTCCATACAGGGAAGTACTCATAATTACAGATTTGTCACGCGTGCCATCTTACATCAAATTTGTGTACTCACTTTCACATTTCAATAGTTTGTTTTACGGCTCTCTGTTGATGAAATCAATTAAGAGAGTAAATGCCTTCCATCAGTGTACTACGATTAAATATGGCTCATAAAATTTTTATACTCGTCCATTGATGAAACAAATCTAGTCATGGTGATATGAGAATGGCTTCAACCCTATAATGTGGTAGGTATATCAGTTTATTATTGCTTAAATATTTTTCATAGTTTAATCCTATTTACTTAATTCATAGTCCAATGACAGGTTCCTTGTACCTTTCGGTAAAGACAATTCGATTCATATAGAAATTATGATAATCGTCTCACATGTTCAGTCTCTAGAGCGCCGTAAAGGAATAAACACACATGAGCTGATAAACACATTATCCTTTACGTTACGTCAGGTAAAAAGAAGAAGCGCGTTAAATATAAACAGTAAATTTTACCTGCAAACCGAAACAGAAATGGCAATCCATACCATGAAGTAACCGACCATTTTATGGACAATTAAATTTAATCACATCTATAGTACGCTGTCAATTTAGCCCTTCTTTGATTTTATTGAAACCGATATTAAATAAAATGTATCGTAAAGTTTTATTGGTCGAGCAATTCGAAAACCATCAATGGAATCTGGATTTTAAGTAGCATCCAGCACAAAATTTAGAGTTCTACATACTAATACAGACGCTAATACGAGGCTTTAAATATTAAACTGGCATTAATATTCTTCAAGCTGAATACAAAAGCTATTTCCTCAGTTGTACATAAACGTGTCCAGTTTGAATTCCGTAAGGATTAGGGATCTGCTTTTGATAGAGATGGTCAAGCAACTAACTACCGATGCATTTAAAACTACCATAAAATGACCTCAGCTTACAACTAATACACCGTAAGAGTATTTATAGATATAACCATAAGGTTTAAAATCATGTGGTTAAACAGGTAATATGCAATTTTATGTGCAAAGTTAATATTGTCGGCAAGTATTATAAAATTATACGAGCCGGTGTTTTCAAAACATTTATCGTTATTCCTTTGTGCGGACTCCCTGTTGAGCAATACTCATATAATTTTAATGTCCTTATTAGTTTAGCTTTCAATACACGTAAACACGGCTTAAATGGTTTATTACCAGCATAAAATTTGCGCAATCACGGATGCTTTTTGGGCGTACTGTTTGCAAACAATTGGTGATTATGAGCAAATCTGTATTTTGGGAGCTTATTTTATTTTCTTATTGTGAATGTAAGATTTTATGAAAATGAAGGGTCATTTTCTGGGCTTTTTAAATTGAATGGGCGGTTTCATAAGATTTAGTAAATATCGGTACATAATGTACACACTAATGTAAATATAAAGGAACATTTGTAGCGAGATTGAAGGAAAATTTATCTTTCGAAGCTTTAAAAGTAACTTATGCTGTTAAATAAATGATTTGATTACATTTTTGTCTTTAAACATAGAACGTGGACCCTGCGCGAAGTAGACAGTGTAGTTTTACTTTCGTGTGGATACGTAACATAATTTATGGTTGCTACCAAAAATTTAAATAATAGATCAATACCAGTCGATTAACAACCCTTGCATGGTACAAAAATGTACCAAATGATCTTTTGCAACATTGCCTTAACTAGACCCCTTGAGACTTACACTTATGATTAACCTACCATCAAACTACAAACGTTTTGTACTTACAATTCATGTAATATTAACAATCATTCATGCACAACCTCCATCCAATCATAGCAATCCTTTATAAACCTACGAGGAAGCCACCATTACCATTAAACGATAAGGTCCGCAGATAGCTGAGTAAGAAATATAGTCCTCGAATTCAGCAAATATTACGTGAAGCAATCTCATCCAATAAAGAATTATTGTGCTCCGGCCGGAGCCTTCTTCGATTTGTGTTAAATCACAAGTTTAATTGTCCGAGAAACGAAGGGATTAAACAGCTGATCCCGAGTTCTCGGGGTTTCTCGACTAGACATCCTTGCGATAGCATTATTGGTTTTCCTTTAGCAAACTTTTCAATTAAAATATGTCTACAGTGGATACATTGCGTTTTTTATTGATAGCGATTGTTACAGGGTTGACATGTTAACATTTAAAAAGTAATAATTATTTTGTAAAGTTACATTTTACTCGAATTGTAGCTCGTTGGTATATTATGCCAAGTTAAATTCCATTTCAGTCGAAACGTTGTTCTTATATAGGCAAACATAAATGGGAATAAACATCATTCTCTAAAAATTCTCTAAAAAACGTACAATACCATACATGTAAATTACATGGTACAGGTACATGTTAATAAAAAAGTAAAATCGGTAAATAAAAAAATGTATCTTTTATAAATAACGTAACAGCTTATTAAAATAAATTGAAACTAGAATCTATAGCCTACTTGTAAATATAAACCAATCCTTGTGTCATGAATCCATTTCAATCAATTCAATAGAGGGAATAATTAGTTGCATCAATTTTATGTAGGTAGATATCTACATACCTACATGTCACATGGGACTGTAAAAGTTATACGTCGGTAGTGTAATGAACAGTGCAATTTAAAAAATTAAACGAAAAATATTTAATAAACTTATTTTAAGCACATTGAAATCGTAATAATGGTATCTTGTTGGAATTATCTAAGCAACCTTATTATAAGTTCTTGGATTTGCTACGACGTAATAAACTACTTGGAGTTTTAATAAACTTTGTAATTATACTTGCCTGTAACAAAAACTGCTAAAATATATAAAACTATACACGTAATTGTACCAACACTTTACGCTGTTATACTTAGTTATTAATTTAGATACTTTAGGTACTAAATTAGCTTATTAAGTTGCATGGAACAACTAATTCTGTGATTAGACTTGGTGATGTAATTTAGTTAATATTAATAGTTATAATTGTCCATTAAATATAAAGTAGTCAAATATTTTGTGACTAAGAAATACTTATTTTTATGAAAATTAAATTAGATCCAGATGTAAAGTAGGTAATAAAACACGATCAAATTTATTTATCTTCGTCAAATGAAATTTATCTGCAAAAGCTAGAAAAGAGGCTAAGTATCCTAAATTTTAATATTGATAGTCCATTATAAAACTAAGTTGTCGGGTCCCTTTGAAATATAATACCGAGACCGTGTTAATTGATGTTATCAGTCAAAATAAAATGGGTCGGAGGTACTGTGACGTTGAATTTTTGAAATACAGGATACTTTTATAAACATTATTTTTAGTCTGCATTACTTCATCAAGTGGATTTTCTCGTCGTCGTCGACTGAGTTTTTGCTATGGAAGCATACGTACTCTTGGAGATAAAATTATTGGTTGCCTTAAATAACACTGATTAAAACTTGCCTTTGTATCCAAGTTGAAATTAGATATGTTATTATTGAACCGTTATGTTATATGTTATTATATTCACAAAACCAAGATCCGAGTCGCTTGCAAATAGCGTTGTGTGAGAAGTGCCTAAGTATTTATATATACGCATCGTAGACGCGTCTCCTGTCAGTGAACAGTGTCAGATACAGCAAATTTTGGCTTGCGTTGCAGTCGCGTAGCTCATAAATAACGTTATGTGGGAAGAGCCTTAGTGTCATAAATGTCTGCCTTCGCCTTGCAGAGTCACTACCAAGTAGGCTATAGGGTCGTCAAAGGTCGTCTACATTGTAAATAGATTAGGAATGTCTGTTGCTTTTCATAAATTATGGTAACAGTACTCTCGACAATACACGCATGCTTGTACTCGTTTAATCATCCCTCGGGAACATCGCAAAGTTATTCGATTATCTATTTGTTTCTTTTCATGCCTCCCCTGAGTGTGTCCGTTTAGTAAGGTGTAGAATATCAAACGATACGGACAAATACAAGAGTTCGCATGTTGGGGTTTATTATTGTATATGCGTGTACTATGAACATTTGTTCAACATTATATACGTTATTATGTAAAAATTTCACAATATGCTTTATACATATCGAATATGTGTAAATGTTTTTGTAAGAATATGGCTGTATTATGTTACTAGGATGAAATTTTTACTTATAATTATGTTAATGTTGAAAATTATACAGCAAACACGTAGTTGAATCCCGGTCTACATTTACTTGACAATATATTCATAACACCTCCATATATCAAATTGGGTTTCCTAAACACGACTTCTACCAGCTGAGAAAATCATTTACCTAATAATTATGAAATGGTTGAAATTAAAAATACCAAACGAATGCGTCAAAATTCTGATTTAAAATATAACTTTAAATTACAGCAAAGTTAAAATAAACATTTAATAAGTTCGTTTATTTAAAGGAATTAAATAAATACTTTCCACTTTGTATATTTCAGTAGGTTCTAAAAATAAAAATATAAAACAGAATGAAAAACTCGTCAAACGAAATGAACAAAAGTGGAAACAATCGTCTAATACTGTTTTTGCTTCTAACATAACAGTCATGTACCAAGGAATCAGAAATCTCTCAAAGGTAACTGCCAAATTACTTGTCAGAAAACGCTTCCTGTACTGGTAAAATATAGACAAATGGACAAACCAACGGACAGATAGACAGATGGATGGACAACATAACACACAATTATTCTATTCGATATGGTTCGATAAAAAATATCCGTGAAGCGAGAGAAAATACGCGAATTAAAATAGCTGGACCATTTGTTCAATATAAATGTCGGTTCATCGTGTCATCTAATAGGAATCTAAAATTGCATATAAATTCAAATATTTATGTATTCTCTGAATAGGCATCGATTAGTTAGAATTTTATTATTAGTTTCTATATAGTTAAGCGATTAACCCCGGAAAACTTTCGTTATAGGGCAGTTAACATTAAATGTGCTAATAGCACAGTTATCATAAGCCACAGCCTAAATTTTAGAACTTGAGTAGGTATACCAATGCTGGATTAGTGATGTCGTTTATGTGATTAAAACGTTAGTTGTACTTATAACTTGTGCATAAACCGCTTGGATTTACAGTTTACAAAATTTTTTCTTGGTATTTCAGTAGATATTATAATATCTTATTTATGCCTTTTCAAAGGTAATTTCGGAAGATATAAAAAGATTGTTAGAATAATTGAAGTGTAGTGACTGTTGTAGTGATTATTTTTAACCGACTTCAAACTTTTAATCTTTAATCATCCTCTCTCCTCTTTTCATGTCCGGTAACAACTTTGTAGGTAGTGGGTGAACGGATTTTGGTAATTCTTTTTTGATTCGAAAGCTAATGCTTCTCTTCTGATCCCAAATAAAGAGCGACATCTGACGGGTAGTTTTTGAATAACAATAAATATTGAGAGTATGGTGTTAGGTATACAGTTCATACATTTCAACTGAGTGTTCCGATTTTTTTATTCGAAAGTTAGTTGTGTGGTAAATTTGACCGACAGCTAGCGAATACTTTTTGAGTTATCTATACTTATAGATGTTGAAGTTGCTCTTTTTGTAAAAAAAGTAATTGTTACAACGAACCATGCGCCAGGCCGATTTATCTACCAACACGTTGGTCCACTGCAAAAAAGTTTTCATTACTCTGTGACATTTCCATGCTTTACGTTTCCAGATCTCAGCTGTGGGCACTAAATCAACTGGATTTTATTGCAGCATTCCACTGAATGTCAGATACTGTCGAGACCACATAATAGTTCTGTTTACAACTTTGGATCTTTTAACTAGGATTATTTGGATTGCCAAAGAGATTGCTTAACAGCATGTTATTGAATCTTTTAAAAGATTAACTGTCGTTTTAAATAATGGTCCGTTAAGAATAATAAATTGCTTGATCGTAAATACCATCATCTAATTACTTGGCTACCTGAGTGAGGTGCCTGATAAAATAAGTTAACTGTAACATAAATCCTATTGTAGTAAACAGTCTCAATTTACTTTAACAATTCGCATAGTCAGCACCAAAACTCAGCGGTTTAAAATTGTAATTACAAAAATATATTTATGTCAGATCCTTCCATAGGCGCTGGGTAGGCTATGATATATAACATAAACATAACAAAAATGTAATTTGAATGACACCTAATTAAAAAGTAATAATTATACAACCCCACATAGCATAATAATGTTAATAATCATTTAGGTAAGCTAGTTATAAAGTAGTTTGACAGACACCAACAGTCCGAACTGACAGGAAACTCGCTGAAAACCAGCAGCTGTGGATTTCCGCGACCTAATGCTTTGTGGTTTTTTACGGTTCCGTACCCAAAGGGTAAAACGGGACCCTATTACTGAAACTTCGCTGTCCGTCCGTCCGTCCGTCCGTTCGTCTGTCACCAGGCTGTATCTCATGAATCGTAATAGTTACACAGTTGAAATTTTCACAGATGTATTTCTGTTGCCGCTACAACAATAAAATAAAAATTTAAGTGGACACCTATACTTATGACGCCTCAGCGATAGTTTAGTTACCTTTCGGTCCAAGAGATGGCGTTGTGGGTAATATGTGGCTACAATAAAACAATTAAATATTTAAGTGAGGCTTTCATGCAACAGACCAGATTTTTGGCGTTTTTATACATAATGGTACGGAACCCTTAGTGCGCGAGTCCGACTCGCACTTGGCCGGTTTTTTTGTCTCAAACACCACTGCAGCATTGTTTCATTTTATACCGACCTCAAAAAAGAAGGAGGTTCTCAAATTGACCGTATAAATACGCATTTTTATGTTTGTTCACCAATTTTTTCGTCGTTTATGGGCCGATTTTGATATTTCTTTTTTGTTGGAAAATAGATATTCCGAGGGGGGTCCGCTGACAAGGACACCAGGATCTGATTATGGCATCTCAGAGAAATCGAGAGGAACTTTCGAACATTACAGGGGCGACTATTGTGTTTGTTAATGTCTTCATAAGTGTATTAAAGCACTACAAGGCGTCGATCTGATGAAGCCAAAAGAAAGTCGAGGGAACTCTTCAATGATTTACTGTAGTTAAGTATCTAGTATTTGGGCTTGATTATTTTGTAGTGACGAGAACCTTACATCTACATGGGTTGAATTGAGCGCCATCTGGCGAATAGTTTATAAGTTATCTCTGCTTGTCGAGGTTGAGTCAGTTTTTTTTTGGTAATAGCAATTATTATTATTTTACGTTACTTTCATTTTAAAGGTTGCTTTACTCTTGATATGTCACACTGTGTTTTTAAGATGAAGTAAATTCTTTCTTTATGATTAAAATCAGAATGTTAAAAATAAATTATTTATCGTCTTCCTTATTCAAATGTTGCATTTGATATAATATGATACCTAATGCAATACCACCTCAAATATACAATACAAAGAATTTAACAAGCTCATAATGATAGCTAAATTATTTTCTTTATTTAAAATCTTTTAACAGTTTTTAAAGAACAAACTTGCTCGTAGTGATGTGCTCTAACTGTCTCAAAAATAAATCAAAATCGTGAGTTGCGTGTTGGGTGCCGACACGCAATGAATGTCAAGGTATTTTTATTGTGGTTCGGTATGGTGAAATGTGTGGAGATACTTTTGGCCAACCAGTGGTGCGCGGGCTTCGCATTGCATGCCGAATGACTTCATACGGGCGGCTCATATTTTGTGACAAAATTATTTACGTACGTTAATAAATATTTTAATGAAATATTTGCAAATTCTGATATTATAATTAAATCGTTTTGATATATTCATACAACAGACATTCGGAACTTCATAGATATGTTATGGAAAGTTTAGTTAAATGTTACTTTAATTGGAGTCAATTTTTATTTCTGCTAGTCATGGAAAATCTTTAAGTATTACGATTTAAAGTCTGCAAATAATAAACGTACATCTTGGGTATACCTACTTTACAATAAATTATGACTGTTGGTCGACCATCCTCCGTAGGTATACTTAATTCTTTACAGACATAATTATTATTGTGGATCAAAATCTAGCGAGAGACATAAAAAAATAAAGAGGAATAAGGTGGATGTCTATATACTGACATTTAGATTTTTATAGTTACAATTCTTGACGCAACGTTCTAACCGCCCGTATGCCTACACCTTAACCACAAGTGGGCCAAACTCCGAAACAGATTAAAACTTGTGATGAATCGCTATTTTCGCTACCCGCACTCCAACTTGGATACGAGGAATTTACTTTATGTGTGAAAATGTAAATACGTTGAGAACTTCGCATCTTGCCAAGGAAATCGCATTCGTCGTGTGTTGACATAAACACGACGGCTTTCCTAGTGGATTATTTGAAGGATTTGCTTAACCTCGTAAGGCCCGCGTTAAAATCGCCTTCATTTTATTATGGCCCATTGACCTCACTTATGCACATATTTGCCCAGTCATAGTACAGCCCAGAACAAAATTTTTAAATAAAAGTATCATAAGAGCCCGAACTACACTTAATATTTTGTATACATGTTGAATGTATTGTAAACAATAGTTTCCAGTGTGTAAAACTGGATATTTTTTTGTTCTCATCTGATCACATTGGGCTGTATTTTCAATACAATACAATTTTTATTTGTGATCAAATGGTCACATTGGTATTTAAATCAAATGTTTTATTTAATAGAAAACCAACAGTTTACATAAAAAAAAGCTTTATTTCTTACTCATAAATCAATCGGTTAACAGATCAGTCTTAGTAATTGACACTATATTATACTTTGACAATAAAAAGAGGGGATTTAATCCCCTCTTGGTAACTCACTATGAGTACCTAATCTTAAATAAAATATCACTTACAGCATATCTTTGAACCACGAGATCATAAAAAAGTATTTATAATATATTTGAATGGGAATACAAAGATACATAGGCATTTTACAAGGAACTAAAAATTTAGGTTTTTATTATAAAAAAACAAAATTGCCTGGCCTTGACGTCAACAAATTTTGCCTTCCTCTCCCTCAACCTCTTGATGTTCTACCGCGAGGTCGGCCCTTAATATCTATGTTAGAATTTTCAAATTCAGGTTCATCTGACTCCTCGGACTTTTCCGAATCTGATTCACTTGTTAAGTGAGGTTCTTGTTCTGGATTATAAGCAGGATCATCGTCATCGCTCAAGTCTATGTCGATGTCAGACTCCTCTAAGCACCGAATAATATCGTGTGGGTCTGAAAATAAATAGATTCATTTTAATAGGTATATAATGATTATATTCCACTTCAATGCTGCAACTACAAAAAAGTAATTAATACCAGCTTTTTTCAAAATAATGTACCTATTTAGTGCTCATTAAAAAAATTGAAAGTATTAATCAACCCCCGACACTAAAAACAAAACGGCTGGACTAATTTTGATAAAACATGAAGAAGAACCATCACCAACAAACCTGCTTTCAAATAAAAAACCACATACATACATAATGGTTAAGCACCCGTCTTTTTTCCTCAAACGTTATAAGTTAGAATCGTATTCCTTAAAAGTCATTGCAACCCAATGTGATCACATGATATCAAATAAAAAGAAGTAAAAATTATAAGTGACATCCAGTGTCATCGCCTGATCACAAAAAAATATTATCAAAATTTAACACATCTCAAAGCAATGATATTTGTAAAATTATATTAAAAAACAATACTACATCCTTTTATTCATCTAAATTACACATTTAACACATTGTTTGCATAGTGATTTAGGAGATAATTAAGGATTATACTTACTCAAATTACGACGACTCGCCATCTTGATAACTCCACTTGTAATATTTACTAATTCGGTGATTGGTTTCCACACCGATCTGTCAAAATTTGCGCGTTTCTGTCAGCCAATGGCGTTCAAGCAATAATTTCGAATGATTACCGCGGTTTTGATATTTTAGGCGGGACATTTTGATTATGTCCTCAGGTGAGGTCATTGGGCGAATATAAAATATAGATGGATATACATTTGGGCTGTGAAGTACAACCCGATTATGTCATCATATGAGTTCATTAGGCCTTACGAGGTTAATGTTATGTGTATATTTGTGTAAAGGATTAGTCAAAGCCAACGTTAGCATTTGTGTGCAAATTGCGAATTTATTTGTACATTAATATGCCCTATTTTGCTATGTCCATCTGTAACCCTTCAATTATAATATGGTTCACCTTTGGGTTAAATTTCAAACCGACTTCAAAAAGAGAGGAGGTTCGCAATTCGACTATATTTTGTTTGGCATTAGATAAGTTAAGTATATAGCCTGCCTGTGAGGCTTTCACGCCTAAACCACTGAACAGATTGTAATAAAATTTGGTACAGATATACCTACAGTTTACCTTGGGAAAGAACATACGTAGGATATTTTAATTTTTCCCGGAAACTATCCCTTAATGGGTATTATCGGTATATAGTAGGTATTATCGCAAAATTTCGGTATCCTCAGCTTCACCTACATTTTTTATTTTTCTTAAAATCCAAATCAAAGAACTCAAAATAAGCAACAATATAGGTATGTACAAAGTCAAGATTATAACAAGATATTTATATGCTAATGGAAGATTATCTAGCTAACGTCAGGTATGATTAATGATTTCGCTAATGTCCCGAACTTACTGGGTCTAGACAAATGTCAGGCTAACGTCGGAGGTTGTGAACATTAAAGGTGTCTCGTGAAAACGATATTTCACTTCACAAAGGGATTTCGACCTAAATATCTTTCAACGTCGCAGTACTAGTATTAATTTTGAATCGGAATTTAACAAAATGACTGTCAGTTTAAATACACAAAAGCTGAGAGACTAGGTACCTACCTAGTTCTTTTTCAATAAGTAAATAATGGCAATGAGGACTTTATGTGACTATAAAAGACGAAAGGTTTTCAACAATTGTCGCAAAGTCAGTTTTGGTACACAAACCAATATTCTAACGCGCTTGAAGACACTTGATTGTATAAAAGTAAAATAAAAAGAAAAGTTAACTAAACGAAAACGAAAATTTTGAATTTATTACATACTACCGTAAAACTGTCTAAAAAAATTTACCATTCTGGAGCATTGTTGATGTGAATTAGGGATTGAATAAATTAATAATCGACTTGGTACTTATTACATGAATCACAACTATAATAACAGTAAAAGAACTCGAGGTGCGAGACTTGCTTTTTTGACAAGTATTGTTTTTTATGGGATATTTATAACAACTGCAGCATAATAATTAATACTTAAAACATTTTATAGACCAGAATAATCTGCGACCTTCACAACGTCTAAGAACTTCAATTTAATGATGTAAACGATGTTACATCAAAGCAATAATTATTATAAACAACTCGTTCAGTAGTTTTACAATCCCAAATGATGTTAAACTTCACAATGGCTCATCAATTGGAGCATGAATCCCGGTAATGGCGGTTACAAAGACAGAACACCACTAAATTGCACGTATCGCCATTAAAAATCGACAGAAATAAACGACGCACTATTTTGCTTACAATACCACATTCTTAAGAGGTTGGACGTCGGACATTAAATAGTACAAAGGCACAATACGGTGTAATTGCAAATGATTCAGTGTCTCATATACAGTGTGTCCGTTTCACTACCATTTACGTCGCCCACGTTCGAATAGACGGGATAAGGTGCACCGCAAATGTGTTGCATGACCATCTGACCACCCTTCCTTCTTTCTTCTTACAGGACGATACAATGTCCGATAATGTCTTTAGTGTTCCTGTTGTCAATGGGCAACGGCTTGGGCGTTATCATCAGGTGGGGGCAGGGGTAGGGCAGGAATCGCTTCCGGAACAAGGATGAAGAACCAGTGGTTGATGCAGCCTTTTAACATCTGCCTCGAAAAGATCAGATTACCCCCCTCCCCCCGCCCCCCTCTACATCAGTTACTTCATATGGCTCATCTGTTCATTTGTCAATTATCTACATAAAAAGTTTTAATTTAGATATGCTAAAGTGGCAACTAAATCTAAAATATGAATTAAGCACAACATAAGGCGCTGTGCAAGTCTTTAGGTTCTGTTGATTCTATAATTATGAGAACTTGAATCTTCTATCAATTTTGTAAGTTTTGCGTTTGCTTTGAATATTCTACCAGAAAGTTTAAGGTGTTGTTTGTCACTTTATATATTATGTCCATCTATAGAACTATGACTAGTTGCGATGTAACGGTCCAGTTGGTTCACAGTTGATGATAGATTGATTGAAGATTGATAATAATCTGTGCTACCTATGCCTTAACATCTAAATTGCAATATTGCTTCACCATAAACATAAGGTAAGCAACTGTGCCTGTCCAGGTTTCATATTTGCTGAAATTTGCCCTAGAGGTTTAGGAGCCATAAAGAATCCCTTTTATTTCCACAAACACGTAAGTAGGCAATCTGCGGCGGCCTTTACTCAGTATTTTGCTCAGTACAATCTCGATTCATATTTTCGTTTGTTTATAGCCTTAGTAACTTGCTTTTATCGGTTCACCATTTGTATTTAGTGGGCGGATTATTTATTCTCGAAATTTCTTAATCTTCATCTTTTGTTTGTATTTCGCGATTCGTTATCTTATTTATTTCCATCGGTATCCAATAAATATTGAGATAAGCGAAAAATCGAAATCCTTTGACCGATTATACTCCTTAAATCGGATACTTTGAATTATTTACATTATGGAAACCTTCCAGGTACGTAACAGATGAAAGAAACAGTTCATCTCTCTACTTACCAATAGGTACATAACTTGATATAAAATTTAAATAAAATTTGTTTTACCTATATAGGAGAGTTTTGATATATCTAAGATACATAAGTAATAAATAATAGTTTAAAAAAACTAAAAAACACGCTTTTTATAGAATACTGAACTAAAAAAATAGAAAATAAGTTTCAATAAATTTAAATTAAGAATAGTGTTAAAAATTTCAACAAACATGAATTAATAATAGTGTAAATAAAGAAAATATTTTATTTAAAAAAAGCGTGGGGTGCTTTTTAAGATGTTATCAAAATGACACCATGCACCCCACGCTTTTTTTTAAATAAAATATTTTCTTTATTTACACTATTATTAATTCATGTTTGTTGAAATTTTTAACACTATTCTTAATTTAAATTTATTGAAACTTATTTTCTATTTTTTTAGTTCAGTATTCTATAAAAAGCGTGTTTTTTAGTTTTTTTAAACTATTATTTATTTTCGACTTTTTAGTTTTGTTTATTTATAATAGCTTGTTTTTATAATTTTAAACTATTATTTGGTCTCTATCGATCTATCTACTGTGATAACTTAGAATTCAAATAAACAGAAGAACAACGCCATCTAGTAAAACGTAATGTACGCAGTCAAACTGAATACGCAGTTACAGCTAGTTGCCCGTAAATATGGGTAGATGGCAGTAGCAAATGGATAGATGGCAGTAGTGTGAGAGTAAAAAAATTAAAATCTTATTTTGCATATTGAAAATTGGAATAATTTTATCAAAATAGTGTAATGTCATCGGAACTCGATAAATCTACAAAGTTTGAACGAAATCTGGCCATTTAAAGTGGGTCAAAATCGCGTCCAAAGAAGTCGGTTACAAACAAATATACAAACATACAAGTGAAGCTAATATAAAGCGTGTAATAATATCATTATGGTAGTCTCTTTATGCGAAGGAGAGTTACATACAAACATACATACAAACATACAAACATACAGGTGAAGTTATAGGCTAGGGAAGGTGGAAATTAAAGAAGTTAGGAAAAACGCCTATTTTTAGGAAAATCCGCGATAGATTTGCGTGGAAAGGGTCTAGAAAATTAGGGATCAACTGTTTATAGGTGCGTTATGAATTTGAAGCAAAACGCCTGAGGGGCACGGAAGATATTAACAGAAATGTAGGTTTAAAATGAACGAATTTAGTATAAATCAAGGAAAAACAGTTGTAACTCGGAAAATTCGCGATGGATTTTCGTGGAAAAGGTATAGGAAGTTAGGGATCAGTTAGCTTTAAGTTAGTTATGAGTTTGAAGCACAACGGTTGAGGGGCACGGAAGATATTAAAGGAAGTATAGGTATAAAATTAAGAAAAAAATGAGGAAAAACAGCTATTTCTCGGAAAATTGTAGTCGGATTTTCGTGAAAATGGTATAGAAAGTTAGGGAATAATTAGTTGCAGATGCTATATAAGTTTGAAGCAAGAAGACCTTTGGGCACCGGAGATATTAAAGAAAATGGAGTAAAGTTACATACAAACATACAGGTGAAGTTAATAAAAGCGTGTTAAAAAGAGTTATTATTATAATAATTTTATTTTACGTCGTCACTTATGACATAAACATATATCTTTGAGCCAAATGATAATAGGAACGTGACAGAGGAAATAATATATTTTGATTAATTAACGATTACCTAGTAGGTACATAATATGTATTAAATTACAGAAAATTGTTAGAGTAGGATAGGAAATACAGATTTGTCATTGGCCATTTAAATTTTCAATGAATTTTAATAAGAAAAATGAATAAATATGACAGCTAGATTACGTGATTTTATATACCTACTTCTCAGAGGCAGCGTAACTATCAAACAATTCGTAAGTATTATAAAGCATTGAAATTTCAATTGGCCGATTATTAAACGATGGTCTCTTCTCTCTCAGTTTACCCTAAATTATGATTTCCTAAATTATAATTATGTTTCCCTAAAATATAATTATGATTTCAAACAATATTACGGTTCTTTTATCATATAAAAATCTTACTTCCTACAATAAAACACGATTTATTGAAGCAAGTAGGTAAGTAGTTATAGATTCGTCGAACCCCGGAACATACCGGATATAAAAATCCTAACTTGACATACCTAAAGAAAGCTAACCAAAAACAGTTACTCGGAACCATAAATCTTTTACTGCAGATGAACGTATACCTTAATACACGTTATTCTGCTCATAGCTGTTATAGAGGAACTGAATTGGTATTACTATCATTTCAATGCGCAATAGTAACTCGAGCTAGAATAATCGTTCGTTATACAACACGTGTTGTAAAATTTGCCGATTGATGATGATAACCTTCGTTGTATCATTAGCGTAATAAACTTAGTAATGGACTCACTCAGGAAATGTAGTAATAATAAATTGTTAATACATTTATTGTTTTACTGGTTTGCTTTGGTTGTCTGTTTTATGGGAACATAATGAAAATGAGTAAGTGAATCGTACCTTATTGGGCGCCGGGCGAGACAATAATAAGCTAGCCTGATCGGTGTTGCAGCCTGTGTATGCTATGGGAGACTTCAAGAGGAGATTGAATACACTTATCATCAGGTAGGATCGTTGTCAAGCACTAACTCATTTTAGGTAAGAAAAATGTATGTTAATTTATGATACCTGCATGCGAAGGCACGCGAATAAAATATACATATCATTTAAAATATACATAGGTAGGTAGAATTAGAGCAGTCTCAACGTAAAGTTGGAAACAACAATAACTTCATCGCGAAACATAAACGATAATAACGATATACAATCTCCAAACATGGAACACAATAATAAATATTAGACTTAGTGCACTTTACATCAAAACTGTTTCAATACTCAAAATATAGTACCAAATAAATACAGGCTATTGTAACAAGGCGGTGCTTTCCCATGCTTTGTGCCACCGCTAAAAAGCTATTTATATCTTACGATGTACGTAGTACATAGGTACTTAGACATACGATTTTTTAAGTTATGTTGTGATATTTCAAATCTTGTTTTAGATACCTCTTCTTTTCTCCCACTGCCCTAAGGTTGACTGGCAGAGAATGCTTTTAGCATTAAGTCCGCCTTTTGTTCCATTACATATGTAAGGTTCAATAAAGTGTAAATAAATAAATAAATAAATACACTAACACAACATTTAGGTACATAGAGTAAAACGTAGCTTTAATAATGTGAAGTATGAGCCGCATCATTTTTTGTACTTGTATAGGTACATTACAAACTCATTCATAACAAATATTGTATACAAACTTAGAATAATAAACTGTGTAAAATATATTACAACAATATTTATTTATTTATTTATACTTTATTGAACCTTACATGTTAATCGTTGTGTTATGCATTCAACATTCACTTGTTAAATTAGTACTTAGTTTTAATTTCCTTAAACCTAAATGTGTGTTTTTTGGTTCAATTTAAAGAAAGAAGTATCGTAAAACACGCTCTAAAAAGCCTTATAAAGTCTGAGATAGGAAGGTATTTTTAAAAACATCTAACAAAAATTAACATAAGAAAAATTAAACCGAAATTATTATTAGCCAGTAACAGAATAAAAAAGACACATCAAGTTCAAAGATCGTAACTCAAGGAAAGATCAACTATCACGATTCTAATGTCGTAGTCGGTCATAATAAAATCTACCGAACTAGCACCGTTAAGGCTGGCCCACACACATTCAGTTAAATACCTTATTTATAACCCACTTGCGATGACCTTTAATAGGACCGTGGTATAGAAATGCATCGAACTTGAGTACTTGAGTATCGCTATACGAAACACATTTACATATAAAATATATACATAGATACCTGATGTTATATAGAGATTACACAAATCGTTTCGTTGCAAAACTGATATGTTTCTGGATTTAATCTCATAAGTAACATAGGCCTAAATAAATGACAAACGAATAGATAATCCAATTCATATCAAGTGGTCTTTGTCGTCGATGTATTGCCGGCTACAGTAAAAGAAGGAAAAAAAGTTAGACGAGAGAATAAGTATAATTATATGTATATTCACACATTTGGATGGGAGATATTGAATAGTTACAAACAGATAGTCTATACTTTATCGCAAAATTATAAATATTTTTTTAATTAAATTTAATATCCTTGTTTAATTTATGGAACCCAACGAAGAATAAACAGTTTAAGACGCTTCATTACTTTATGAAAATTACACTACGGAAATAGATTTTCTGTTATCTTTACCTCTGTTGTCTATAGCCCTTTTATTATTATTATCTTGTGGCTCAGAGCCATCCAGGATTAACCTCAATAGCTCTTCTATAAACCATTTATGGTTCACAGCGCTATATTCCTGCTAAATAAACTAGCGTAACTGGCACAAAGTGATCCTAACGTGGCTTCCAAAACGGAAAGCTCTTAGCCGCTAGTCTCGTTGCTTCGTTTGAGTTGAGCAAGTTTGCAGTACATCGTATGTATGTTAAACTTTTAAGGTTCGTTTTAACAGACTTAAAAAAGGAGGTTCCTCTTCTCAATTCGACTTTATTTTTTATGTGTGTTATGTCATAACTCTGTGCTGGGTGAACCGATTTTGATAAATCTTTTTTTATTCAAAAGGTAGTGCATAATGGTCCCATATAAATTAGAGTGACATCTAATGGTAGGTTTTGAATTTTCTCTTCTTCTTTATTTTGAACTTGGTTACACACGTAGCCGATTGGTAGACCAACGACCTTATGGCAAGTGAAGTATTGGCAACCAAACCCGAATGATCTGAACGATGACCTACCTAACCGAGAGCTTCACAACATCTGCACACACCCCTTATTTTCGAAAACGATGTAGATACGTATTTAGAATATTATTATTTATCGTTTGCTTCGGTGAAGGAAAACATCGCGGAACACTCACTTGAGAGTTCTCCATAAAGTTTCTCAAGTGTTTGTGAAGTCCAATCCACCATGATGATTCACCATGATGATGATGATGATGATGACACTTACACTAACTGGACTAACCATCCTAGTCCCTTTGAGTCTATTTCTGGATCGATCACAGTTGTTATGGGCGGCAGCGGAAGGGTGGTGCTGCATGCTCGTTTGCTATCTTAATTCCATAAAAAAAGGAAAATGAAAATATTTGAAAGCGGTTTTTAGTTTTAAAAATTTAACAGCTCCTTTTTAGGTATAATGCAATGCCTATTATTGTGGCAACATTTTTGTATATTGAGTCGTCAAGTTAGTTCGATAAATTGTGTAGTAGGTACCTATGTATAACTTTTATTGACAGGAATATTATTGAAAAATGTAGTCACGGTCATTGAATACAAGAATTCGATCTCAACCCACACTTAGGGCAATGTCTCGCGAGACGCACTCGAATGACCATTTTACGACTGACCAAAACGAACTGTTACCTGCCATTTAAAAGTAATAAAACCGCTTTTTAAGACACTTACACTCTAAATATTGAGCGCGTGAAAATATGTATTTTTAATGGCCAGATTCTCAATGCACAGAAGTACCCGGGGGCTACTTAACCATCAAATGTTTGCATGGGTCAATTTTGCCCAGTCAGAAAAAAATGGATTTAAAATCTGTTAACAATGCATTGATGTATACTTCTAAAACATGAGAGTTTTATAATAAACTAGCGAACCGCCCTCGCTTCGCTTCGGGATCCGTAAGTATCAACCGCGTAGGTCCCGCTCCCGTAGGAATTTCGGGAAGATAATAAACTATCACCAAAATTAATTCAGGTTAAATTAAATTAAACTTAGAAATAAAGCTTACGACAAAATAATAGCAAAGTAGCAAAGGATCACAGCAAGATTAATTCAGATTAAACTTGGGAACGCGGCAAGTTTGGTATGGCAGTGGGTTCGACCAAATTTGATTACCATAAAAACGGTTCTAGTGTGTTAATCTTAAAAGATAGACATATACACTGTCGTGGACATTTTTTTAGATCATTTCAAGAGGAATAATTCTTTCATACATATATTTTTGGTATCTTGAATCGTTTTCGCAACGCATGCAACGAAAGCCCTCGAGAATGAATAATTTTCCCCGTTTTTTCCACATTTTCCATTATTTCTTCGCTCCTAATTGTTGCAGCGTGATGTTATATAGCCTATAGCCTTCCTCGATAAAAGGTCTATTCAACACAAAAAAAAAATTCAATTCGAACCAGTAGTTCCTGAGATTAGCGCGTTCAACCAAACAAACAAACAAACAAACTCTTCAGCTTTATAATATATATTTTTTTTTATTTATTGTTACATCTAGTATAACCCCTTGATATTCATTTTATAATATTAGTATAGATAATGATTTATTTATGAAAGTAAGAAACATTAAATTGAACGGCATTGTTATATACTTCTAGCTATAGATTATGTAAAGATTATAGCTATTATATAGATTATGCTAAGTAATAAAGTAACATTTATTGGTAAAATACATATAGTTTAAATGCTTTGTTTCTGTCCTCTGTATTATCAATGGCACCCAGGATACAGGGTATCATAAAGTAAGTTTACGAGTGTGTTGAAAACTTATTTTGTTAAGTAGGTATAAATAAATAACTCTGAAAACTCCTCCAAAAGCTATAAAGAAAGGTAAAAAATAAACCGAAGTAATATTAACCTAAGCAAATTTCAATAATAACATGCAATGCAGGGTTTCCTTGCATTACCTATCAATAATATTTTACGCAACATTTTAAGAACCGAACTGGTGCATAAATTAACTTTATTAATTATCTTTCCTCATATAACTTTTAGTAACAAATACTAAGGAGAAAATTATTAAAGTACATGGGTCTCACAGACCCACGATGTTTAAACTTTAATGGGCCCCTTTTAGATCTTTACCAAATTGCTTCATAAAGTGAAGAAGTTTAATCAACACGAGAGTGATGTTTTCACTTTGTTTCATCCATAATAATTATGCACCATTTGGCATACCTTACATCATAAGAAATTTAAGGTAATAATTATATTGTGATTGAAGATTTTCGTAAAAACAGAAGGCCTAAATTCTGTTTCGTAAAAACAGACAGCAAAAAATATATTAGAAGAGTATAGTAACCATGACAGAGTGATAGGTCTTAATTTTGATTCTTGCTCTTGATAGACATATTTTGTTCAGATTTCGAATGCTTCTATTTTTATTTAAATGAAATTCAACTTTTATCCAAATATAATGAAAACTGAAGGTCATTGACTCATCATAAAATATCGAAAAACACTGAACGCATAAAGATAAAATTTGGTAGAGAGGTAGTTTGAACTTATCAGAGGTAAAATAGGGATTGAGAATTTGTTTGAAAAGTAGTATATTTTAAAGCAGACACGGTGAAAATTGGTATTTGGTTCCAAATTATAAAACATCTGTTTTGACATATTTGGTAAATAAACCCCTTAAAGGGTTAATAGGGATGAAATTTAATTTGAAAATCAATCACAATTATCCACGTGGGAGAATCCGCGGACAAGAGCTAGTTATCTATATAAGTACATAACACACGATCAAGCTTTCGGGATCGCTTCAAAACAAAGGCATTCCTGACCGCACTACGGTTATAGCATGTGACCGCCAGAGGGCGCGTCTCGTATCAAACTATCATGGTGATGTGGCACGACCGATTTAATTGTTCTATGATAGCACACTAATGCACCTGTCAAGGTAACAAAGAACCCCAGATAAGTCCAAAATTGAGCTACGATCGGTTTTTGTACCGTCCAATGTAAATGTTTATACTTTCTAGCCCTGATATTCATCTCCATCCGACGTGAGACATGCCACTCATTTGTCATACGATGAATAAGGTTTCTAAGCATTTATTCTAAGCTGCCGTAATCGATTTGTGATGTGAGGTAGTTGTGTAATCGAATGGTATGTTTTTGTAGGTATTTTCACTGTATGTACTGTACGGTACAGTTAGTTTTGATGGAAACGGATCTACATTTTTTTAGGTACATACCTACGTAAAGGCTAACGAGTAGATAGGCAAAGGGTATAATTGGGTACCTTTCATTGAGCACCTGGTTTTTTTCTTCTCTCATCTTACTTGTACCTACGACAACGCACCGACAAACGTACGTACCTACGTTGAATACTGATGTCAATATATTACGCACACATATCTACCAACAGAGCCCCGATTCTGCTAATTTATAAATGTACAAATTGGGTCACGTTTGAATAGTTTAACACATTTTGTATACAGAATTTGTCAAAATGTGTCAAACTGTTCAATCGAGCCGCAATTTTATAAGAAGCATTTATAAACTAGCAGATTTATAATAGCAGAATAGGGGCTCCGATGATAAGTTTGCTTGTATGTTGACCAGTTACAAAATAACCAAGGAAGTGAAATATTCTTGGTGTATTCAATGACTCACCACTGCGTCCCATAACCTTTTTTTCTTTAGCTAAGATATTTATAAACTATCAACAATAACAGAAAACACTACGTACCAGCAAAATTATGTCTCTTACTAATATAATAAATCACGTCATGATACTAGATCGCTCTAAATCCAGAAATTTGTCAACATTAGAACTCCGACATTAAAAAGATGAAACTCGTTCGCGCGCGCGAAATTTATGCGTTCACCGAGTATCAGATATTGCCAGTATTATAATATTATTAATAGCTCGGCACCAGATACGACTTTCGCTTAACGATACCGAGCAACGCTTACATTTTACCGGGAGCTCGTAACGAAGTGGCCCTAGTCTTACAATGCTATCTCCCAAGACTAAAAACCAGTTATGATGCATTATCAGATCCTATGGCCAGGGTGGCATTAAAATGTCGGCTTGGCTCTGCTTTGTTTATTAAATTATGTCCACCGCGCCTATAAATATCGTAGCGAGACGCGTTCATTTAGTAAAATACTGATCTGAGTGTCGATACTGTATGAATTATGTCGTGTCCTTAAGAATATCGTCTTAAGCGGTATGAAAAAGGCTAAGGGGAGAAAAATAAGTGGTTATCTAGATCGAGAGAAGGTGCCGTGGGTTCAATAACGCTGCTTCAGTTTAATAAGCTTAGACACGCGCATCGTCTACGTTGATTTAAAGCGAAAAGCGCTTACATGTAAATTTCCTGTATGACTTGATGACGTTGATGAGTTCGGTCGTCTCTTTTGTACTCGTAATTAGTATGTAACTTAACGATCGATGCGATCTCATATTTGGTTGGTGACAGGGTATTCATGATACCTGAAATTAATGAAGTTAATTTGTTAGTTGACATCATTATGGTAAATTGTAACTTCTCGGATCTCCAGTTATATTCTATTGTTTTGTATTTTATATCCGCAACAATCCCTGAAATACTTGAATAACTTTTATCAAAATAAAAATTATATTATTAGGTAAAGGAGATTCATTCTCAAATTTTATTAATATATGTATTCAATATTGTCTTAGTACCAAACCCGAAAAACTGCTCACTTCTATTATTCAAAAGGTAATAATTTCAATAAAGAAGGTATAAATTCCTCGCTAAGATAAACCATAAATTGCAGAATAGCCATTCCCACAGATAATACGATTAGGTAATTCAATAAAAAAACAAACCTTAAAGGTACCGAAAAACGTATAAAAGTGGTAAAGAGGGGAAAGTCGAGATGTAATGACTCTGATAACTTCCACCAATTACCAGAGAAATGCTGCATCGGCCCTACAAATGGACTTTGCCAAATATTACCTGAATACATCTGAATATTGTGAGGCACTGGCAGGATTTTATTTTCATTTGCTTTTTATGTAAATTAGAAAACCAACCATTTGGGAAAATTCAGCATTTTGTGGAAATAAATGGCTTTTTGATGCTTTGATGAGAGTGTTGTACGTTGTTTTTAATAAACTTGGCGCTCTTTGAAAAGACTTTTAGTTTTTTTCGAGAATTTGACGTAGTAAACAAACTTGCAGCATCGCCCTTTTGTTGCCGCCCATGACGACTACAGATTTCCGTTCTCGGTCTGGGTGCGTGTCCTTGTCTAGTGTGTTGTCCATGGCAACCACGACACAGGGAATCCTAGTGTGGCGCTATGAGTGTGTAGCGTTATTATTATTATTACTAATCTTTAGTTCTCGTTTGGTATGGAGTTCGTTTTAATGGCGATGCACACCAATGCCAACTTTCCGCTATTGTGATTAAGCTTCATCGTAGGTTAAATTTTTAATACAAGCTAAATTGAACTATGATCGCACGTAATAGGTAAATTAGTTTTAGCGGGGTGTTTCAATTCCATATTATCCGTGACTCAAGTATTCCATGGCTTATTTGCTAGGTAAGTCTGATGGTACTTAATAAATAAAATTGTATTGGTGACAAAATAGCATTATTGACTAATATTAAAAGGTCACATGCGTGTACCTATATTAATTTATAGAAAATTAATTTTAACGAAAGTTTGCAAATGTTATAAAAAATAAACAAAATTTATCTCGCAACATTTATTCCCTAGGGACATGTCACACTTACAAATTGATTGAAGATTTATGTGACCTAAAAGCAAGCACTTAGACAACATGTAGGTTAAGATAGGTTTGAACTTATTTTGGTATAATTTTTGTGCGTGGAGAAAGTTAGGAGGCTGGAGACAGACATAGACTACTTTTTACCGTGGTGAAACATGTAATTCCCAAGCGAAGATCCATTAAGTATGTTGAGTACCTATCATCCAGACTTATATTTATATATGACTATGGTCATCGTTATTTCTTAGTATGTTATTATTGTCGAACTGTTAGATATTCATTTTCATTCAAGAAGCAGGCGAAGCAGCGGATAAGAACTAGTAAAGTACCTGTTTATTTTGATTCGTAATTCTAACTTATACCTGCAATGTAAGCATAAAGGCTGAACGATATATTGTAAATAATTTACAGAAAGGCAAAAACAACTAAAATGTAGGAGGAATAAAATAGGCATAACACAAATGTAACTAACAACAAGTGAGTACTTACAAAAGTATTCAACAGAAATAAAATACATAAGTCCTTAAGTAGCGTTCATTAAGGATCTAAAAGATCTTAAACAGCCGAAAGAATGTCGTCACCTACAGAACACGCAAATAAACTGTAAGTAAATACAATTAGTGGGGCAATAAAAACAGTGATTTGTTTGAACAAGTAGGCGGTGGTACCACCTTTCACGCGATCTGCAGGCAATTTGTGGTACATTTGGGATGTAATGAAATCGCGAACGTGTATTTCGTCGGTATGTTAAGCCCTGATGTGTCCTGATATTTTTAAGATCTTTGACTTAGTTACTCATCGTATTTTTATATAGCTCACAAAACGAGAAGAAAAAGCAATATGACCGAAATGTCTTTCATTTTACCGTGCTCACTTATAAGCGTGCGACTTATATTGCATGATTTGTCAGAGATTTGACATGTACCTAGGAATATGACGAATTTGTCAAAAATTTGCTACGCGTTATCATTTGCGAAGATCCGTTCCTTTCCATGTGCGAATTTTTTGCTTAAGGATCTCCGCAAACTGACTGCAGCCAACGGCGGCTGTGGTGCTATTTTTTAGAAGCGCGATCCGGCCAACAGCCAACAGCTCCAATAACAGTGAGCAGAATGCAGCCGAAGCGGCTGTCGGCCGGACTGCGCTTCTAAAAAGAAGCGCCACAGCGCCACAGCCGCCGGTGGCTGCAGTCAGTCTGCGGGGACCCTAAAGCCCTAAAGTTGGCATGGCTTTTGATTGAAAGTCGAATCTTCGCGTAGTCTTCCAAACATTCGCGTAAACATTCCTTAAATGCACAAACTTGTGGTAACAGCATAGTATGAGTAGTTCCGTCTCTCAAGATCTGATTTCCAACCGACCCAGCCGTTCAAGAAATCCTGGATTCGAAGGGACTTCGTTTCCCAGCGAGGTGAAAATCATAATGAATAAAATTTCTGTTCTTATTCTGGGTTTATCTGGTGTCTTGTCCTTGACGCCACACAAGATTATCCTTGTATATAATATGTATGAAGCAAATGAAACCTTAGGTAATACTGATTCCCATCCAGTTATAAATCCAAATTACAAAAATTAACTTTACAATGTAGTCACGTTTATTTTTGAGAATCGAATACAACCCTTTACAAAACCCGAGCAAAACCTCATGAATAACAAAGTTAAAGAAACCGAGCAATTAAAAACAAAACGTATCATGTACACGCAATTAATTGACACGCATGTAGACCTACAGTAATTAACATCGGCGTGGGACGTCCGTGATTCAGTGCTACCGATCGATGGAATGAATTGTTAATCTCGTACAGATAGGAAACGGATATCTAGCTTTGGATAAGGAAATAATAATGAGAACATAAATCTGTACGGATCGAGATGTCTCGTTGTGAGTGTCGTCTACGTTGTAGATATAATATGGGTAGGTGAGATTGGCATTAATACTTACAATACAATGCAATACAAATATTCTTTATTGTGCACAAACATAGTAACAAAGAATGAGAATTATTGAAAATATGTTATACATAACTAAAATTGTACAAAAAAAAACTTAACTTTTTACAAAAAAATAAGTAGTTGTAGAAATAATATGTCAATGCTTAAAATGCACATAACTTTACAAAGTCAGGCGTGCGTGGCTACGCGCCCTGGAATTTGAATCCGGACGGACCCTCGAGTTGGAGGCGAAATTTTCAACCATTAGGCTATCACTCCTACTGTAAGCCTACTTTATAAGACTACAACAACGATAAGAAGTAATTCAACGTAAATTCCCTAATGGATGAAACGCTTTTGATGTCTGTCTGTCGAACAGTGGCGCTAGATGTAAGTGTCGCTGCTAGGTGGCCCGAGTGTGCTCGGTGGAAGAACATTTGCATATCTATATGAATGTTAAGTAGAGGGAAGTCACTTCTGTTGAATGGAGATTGCAGTTTACAAATCAAAGAAACAATGGTAAAACGTCAGGTTTATTTTGTCAGACAAGACTTGTGACAAATATCCGTGAAAAGGTTTTCATCAACATCGTCGTTTTTAGACGTCAAAACTATTTTTCTATTTCGTTCGAATCTTCTCGTCTCCTCGCATAATTTTCGACCATAGACCGCCATGCTGGTCGAATATTAACTCATAGGTAAGTAGTTTTTGTTATGGTGTCATTATTTTTAATTTTTTTTTACTTTCTGTTTCCTACCATTCTAGAACGGTAGAAAGATAATTAGAGCTAAATGCCAAAGACACAATTTTTTGGGGATTTAATTTTTTTTTCAAAAAATCACTGTGTATTAAAAATATTAAAAATATTTCCAGATAGGATTTAATTACAGCATTTTCAAATTATGATTTGTTTTGAATTCTCCGTAGCTATTATCGAAGATCTAACAATACGTCGGAGGCAAAATTTCGAGTTTACTTAGTACCAACGATGATGGTAGGTATAATATTACAAGTCAGTTCGACTGTTCAAATATTCAATTCGAGTAGACTGGAATAATGGACGCCGATACCAGGGTGGGTCGGAATTAATTAAATAATTATGACATATTCTGTGATCGTTTCAATAAAGGGTGTTTCTGATAAGGTATTATTTATAGGGATCGCACGTGGGTCATAGTAGCTAATTTATAAGCATAGACGTGTCCCTTAAGGTTTACAAATTGTTGTGCCTAATTGAATAAAATAGTAGTACGTCCGTAATAACCGACTTTAAAAAGGGGGAGGTTCTAAATTTAACTGCATTTTTTACGTGTTACCTCATAAGTTCATAAATCATAACTGTTTAGTGGGTGTACCGATATTGTTGATTCTTTTAATATTCAAAACCTGTTACTTGTCTTGAAGCCCCATTTAAAGCGTGATCTGATAAGTTTTTGGCAATACCTGATAATGCGAGTTTAATTGACTAGGATTACGCTATTTTCTGTTATATTTTTGTTGGTGGATGCTTAAGTCGGTTATATTTTGTTGAAGTTTTTCAGCCATCTCATCTTATTCGCAAATGACTTATTGATGACCTCAGCCAGTTTTCCAATAAATAGTTAACAAAATACCAACTTCAAAATTTATTATGTAAGTATGTGAAATTTTATCTGAGCAGACGTGAACCTACCTTTCGAATAAAAAATAAATTATCAATAACGGTTCACCTAGTGCAAAGTTATGAGGTTAACACAAATCAAAAAAACATGCAGTCGAATTGAAAACCTCCTCTTTTATTTGAATGTGGTTTTAACCGATATAAGTATTTAATTAATAGCCTTACATTACAATTTTGTGAATGGCTTCAAACATTTAATGATCCACTACTGAGGACGTGTCTCTCCACATTGAGGAGGCCTAGTACATACTCCACTATGCTGTGTTATTTTGTTCACACCAAATATATTACGTATGTTTCAATTCAATTGGTAGGTACACAGAAAACAATAATAATATGTAAATTTAAAAAATCCCGCGAGGAATACTCACGAAGCGAAGCAAGAACTAGTAATTAAATAATATGACAATACAATAATTACACGCCTTTATGCAAATAATTGTAAAGGGAACAAACCCACTCAATTCACCCAGCGTACTCGGAGGGATGGCAATTGCAATAAAAATAATTGCAGTCCATTCCAAGTCTTTTTGTCCTCGTCTCATGCAGTCACAATGCCCTAATTTACATTTTAATTACGCTGGTATCGAATACGAATTAAATGCGCTTTTAAAGCCACATAAGACGCGTGAATTTAACTCGTCTCATTACCACATGTCTGCGATAAGCTAACAGGTATTTACTGCAGTATAAAGAACGTAAATTACCCAAATTCATACTAATCCGTGCTTAGTGGTGGTCACGACCCTCAGCACTGAGGAAACCGACCTATAGAGAGAGAGAGATACTAATCCGTACTTGAACCGTTGGTCACCGTTAAGACCGACGGCGGCGGTGCACAATTTTCGTACGCTACCTTTCCATAAAAAAGGACTAAGTTTGAAATCGAACGAAAATTATTGATTTGAAAATTTAATCTGTGGAGCTTGAACAATCTGCTTTTTAATTTATCACGTATTTAAAGATTTCGTTGCCCAGTTGATAGTCGCTCTGCCTGTAAAGCGAGTGCCTGGGTTCAATTACAGTCTAGGGCATTGATGTAACAGATCAAACATTTTTGTTGAATCGTGGAAGCTTATGAAGTGCTCATTGTGTCTGTCTATGTGTCTACCTACATATTTATAAGCACTATCTAAATATGCAACACGTTTATTCATCATTAATATGTTTGATTCATCATATAAGTTAAAAATATTGCTTTAAATAGACGTGAAATCCTATTTTATGTACAGTCAAACAATCTATAGGTGTTTTTAACAATTCTACGAAACTTTTTACACTAAATATGTACAGATATCAGCATGTAACATAAAATGTTCTCAATAAAATATTCCAGACTTACTCGCTCTTTAGAAGCTTGTAATGAAACACTTACCTGGCCGTTGGATGCTTTCGGCGAAAGCTCGCTAATGTCTTGATTATTATAAGATCGGGTTTAATATGGTTCGTTAAACCGTAAATATTGAGCTTCATGCGCCCAAGAAACCAATAAGAATGTTCGACAGATCAATAAGGAAGCCGATTTACAACCGCAAAATGCTTGTGTGTCGTTAACTACATTGGATTGATTGCTTTATTTGTAGGTATAACCTACACATATTGGCATTCCACTTTTTAAGGAAGGTATTGTATACAATTCGCACGGCGCAAAAGTTATCTTACTGGATCACCGTTCGAAGGGTCTTGGTTTGATTCCCACCGAGGCGAAAATTTGAATGGTAAGTTTAAAGTTCTGTCTTCTGGGTGTGAGTGTCTTCTGGGTGTGTCAGTTGTGTCTGGTGTGTGTTTTTATCTTGTGTATTGCCCATGACACCGAACAGGGAATCCAAGTGTTGGGCTACGGGTGTGTAGCGTTATTTATTTTGTTGTTTGTTCTTCATGAAAATTTTTGTCGTCGTATTGAATCGTCATAATGTATATTTCAGCAATAAGGAACCTAGGATGATTAAGTTAATTAGGTAGTAGGTATCTATCTACTGATTAGATATAACTTTTTTATCAATCTTACATTAACACACCAACTTCGCTTCTAAGACCAGTCATTCGCCCTTGCAATGACTATGTGAAGTTTTTACACATTCGTGGTTTTTCAAACTGTCAAAGCTGAGACGGATTTTGATTGCACATCAAAGTATTAGAACCACGAACCTTCGCGTAATCTCTCACACATTCGTGTAAATATTCGTACAATGTACAAACGTTCGCACGCAAATGAGTGACAACGCGGCGGTAAGGCTAAGGCCGCTCACTCACATTCGCGCACTTACGCGAATCCGCAAGTGTCGAACGGACCTCCGCAAAAGATTATGCGAAGATTTTCACAAATTCGATATATTCCTAGATGCCAAAGCTGTCACAATTCGTGCAATGTAGGTACAAAGGTTTCAACATGTGAGTGACCGCGATAAGCTTAATAAGTTGGATAAACAACTTCATATAGGTAGGTACAACACGTTATTTAAAAGTTTTAAAAGATTATCCTCTGAAACCACAAGAAGCATTGCATCGCATGACGCAGCCGCATGCCGCAGCCGCATGACGCAGCCACTTGAAGTAGCCGCAACGTAAACGCAAGCTGCATTCCCTAGCTTACATCTATTAAGAAAATTATAAATGTTTTAATCTTTTAACGAAAGTGTTCAAAACACTCATTACTATGGACTACACGTTGATTACCACCGTCGTCTTGTGACGGATTACTTCCTCTCTCAAAACACATAACAAAACATTTTTTGTTCGCACAAAACCAACTCTATTTACTAGGGGATAAGGAATAAATGTTTATAAATGAAGCCGTTTACGTTAATGTAGGCACACGTTCAGATTTATAACATAAAATACAAAACATTACCATTCCATTCACGTCAAGTCTTTGATACCAGAACACGTGCTTGAAAGAGACTTGGGTGTTTTGAAATAAAGGTCTTATAAGACCAATCGATCCTTAAAAAACCGTTTTAAGAAGATAAAGTTGTACGACTTTTAGGGTTCCAAGCCTCGAAGGAAAAATTGGAACTCTGAGGATCTCTTTGTTGTCCGTCTGTTTGTATTTCAGACTCTTTATAAGAAACGCGAGAAGGTCGCAAGCTGAAGTGAATTAAGAATATTCAAGTCTGCAATGCTTTAAAGCTCAAAGTGAGCTCTAATCCCTATTATGATTATCTGTGTCGTGGCTGCCAATTTGCCACAAATACAAGAACGCACACCTAGACTAAGAAACCATCTTATCAATTTTCTACTCGCTGAAAATGTACCCCATGACTCTTCAAACGGCAGTCCGATACGGTAACGTCGACAAAACACGCTAAATGTTTGCTAAATTTCTAAAATCACAACGTAAATGTAGGTTCAGTACCGCTAAATGACGTCTTTAGAATTCAGCACAGTAGAGCTAATTCGCTATTTAGAATTTATTGAATCCCCGTTCAAATAGTGTTCACAAAAGCGACTTCAACACAATTGTGCGTAGCAAACAACCTCCGCGAATAATGTCTATTGTATCCGAATTATTGTACTCATTTGCTTTTAGTACCTGCTTGACTTAGTATTTGAACAAGTAGGAGCTAGTGCTTTATTGAGTTGGTCAATATGTCTTAATTGCTGAATTACTAACTACGTTTGCTCCGTTTGATGTACACATGACATATTATGCAGTTAATGTTGTGTTTACAGCGACTTATTTGCATACCATCCGTCTACAGCTGGTTAAATCTACCATTACCGCGGCTACTTCTATTAATTTATTTGCATCACAATAATTTTGACAACAAAACTTTCAAAAATTATAACTATGATATAAAATCTTCTCGTACCTTGAAAAACATTCTTTGTATTTTTAAACAAGACACTTATAGACGGTTTCCGAAACTTCACTTATCGTTGCATATCGCGTAATCGCTTAGCTTTTTATTTATTAATGTGTTATCGGGAATCCGGCGCGAATCGATTTCTCTGAAATCAAAACAAAACAATTCGCCAAAAGTGTGATTCACGAACCTTCTAAGGACACATTTCTTCGTGACAATATTGCTGCATTTTTCAAACAAAATGATATATGCTTCCCAGATAAAGGGAGAATGCCGGTCGATTCGTATCTAACAAAAAGGTGGACGAAAATAAATAAAAAAACCTTCCCTTTGTTCTTTGTCGCCCCACTCATATGCAAATGTGGTGACCTCGGCTGATTTAGAGCCTGCATTACAGATTCACGAAACCGTTGGTGACTGCATTGCATTATATGCAGGTAACACGAAGATCGGCCATTTTTAGTTCACTTCGTCTAGAAAGAATTTCTCAACACATTTGGTTTACCTAGGATAAAAACAGGTTACCTAAACGCTAAATGTAATAATAATCAAATTGTGCTTTTTTAAAGCTGTAATTACTTGAGTACTTACTTCCTACTTAACTAAAAACACCAGAACACACTAGGTTCTAGAGCTAAAAACGCAAATAAGGACTATATAACTTGACGTAAAAGTAATAAGGAACAAAAGGGAAAAGAATCATTATTTTAAAACATTACAAACCCTATTATTGAATAGGGTAATTTAAATAATTGAGATAATTTACTTCAATTTGGGATTATAACTTAGAATTTATTTCCGTTAGGCATTTAAAAAGGTATGTTATTTGAATTAGATGCTTAACTATGAAAAATTATAAGTTTAACAAAACCAGCTCACAATATGCATTTTTATAGCCTGAAGGGCTGATGTAAAAGCAGACGAGCCACCTGATAGTAAGTAGTCATCGTCACCTATGGACACGAGCAACACCAGAGGAGTCACCAGTGGAACGCCGGCCCTGAAGGAGAGCTCTTTTTACACCTTTCTTGAAGAACTCCATGTCAAAGCGCTCCGAGAATACCTCAGAAGGAAACTCATTCCACAGCTTGCAAGTTCTGTAGCAACGATTGCCAAAATTTGAATTTTGACAAGTCTCAAGTCATATATATATAGCCCTAAATTACAAATTTTACCAGTTTTGAAAAACGTAAAGAAAATTTGTTGACAGACAGAAAACTGAGGAGAAAATATACTGAACTGTCTTGCCTGTGTGTGTATCATAATTATCATCGTCGTTTCTTGTCTATTTAAAATGCGTTGTAGAATTACCAATTACGTTAAGGCGACTAAGCTTTAATCGTGTACAGCTAATACAAGATCGTCTTTTTCATTCTGCTAAAGATTTCCTTGAATTTTATCTTAATCAAGAACACTGGCTTGCACTTAGCAACTAATAACTTGTAACTCAAATTTCTCTATGGTGTACATTAAGTGTATCCACCAGGGAATAATAAACTTTACTAACAGAGTTAGGTACGCTCGTGATCTGGTGCACTTTGCCACTTCCCAAGTTCTATCCTTCCGTAATTTAGCGATACATCAACGGTCGCGTTGAACAGCACGATTTATAGCGTAAGATATCGCGACAAATCACGTGACTGAGGGCGCATTGTTTCGGCTTATCGCAGTTACTTAGAGTACACTGTAGAATTGATTATTGTAGCGGAATAGTTTGAAATGTAAGTACGATTTGTCTAGGTATCTGACTGGATGATAACGTTAAAGGCTTGAGTGCTGTTTCAAAATCTGGGGAACTGATCAATAACGCCGTATGAACAAATGGAAAGCATTTATAAACCTCATAATTTTAGACGGTTTGTGGAAATGTCTAGATTTTTTTTGACCGAATCATACTTAAATTAATTTAACACTTGATCTGCTGGTATGCAGCGGAAACCATCCAAATTTTTACCAACTTCTAGAAGTCTAATTAACTTGAAAATTTTCACAGGGACAAAACGCCAATGCTAATGCAATGTTGTGATAAAAAAATCCAAATAGGAAGCTCAGATTTGGCTCCAGATCTCCAGTAAGGGAAATCCTTGAAAAAGAAAAAAATGGTTATTGGTACTGTGACTTCATTTGTTGCTTTAAGTATATTATAGATCGGTTAGCTTCATACAAAATTGAGGGAAAACCTGCAACCCTGAGAGTTCTGTATTTAAAGATTGGAAAAATGATAAAAACAACGTATTCTTGCAATATTATATGCCATAAGTATTTAGTTTTTAAGCGTTTTTAAAACATTTTTTAAGCTCGATTACTTAAATAACCAATATTTACGCCAAGGTATTCTTTACGGGCCATAATCTTTGATGGCTAACAAATTGCGTCATAGCCATTATAATATGATGTGACCTGGATACCGTTGATAGCGCAGTAATGCACTGCATAATGATGCGATCGTGACGTCATTAGGTATCGTAATGAGATGGGTGCTATGACGGTACTGCTGCGTAAACTGGATAGAGAAAATTTCTAATAGGGTAAGAGAAAATGTGTATGGATTTTGAATTCCAATGGCGGTTTGGATGTCGCAATTACCTTCATTAATTCATATGGCAGATATATATCGGGCGGATAATCTTGAAACGGATCATGGTAGAACTAATGATCACTTAGAAATAAATTAAATTAAAAAAAACAAGGACACCTTGTATACGTATACGTTAGTAAATGGTATTTTGAAATCCTTTTTTTCACTTTTTCAAAATATTTACACACAGCTTAACAGCTTCTACTTTACTATGTCAACGGGCTTGCGCTACGTAAGAGGCATTTTCCAGATTTTCCAATGTTTCTAGACAGATTAAACCTTTTTAAATTCAAAGTTATTTTATTTTTTGACAGAAGTAAATTGTGCAAACAATATTTGATCATAATATACATGATTTTTTACATAATATACTCTTATGCGGGCTACAGACCTTCAGTTTTAACTGCACAGTTTTAACTGTACAGTCGAACTGTACAGTTAAAACTGCGCAGTTAAAACTGAAGGTCTGTAGCCCGCATTAGAAACAAGAAGAATTTTTCTGCAACATGGCGGGCCTACCTTATATAAGGAGCAGAGATGGCGGTTATCGGTCATTTTGCCGGTGAACGCCTCAGAGTTAACAACCTCTCTAATCACGTGGAAACTCTGCCCGATTTTTGTTTCATTGTAATTTTTGCATAATACTAATGTGTTTATTTCATTTATAATTTAAATTGGTTTATGAATTTAATGTGTGCCTTTGATTCGCTGTATTAATTGTTTTATTTGAAAATCATTATCGAAAATTGTATTTTGTGTTATTAAATTCATTTTTTTTATTTTTAATGATCTTTCATTTCCAAGAATACCTTATAGCTTGATCGGCCGTATTCTTTCTTTATACATATAAAAATATTTGAAAAGCAAATGACACATCATTTGGTAATTATTTAAAAAAATGCTATTTGCATAGTTTCAACTTGCCAACCAATTGATAGCTATACTTAGTTGATCTCAAAACATTGTAAAATATTGCAATAACAATTAAAAAGTGAACAAAGCATTACAAAATGAAACATCGACATTACTTGTTCCCAGGTTGTTTGTTTTCAACATTGATTTATTACCGAAACGGATAAGTACAAGCAAGTTGGAGCGATAAAAGATGAACCGTTGAGAGATTAATATTATTTTCCAAGGGCTATCAAGAACATTATGTCGGCGAATGATTGTGTAGACAAATGACTCGGCGATACATGTTGTGACGTTGGTTCGTCTCGGGTTTGCGCGTTAATGGCAAAACAAGACTGACCGTGACAACCCGTGTTATCCAATTGAATAGGTGAGTGGAGATTATGTTCAGCGTTCAATTTTATATGCCGAATTGTCTTTCAAAGGATGCAGCAAGGTCGAAGGAAAGAGAAGTTTTTACTGGTCATAGTCTTATCTTGTGTGATGTAAATGGCTTCAATGACAATCATATTTATGGGAATCCTAGTGTGGGGCTGTGAGTGTATAGCAATATTTTTCTATTTATTTCTGATCTAGCTTTAGAAAGTTCATTGCTCGATATTGATAATCGTTACGTACTTAATAGAGTCCAGTGTTTTCTATAAGTCGTCAACCGACTACTTTCGAAAGTGAGTATCTTACCATCCAGACGTGATTGTCATTCGAGGATCTTAATTCGATAATTGTTGTCAGTAAACAAAACTAACTAAAGCTCAAATCATAATCATGGTGACCCAGATCTAAATTTTTACACACTCGAAAAATAAGTTAATTACAAAATTATTTTCGGAATTAAAACATTTATACGAATAAAATAACCACAATATCTCAAGTGGCTGTCAGTACTAACAAATTAGGGTCGCTGCCCCGAATGTGGTCTGCCTGACCGCTATTGTACTCTAACCCCTGTGCTCGCTAATTATGTTTTTGTTTGCCGCTTACGGGCGAGTATCTCTTGAACATTACCATTTATTCCATCTCAAAAAATACTCTCTTCACCTTACTTAGCTTTATTTAAACAAAAAAAAAACTGTAAAGATATTGAGGAATAACCAGATTTGTAAATTATTATATCGAACAAATTTAGATATTAATACAATTTCATGAATTAATTACCATAACTTTAATTAAAAGGGGATCACAGATTTTGGTACGATAACAACACAAAGAATAATCTGTTCGATAAAACTAGTTTCGAGGCAAATAATAATACCACAACGGCAAACAATCGAGGCACTAAATATTGGCAATCTATGCTAAACCGCCCTCGTCATGTCGCCCATATGCCAGAGCAGTGACAATGGAATTAGTCGTCATTCAAAGTACCGTAGTAAATTTGCAGCATATCTGGATAACATGTAGCAAGTACACTTGTCTGACAGGGGTGACATTCTGAGCCCTACCGATATCGACATTATGTGACAACACGAGCTGGGGGCGTGCGACACAATGGACGATCATTGGTACTGTTACCTCACTCATGTCATAAACACTTTTCGAACCGTAATGAATACCAAATTCGAATAGGGTATTCTGATATGAATAGGTTGACTCAATACGCGTATTTCACGGTAAAATATCATATTGTCACAGATTACTTCTCGATAATATAACAGACACTGAGTAATTTCTGGAATCGGTTTAGACAATTTCTTCAGAATACTTGAGTCTCAACAAAATACGGCGATTAATATCTACCTCAAGTATTGTGAATATATTTCAATATTTTTTCCATTAAGATATTACGACGTATCCAAATATCTGATATTCGTTTTAGCATTCAAAGAGAGAGAAATAAATTCAGCCGCAAGCGCGGCTCGAAATATTCAATGAAGAGATTTTATGAAGAAAAAAATCTCATTTGCATCTCAAAAGAGATGCGAGTTAATGGTAGCGTTTCGTATGCGAAGCACGTCATTTACCATTCGTCGGTTTTCAACCCTTACACGACACTTGAAAGTTAGGCGTTCGACACATTAGTAGGACTAATTGAGTCAATGAAACAGTATCTTATCCTTAGCGACCTATTGTCCTTTAAGACAAAGGCGTTCACTAATTAGGGTCCAGACCCGACCTTCGTGGCAATGGTCGAATTTGCTCAAGTTTTGGATACAAAGTTTCTTACAGACATCCATCAAGTATAATTATAACTGTCTTGGAATAGGGCTTTATCTTTGTTAACTAATTTATGTGTACAAATTAACATAAGATAATAGTACCTAAACCCTAAAAACACGGTTTTATCATTAATAATACACTAATTGGGACGGTCTAAATTATTAACTCCAATCTCATGCTGGCAAATGAGAGTGTCATAAAAGGTGATAGATGCTCTGCTAGTTGACAGGGCTGAAGCCTGAAGGCTGCCTATCCTGTTCTTGCTTCACCACCCACCAAAGTACCCCACCCCACCCACCAAAGTACTTGTCGCATTTCAACTGCAAACTTTAGAACCCGTCCTAGTTTTCTTTCATTTACTTTCTTCTTTGGCTGGCAACGCAATGGTGCTATTGGTCTAACAAATGTCCATAAGGAACAGTGATCACTTACCATCAAGTAATTGGTTGACCAATCTTAACCATCACATATAGAGTTTCAGTTAAAGCTGACATTTCCAGCCAACTTTGCCAAGAAATATCACATTGACGCTTCTAAAATGATTCTAAAATTTAATTAATTAAAAATAGATCTAATAGTCGCTGCCTAGAACCAACGAACTGATGAACTAATGTTAAATATGACTGTCTTACTGAACTAACTATTATTGGCGATCGTACTATTAACGTGACGTCAACGTAATAAAAATGTACTTTAATGGAAAGTCGATTTGATTAAATCTGTTAATATGCGTCGTTAAAAGGACCATTGAACCCAACAACCTTCACACTAAAACATTTGATTAAAGGATCGCTTAAACTTCGCGTTCAATTATTATTCTCCTTGAACTATTCTTCATTATTCTCCTTGAACTTTTCTATGTCCAGCAAATAAGTTATCTTAATCCAAAAAATCTGATGGAATGACTTGTGAGAATTTCAATTTTCTTCGATCAATAAAAATTATTCGAGCAGAAATGCTTACGAACTCCAATAAGGTTACAGGTGGCAAAGAGATTAATTAAATTTGAAGTTCGTAAGTGTAATAAGCGTCTTATTATATCTTTAATTAATGTTAAATTGGGAACAGTTTGTTTACATTTTACATACAATATTAGCTGTTTGAGTAATTATCAAAGTAATACATATATGTTATAGATATTTAATTTCAAAACTTTCACTTTATTAGGTAGGTTATTCTGTTTGGATAAAAAATGAAGCAAATCCATCAAACCCTAGTGCGAATTGACCAAGTAGCTACACCAAGATTAACAATAACTTCTCCAAAAGTACAACGAATATTTGATCTAGCGATCTATTAAGGGAAGGGAGAAGTTACGTTGAACGTGGTCGATGATTTGTACTGACATAATTTGATATTTGATTATTGGTAAGTTTTTCAAATCTATTTAAATGAAACTACGAAAAAATGTAGTGTAGGCACAGATGAATATTTGAGTATAGATATTATTTTCACGGAGAAGATAAGCAACAATATTGAAGACGTTAGCATAGATTCTTTTTTAACATGAAAGCCAGAATAGGAATCGATGTAACAAGATAACAAAGAAGCAGAGATAATAAAACGAAATGATGTCGATGTTGTCTTACATCTAGATTGAAAATATTTGTTTCCAGTTATTTCAGATCTGATATAGGTTTATAAAAATACAACTATGTTATGTAAGTCGAATCTTGATTATTGTATCACTATAACCAGTTGCGTCACAAAAACTTTACTGGGCATTTTATGTTGTAAGCTATTAAATAGTATCTCTTTGAATAAACAGTAGAGTTGCATATTGCTTCTTAAATGCAAGAATTTATTGTCTTCTTCAGTGGGTCAATATCATACATATAACTATAAAACTTTTATTAACAAACCATCAAACCATGTGTGAAAGAGAGAGAGTACAAGTAAAGGTCGTTTGAAAGACTTGATGAACAAAGAAAAAGCTATTATGAAAACCCATTGCCGTGAATTGCAATTACAGGAACCGGAACGCATTCCTAAAAAATGAGAACGATGACAGTTTGGCCACGAATAAAGGCGTTTGAATTATGCATGTGCAGTTTCCAATGAATACACGGAGCGTAAACCTACTCTATAATTACGCAACATCGTCTGGCGATAGGATCGGATGCTATATCGAACGATCGTTCGTACGATCCGAGATCGGATTCGAACAAGCGCGACCAATTTTATTCACGAAACATTTAGCTTTAGATAAAATCTTACGGGCCGCTCCATAATGGCCTTAGCTGATTTTAAAACAATAAAATGCAAAGCCTGTCCAATGAGTGCGATTGTTAGTGTGAATCAGATAAGTGGACTAGATATTGAAAACGATGGGATATTATTGCTGGGGCGATGGTTTTATTTTCAAATTATGCAGCCGTTGTACGCCCATAGACCTGATGACCGTTGCCGATCCTAATTTGGGCATCGGTACAGAATTTATTAGATGCTTAACATTTACGAGAGCAGCCTTTTCCTCATTATCGGCACTTTCTGATAACTTTATTATATATGTATTCATCTTTGATTCAATTAGATTTTATGGAAATTATAGAACATCGTTATTAGCATACATTGTGCTTTAATATGTCAGTTTATTAATTTATAACAAGCATAAAAATTACAGATATATAAGATATTAAGCACATTATATTAGATATATTATCATTTATTTAATGTAATGTAACTAAATAAAATGCGTTCTTTTTTGAACTTGCAATGTAAAGTTTATGATATGTTTATCATTTGCAATTCTTTGGAAAACTAGAAATGAATCCTATACAATCTGTACATAACTACATAATTATAATTTGTCAAATGTAGATGCGTTTTAGCGTATTAGTATAAATTGATCATCATGTACTTGCTTCAGTGAAGAATATCATCGTGAAGAAACCATAAAACCTGAGAATTTTCAATAACATCCATAATTTCTGTCTGAATTTTGCCAAAGAGCTAAAGTTTGGCAATAAGCTGTGAGTGTTAGATAAGATTTAAGCCTAGGACCAACAACAGGCAGCACGAATAATAAATCCAGATAAGTGAGTAATTAAGAAACAAAGTTCGGTGTTTTGTACCTACGTACTTACGTATGAACAATCTGTGTAATTAAATGTAAGTTCTCCCAAACATAATCCCAAAACTGGTTCTATATAGGTATTAAACTTATCAGATTCAAGATTTAAAGAATCTTGTACTGATAATAACCACTGACAAACCGTGCAAATTTCATATGCTAAAATATTAAGGTATGCCTGAAAGTTATGCGCTTAAGTTGAGACCATTAATGGAGATTTTAAAGATAAAGATTTTCGTAGAAGCGAACGCAATGAAGATTCATCTGCGAAAGTTAAGAAAAATCTTGATAACCACGTCAAAATCTGAGAGGAGTCCCAATTATTATTGAAATCACTCGATAAAATCGAGTTAATGAAGAACGGTACTTGAGATCCCGATCGACGGCGCGTACCAACTTTGAAATTGATTTTGTTCCTTTGATGCGAGTAGATTGAACACACTGATATAATTTGCGGAAGCGCTCGCGTTTGAGAGTATCCGTTGTACTTAAGATATCAATTCTTTGCAACAGAAGTTGAATCTTTGACTATTGTTCTACTTACTATCCTATTTTTATCACGCTGTTATTTATTAGTATCTATTATTAATTTCTCAATGCGCCCAATATGGGTCAACTTTCGACATCTTATGTTTGACAGACACACAAATATTTTATAGTCAAATTTAAGATGCATACTTGGAAATATTCGATTATTTCAAGGCTACACTTACAAAGTGAGTGGTCATAACAACATCGCTACCTCTCTCACTCATGTTAACTAATTAATATTGTTACTCATAGAAATCGCAATTCATTAAAGCCCAATTGTTGCTATAAACACAATGGCAGCCAAAAGTTTTGAACAGACGAACAATAGCTTCATCTAGATAAACAATGATGAAATTGCACTTTACTAGTATTATTACAGATAGATTATACATGAAAATAATTAAAGTTTCCCTAGTGAATTTGTAAATGATGTAGCAGTGCAAAAATATATTTATTTTTCGTAAATAAATTCTTTAAATCAGTTTTAAAGGACAATGACCATTGAAGTATGGAAAATGGTCTAAACTTGCTACTGAATTACTTTATTCTTAAACTATGTTGATAAAATTGATTATAAACTCATGTAAATATTTTTGAAAACTAAACCCGGGTTTAAATTATATTTAAGATATTGAGGTATGAAAACTTCATATATCTTCTCAATATTATAAATATAATTATTTCACTTATACCATAAAAGTTTATTTGACTTAAAAACTCGAACAATACAACATAATTAATGACTTATTTTGACACAAAAATAATTATTATGATATGACAAATATGACAATATCAAAGTCAGTTGACGTGAGAACCCAGCAGTTCGAATCGAATATGTTGTTTTCAATTGTTGAATTCCGGTTTGTTTCCTTATTTTTTTTAGCTTTAACAAAATTCCCTGTTCAAAATACTGATTCTAATACCTAGACGATCATTATATTAAAAAATAAAATTGGTTGATCTTCAATATCCTTGTAGCCATTGATGTATATGTTAATCTAAATGCATTAATCCTGTATACTTTTTCTTCATAATGAAAATGTTACTCTACATAAATCAATATCAATTTAAAGTTATAAAAGTTATGATAATTCACTATATGTCAAAATGTGTCCAGCTCTTTGAACCGTAGGGCTTAAAATAGTCTCTTATTTATTTAATACCTTAAATCGATTATTTTAAATTTCATTTTATTTATATGAAGTATTCAACGTTTTTTGTGGGGGAAAATTAACCAAAATTTCACATGGGTAGGCAACCCCATCCCGCGATTCTATATTCAAAAGCTACGTCATTGCGGTTCAAAAGTTTAAAAAAGCTACACTTTTTAGAACGCGTTAATATGAGCATTGCTTCTCTAGTACTTTAGTACATAGTATCTCAATGCTTGTAGCATGATAAAAGTGACGACCAGAAATAATCGTTCTCCTTTAGGTAGGTTTTAAATGCACCTAAAACAATAATTAGCTGGAGAACTATTGAGTACTTACTTTCTTTCTTCTCTCTTATGTTTTGATGAGGACTTGTCGGTGATTCGGTAGCACGTGTGCTCATTTGTCGGCTACACTTAAAAAACTAAACTTACTCTTGAAATAAATAAAAGGCATGTAATGATGATCACAGACATAATATGTGATAATAACATAAAGTTCGGCCGTAGCATTGCTTATTGTAATGTGTCCATTGATTTTCCGATCACACATCGATCCCGCTAGGGCGTGTCAACTGTCAGACAGTTGGTATGTCAATAATAATTCCGGGTAATAATACACCGTTGAATAAAATGATTAACCTATGCGCTACCAACGCGGCAACCGTTGTCTGATGGGGTATCCTGAGTATTATTTATACAGGTTGGATTGAATTGAAAATGAAATTATGGCGTGTTTTTTATAACAAGTATTGTATAACCTTTTAGTGGAAGTAAATCGGTGATTTGAATTATTATTATGTTCAAAAGCTGGTTTTTATCGTGTAGTCCTATTTAATAACGAGCGATATCTCACGTATTTGAGTTATTCTAAATAATGGGTATTTACTTCACTTCGATTACTTGAATATTTATTTTTTAGCAATGTTGACCATTTTATTTTTTGGCAATGTTGACGTCAGTTATATAATTTTTAAACATATTATTATGTTTATTTAGACGAACAATTTAATTTTTAACTCGTGACATTCCAGCAATATAATTTTAGTCTGCAGTTCAACTGTTCAACTTTAATATTTGATTTGTCGGCAAATATCAACAAGCAAAGAGCGCCCTGTATTGTTTGATACAAATGTCAACATTGAATTTGTATGTATCGCGAGGCATTTGGAGAATATGACATAAATTTAATGTCAACCCTTGTTGGATGAACGAAATGGAATAAAGACCATATGTATGCCGGTTCAAGTTACGAGACGGGCCCTGCTAATTCCTATAAAACTGTACAGTTTATAGGCGCTGGCGATTTCTCAGAGCTTTATTTCAATGATAAAACTAGTTTAAAATTCCTCAAGAAATCCCTAATTTCTTGAATTATTATAGATAAACACTTGAATGTTTTGCACTAAGTGTTATTATGGGCGAAGGCGATATAACAACAATTACCGTACATTCACATTGAAAAAAACAACAGTTTTAGTTAGTGTTTGAGTTAATTATTTCTGCGAGTTGGTCATACACTTGACTGGATTATGTAGGCTTTTTTATGCAAATTCAACTTGAATTTAATGTGTAAGTAATTAATGGCTTATTAAAAAACGACCCGTGCATCGCAGCGATTACTGAACTCCACAAAGATACGCTAGTTTACCAATAAGTAGAAACAAAAATAATTACACGTTTGACAAAATGGCTTCCGCTAACAACGACCCGTGCCCCGCAGCGATTACTTTACACTTTAAAGGTAAGACGCTATTTTTCCAAGAAGTTGATAAAAAACGATGACACATTCGACAAAATCGCTTCCGTCAACAACTTGGACAGTCACAAATGTCACTTTAGATCCCCGCTAGGCCCGCAGTTGACGCGGTCACCCTACCGATTGTCACCCGAAATCGGCAAGGCAGTCCGTTGTGGCAATAATCACGCCGTATTGTTCATTTAATGTCGTGCCATATTGCTCGATAGCACTGACGTTCAAAATTGTTATCAGGCTTGCGGGCTATTAACGTGTTTATATTTAAGGGTATACTGTCTGTGACACAATTATGCTGGACCTGTAAATTTGTTATTTGTATAGCTAACTCTTTACAAAAAATAACCGACTTCAATGTCAATATAACTCGAAAATCACACACCAGATGTAGCCTAAATTTATAAGGAACTACACGACAAGTAATAAATACCTTTCGAACAAAAGAAGTATTATCAAAATCGGAACACACAGTCAAGAGTTATGAGGTAATGAGCATAAATAAAATTCACATTATTGAGAATAACTCAAAAACTATTCAGACTACTCAAACTACTATTATCGAAAATAAATAATTATCGAAATCGGCTCATCCACTAATTCTCAGACATAATTATATAACACACCTAACACGCCTAAGAAAAAAATATACAGACGAATTGAGAATCTCCGCCTTTTTTTGAAGTCGGATAAAAAAGCCGGTAAATGTCCAAGGAGCTAGACGATTGTACCTAAATGTTAACTGGGCCCATGTTCTATTGCAACTCCAAATGCCAAGAAAGAAAGTTTAATATCATGCCCTATCATCAAATTATGTTATCAAATAGGTAGGTACATGTAAATCAGTAATTTTTTATTGATTTTATCATATTGCCAGATACAAGAAATGAAGTAAATACCTGCCTCGTAGGTACCAATCAATGAAAATAATTGTGTATTTATACCTTGTGTATTTATTTATCGAAATAGCTTGTTAAATTACCTATTATTTAATTGAAAATAAAAAACATTGTTGATGTTTTTGTGATCGTTTATATCAAATTTAATAAGCCTTATAAAAATAGCTGCCTGGACGGAAATTGACCGTTTGCATTAGCAGGCAGGACCGTTCAACCAATTGGGATACCGGAACTTGAATTTTGTAAATTGTGCTCTTAAGTCTCATAGAAACAGTCAGTACCTAGCTTTAAATTTATGCCTAATGGTAAGTACTCAGGAACTCAGACAAACGGATAGACTCTATTGTGAAACTAAATTAAATAATTGATCAAGATAAGCAGCGAGATACAATAGAACCAATTAGATCACATGCAGTCACGAATTATTTTCAAACCATAGTTAATGCAACACGCACCCACGCATTTGATATAAAAAACTCTCTAATATCAAGAATCTCTCTTATTTAATTACTGCTGATATACGGTTCTAATAGAAGTGAAACTCTATTATTAGTTTATTTATTTTACCTTCCGCGTACAGCAAGCGATTATTTATATTTTATTTGACTTCAAATTTATTACACCATTAACTATTATTATTCACGTATAAAACCTAAAAATAATAAACGAGACTATTTATATTTTGTATATATCTAATATATAATTAAAGTATCTCGATTTATCACGGCCCATGTTTATACATTTTTTCACTTCGTGAATAAATCTGGACATCCGAGAATTTCACTTTATGTTCTCAAAGATATGATGTAGTCCGCCAATAAGAATTTGACCAGTGTGGTAGTATATATATGACCTGCACTTTTCACATCATGTGAAGAGATCAAAGAATGAAGAATGAAGAAAGAATGTGAAGAGACGGCAACCACGATCGATGCCAATCAAGAAAATGATAATTTTTTGCCGAGTAAAAATATAGTTTGTTTTTTCTTTCAAGTTTCCAACATTCAATATTTTCTATCCCTATAAATACTTTAAAGTATGTATGAAAATAATAGTATTTGCTCCCAACTTATGTCGTTCTGTTCGAACTTCGGTCACGATTAAAGACCCGTTAGAATACCCATTAGAACATGAGAACATTCCGTGTGCTGATAAAATCGAGTAATATTGCATTGTGGAGTCGAACTTGCTCAATAATTCGTTCGTTGTTACCGATAATGAGGGGTTTGTTTTCGGAAATCTGTTTGAGGAACAATACGTAAAATAGTATAGAATAGTATAGTAGAATCCAACTCGGATGGGCTGCGTTCGGGAAACTGCGTCATATCTTGTCGTCCAAAATACCTCAGTGCCTGAAGTCGAAGGTTTTCGAGCAGTGTGTGTTGCCAGTGATGACATACGACTCCGAGACGTGGTGCTTCACTATTGGTCTGATGCACAAGCTCAGAGTCGCTCAGCGGGCTATGGAGAGGGCTATGCTCGGTATTTCTCTACGTGATCGAATCAGAAATGATGAGATCCGTAGATGAACACGATTACCCGACATAGCCCAAAGAATTAGCCGGCTGAAGTGGCAATGGGCCGGCCATATAGTTCGGAGGACCGACAACCGTTGGGGAAGAAAGGTCCTCGAATGGAGACCGCGTCTTGGAAGAAGGAACATAGGGCGCCCCCCGACCAGGTGGACTGACGACCTGAAGAAGACGGCGGGCATCCGCTGGATTCAACGGGCTCAGGACCGGTTAGAGTGGCGCCAATTAGGGGAGGCCTATGTCCAACAGTGGACATCGAAAGGCTGATGGATGAATGGATGGACGTAAAATAACGTTTCAATACAAATATTTTGTATTCAAACGTATTTTATTGTATCAAAGGTTTAACTTTCAAATATCTATTTTTATGTATAGATAGGTATAAGTTAATATCGTCGTCTTAAGTTGTTATTGCCTGACATAATTTCAAGTCACAATATAATGTAGTTGAACTTTTAAAAGGTTTTTCAGCCGGTCATATAAACACGTTGCTTCAATTAGATAATATTAAGGAAATACGACATTGTACTTTCCTTAAATAAGTATATGTTTTATAAATACTCCATTTGTAGTCTAATCTACATCTTAGATAAGAATGAACAAGTTCAGTGTTGAATAACCCAATAAAAACCAAACACAACGCAATATTTCAATAGCCTTAACTTTAGCACAAAGTGACGAGCGGCTGTTATTTCAATCGTAATTACCTGAAATTGTTTTGTAGTCGCATAGGGCATAGGGCAGACAAACATTTATGGTAAACAATCGCAAATGAACGTGAAAACAGTAGCGCAAATGTAACGTCAATTAACGCACATTTATCAACAAACCACCCGGTAAATGCGCTGTTGTAGGCTTTATCTGAACATTTTGCCATTCTGACGTGTATTGGGGAGCATTTCGACGTCCGATCGGGGCGTTATGAAACTGTGTTTACGATAAAATTGACGTCATTTGTCTCATATTATTGGACGTTAATTCGTCGCTCGGTAAATTCGCTTCATATTTTTGAAGTTTTGTTTTTGGTAGTAACAAACAATAGTTTCTATGTACGTAATTAAATTGTATGTACAACAATCTCAAACTTTGGAAATATTTAGTTATCTGTAATTATGTAAGTGAAGTTAAAATTATTATTTTATTTAAGAAGTTAGTTGAAAAGCGAACCACATCATCGTAAGCACCTCATAAAATGCAACATAACGCAATAAAACAACACACTACAATATAACACATCACAATAAAAGCCAATAGAACAATCAATCACGTGTGTTAATCTATTTACACCAATTTAATCCGCACTCTAGCCCTCGTCGAAGTTAAATTTAACATGAAATTTATGTGATTACGGAGATACCTATGTAAGAATTTTTCAGTTCAATTAATTATTATTTTTTTCTTAGTCTTCAAACATAAAAAATAAAGGTAGTAGGTATATGTTGTTGATTACACCAAACATAATTTTGACAAATAATAACAAGGTAATGGCTACAATAGATACAAATTATGCTTCAGTCAACTTGGGTCATTTTTACAATTTAAATCAACGAACGTCCAATCATCGAAAAGGTCCTGATGGTCTATAAACAATATCATTAAACGAGAATCGAATCGACGTGAATAAATCTTGTGGGATCAACGTCGGTTGAATTCAGTTGTTTTTACAGCCAATTCACATACTGTAAAGAAGAGTATAAATTATACAACTTTGCTATTCAATTTGCCTGTGTGGCCAACTGAACGGAACGCAGGTCGACAAAGCATAGTAGGTATTCTACTTTTATTAATATAGGTACCTCTTAATAAATATCGAAAATATACCTACTAATAACAGCCGAAACTACTGAACGCAAGAAGCTGAAGCAAGTTCTTTGGGGAGTGGAGAGGAACACTAAGAGAGGATTTTTGGAAATCCCCCCCCCCCCCCTAATAAGGATAAAAATGGGGATATTGAAACAATAACCTTACGCGAAGGAAGCTGTGGAGAATGCTAGTCCAATGTATATGTATAAAATATTCCGCTACTGAGTGGTGACTAGACAATCACATCAGACTATGAGAGCGACAGAAAAAAATATAAGCTGTGTACCTATAATACCAAGAAAAACTACTTTATACAAAAATATTATCTTTCGCTCGGGTCCCTTGATATATAAAATAACCTAAAAATAGGTAGGTATATGACAATATCCAATTGTTAGGTATATTTTCACCATTATGACCCTTGTTCACAAATAAATGTTATCATTCAAGTATCGAATTTCTGGATGATAAGGCGATATAATATGCATAGTTTAGATGAAATTGAGTAATGTTAGTTTGTTTTTTTATAATTACTTTTAATAATGCTTAATATTGCATACTTGTGAGTTGTGACATTGCAATAATTACCGCATACGATCCAGTATTAAACGTGGACTCAGTAGAACAAGTCCCTAATATTCTTTGTTTTTGGTATTCCAAGGATAAAATTGAACAACTTTATTCGCAAGAAACAGTCACAGCCAAAAACTTATACTTTAATATAAGTGAACCGCGAACGAATTTCCGTCTACGACTGAAAAAAGTTTGAACGCCAAGTACCTACGATATTATTGAAGTTACGAAACGGAGGATTTCAAATAAGCTTCTACCTTCATGCCCTCGGATCTGTAACCAAATAAACTTTTATTAAAGAAAAGTTGCTCGCTTGAACGGAGCCAAGCCGATTTTTATCTCGATTCAATAACACGTCATGATTTTATTCCTTCGCGTGCGTTTGGAACTGGTAACAAGACTCGAGGAAACTTAGATTGGAACTAAGGAGATTGTTCGTAACGAGGAATTATTGCAACGTTGCTAAATAAACACGATACAAAATGTTTTCACCAGAAACTATTTTTGTTTTTCAGCCCCGACGCAATAACGAAGGGTACCTATAAGTTTGGCGTGTGTGTTTGCCTGTTTACATGAAATCGTAGCTGTAGAATGTTGGCCAAATTAGATCCAATTTTGTGTTTGAAAACTGAGGTGATCAAGATAGTTCACAGCTGTAGTTTATGAAGATTAGACGTTTGCTGATCATCAACATCATCAGGAAGGGATTGTTTCATTTTATAACTTTACTGTTTTAAGTATAAAAACTAAGCACTCTCCTCCGTTCGCTTCGAATAACTTATAACTCACAAAATAAAATTGAGGAAGATTTTTAAAATCGATTTTTATAACCAAGTACCTAATATGAGCACTAAATAAGTTTTGTCGCAAAATATGTTATTAAAACTCATTTTCACTTTATAAATACCTACGGGGTTATGTTTTCACAGATGTCGATGTGGGAGGATAATTGTTATTTTAGTGTGTAATTTTTTACATAACTCTTTGACACATTGACTCTAGTCACCATTACTATCCATACTATACTAATATTATAAATGTGAAAGTGTGTTTGTTTGTTTGTTTGTGACTCTTTCACGTCGCAACATGGCTATTATATGGTATGGTTTATGTGTGTGGGGATAGTTAGTAGGGTGGAGAGTGACGTAGGCTACTTTTTACCGCGGGAAAACATCTCATTCCCATGGGAAGATCGATGTTTTGTTAGTTGCTAGATATTTAGTTGCAGATGTTGTTAATAGATGGCGTTAGTAAAATTCATTTGCATCTGAATCATGCGATCAAATACTACATGTAATTTACTTATGTCATAGGCGAATAATCTGATGTTATAGTATATCATATAATAGGCTACTGTTTAGTCGAGATTCCTACGGGAGCGGGACCTACGCGACTGTTACCTACGGGTCACGAAGCGAAGCGCGGGCGGTTCTCTAGTATAAAATACTCAGTACTACCTACAACTTAGAATCGTTTACATTACATCTTTCGAAGAAGCGAAATAAAACTGCGACGAGGGAATAAAGGACATTCAGAATCGCGACTAAATGGTGCTAAGTCAACTATTGTAAGAGCACTAATATATACCTAACGTAGATAACATTGTTTGATACAGATGTTAGTTCCCACAAGTCCGTGACTTCTAGTATATCGAGGGCCAATAGGACACAAATACGACTTTTCTCGACCGCCATATAAAGACATAACACCGGGGGACCGGCAATAACCATTTCACAAACTGAGTACAAGTTTAACGTACCTATAATCTGGGAATGGAGATCGGGAGAATTTAGATAATATATGTTTGTAAATTGTATGTGTACTTTGAAACATTGAACAACTAATGGTTGATGTTATAATTTATGTACTTAGGTACTTGGTGTATTCAGTTTGAACTTTTTTCTCAGTCAAACTTTTAATTTTATTAGTCCAATATTAAGTTTTGAGACAAATTTGTTCTTTAAAATAACAATGAAAATATTGATTTAAAACGTTTACATGTAAATCAGTTGTGGAATTGTTTCTTCATTAGTATTAAAATACCGCAGTTTATATTCGTCGCCGCGAATTATGGTTTTCTCAACGGAACTCAAAGCGTTCGTGGAACTCACTTTTCGCAAACCAGCTCTTGGTCTATATCACCAATAGAAACCACTACTATTCTATTGAATTACTCGTATTGTCTCTGAATTCGTAGTAAAAAAATCGTAGCAAAGAAAGCTTGCTATTCCAAGAATAGATTACGATAAACCCTTATCAATATGGAGGCCAACCGAGCATTGCATTGTACCGTTCTCAAATTTCCTGAAAGAATAGTGTTATAGTGTAGGTTTACACATAGTTATATCTATTTTATTTAATTGGTAATAGCTAGAATATAAACTAACTAGCTGACTCCGCAGATGGTTCCTGCAAAATACTGATACAAATATAATGTCTTTTTTATATCTAGGCGGCGTATCATGATTAAACACATATATACCATTTTTTAAGTAAGACCTTCAGCTGTGTAACTGAGAAAAATGCATCAAATTTTATTCAAGCATCCAGACAGTCAAAAATTCTAGAAATAATATTTTTGGATTCTGTTAGCCATATGAGGTTCCGTAAATATATTTCAGGAATGTTGCAAGATAACGTTATTTTCATACTAAATGTTATTTTAGTAACCTCAATCATCGCCGAAATAGCTCAGTTGGGAGAGCGTTAGACTGAAGATCTAAAGGTCCCCGGTTCGAACCCGGATTTCGGCACATCTTCAAACATTTGGAAGTTTATTTTTATACCTGCTTAACTCTCTTAACTTCTGCTTAACGAAGAAACTTTGCTTGTAAACGAAATAGAGATTTATGCCTGTATCAATCATCCGAACTGAACTGACTTGGATCAGTGGGTCTCTCTGAAAACCAGCGGCCATGGTTTCTCCACGACCATAAATGCTAAGAGTGAGCCCTTTTCACCCTCCTGCAAAGCATTATGACATAGTTTTAAGGTTCTTAACATTGTTATGAGGTGAAATAAATATTTTTTCTTTCTTTCTTAGATTTATCTACGCCTGGTACGGAAATGTAGTATATCTAAAATAACAAGTATTTCAATCCATAAAAAACGTTACAAATGTTACAATGTCAGGCACCGTATCCGCAATAACTTCGCCGCTCAATCTTTGCTTTTAAAGTCGCTATAATAAACGTCGATGCTGATAAGATGTCATATTTCCACATCATTTTTGCATCATGCATATTTCCATCTTCCCCTCGCACGGGTGATTTCCCACGACGGGATCCCTTGTTGTAGACTACAATGAAATATGCATGCGTGACATACAAGGCGTGAAATAACGTTAGCCCGCGCTATGACGTTCTGCATCACCCTACCGGCTTTGACTGTTTGTTTCCATGGGACACGCGGTAGGAGAAATTAGGGAAAGATTTATACAATTGAAGAAGATTAGTTTCATCGTATTCCATTTTAGGTATTGGTTATTTTTAGTGTAGCTTATCAATAAAAACCATCTAGAATTTGCCTCGGATTGTATACTAGCAACAGATGCAGACTAAGATATTCTCCTTTTAATGACTTATACCTACCTACATAGTTAAATAATAAGAAAATGTTTGATATGACTAAAGTATACAGATGGTCGTCCAATAAACGTATTAAATACTTAAATATATAATGAATACGTTTTAATTACTATAATTATATCATTACAGTGTATATATGAAATGAAAACGTTAATTTAGTTAACGTTCATTCCCACAACAGATTAACAATACATCGTAAGAAAATACTTCTTGCAATTTATTTTTGAACATTGTGAGTATAATGTTTAACACAAACACACAATAACACGTTCGAAGTTAGACAACACAAAGTCGCGAACTTATTAAAATGAACGACAATTTTCCCGAACGTCAATGCAACCGCGCACAAAGCCTTGCTTTGTCGATAAAGTTCCGATATAATTTTTTGATATCGTCAGAACGCTTTGACACCGCCGAAGCGATTCCGATAAATTCGAATCTAAATCCAATATCGCAGTTACAAGCCGAGAAAGCATTTTTCTATAGAAATCATTCCGATTGAACTGCTCTCGTATTACGATTGCATTTGTGTGATCTGACGAAGTTGCTTTATCCAGAGATATAACGTATTGTGACTGATAGATTTGATTTATAAATGTTTATGTTATTGGCCTTTTTCATTGCAAACCATAGTTGTCACGCGGACTTTAAACTCTCTAGTTTTCCTTCACGTACTTAAATTATTATGCGTATAAAACTTCCCAATTGGCCTCTATACTGCGCGCTATACCTATTGTTTTTTAATCTACTATTTTTGCTCTATATAGCGACCCCGTAGGAAATTGGTAGTGACCTTTCCGTCCAACTGAGGAGTCTCGATTTCGATTCCGAACTTCTCTGTGAAAAACGACGCTCATAACTACATAATGCATGCCTTATGAATTACATACTATAAAACTTATTTTTTACTGTTTGTTTGTCCAAATAGATAAATGAAAAAAAAATGCTGTAGATATTATGTCTTTCATTAGATATGTAATTTTTGCATAAGTGAAATCCTTCTTGGCCGGCAACGCATTGGTGACGCCCATGGTGTTGCCAATGTCTATAGGCGACGATGATAACTTACTATCACCATGCCATGCCGTCGCCATGGGTCATCTGACTCACTGATCGTTTGCCTGATTAGGCTATACAATAGTGATTTTCGGATTGTATTGTGCACAAGTTTTTTGTAATCATAATGGACCCTAATTTTGTAATCGTATTGGACCCTAATACCCAAAACACTAAACATACAAAACGATACATTTCATATCGTAAATTTACATTATGGTTTAAATTTACATTACATTTACAGCAAACGTAACATAATAAACATCATACAGTGGTAGAGCGGTAATGACATGCAAATAATATGACTGCATATTCCGGAACACTTTAGATCGCGAGTGCTATAACGAGGGACATGTTTTTATTACAAACAAGTAAACACGGCATTAATACAGAGAAATAGCTTAGTGGTATAGTTGATTTTCATTCGTGTTTTAGTACGAATTCTGCATATTAATTTTGTTGATGGAATTAAGTAATGTAGATGTTTGATATTTCAATGGAAGGTGCCGATGAAGAAATAATGTTTTCATCACACCTATTCGAAAAAGACGACTTGGTTCGGACTTACGGGGTTCCAAAATTGCTGTTTTCTATTCAGCGAGCGGGAATGAATTTTCATACAACTTTTCCGTCCGGCTAGATCTTTTCCGTCCTATTTTGAATTTAGAACATTTTAGTATTTTGCGCTAAAGAAATCGAACGCAAATATTGTTTGAATAAAGAATGTCTGGTACGACGCGAGGGCCCCGCCAGCTGAATAATAAAAAAAGAAATGAAATTAAGATTTCGTTTTCAAATTAAAATTAAGTTTTCGTGCATTTTTACGTATTATTTTCTATTATTTTCTATTATATATATATTATTTTCTCATAGTGGGTGATGAAAAGTAGAGTGTATCACTCGGGTGCAAGTATATTTTTGGCTCGGGCGACGTACTTTGAATCCCTCGCTACGTTCGGGATTCTACTAAAGAATCCCTCGCTACGCTCGGGATTCTACTCTAGAATCCCTCACTTCGCTCTGGATTCAAAAAACGCCCTCGCCGAAAAAATATTACTTTGCACCCTTGTCATACAATCTACTATTTCGAAGTCAATTTTTTACAAAAGATATTTACTAACTTAATACTTACTTACGTATTGCTACTGGTAAACTGCTGTAGGTATGTGGATTGTAAGGTTTTTTTATTTGAAAGAACGTCTTGTAGCACGATTTGAATTTCTTAGCAAACACAAACTTAAATATTAGCATTTCTAATACCTACGTATATTTTAAAGCATTGATAAATATTTTTTTTTTAATTTTAGTCTTCCGAACCAGTGGCCTAGGTTCAAACCCTGCATGCAAATCTACAAACACTTTTCGACAGTCAACTATGCTACCGCTTAAACAAATCCTTATAATGTGTGGTCTTGGAAGAAGAAACTAATTTTGTAAACCTGCATACTTAGTTGTGTAAACTCCGCAAATATATACTGGGATAGTACGAGTATGCTGGACTATGGCCTGTACCCGTACCCTTTTGGGAAGAAACTCGATTCTAGTATTGTATACCAAGGATGATGAGTCCATTTAATAACTTACATAAAAAATACCGACTTCAAAACCGATAAGTAAACATAATTCAAAAAATATTCACCAGATTTATATGGGACCAGACTTGAAGCACTACCATAGGAATACAAAAAGAAGAATTATGAGGTAACATGAACTGAAAAATACGGGCTAATTGAGAACCTCGTCCTTAAAAAAGTTACGTTTTGCGTATTTCGACTCTAGCAGGTACTATTAAACTCAAATCCAAATAAAGAAAATATTGAAATGATACTTGAAGCTACTTTGCAACATAAACAAGAACAAAGAGCCTTTCAAAACAAACAATTTTCCAATTAATTTTCGTACATCAACGCAGTTATCCGTCAGCTAATTATCACAAATAATTGAATATCGAGAAACGAATGTCTGTATCGCTAAATATTTACACAAATTGGCAATTTCAACCGTATTGTATGCTCACACAATAGGGGTAATTAATTCGCCATTAATTCATAAATATTATTAGTTTAATGAATTATTATTTACCGAGAATCAATTGGTTTTGTTATGACTGAGCCCATGGAAGAACAGAGTTTTGCCCACAACAGCATGCACTATAAATTCAAGGAATAAAAATATTACAAGCTTAACCTATAAATTAAATTTTTAATCTGCTTGGAAAATCATATTTTTATTTAGAGGATTATAACACTTAACGTCCTCCAACCGTAATGGCTGATAACTGACGAATCTCCTTCTAATTAGGGATGCCTAGAGTACACTCCACCATGCTGCTCCAGTGCTGATTCACGGTAGTACCTAACTTTTATAATATGCTAAATATCATAATTTTGTTATCCTAAAGCGTCATTTTATTTTGTTTTCTTTTTATCGGTAATTGTTGCTCCTCATTATTGTAGAGTCCTAGAGCATACTCCACCACGCTGTCATCAGTGCTTTACTTTGCATTAAAAAGTTTTGATAGGAACGAACACGAACGAATATGATAGGTATCTTCAAAGAAAATAAGAATTATTTTGAAGCTTTTCCTCTCTATAACAAACAATGTTACAGTCTGTAGTATGGAATGAATAATATAGTTTGCATCAATATTATGATAATACGAGGTTATTAAATAACTTAGAAACATGGTATCTGTGTGGTCTGCAACTGCTGTGCTATAGAAATCACTAAAGAATCAACTTAACATAGGAGGTTGGTCTCGTATGAAAATTTTACCAGCAAATATTTTAAGTAATAACTAGTATCTAGACATAATATTATAATTATATTCGTTTTTTATCGAATAAATGATTATTTATCCTTTCAATCCTGGCTGACAAATCATTGGTAGACATGTATCAAAGTTGGTATGTGTAATCAAAGTTGGTAGCTTTAAATAATGAACAATTTTCATTAGGTAATCGTTTAGTTTCGCTGGTTTACCTACATGATATTACAAGACAATAGGCATAATAAGATTTTTTGGTCTAATAACGGTCATTTCTACAGCAGATGTAAATCTAGTGCTGACGAAACATGGTTAAGGCACAAATGTCTAGTATAACCTACAACTATAGTTAATTTGATGATTATATCTTGTAAGTTTTTATGTTTTTAGTTGAGCAGGATGCGTAAAAGTTTGTGTGTCAAAATGTAGTAAACAAAACATGTAGGTAAAGTAGAAATACCTTACAATGTGTTAGTATCGAATGGCATGTCTCATCCTGTAAAGTATTTATTTGCGCCACCGCAATAAGGCTGTGACCACAATCGATAAACTGGGTCAAAATATCGATCTATAAAACACGTAGGTAGTATCTCGAAATCCGTATCATAATAAAAAAGGGCGACTGTTAAGTTCATCCTCGACTATCGCAAATAATATCCACACTTTCCAAGATAGATATTTCCCCCGTCCGAATAAATTACTGTTCATTACGTAGCGAATGTTTTATGTTACAGGATGTCGTGATGAAGACACACTCCTTAAAACGTCGAGGTTTTTCGTTACAACCTCTAATAGCTTGCAACTCGCGAAACCCTCGTTTCTACGTTCATGGATTAAGTAATAACAATTATGGTGTACTGCATCGCATATATTATTTCACCTAACATTTGCATTCAAACGCTATTTAAGTATTTAACTCGCAGTACTTATGTACATGAGTATGAGAAATAAATGGGACTTTGAAGCATTAAAAGCTACGCTAAAAAGAATGGTATGTTTTTAACGACTAACAGGAAGGAAAATACAGTCACGGTGTAAAAATATCCTAAGGCTTGATTGGGTTATAATTCTGAGCGCTGACAGAAATAAATAAATATTCACTTACTCACACTCCTGCTCTAGGGCGATTAGAGTTGCGGGTGACAAGGACACATTTGTCTATCATAATTATAATATCCCAACTGGAATCAGAACCCAGCTCACCTCGCTTTGTATTCAGAAGTTCCAATGGATCTACAATTTCTTCGGCCCGACACAAAACTTACTATCATTTCTACTGAGTAATACTTTTTTCAATGGCAATTCAGTTTCGGCATTTTTTTGCGACGACCATGTTAGGACTTAAAGCAAGACGCTTGAGACCGAATTTGAACTAGACTATTAGGTACTAACAATTAATAAATTTGACTATTAAAATGACTATAACAATGACTCCAATCCATGAGGACTGAAATATAGATATGAATCGTAGATATGAATCTACGAATGAAATTACCAACTGATTTATATTATATGTACTATAGTCTCTGGGCTTACTTACCAACCATTCTACTCCCGATTTGAGTCTTGCTGTGTGGCGGCCACAATAGTCATGGATGACAGTTTAAAGGTATTGCTACAAGCTCGTCTCTAATTTATATCCTTAAAAAAGGTAGAAAATTCGACAGCGCGAGTTACACATTGTCACTTTTAAATTATCGTCAATTTAATAATAATAATATTGTTTAGTAGAAGTTCACTATCTACCACTAATTTATCCAAGAATAGACAGCGTCTAAACTCTGATATTATTGATAGACAAAGTACACGAGACCCTTCAACAGTATTATATTTCATTTCTATTGCATAAGGACACTTAGTATTTCATTAATTTTAGAAAGCAAAATTTACATCGTTTAAACTTAGCCCATAACTTGTTTCTTGTTCAAACCCTCATTAAAGTAAGTTTAAGACCAAGGGTGTCATATGAACGGTGTGGTTGTATATTATTTATGTGGAGTATAATTTGCAACTTGTTGATACGCTTAATCTTAATTTACGGTACGAAGGAGATTCAAGCAATTATAATCTTCATCTTATTTCATTGCATATTTCAATAGAAATTCATCTCAAGAGTTATAAAATGTAAGTATTCTTAAAACTTTTTTCGAGATCTAAAATTGTTGCATCTTTATTCAAGTATCACTGAATCCTCAGACAATTAAGTCTGATGATGACACTACTTTTTGCCAGTAGCTTCGCTTACGTGAGGCTCGTACAAGGGATAAATTATCGTTAAAATTATCAAAACTTCCATCAATGAAGGAAGTCTAAAAATGATAATAATATCACTGCTTACCCACACATAATCAAGCACTAGATAAAAACAAAAATAAGATATCATTAAGCCTCCTGATCCAAGAACAAATATTTATCCGTCACATAAATATTTTCCTCGGCTGGGAATCGAAGCCTCGAAGTTTAAGCAGGGTCACTATCAACAAGGCTACGGTGTGTCATGTTTAGGATAGAGCTTTTAAGCCAGTTATTTAATCCTCAAAAACGATACCTTAATGGATCAGATCCCTAGATTATTACTCGTCTAACCACATAACAATTGCAAATAGAACGTTTCAGATCTTATTTCACTGAATGAAATAGCCGAGCATAGTTATCGAAATATCAAGACAGATTGGATGCTGAGAAACCGAAGATTAATTGATACTGCTTCGTTGTGGCAAAATTATCTCTCATCGCTGATTTATTAATAATAATGATCCGGTATTAATATGTCTGGCTTTGGGTCTAATGGCCCGTGTCTTGAGCGACGTAGCGTATCGTCTCGGGGGACTAACGTAATTACCTCCCTATTGCTCTAACTATAACCGATCGGTTATCCATACAAATGGAAAACAACTTCCGATCAACAGATTGGTGGTTGATTGCAGATATAGGAAATTTTCATATTGTTGTTATGGTATTCTAGTCGTAGGTATTACATATTATACGTACAAGCAAAATAAATGATAACGTAAGAATTATAATGAAGCGGTTCATTTACATCGTTTGTCTTATTATTGAGCCCAGGTCTCGTCTCATAATATGGGATTACTAGCTATAGTCCACCACGCTGACCAAGTGAATATTGGCAGAATTCACAGACGTTTGAGAACAAGGACTTTCAGAGTTGCAGGTTTCTTTACATGTCATTAATGTGTAACCAGTTTTTTTTTTGTAATTAGAACTTAAATGCAAATGTCTCGATAGCTTGTCGGATTTGCAAAATCATATTTTTGTGTCTAATAGCAACATTCACATTCATGGCTAGGCTATCCCACTTATTTAATTTTCACGTAGAACCGTCAAAACTTATACTTTTTTAATGGAATAGTAATATTTTACATTAAATTAGCTCTTGATGCTCACAAGTGAAACGCTTTCGTAATAGTAAACAAAAGGGGCCAAATATTGCTCCCTATGGGACACCGAGATAAAAAAATATCATTAGCTACATTAGACAAATTAGAATAGACAATATCGTCAGGCATTTTGAATTTTAATCCCGATTGACGTTTCACCCTCTCTTGCGAAACCAACTTGGATATTTCCCTCGAGCCTGAGGCAGTTTAGACATCCGTACATCGTAATCTCCCCTTGGAAGCGATATGCTATTGACATTTAGCCGTATTTGTGCTTAAATATCCTTCCGTCTTTTTCTTACTTGTGTGGTGTAATAGGGACAGAGGAAAAAGTTCGTCATGATGTTTTATGTTAAGGCACTACGATGCGGGAGCTGGTCGGAGTAAACATATCCCCATGTTCTCGTGTAGGTAAACGCAACCCCAAAGTTCCAAGTTCCCCTAATAAGCCACCGTGTCTCACCTTAGGGTGTTTGGCAGGTCTCGGGGCAAAGATTATCTGATACACATTAATACGCAGAAGGGGACAAAAGTATGATTTTGAAATATTACTTTTATTACTACCTGCAATGCGAAATACTTGTGATATAAGAAACAGTTTTACAAACACACAATTATACATAATTCTAACTGACCCGGCAAACGTTGTTTTGCCAAAAAATGTTACGGGTGAACAACCTTTATCACTTAGGGGTATGAAAAATAGATAGTAGCTGATTCTCAGACCTAATGAATATGCATTTAAAATTTGGTAAAAATCGGTAAAGCCGTTTCGGGGGAGTAAGGTAACTAACATTGTGACACGAGAATTTTATATAGGTATAAGACGAGAATTTTACATAATAATTAGGCATTATTAAAATTATTGGTTATAAAACTCTGCACATAAAGTCATCATTGTCACATGACATAACTGTCCCAATTTTGGGTTTGGGTCTCCTCTCACAACATGAACTTGTTGATAGACTTCACAGAACTTCTTGATAATTCCTAAAATACGTACTTTAACTAACAAAAATCAATATAATTACTGTGCAGTCAGAGGCTAGCTTGCCTTCCACATCGCCAGTCCAATTTATTAATATCGAAAGAACTCTAGAAGATCATTTTGTTCATCTATATTGTTATAATTTAACTTTATTTTGTTTCCCCTGTTCTCTCATCTTTGCGCTAGGGTGAGCCGAGGTCACGTGATTAATGTGCGGAGAGCGCCGTGACGCACGATGAACGCCGTGCGATCATCAACAAGTTGCAAATTAATATTGCCCAGACACACCGCACTATTTATGACACCCTAGTCTCGGAGCTAACATCATATATTAAGCTTCTAACTTTTGCACACTCAGATTACATTTTGTTATCACGTAGATATTCTAGCTGTATGCCTGCGTGTATTTTAAACTCAAAACGCCGTTCTAGATAAAAATAAAGTTAAGTCACCTGTAAGTTGATATTTCACTTTTACACTCGTAATTTTAACACCGTAAAATTATCACAATAACCTTACTCGAGTCTAATTTAAAATTTGCAATTCAATGATTTCTTGAAATTTAAAATTTTATTTGCATACAAAATTAACGCGGGCATTGCGGTCTTTTGCGCCACAAAACACCTTAAGTACCCAATTATTACTAATTGAAAGTCGTTAGGGGGTTGATTCTTGAAGCTGGTAACTTGTTTATCGAAAAACTCTGTGAATGGCTTGTTAGCGTTTTCCAGTTGGTCTCAAGAGTGCAGCTATGAGCAATATTCTTTATGGAGAGGATTTGGTAAATTTTATAGCGAAAATTCAGACGATGCAAGTATTATTTAACTGTAACTTACCTACTTCAGTTTTATCTTATTGACGATATTTTATGAAGTTTAAATCTTTATTATAAAAATATTTTTATTTTTTTACTACCTATAGATACATACATAAGGGTATCTAATACATTTAAGTGATATGAAAAATTCAAAACAAATGCTGGCATCATGTTTACATGTTTACCGGCCTGAAACATATAAAATACGAATCGATATGACGCATTTTTTTGCGCAAGAATTACTACTGTAAAAAGATATCAAATATAACAAGCAGCGCATTTCATATTTCCAAACTGCTCATATTATGTTTTAAAAAGTGACTAACACTCGATTCAAGACTATATTTACGTTCTACATCAATTTAAGGTGATATTACAAAAAAATGTAGATTTATTTTCAAAACGACAGAATAAATTATGTTGATAATTTACGAAGGAACTTGGCACTGCCGCGACTATGTTTAATTTTATAATTCAGAAACGCTGAACATATTTCCGTGTCCTCGGCCTTAGACCATAATTTTCGAGGAAGTCAAAGGGGAGCTTATATAGTGTTAGGGCGCGAATGCTGCAATTTAGCGTCTAATAAAGCACATTTCGTATAATACAGTTAAAGCTACATTTAACGAAGTGGCAGATATTTATAAAAGACTGTTACTAATTAAGGATCGAGAATCACAAAACTCAGATTTTTTTCTGAATGTTAGTTGAAATTATTCACAGATGATGGTTTTTGACCAGATGCATAATATACAGACATACAATTTCTGTGAAGATTTTGAAATTATTATAATATAAATCCAGTCGTATTTGCAAAAAACTTATTACCTACATCTTATATTTTACATTCGATAAAAAGCATCCAAAAAGTTCTTTGTACTCGTAACTTTTCAACTCAGTGATAGTATTTGGACTTCTCTCGGAACATAATTTTATTGAAAAAACACATTATAATTGGTCCCATACGCCACATAGAATGCCACTACATTGAAGTTCATTACATGGAACACCTTACATCGATAATTCATTACATAGAAATTTCATTACAACAAAAGTTTAATGGCCAATGGCCAATGTACCCAGATTGGTAGAATTTCCAAATATGTGTACCTACATTCCCGAACGTGAAGAACTCGAAGAATAGGAATAAATATTTAGTTTTTCAAAACAAATGAGAAATAATTTTGTTATACCTACACAATTTTGAAAATAAAGAGCCCTCAATACAAATTCAAATCCGTCACGTCATTACTGCTATTAGAAGTCAGTCAAAATAACCAAGTTATAAAGGCAGAACAAACAATACATATTTCTCCTTTAAAATTACATTACGATTGAACTAAAACAGATTTAACAACCATTAAACGTACACGCGACCATCTGTTTACAGTACTAGACTGTCATTATTTTGATAAAGTTGATTTACTATAATGTCTGTAATACACTTAATATAAAATTTATCGAGTTCAAAATTGTTAGTAATTTACAAAATTTTTTGATTCGTTTTTTAATTATTTGTATAGCAGTAAAAAAGCTTTAAATATGTTAGAGATTTGTAATAGTTATTGCATTAATTAGTCATATTGATTAATGAATCTGGCTGAGCTTTACATACCTAAATAGACTTTACAAAGACAGTCAAGAGAAAGTCGAGTCAAAGTCAATTATAATAATTATGTGTTCACACTGCATGACTTTGGCACATTACGTCTTTGTACATAATTATTTATTTATTACACTAATATTTTAGGGTGATATGGAAGAAATCATATCTTGCAACCAATCTCTCATTCCTGTACTAATTACGTATTCCTTGAATCGCGATTGGCATAGACGCATAGGACCAAAAGTAAACATTTATCCGTCACATAAATGTCTGCCTGAATTGGAACTCGAACCCGGGAATCCACCTTGCAAGACAGGGACACTACCATCTGACTGACAGCTATAGCCTCGCGTCGTCTGCTTTGCACAGTCCTTTTATCTTCACTTGATAACTTCATTAGATGAAACAGAATCTTCCAAATGCGTGTATTTTGATACAAGTCGGTAATCAAGTTGAAACAAACTCGCACTGCAGGTGTCTTTGACGACATTAGACGTCGAACGAGCCGTTCAGTGAATCGTCACCTTTAACAGGGTTCCACTTCTCTACAGAAAAACTCGTTTTTCATATAATATATAGGTATTGTTTTCATTTTTATTCCACTGTTTCTTCTTAAACTTCCATCCTCTTGTTGTTAAATTTCAATTAGTGAGTATTGTCGGCACTGATAAATAATGGCATAATACAGACAGCAATAGTATGTGAGGTGACCATAACCTGTGAACTCATTAGGTTACAATCAGAATATAAAAAAGTCGCAAATAATTATAACTTTTCTTTTTTCAATTTAAATGTCCGATGATCACTGATTTCCTACGTACCTACTAGGTATATTACTCGTATGGGTTATATCTAACACTATCGTAAAATGTCGGCAACCTCACATAACTTATATTTTTGATTAAGAAGGTAGGATGGTATCGTCAGTCGGCCATTTATTTTTACTTTAGATCAGTGATTTAAGATAGTTAGAAACTGCTTTCTGTACTTTGGATCTGCAGCTGCTTGTATTATTCGGCCTTGTATTGTTCTGTAAATAGTTTACCAACAGTAGGTATCTACTTGTGAGTATTGATCTTTTTAAAATATAATATTGTACGGAATCCATTGCCCGGTAGCTAGAAAGCTATCATTGTTTAATTTTTTGTGTCCGCTCACGCCACCTGCCGGGCGGCCATTAGTGCCGGAACCGAATTCACGATCATCGAGTCAAATAAATATAATTTTATTTTGATTGCACCATCTAATGTTTGTTTTACGGCTACAGTGACCACATATTCCTTTGTACGTTCTGAAACTTTCAATTTCACCCATATGAACAAGGCATAAGGTAGATTTTTAAAAAGCTTCTACTATTACCAACCCTTTTACGAAGTTTCAAACAATAGTGCTTGTTATGATATTGGTTTAGGGTTGATTTTTTCTTGTATTACTGGCAGATGTATTTCGCTAGTCAACAATTACTAATACAATAATAGGATCTTTAAAAAATTGTTTTAATTACTTACTGAAATAAAACAGTAGTTTAAAATTGAATTTTCTGGTTTTTGCCGAATGAGTATCTACTTTAAAACAGATTCTATCAGCTTATTTGTAATCTAGACTTATATTTGAAGACTTCTTATAAAGACCTTTATGTTGCATGTTTTACATGTTAGGTACTGTTTATATAAGAAAATAATAACGTTCATAGCGTCAATTTGAATTAATCGTATTACGGTTGTATTTCAATAACAAAAATAACTAGTCTCTAGTATAAATAAATAATACAAAATGTAGAGCGATGAGAAACACGAAACACGCGCTTACTTCATCGGCTTCCGCTACTACATAAATTATTTCGACGAATACCTACTTTGCAAACAAAAGCACAAACTATGAAAGAATAGATTGAGAGACATGGTTTGGTAATGTGGGCAAGTTAAGAAGGTATCTTGTGAGTATGTTATCATGTTAGCCGTAGGTACTAACCATTGAAAACCAAGTGGCTTGTAAAATGATCAACCGAGTTCGGCAACTTTAGCTACAAGTGGATAATCGAAATTACTAGATTTTTGCCAAAAAATCTTCCTTAGAAATTGCTTGAGGAACCTTATACAGAATTTCAAGTAAATGAGGTTCATTGAAGAATTAAAATGTTACTGTTAATCACCTTTTTGTTTCCAAAAACCCTCTCCTTCCTCTATCCAAGGAACATACTTTGGTTCTTTTAAGAAGTTTCAGTTGTGCGTTATACTGTACTGAGTGATAGAGTCGAATCACTCAGTAATGGAAGAGTTTTATAATTATATCACCTATATTGATTTATGTAAGATCTAATACAAACATGACCAATCATTGTGCCAAGTTTGTTAACTTTATCTAACGCACTTATTTCATCATCGCCCACAACGACGTATCCATCACCAATACTTATCATGGAAAAGATAAAACCATATCAAAGTTCACCATTTAAACTATCGACTTAGCAATGTTTACGATATCCCATAAAGCTATCGTGTAGTTTTAAGATCAGCATCTAGCTTCACAAATTGTATTTTATTGGGACATGAAACGTTTATGACGCGGGATTATGACGAGAGGGCGTTAGTGTACATTGTAGTCGTCAGCGGTCAGTAAAAATGTCCTTTATGTCGAAACTAACTACTACCAATGTACATGAAGAACAGTAAATATATAGGTTATCTTTACTCTCAGCGGCGAAGCTTGATACGCGCGTGTGCGGCGTAGAAACACAAATTATTGATGCTACAGCAACGCACACATAGACAACCTTCACGAATACATAATATTGTTCAGTAGTGGTTCAAGGTGGTTCCATATTTCATGTCTGTAAAAGGTGTCTATGTGTACATTGCACGAGCGCCTCAAGTTTTGAGCTTTACATCTGCTGTATAAATTGTGGTGGAACGCATACAAACGAACATAATATATTATCTGTGTGCGTTCTATGGTGCATAAAAATGTAGCTACATGAACATGTACAAACCGTTTTAGTATATTTGTTTGAAAATAACCTAAGTACATGTCTATACAGAAAATCTGGTAGGTAATAGCTGCGGCAGATAGGGGAAGGAGATTTCGCAATAGCCGCACAATTTTATTATTTTTATTGAGTCCTGTCTGGCTACCATCCTATTGCTTGAGCCGCCGAAAAACTCATTATGTTCCAGCTAGAGGCTTGGGAGTTTTTCTTCTTTATTCTCTTTTTTTTCTTCTACTAAGTGTTACGGCCAGTAACGTATAGATGACGCCTAACTGATATACTAATAATGATTAATGTTTGTATAATTATTATTAGTCACAGTAATTAAAACAGGTTCTTGGACCTTCTTATTTAGAGAGAAAGTTTAAACCCTTGCGAGTTGGTATGGGACCCACTCTACTATAAGTTTAGATACGAACTGTAACAACAAAAGCTATAAAACTTCACGTAGCACTCATGGAATGAATAACTTTTAATCAAAAACATTACTTTCACGGAACTAAAGCCATCTTTGCGACGGGATCGCTAAATTATACACCCGAGATCCGGAGTCGACCAGTAGGTTGTTTACTGACGGGGTATTTCAAACGCCTTAACATCAAAGTTTTGAAATGCTTTCGAAGCACTAGTAATTTTCGAAATATAACCAAATTTTTTATATGAAGTTGAAATATTTTGACTCTTGTGATCAGCAATGCAAATGGGCGGTCGGCGGTGTTGCTAAGTTAATAAAAATACCCATAATATTTACCTACTATCAAGTAAAGAACTACAAAATTACTTCCAGTTTACAGTTAAACTGATACCCTTGGGAACTATAACATTTAATAACAATATCATTGCTACTAAAAAAATCCCGAATATTCGACAAGTTTAGTGATAATGATTTAAATTCCACTTCTAAATATGTTTTGTTAAAATAAAGTTAATAAAGAAATTTACTCGTTTAGATTTTTAATGACAAAACGCCAACTACAGACATGCTGCTATCTAAAACATTTTATGCAGAAGTATTAATTATACTTGTATGTAATGAACCAGTAAACGGCGCTGTACAGGCGCTAATGTTGTAAGCGGCCTAAAGTAGAAATGTACACTAATGCATCTTATTCTCTATCTGTCAAATTATAGGCTGCGGCTGCAATTTCGCGAAATGAGATAATGATCACAGAGTGTGTCGTTGTGAATCTACTTGTTTGTGACATTGCGGGAGTGAAAGGTTACCTTTTTCTAGTTGATAATCCCTTCACATTAGAACTCAATGTTGGAGTGTCTTAAGGGTGAAATTAGACGGTAGGTATAGACTTATCTTAAACGTTACTTTGTCTTTTTGATAGAGAAATATTGGTACATTGCGATAGAAATATTGGTATAGTGCGATATTAGTATATTTCTTATACATGAAAATAAGATTATTTGGCAAATTTGACAAGTCTAATTTCTTCTCAATGCACAACATAAGCTCATTAATTAACGCGTTAGGGAGCGGCTGATGCCGTAGAGTAAGACAGATAGGAATAATCTAAACACAATGTAAAGGTTCCATGAAATTTATTTTACTAATAGATAAACTGAACCTTCAACAAAGTTTAAACGCTTTACATGAATCTGTCATAAAACACGGGATAAAATTAAATTAAAATTATACCCAGCGCTCTCGGAAAAGTTTACGTAAAGGGTCACTTTTATTTACACTTCATTATAACCTTCAAACAAAGTTATAAAAAACCTCGTTTTAAAATTCAAAGGATCACATACGAGTATAATACATACTTACTATATACAATAGTGGTAAGTGGTAGGTACATGGATACATGCAAGTTTTAAAAAGAATTTGATACCATCCTTGGCCCACGAAACAAGCAATAAGTAAGAGACATCATCATCATCATCATCATCGTCTCAACTCATCATGACCCACTATTGAGTACAAGTCTCCTCTCTGACACGACAGCGTCCTCAACGCTGGCCAAGTGCGGGAAGACGGGCTTCACACACCTTTCAGTTTTGTGAACTCTCCAGGATGCAGGTTTCCTCACGGTGTTTTCCTTCACCGTTATAGAAATTGACATTTAACAATTACATAATTTCATAAAACGTACATTATTCCGAAAAGTTAGAAGTGCATACCTTGGGATTCGAATCCGGATCCCTTAATAGGAGGCCGAAGTCGTAACTAGGCTATCACCGCGTTCACGTAACTTTAAGTATACCTAATTATGAGTACCAATTCACTCTTTACAAAGTGTGCTCTGAATTAAGTCACGCAATATTCAATTACTGGTAGCATTTCGGTTGTTAATCTCAATTTAAATTACGAATAAGTGCTCTAACAGAAACCGGTGGCCAATCGTATCATTAATCGCTGTAACTATCGCATGCTGATAATTTTGCTCAGGGCGTCGCGTCGTGTCCGTTCCGAAGGTGTGTCGTTGCACTGGTCGAATCTAGTTCAGGCTCATTATAGAGAAAACTAACAAGTTACTCTAATGTATAAACATGTTTTTATAGCAGCCTGCAACATGTACTAGTATATACGTTGCTGCCTTTAAGTACAAGTTGATGTGTTAAACTAGAACACTCGACTATTCAGTTCGACTAGTACGTAATAGCAATGATTGACAACTCCTTAGCCTTAACTCTTAGCTTAGTAGTAGTCATCATACTTGTAGAAAATACTGGTAGAATTTCTTCTTTAATCTCTAGGCACTCAGGCTAGTCAGGACACCCCGCCTTTAGATTGTAGAAAGTTATATCAATTGTTCCTGTGAATTTACTTTCCTTCAGTAAACACTTCCAGGAATTCAATGCAATTATTCTTTAAGAAAAAATGTCGCCTTTAAATCGAACGTGGCATGTTATTACATCTCGAGAAAGACGCTGATAATAGTCTCCAAAGGTAGCAATTATGAAAGGTTCAGCTAGAACATACGTTCAATTATGTAGGTACAAAAATAAAATTCTAAACTTTTAATATTTAGATTCTCACAAAAAAAACTAACAGAACTATGACTATCAGTACCTACCCCAGTCGTCGTAAGTACGTATAGATGCTAACGAACTGACCAGCTAAAGTTCTTAATAAAACCCTGTGCTAATAACTGTATTGACAACTTAATGTAATAAATAAATAGTTTGCAAAACTAAATGCATCCTATTTGCAAAACTAAATACGCGCTATTTCGCCATGTTCGTCATAACATTGTTTTGTCATTGGCCCTTGACCTCTATGGAAAATCTTAATAGTTAATTATAATGTAGTTCTTGAAGTTGTTGAAAATTAGGCTGAAAGTTTCCGTTACATACATTCATAGATACCTACAGATGAAACTAATAAAATGGTTTAAAGTTCCCTTAACTTACAGTAACTACGAATACTTGTCTTCGACTAAGTAGCTATTCCAGCCAATAGTGACTTAGTGGAACTAATTTGAACAGTCTTGCACAAAATCTAACACTATACCCGGAAATTGCCTTAGTTACCTTTTGAAGGGCTTCTTGCAGTTCTTGCTACACTGTTCCCATTATAGCAAATACTTAAAATGTGGAAGCTGAACAAGAGAGACATGTATGAGAGACATGACAAGTAAGTATTGGTAATATTTGATGGCAAAGAAGCTAGATATAAAATAACATCAGGTAAAGATGCATGTACCTATGTAGTTAGTGGTAGTCGAGTTATTGATTTTATAGTAAGGGTATTGTTTTAAATCGATCATAATAATTATTGTGTTGTCTAAAAATTTTAACCTATCAATATATTATAGGTAACATAAAAACATGGGAACCTATAAAACTGCCGTACTACACAATGACTATTACAACAAACGTAGTAAGCGCCACTTGATTCAACTTGTTTGTAAAATTAACATACAACAAAACCAAAACAAACTACCGCCTGTACCGCTGCTACCGTTAAACAAACCGGGATTGAGCCTTCATTTAAATTCATCCATTATTCCCTTATCTGAATTCATTTAGCTCACTTAACTATTTTGACGTACATGTTACAGACAACTATGCTGACTGTACATCTATTAGCATACAAACAGAAGCACCGAACCGGTGTAAATTAGTTCAGTGGCTTTCAACCTTTAGATGAGATATTAGATTTAGAATTTTAGAACGAAAATGACATACCTACTAGCAGTCAAATTTTTAGTTTGTAGGGAATATCTTTAAAATATTTCTAAAGTTTCACAAAATAAAACGAAATCAAATATACTTATTAATAAAAACAAAAAAAATCTCCATTCAATCTTCCCGGCTTTTTGCATCCGCGTGAATGGCAATACCAAATTATATTACAACAAAACCTGGTGGAAGTAATATTAGTATTCTCTACCTCTCACGACGTATAAAGCGCCTTAACGTTATCGAGATCGCAAAATCTGCATCTCAGATTCTTGACTGTTCAAGACAAGCTGAAACGGACCATTACTTCCCAAGTCCCTCTAATTGACAGCAGGCTGTGCGATTTATACTTCGCGGGTTTTAACGTGCGAAATATTTTTAAATCAACGTATTTCGATCGAGCGATAACCGCCAAATTATCCGTTTAATTGGAACCCTGTCAAATTTAATAGCTTTTATTTCGTTAATGACTCGGATTTTTATGCAGATCATACTGTGTCAAAACGCGTGAGGTAATTTTATGTTGTTTGGACATAGTTTAACATTTGTGTGTATGATATTTTGACTTAATCTTGAAACTGTGTATCTTTGCCTATGTAATGTAATTGCGCACGGATAAGCTAATATAGGTAGATATGGATACTTGGATAGCCGCAATATTGTTACAGATATAAGGAAAACTCGCAACAAAAACGTATATCGTCCTTATTCTGTAACTCACGGCAATTAGAAAGGATTCTGAAAATTGTTTTAGTGACGGAGAAACAGATCAATCAATTCTCAATATATATTTCATGAGAGCTATGCGTTAATAAAGGTTTTCTCAAATATCATTCGTGTATAGACATTGATTGATTGATCAGACACATTTATAGTTATTATATTTATAGAATAGAATAGAATTCAGTGTTGTAACATTTCGAGTACATACAGAATTATTATCAGAGCCTTCTCCACACCCTAACTGGGAGGAAATAAAGGTAAAATTTAAAACGAAAAGGGAGGAATACAATTTTAAAATACTACTTAACACTTTCAAATTTACTTTAATTTACTGTCATCTAAATCATCATGGTAGAAGCTATTTTTTTTTTAAACTAGTAGATCTGTAAGCGATGCACAAAAATATGTTCATACTACGCAAATCCATACTTATAGTCAAGTCATAATCACAGTAAGTATGTCTCTATTTGAAGCTAAGATGATAATATCGGACCACGAATAGTATGAATAAATTCAGACCTGTTACTGGATTAGTATGACAAAGTGGCTAAGGCTTACTGTACCCCATTTACGTACTATACTCCATTTGCTTTCGATATGGAAGACGTATTAATGGCAGCCTACACAAATGCCAGCTTTCTGCCTCTGTAATTAAGGTTGATTGTAGATTGACGGCAAGATCCTAAAATGCCCCTAGTAAATTTTGCTTACAAGCTAAATTGAACTGTGAGCACACATAATAAAGTTGATTTTCGCGGGGACTGATAATTCCATATCCTCGACGAATCGAGTACAAGTTACGATATTTGTTATTAGGATGGCGTTGTAAATTTGTATCTAACTCTTGTTTACGCTTAGCTACAGTTTAAGTTACAAGCAAATGTATTGCGAGTAGACATTTCCGGTATGAGCCAGTGGGATACCAAGTAAGGTAATTAACTTAGAGATAATACCGAAAAATGACTTATTACTCCGGCTTATTACACCTTTCTAAATTTAGTCATCTAAATCAGGAGGCTCCTATGAAATCCGAACTACGAACAACGTCCGTTTCACACAATACAATTTTCATAGTAGGAAATGTTCCGAAACAACTGACGTGTAACGATTCGAAATCGATCTTCGTACGTTGTTCGTAGTCCGGATTTCGTAGTAGGCCTCCTGATTTAGATGACTAAATTTAGGAAGGTGTAATAAGCCTATAAATATAAACGATATCTAGTAGATTTTTTGATCTTTTTGTAATAAATAACAGTGATTTCCGTCAACAAACAATGGTAAAGATAAATATTATTCCCTAGATTCGGAAGGTAAGGTTTTTTTTCCAATATTTTGTATGTTTTTCGCGGTATAACGGTAAAAAAGCTATGACTTTCTTAAACTATTGCTGATTGTTTTAGGATAAAATTGTCTTTTAATTAATTGAAGAAGGTAGATATTTAAAAGTTTTCTACTAATGTTGAGAAACTTCGTAGAATTTCCAATTTATGAGGCTTCTGAGGAGTTAATTATATACTTTGCTACCTGTGAATAAAGGTCAGAATACCGGGTTATAATAATCTCTCTTTCGTTGAAGCTAATATATACTTTGCTTACAAAGTTGTAATCTCAAGGTGGAGTCATCAAAGTATTTTATCTATAATTTTGAAATTGAGAGCATAACATCTAGGTATAGATAAATTGTTATACAATAAAATGAAACTTCCGTGAGTCTGTTTATTATCTATATAAATGCAGAACAAAATGTCTGTTTGTGTTTGTGTCAAACGTATCAAAACAAACTTCTGAATTGTATTGATGGCATTTGAAAATACATCTAATCATCGTTCGTATTTTAATGTAATTTAGTTATTATTTTATTTAAATCTTACCTTTTATTTAACTCCTTAACTTTACGAAATCTATTATGTTATGAAGTTATGCAGGACCGCCGATCGTAGGGTCCTGGCTTCAATTCCCAGCGAGGGGGAATTTTAAAACCATGTGGTATATATTATTATTTACTGTAGTATGTGCACTTCGTTCGCATTTGACATGGAATTTGGTTTAGTTGAATCACACACAGGTGCAAGCTTTCCGCTCCTGTGCTTATGGTTCATTGCAGATTGTCGGCTAGAATTTAAAATGCCTTAAGTGTATTTTGTTTACTTGCTAAATTGAACCATGCGCATACGTAATAGATTTGTTTTTAGCGGAGAGTGGCAATTCTATATCCATGCGTCTGAAGCGGGCAGGGCTAGTTAAACTAAAATAACAAGGCCCGTTATAACGGTTCTAACTGTGCTGTCAAATGTTGATGCTTATGTCACATAACACTGACCATCCCATCAATATGTCGGTGACACGATGGTGTATAAAGTTTCGGTCATATCTTATTACGAGGTTTTGAAGGCGTTGGAATAAACGAAATCGCTTGTTTTGGGTTTGTGGTCAGGTCTACTTGTGATTGGTAGGAAATTAGTAAACATATGCTTAGTTGTTCAAATAAAAAATAAAATAATCAAGTCAGTGACGGATGACTTAGTCAGTTACAATTGAAATAGTGTAGGTACAAGTGATACAGTTTCAAAGATTATCCTCCCTGTGCATTCAAGCTTTAAAATTCGTACAATGTTAACAAATGCTCACGTATACGGCTACACTGTATGTAGCGTATTACTAGCGAACTTTGATTTTTTACGCGACAGAAACAAAATTATTGTGACCATGGCATCGGCTACATCAACATATCAGCGAAATAGAATACTTAACATTTTTTTTCAATTTTTGGACAAATTTTTTTGTTTTTATTTTTCTATAATGTGGCATTAAAAATACTTAGGTACAACCCTAAATTTTCACCCTTTTATCACCAACCCCTATTTTTTAATAGTAATTTTCCTAGAAATAATTTATATGGCATAACAACGTTTGCGGGTTCAGCTAGTAACTATATAAAATAAATCTTTTACAACGCTGTTCACATGCCTAGTAAAGAAAGACAAACCTGCCTCTCTCACTTTTTTCTTTCTTGCTCTTTCACAACCTAATAACCAAATTGTACTAGATATTTTCACACGTTCAAGTTACAAAGAATTGCAATATAATTGCGGTATTTTTTCTCACATTTTGATATTTATGTCATGTTTATGTTCATCATGCTTTGTATTATAATGATGGTGTATAGCGGTCAGTTAAATTGTCACCAAGCGATCTTATCTAGGACAAAAGGGCTTGCAATTATTAAGAGCTGTAGACTTAAAGCTGTTATTATGCAACAATGCCAGTTAAATACGATTTTAAACTCATCGTGGGTTGTATACATTTTATATTTGACGACGGTACTCACGATATACTGTATATTTACATCTTAATTCATCTTATACATAAAAATCTCGTGTCACAATGTTAGTTACCGTACTCCTCCGAAACGGCATTACCGATTTTTGACAAATTTTATATGCATATTCAGTCGATCTGAGAATCGGCTACGATTTATTTTTCATACCCCTAACTGATAAGGGTTGTCCACCCTTAACATTTTTTGGCAAAACAACGTTTGCCGGGTCAGCTAGTATTTATATATACATAGGTATGTCTACATATCCGACACTCCACCAATCCGCACTGGAGCAGCGTGGTGGAGTGTTTTAGGCTCCCTTAACAATGAGGAGAGACCCATGCTCAGTATTAAGTCATTATTGGGTTGTGAGTACGCGTATCATAAACAAAAATATTGTGTCAGTTAAAGCAGTTTTGTTAGTTAAGGCAGCTCTACTGAAAGTTAACCAATTGAATGATAGGGTTTCGTAACAAAGAGAGTCCTAGCCTAAAAGGGCTCCTTATTTAACTGATAGATCTGCGTTTGGATTCTGAAGGTCATCAGCCTGGGTTGTTTTTTTTTCGTACGCGCCTATGTTTTTAAAGTTGTGTGCATATTGGAAACTAATGTAGGTACTACATATATTCTACGGTAAACGAAAACGTCTTGAGAAACCTACCTATATACCTTTAAGTTTCATCATAGTATTAAAGATGTGCAAAGTCAAGCAATCCGCATTTTGCCACTGTAGTTTACTAAATGAATAGTTATGGGTTATAAAGAAAAAGAAGAATTAAAATTACCAAATAAGCAATTACCAAAGTTACTCCTATTAATTATGCAATCCCGTAACGGCAACCACTTTGAAACTCGTTCCTAATTAAATCGATCCAACTGTACTAATTCAAAAATTATTACACACGAGCTGAACCACAAGTGAACCGATTAAATCGCCTGTCAAATACTATAAAATGTCAAAGTCACGCCTTCAGAGTACTGTTAGGTAAGAGTAACACGTTTTAGACGTCGATATATTATAATAAGTACGTACTGGTGGTGACAACATTCGAGCATTAACCACATATGCATAATAATATAATTATGTACATTTATACTATTTTGAGAATAATATGCTATTTTGAGAAACCAAGCTTCGTTCAATGCTGAGCTTGAATGTGAATTTATTTTTATAGGCAAAGAATAATAATTATTAACAAATCCTTACAAATATTATAATTGCAAAACTCTATCTCTCTGTCTGGCTGTTAGGCCTTTTCGTCTGAAGCACCGAACCGAATTTAATGAATACAGAGATAGAGAGATTTGACCTAGGAAAAATACATAGGTTAACTTTTATCGTGGTAACAGGGTTTAAGTTGGTTAAAATAGGGAACCAAAGTTTGAAGGGCAGTTCGTCATTGTTAAAGATAAGATACCATGAAATGAATTTGATCTTTTTCCTCTTAAACAGCTGTATCAATTTAGACGAAAGGTCTGAAGATAATTTGTCATCCTAGATCATAGATGAGATAGCTTTATCCTGGAAATATAAACAATCCCATGAGATCATTGTCCGAAAACAAGCAGATGACATAATATTAAGATGACATAATATTATACCTACTTCAAAATCATTTCAGTGGTTCAGGCGTGAAAGCCTAGACTGGCAGACAGAATTACATAACATTACTATGGCTGCAACTTATTAGTGACTACTGAGCACGGGTCTCTCATTATCACTGTGGAGGCCTTTCATGCCACCCAAAGTTCTCCAACACGGCTTATCAACTGCTATAAATCTATAACAACAAGGTCCAAAGGCTTCACGTTGCGTCCAAAGCACGAAAGTGCTCAAGAAATTTTGGCAAAAGCGGTCACCCAACCATCTACCGACCGCAATTTGTCGATCACTAAATTCTTAATTAGGAGCGATGCAAGTCACGAGGCTATAGAAATATTTGTAAAAACAAAACTTCTATGTAAGTATGGATACTATATCTACAATAACATCCACGGCCGACTTATTCCACTACACACTGTACGCATCAATAATCTCCCTAACTTTCCACTTAACATTTGGACTTGAACCATCAAAAAGGTATTTTCTACCATTTAGTGGGGTCCAATCATCACTGAGTACGGCAATGGCGGCGCGCTTGAAGAAAATTGAGTTAGTAATATCATACACGACATGACAGCTGGTAATACTAACCAATGTCAGAACGTGGGCAGAGGAGGTAAGCTGGACTTTCAATAGAAATAAGACACTTTTAATAAAGGGTAATTATAATTACTCTAACTGTTAAGGGCAATTATAATTAATTACTCTAAATGTTATTAATACCAAAGTCATATTTTTAAATAACAAGACGAGGCAATATTTCTAGCACTGTCAAAAAGTTATCAGATCTTATTTAGAGCTAAGCTCCTAACCCTACATTCCTTTACTTAACCAATATCTTAGAATGCGTGGCTTGGCCGACAGAAATAAAACATAATTCAGCAACCGAATATTCGCGTCCGTCTCTGAAACCGTACCTTAACATGTCTGTCCGTTTAGCTCCTAATCCGATTATACGACAAGTACCAGTACAGAGAGCACGGATTTATTGATTTCATTTATCGTTGCGCAAGAATCCGACGGTTGTCACTCCACATCAGTGTCCGCAGCGGATTTAAAAAGTATAAATTTAATGACAATCGTAATCCGATTTTCGGGATGAGTTTGTTATTCGGAGCGCGGCCGTAATAGCGGGACATTTTTCCGGAATACTTGGTCCGACGGAAATATGAAAACGAATAAGTTCAGCTTAGGGATTTACGCTATTCCACTATCGCGACGTTCCTGCTCAGGGAATGAATTCGTTTTTGTATACCTTATTTTTGTAGATTTTTTTTGTTAATAAAATTTTTGAACAAAATTTTTGTTTGAGTTTGTTTGCACTCCTTTAGAAGGTTTAGGTTGTTTAAAATTGTAGTTCATTACACATAATATATTTTAACGCACTACACACTCTTATAACATGATCTGATTTTTTTTCGTACTGTGACGTGTCAGGACTAATAGTCGCAGTACTTAATTTAATATGAGTCTACTTGGCAGATAAATAATTCAATTAGTTTTTGCTCTGCTTGAGCCAATCTCAACAATTTGGAAGTTAATAAGTAATTGTCCGCCCACTGTTTAGAGCGTGTTGAATTTTATCCCCTCTGGTGAAAATTTTCCATTTTGCGTGTTACAGCGTTTCCGTCTTTTTGCATCAATATGTAACCGACACAAATGATTTCAAGACATTGCTGGCACCATTTCACCATTAAACACCATAAGTTCATCACTGCCACTTAACAAAACAAAACCTTCAATCCTCTAAAACAGCTAAACTTCGCTTCACGATGCCTACAGATGCTAGAATAGACAACTTTACTTTCCTATCAAATATTTATACCTCACGAATAATGCAAACGTACTTTTAACATTCCTTCCTTTGACGTTTCGTAAACAATTCTCTAAGTGTACTCTTCTGATTCGGAATTTCAAATAGACGTATTTCAATGGTTACACATCGGGGTAAAACAACAGTTGTTTTTATCACCGCAACGGAAACCTGTAATAAAAAGTAATAGCGATGTACAACTGTGTCGTAGGAGGTTCGTATTATTTTTTTCGGTTTATTTGTCTATGTGTTGAGATTGCTTATCTTAATAACTTGTATTGTACGTTATACTTATACATCTTTAGTATATTTTTGAAGACTATGTTGTACATACAATACAGAGAATGTGTATTGCATGTGTTTGTTCTCACTTACCATATAGCCATCTATCGTTCTTTGGGGGTAAGGGTCCTTACTTAATTCTTGATCCAGTTCTAAATCGGATTTTCGAGGCAGGTTTTTTTAATGTGTACAACACCATAGGTACTTTATACGAGATCAAGGTGGGCAGCTATCTAGTGTTTGTTTTATTTAGACGGTTTAAAGATATAATTAAAAAAAATTAGACAGTTTTTATAGTAGTTTCTAAAGCATTAATTTTCGAAGCAAAGCTACGTACTCGTAAGCGAAGCGAAGTCACTTACGTTTTTTTCTTTTGTATAAGTTTGCGATGGACTAATAGGTTAGGTTGAGCACATCATAAATTAAAAAATTGGAGGTGCGTGCAGGATTTGAACCATGAACGTTCAAACCAGTAGGCTGTCTTGTTGTTTTTCTTCAAATAAGCCGGCGTGACGTATTTAGCCACCCAAAATCATTTGACACGTGATTAATTATTGATAGGTATCGCCACGACTCAACGATGCGATGTCACGACGTTCGTTATTTTACCAAACGTGGCTCACGTAATGTTATTCCAGCGGTTTTAGTTTGGAACATTGATTTTGTTACCGATGGGGATAACCACACCCTGATTGTAATTTATAACTATTGTATTTTGCCAGCGTTTGCGTAATAATAAATTATTTATAGCATTGATTTGACTCCAGAGTTAAACTGATTTAAACTGTGTAAGCTGTAAAATCTTACTAATAAATTTGATCGTTACCATTTGTCTAAACTTTAGAGCATACCAGTTTTCAATACGAAGGCAATTAAACTGTCAAGTTTTACAGACTTTTGTTAATTACGCAACTCCCCCAAAATGCACGACAGGGAATCAAAGAATATTTACGAAAGAATGCAGACAGTTTGAAAGAAATATCATTTATTTTGATTGACTGAACCTGTGCAGTCAGCTGTATTGCTTCTAACGAACAGTCAAAATATTCTTAAAATTCTCTTTGAAGTTTACATTTAAATTACTTTTAGGGTTTTGCTCTTTGGATACGATTTATAATATAATCACTTGCAAAATATTACTTATTACTTGCAAGAAGTAGGTACCTACCTAATTAAAAAAATTTGAGTAAAATATTGTCATAGAGAAACGTTAGTGATGCCTGTACTTATTTATTGTAATGAAGCTTAATAAAACATTTACCTAAGTATAATATTGACAACCTTTATAAAACATTAACTAAGTAAGGTCTGCATATTTAATTTATTTTCCTTTTTATAATTTTCCTTTTTAAATAATCTAGATTTACCACATATTCTATTGCTCCAACAATCCAGACGTAATATGAGCGCTCACTCGATCCAGCTCATATTTTGACGGCAAAGAAGCAGTCCGTTAGTCAGAGGTCCCCTAGACCCGTCCCGTTAATTACTAGTCAGAGCAATATATTCAACCTAAGAACCTGTGATAGCTAAATTAAAGGCCAAGGAAAGACGGTTTAATTACACGAGCGACGTGACTTCGCCGTAACTGCGAAACGAGCGATACAGACAACGATTTTAATGCTAAATTGATGTCTCACTAATTTGATACTAGTCCTTGTATGTGTGCTACTTTCATTTTGTGTAATACACCATGTTAATGTGTGGCGACAAAGTCATTGTGAAACGTGTTTATTTACGTGTAATAATCGCTGGTTAAACATCTTGGAATTTATGGCGAAATTCATCTTGCGTTTGAGCTGTAGATTATAGAATAGCTTCTACCTGAGATATCTACCGCACTATGACGGCAAAAATTATATGCTATGACAGCGTAGACATACTTGTATTGCTACTAAGTAAGAGATGATGCTTCTTGATAAAAACGTTTACTTGGTTCTGCATGTCATACTACATAATTAGGTACACAATCCTATTTATCTTTCTCAGTCAAAAGAAAGAATAATCAGAGTTTAACAGAGGGCCGTTAATTGATCGAAATTAAATCAAAACATCCAGGGAACCTAAATAAACCTGAGTGAACCCACAAAAATACACTTTAACGTCACATCAACTTCATCGTATACAATTACGTGAAACGCAAACAAAACGAATGGGACGCATTAACCCAGTTACGTGTCGATAATGCGATTTCATAAATCGGGCCGTTTTAATTAAGGCGGGGATCTCGTTTGCACGACAACGTTCCGATGCGAATCGTCCGTCCGACTCACGACGCTTTTATCGTTTTGGACGAATCGAGAACTTCCAATCGCTTACATTTTATTTCTGGAAATATGTACGTACTTATTTAATTAAAGTACTCCATGTAACTTGCCTACGTCGGTCTTCCCAGCGGCTTATAATGTAAGTTTCATGTCAAGAGTGAAAAGAATATTTTTAAGATACCTATGTATGTACATACTAGCTTACTATCAAATATCTATATTGCCACTTACCATCTGATGGAATCGTCAGCGCATAGTTAAAAAAGTAACGAATTGATACGTCACTGCTCACAGAAACACTCGGACACACACATACACACGTGCATATGCACACACGTAAAGCCCGCCACAGCCGGAAATGAAATTCAATTTACTTCATTTGCTTGCTAAAGTTCACATCTAACTCTTGAATTGAACAGATTACAGAGTGAAATGCGGTTCCTACTGTGTGCGGTGCGAAGCTTCCTTTCGATCTGCATAGGTGATTTTATTCCTGTCTGTTTGTTTGTTTTTTGTGTAAAAAGCTAAAAAATTTGTCAGCAAACCCGATCGTCATTAGTTACCGTAGCCCATAAACATTAACAACAGCAAAGATTTCATCGAGGAGTTTTCGGCAAAGAACGAGGGAATAATTTTCGCAGGCCAAAGCTTGTTGTGAAAATGTTAGTATTTAATGACAAATATTAAAAAAATCATTCATTTCTGTAGGCTCTCCTGTATTAATCAATTTTAAACCCCTGATGAAATCAGTTCTTCTTAAATATTATCCATGTACAGAAGTCAGTACGTTACACTTCAATTATTTATTAATTTTTATTTATTTAAACTTTTATTGCACCTTACACAAGTACTTGATACAAAAAGGCGAACTTAATGCTAAAAGCATTCTCTACCATTATTATTATTAGTGTAGAACTGTAGATAGGTCTAGAGTAAAAGATTAAATTTCAACTTGTTTTATTACTTGCACTCACATCATAAATAAGAACTTTTAAAATAATTAACGTAAACACAGCAAACAAAACTATTTCGAAGAACTTTTACATTAGTGTATAAACAGTTTTTAAACAACTAACGGCTTTTTAACTTTATATAAACTAGAACAACCGTCTGTGTCCGAAGTTCAAAATATTCTTTATACTGTAACGTCATAAAGTTCCTTATTTAAAAAGGCTATAACAGAGAACTTTTATCGCTTACGACATCGTAACGACTCTAATATAATTTAATTTAATAGTATTTATGTAAAAGAATAAATGGGTGGAAATCGTTATTTGTAATTAATGTGCCAGTTTTGTAAATATTCCTCTCGGGGACTGTGATTCGACATCGACCTGAAAAATATATCAAGCCAAGTATATTATAGGTACATATCTGAAATCCAGTTGAGAAAAAGAATATCTAAGTTTACATAAAGACTATTGTTGCAAACTTATAATCGCATAATGGTCGTAATAAGGTTAATCACCTTACTTATTACTAATGATCAAAAAATTAGTAGTACCTACTTACTTATATTTTGAAAATTACAAAAAAACAGACCCTGGTTATGCTACACGTATTTAAATTTAGACGGTCACTGTTTAAAGCTTTATAATATTCTAGGTACTGCTAAGTACAGTCTAATAATATAAATAGGCAAGAAAAACAATATATTTGATCATTATTGTGGATGTGTCGTCTTGTCTAATAATTAAATGACTCAGTGAGCCAGGTTTGTAAATTTAAAGGAATCTTCAGGAAAATGAAGTTAGAAAATATTTTGCAGAATAATTTTCCTGTTAAAATGTATTAGAAATAAATTAAATATTTTAAAGGAAATATTCTTCAGTTTTAATGTTTAATGTTGTAGGGTTTTAATGTCAACAGTAAATAAAATTAAACCTATTTCCGTTTTTATTCCATAAGCCACCGAATTGAAATGTTGTGCATATCACAGGTTTTATGAAAAAAAAAATGTAAAATATCTTTGAATCACTTATAACCTATCGAATAGTCGAAATATAGAATCGAAAGTCATGCGGGTTGTTAGCTAAGTTTTCTAAAGCTAAGCTAGCTAGGTTTCAGTTATTCTCGTAAGTTAAAAGAAGTTTAACATTATGATAAAAATTCGGTATTATGTAGCTAGGCACCAATTTTCTGACTTTTGGATTTGACCAACCCGCCACTTCTCGAATTTATTCGAACTATCGATCGATCCATTCGATTCATGTCCATTACATTAAATCTGTAGTTGTACAATACTGAAGAGACCAGTCTCTTCTCATATCTCAATAGGCTTAGAAAAAAGAAATAGGCGCTGCTTCAGTTTGGATTGATAGAGGAGTTAGTGGTAACCCAAGTGGGACTGACTCCTCCACATGCCCGTAGCACAGAAGCGCTCAACTCAGGTCAAATTATCCCACTAGGTAACTGTTGACAGCGCCCACTGTTGCTGACTTGTTCGATGACTTAGGATCGACGAATCTCGCCGGGCTACGAGGGATTATATTTCATATCCATTCAAACTTGATTATACCTAAATATAAATTAGTTTATTTAAAACAGTAAAAAAAAACTCGACAAGTCGTAAACCCTTCAATATCTCATGCCAAATTGGCCCAGCTATGGTGAAAAATAAAATTTTCATATCACATTTCACGATTCCATTTAAATTACATTCACCTGTTTTATAGCTCAAATATCACCTCGGATTATTTCACTGCAGTTAAAAATAATTTAACGAATATAAAACGAACTTCACTTAATGGCCGTCTCCATCAAAAGCGTGAAGCGCGAACGTGATCAATTGGATTTATTATCAAAACACACAGACAAATTGAGATCGCGTTATAGATATCATATTATCGAGTTCAAAAGGGAAGCGCCGAGGTATTAATAACTTAGTGGGAAGATTCATTTTTAAATTTGTTGACGGTCGAGTCACGTTTCAAGGATTTCGGGAACGGTTAAAAACGCTATTAGGTCGATCGTTAAACTTTGAATGAGTGACATCTTTAAAAGAACATACTTCCTTCTTCTCTTCCCCGTATCTAAAACGAAATAAACTCAACCGTATTATTAGTTGTATAAGGATGGCTTTTACCGATGACAAAGTTGCTGAAGTGTTCGACAAATGTTGCTATCATAAGTTGTCGACTGCGCCGTCACTTTCGACTTTTTGGGTCGTCACTTGTACCTATTTGATGCGTTTTAAGAAATGGTAGGGATTAATTTTAGGTTTAAGACGAATTGAGACGTGTTAAGACGCTGGGTATTTGAAGTTCGGAAATATCTATAAGCGGTGCATGACTTTTATTGGTCAATAACTTTGCTCTACGTCTGAAACTTTGTTGAACTGGTCTGATGCTTAAGAATCATTATAATATTATAATTGTACACAGGTGGCGTTTCAGAAGCTTATCTGCGTTTGATACTATTTTAACTATTCATGAATAGATAGTGTATAGTTTGATCCATCATACTGTGAGACATGAGACAAATTGTGAGATAGATTGTGATGAGAATATAACAACTCGGCATTTTGACCATTTGATACAATTATTGTTTATTTTTTTTGTGTACTTACTTCTATATCAATTTTGTCTGTTACGAAAATGCAAGTGAGTGTGTAAACGCTCATTATTTTTGTTATATAATAACTTTCAACTCCTGCAATATCGATAAGCGAATGGAATTGCACCATGACACAATGATGATCCTGATCATCATAAAACGACGCGACAACCACTCTATCAAGAACATGACTGTACATTTTAGTTTTACAAACAAAACATTTCAGTAACATAAAATTGAAAAATACAGATACATAAAATAAAACTGTTGGCTACAGATAAATTAGAAACAAACTGGTTAACCCAAACAAAAAGTATATTGAATTATACAGTGGCGTGCTACGTTCTTCCTTAGGACTGGTACTTTGTTTTCGAATGGTTTATTTATTGATATTGCATGTAAGAGATTAAGCTATAAAGTGAAGATCGTATGTGGCGCGAAGCTGAGCGCTGCGGGATGTATGGCGCGGGCATTACACATTTTACAACTATTAACGCCCTCCTAGGGGAAGGCCGGCGGCAGCGTGACGGGCTTATACGAAACTGACATCATTGTACCGTTTACGTAAGAGAAGTTCTAGAGAATACGAGGAATAAACGGCTATATTCTTCAAGTAGAAGTAGTAGGTTTGAAATTTTAACCGATTTAAAGAATGTTCTCTATTTCTTTTTTATTGGAAACTAGTGCTTAATAGACAGGTCTCGTATAAACGTCTATCCCCGTAACTATAGTTTTTGAGTTAGGTATCTGTACTTATGGATTTGAATCTCTTATCTCTCTCGTAATTCTATTCTTCCTCGATCACTTCATTAACTGTCGATTTACTAAAAAATATTAACGCACAAAATGATATCAAATAAATAAAATTATGATAATTTAGATATTTACAGTCAATATCCATACTTTAACAAACTATAAATATTATAACCTATTAATTACGTAATTCGACAATTGGTTGCGACGATCATTTTTGATTAATAATAATAATGTTTGTATGTGTATAACTGCGTTGCCATCTGAATTAGAGACATATTTCATAAGGCTTCTTGAGCTTGCAAAATTTTCCTCTGACTAACTGACACGATAAGTCAATTAAAAGATCGTAAAACAAATAAGATGATAAATTACCCCAAAAGTATACTATAAATGTTACCTACTAGATGGGTTGTATTTTCTAACCGGGAAGCTTGAAGAATCATTTACCTATAATAAACCTTTATCTAACTTTAACACAAAAATAAAACTAAAGTGCAGTAAAGCGAGCTTAAACTTTATTCCTGTCCCACACAATTTTGTTGACCGTAAATGCTTAAGCTATAAAGCCAAAGATTCACGTAGAATATATTTTCTTTTCGTTGGAAATGTGCTAAATCGAAAACGTGAGAATGTTAAGAGTTCAGTGAGCGAGTGCATTTTGATGCCTGCTTCGTCTAAAAGATCACGTAAGCACGTCGATAGCTCCAATCGTAAAATAAACCACGTCCATCGAGATCTATTTCTATTTTTTTTATGGATTTGGCGTAGCAACCTGTAACTGCTATAATTTGTCGCTGCTGATGACAAATTTAAGATATGTGACATAAGTGAGGCCGCACACCGGCGCCACATATTACTCGCAACATAATTATATATACGGCGCCATAATTATTGCGATACATTTACGGCGACAAATGTATTGTGTATACGCACATCGGAAGCACAGTTGTAGCGTCTAGTTGTATTGTCTTTCATTTTCGTAAAGTCATTGTTGTCATCATGTTGTCATTTTTGAAGCACGGGGCCACATAAAACGAACGTGTTCGATCTTCAATTCTTGTGGCGTGACAAACGCCCTGCCAGAAACTGCACCTACTACAAATGTGTCCTCGATGTGCGGGTTTACATACAAATATAGGGGGGCGATATATATGTCGCGTTTCATATGTGGCGCTACAATTATTGTGATACCAATGAATGTATCTCTGGTGTGCGGCCGCACTAACTCATCATGTCCTGTTCGTGTTTTTTGAGGTTTGTAAGTGGAAAAAAACTTAAAATTGTATAGTTTTAAAGCAATAAAGTAATCAGAACAAACACAATATTATGTTACTAAATATGCAAAACTTACGAACTTTTACTAAAATTAAGAATATTTTCTCGTTCGTATTACATAATATTAGAGGTTGAATAAAACAAAGTAGTAGTAATTCCTTTTAAAGTGGTAATACATTTGGTATGTACCTACTAGCTACTAGTATTATTTTTATGTAAATAGCCCAAAATGTTTGTTTGTTTATCTCATTCATGACCGTCAGTAACACCAAAGATATCACCGATGTGTCAGCGATTAAAGGGAAGTGAACCCAAATATTTTTGACGTTATTGCTACACGACCGATAGCGTTCATTATTTAACCGACTTCAAAAAAGGTGGTTCTCAGTTTGACCTGTAAAACTCATCATTCAAATTGCCGCATGCCGCCTCGCTGGGAATCGAACCCAGGACCCTCGGAACAGCGATCGGCGTGTTAACCATTGCGCCATTCGGGTCGTCATGTATGGGTATGTATGTATATTTGTGCGCGATTAGGTATCTCGCGTTCGATTGAACCGATTTTGATGCGGTTTTCAGCATAGTATTTTTCAGACTTAGGAGAAGGATTTAGATAGGGTCAGGTGGGGTAAGAGGGACGCTGGGGGAAGAGTAACAGTCACTCGTAAAAAGAAAACTATAATGCCCAGCTCTATGGTCACTACGTCGATAAAACAATATTAGGCGTAGTTCAAATATTCTTGGATAGATTGCGCTAGAACACAGCAACTAAGCGAGCAAAAGAGAAAAAAAATATCAGTTGTCAAGCTAAAGAAACCAAGACCTAGCGGCGTTCCTTGTTTAAGTTAATTTTAGTATTAAAAACATCAGTGTTGCGGTTTATTGCTATGGTAAGTGTATTATATTACGTTTAATCTTTATTTTCTACGTATTACATTGTTTGTAACGTGTGTTTTTAGTGCTTTTTCGATGTCAATAATAACATAACCTTCAAAATGGCAAGCTGGGAAAGAGGAACGGCTATACCAGGTTAAGAGAAACATATGTTCCTCTTTTCCTATTTCAGGGGTAACAAACATATTTAAAATCCGCTAAAATATAACACGTTCCGAAAATAGCTGAAGGCCAAAATATGAAAATACCAGTAAAGTATGTTTCTCTTACCCCACTTGACCTTATATTAACCGCGTTTAACTGAACCAATTTTGATGTGACAACGTTACGTTTTATAAATCGATAGCCGGCTGCACGACCGAAAAACATGACGTCTATGCGTCGTTATCTGACGTCATGAGGCGTCCCATGAAGCGAGAGCGCGGAACGAGCGACAAAGAAGCACAATCGGCCTTTGTCAATGTAACTCTGACGTTTTGCTTTTGCTTTTTATCGAAATAATTTATAACCAGCCAGGTTTGTTTTGACTTGTTTGTGGCACATTATATAACATGACATAATATGCACAGACTAGCTAAAGATTAATGTTTCGTTATACGGTATGCAACGACTAGTCTTTTTGGTAAAATATTTAATAAAGGTTTTTAACTGCAATATAACAGTAAATAAATTATAACTAAGTATTCAAAGATAGTTTAGGATGACTATTAGTGATTATGCTACCATTCCATCAGTATTTTCTTAAGACGTTGTCACGTTCAACTATCGTCAGTAAACCGACTTTACAGACAACCATTTTTTACTTTTCGGCGTTAAAGTCGGTTCTATTTTGTTAAAAGTTATTGATTTATGTTTGACACGTCCACAGTATTACATACAAAAAATAATCTTAGAAGATTTACGTATCTACAACTGAAATATTGAATATAAGTAGGTATAGTACATGGAGCAAATATAGAGAGGAGACGTTGTATGTACATTTTTCTATGAAAGATCGCGTGACGATTTGCGGGGCGAGGGGGATAAAGAAATGGGCGGGATTATCGACTTTACTACGTAGTTCAACTATCTCACACTAGATGGATTTTAAATACGGCCGTGTTTTTGTTGTTGTAAGTAGTTGTCGATAGATGGCGCTGTTTACAAAATGATTATAAAAAGTAGAAAAATAATATTTTGGTGGTAAAAATTCTTTAGGAATTAATGTAGGACGAATTTCAGTACGTATGATTATCAAGATATAATAATTGTTAGCTCTACGCACCTATGCATTTTTATTTCCCCTGATACAAAGTGTCGCCATCTAACGTCAAGTAGAAATTTATTTGGTGAGCGCCGTCAGTAGACTGACTTAAGGCCACGCCCACTGTGATGACGTCAGGACCTAGTTGAGTTACAGTGCACAGTTGCTTAGGGCGTCTCCTCTCTATATTTGCTCCATGGTATAGTACCTACTTATTCTTTCACTGCGGCTAAGATATTTTAAACTGTTATTTAAATAGTACAAGATTTCACAATTTCAGGGTAAAATCCTACCACGTTTCATGAGGAACATCGGGATTAAATTCTGTGTTAAGCACAATGATATCGAAGAGGGACCTAGCGTCATTTTTCCCGCTGGCCCAAATTCTTACCATTTCAAAGTAGGTAATCCAAATCCCAAATTAGCCAGGAATGTTTATCAAAGAAACAGTCTGAGATTCAAGAATAATTTATGAACAAGTTAAGTCATTACAATATTTCCAACGAAACGTTTCTCAAAAATAACAATTTTACATCAAACAATTTTAGATAAGTCCAAGCGCTTAGAATTTCTACCCGGAGGGAATCCAAAATTATCGACCAATAAAATCTGAAAACGTTTGCTTTAGTACGCCGAGGATTAGACGGGTGACCATATTAACCACTAAAGTTATACGACATGACGATCGGATATAGTTTATAACTTACTTAAGGCTCCTTACACAAACGTTTTATTTAGCAATAGCAATCTAGCATCTAGCAAGCATGTCTACTAAAACGCTACGTATGAAATAGGTGTAGATATAGCTTTTTCTTAAGTTAATAGAGACAATAAGCCGACAAACTATCTTAATTCAATAAAAAAAAAGATATGACACCCGATGGTAAGTGGTCCCGTCATCCATGGACATCAGTACGTCACAAACATTAGATACCGATATATTGCTGGCCAGAAAGAAAGAAAAGAAAAGAAAAATTAGCTCTCAAGCTAGAACACAATTTGAATTACAGATTGCAGAATCTTCTTACCCGAGGGAATGCCTAGTTTTTCGGGCGAAATACCTATCAATTGGTGGTTGTAGGTATGCGAGTCGGGGTAGGTATATTTTCTTCATTTCTCTTCATGTCCCTGTGTCGCAGGGGAAGAGGTGCTATTTACATGAAGTATAAACACTATTTACGAATTTGCTTTCAGATAACAGCAAAGTACCTAGATTTGGCTTAGAAGTAGTAGGAAAAAAAAACTAATGTTGTAAAACAATTATCACTTGTTCTTTATAGAAATAAAAAAATGGAATAGAAAAAATCCAGAGAATTGAAAATGTTTAGACGAAAAAAACTCAATGAGCGTTCCCGCTGCGTGACCGTGCGTTTCTAACAGTCGTAATATACAAGGGATAGTGTACACATCTTCTTACAAAACAAAAAAGTACTGGCTACTAAGAACCCAAACATTTAACGACTCCATCGCATAGAATAATGTCTACTTAAGCACAGGTTTACTCGGTGCACATTTAACGATATTCAATTTATGATGCTAAGAAATCGGCGGGCGTCTAAAAATTATGTAAAGATACCTAAATTTATTACCTTGCGTCGGAATGGTAATCCGCTTACTGTCGACCAAATTATTGAGTGTGGGACTAAATACTGATATATATTTTCCGTTTACGTTTAAGTGCGCCAAGGACGTCTTAAAAAAACCGGCCAAGTGCGAGTTAGACTCGCGCACGAAGGGTTCCGTACAATTTTATGTATAAAAACGCCAAAAAATTTGGTCTGTTGTATGAAAGCCTCACTTAAATATTTAATTGTTTTATTGTAGCCACATATTACCCACAACGCCATCTCTTGGACCGAAAGGTAACTAAACTATCGCTGAGGCGTCGATTGTATGGGCGCCCACTTAAATATTTATTTTATTCTATTTTTTAGTATTTGTTGTTGTAGCGGCAACAGAAATACATCATCTGTGAAAATTTCAACTGTGTAACTATTACGGTTCATGAGATACAGCCTGGTGACAGACGGGCGGACGGACGGACGGACGGACAGCGAACTCTCAGTAATAGGGTCCCGTTTTACCCTTTGGGTACGGAACCCTAAAATATCTCGTTATGGTTTGTTTATGTCCATGAAAGTTTTATTTTAGTTCCCTCAAGGGTTAGCTTTGGGAATATCAGAAAAATATTGCGTACTTTTCGCAATAATATTATTACTTCAGACGGTATATTTGAATATATTTGATTCAGCTGCTTTTAGTGGAATAGGATTTGAATTAGCTACATAAATTTTGGATAGTTAGTAAATTGGAATTTTTAAAATGGTGTTATAAATCTAAAGTACATATTTTTTTTTCTTAGTGCATCAAGGATAAATTCCTAGCAACTTGATGTTAAACTTGATGACAAAGCCATACTCTGAAATTCCCTGTTATGTTGGACAGGATACATAGGGACCAAATACCGAAAAAAGTTATTGCTCAAAATTTCTACGAATCGAAACCCAAAATCTTTCGACCGGGCGGCGAACTAATATAGCAATTGTGCCATTTATGGATCTGCAAAACTTACATTATTTACAGCTTTGCCGGATGGCGCAATGGTTAACACGGCGGATCGCTGTTCCGAAGGTCCTGGGTTCGATTCCCAGCGAGACGGAAATTTTAATGATGAGTTTAATTTTCCGTTCTCGGTCTGGGTGTGTGTCTCTGTCTTGTGTGTTGTCCATGACACCCACGACACAGGGAATCCTAGTGTGGGGCTATGAGTGTGTAGCGTTATTTATTTAGCTTTACGGATAGAAATTTCTTTCACTGAATAGTGACAATATTTATAATAATTATTATGTTAGTTTTCTTGAACTTAGATACTCACAATCACTGTAGTTAGGTATTCAAAAATATGTAAAGTGCAATTAACTACAATTCTTGCTTAAGCCACATCTGCCTTTAATATAGTCTGTCCTTTCCGTTTCCGGTGAGATAGCAAAGGATACAACATCATTAACAGCCGGCAGATGCACGAGAAACTTTGTACTCGCATGAATATGGGAGCAAGCTTAAACTTGATGAGAACTAGAATTAATATGTTATTAGATATTGTAGAAGCATTAGCTAACTTAATTAATTACGTGTTAACCTTTTGCATACCATTTGCATACCGTAAGGAAGCAGTGATAGCCACTGGATTTAACGTTGGACTCCTGAACTTGGGAATTTGCGTTCAAATCCTGCTTACAATTTAAATTTTCCTTAATTATGTGCGTATTAATTATCACCTGTTTTGGTGAAGAAAAATAATGCTTGGAAACCTGTATAACCCTCAAGTACTTATACATCAGAAACTCAAGTTCTCCATAATATTCTCACACATAGCTAGGCTACTGATGTATGGCCTGTACTTCTCACATACATAGGTACACACCGAGTCTAGGAGTGGGGGAGTTATAAGAAATGAAGTAGCTACCACAAGGTTTCATGTGAGATTTTTGCGATACCGATACACTAAGGACTCACGCAACTACTTAGTAGGTACATACTAAGTGTATAGGATGTCATTAAAGGCTATATTATGTGTGTGTTGATGTTATTAGCGTCGTTACGACCTGGCCTAGTTGACTAAGGGATTCTACGAGAGATAAATGTTTATTTTCGCATCGTAGGTATTAGATAGTAATAGAGGTATGCGTAACATAAATAATCCTATAATATTAATTTACTTTATCATAACTATGGTCTAAAGTTTTAATATATCATCCATAATAGGTATACTTTTATTGAATTAAAAATAACGATATAGATAATTATTGTGTTTAAATAAAAATTGTTTTCAATCATTAATAAAATATTATAAATTCAAAGCGTTTAAGCAAATGATCATAACTAAAATAAATCTATCATCGACCGAGAAACAGATTACAAATATAATTTGGGAAGCGACTCTTTGATATCTGTTTGAGCGATCTGACTTTTCATCGTTAGAAGATTAATATCGAAACCCAATGATGGAATAAACAAATGATACAACCCAACGGGGTCAACGAACCGAACTGTCAGATAAAGTCCATGCTACATCTAGAGTCCAACAATGGTAGGGTATATCGAATAATAACTCATTGTCTTACTTTTTGTTGAACTAATCACTTTATTGTTTCGTTCTTATAATCAATTACTCGATTAGATTTCGTATAAATGACGGCACTGGTCCTATCGAATGCTCACCGTCATTCATTAAGCACATACCGCGTGTGTAGGGTAAAGATCTGGTTTGAGCGTCGGAGAAAGAAGTTAATGTTAAAGTGAACAACGTAGGTATGTGTTGTAATACGAATATAATAATTCTGTCATAATATTTAACCATAAAATTACATTTTTATCGAAACGCCGTTAATAATCTATTAAATTATCTTAGGGCGATTTTAATAAATATCTCTCGTAGATTCTTAATTAATTTATAGTTGATAGTTTCAAGTTTTGTAATAGATAAGAAGAATATAGAAAAAAACATACGTAGGTATTATTAAAATATTGGCATAAATTACTGCTGAATTTTGTGATTTAAGCTAAAAACACAACCCGAACTTTAATGTAAAATTTATTAAGCTTAGGTACTAAACTATGCATACATTATAACATCACTTTAAATAATTATCTTTATATACCCGAGCGATTTAAACATCTTTTTATCCATGTTGGTGACCAAAGCGGTTAACAGATACACGGTATGTAGATTTATTTCGGGCTCACATCATCGGCTCGCTTTGTAATATTCTTTTTGTGTTCATTATTTTGTTACGTTGTAAGATCAATGTTCAAATCGTTACCGAATGTAATTAATATGCTTGATAAAGTAAGCTGGGTATCAACATCGTAATTTAATACAGGTCGCTTAAATACCTGCTTGTTTCTTGTTTTGCTCAAGTTTTTTTTTTTCAAAGCTTTGGTAACAGATAAATAAATTCAAAGTGTGCGATTGAAATGGTTGCTACCTCGTAACTTTTTATCGAGTTTTCTGATTTTATATATTATGATTCTTTTTATGTTCGCAACCTGGTAGGTACTTCTCGTGTGGTCCTATTTCTTAGGGTAGATCTGACAAGTAGTTTTTGAGCTATCTCTGTTTTATTTAATTTACGTTAAATTCACTTTGGTTACTTTGATAATGTTCTCATTTTATTAATTGTCGATGGTGGAGTTGATTTGTTAATAATTATCGTGGTACAACTAAAAGACCATCAAAAAGTTGGCGCAAGATCCGAGGTCCTTACCTACTGATTCGTCCATGCTGCACTGTTCAAGGAGACCAATTACTTTTATGACCAAAACATAGACGACGATGACCACTTACCACCAGATGGCTCTGCTTTTACATCAGCACTTCAGGCTATAAAAATAACTATTTTTAACAACTACCTTATACCTACATGTAGTACATTTATTAAGCAAAAGGTAAAGTTGAAAGTTAACCCGTGCAAGAAACAGGATAACCGTAATTTTCTCCAATAAAATGCTTGTTTTAACTCAAAATTAACGTTTTGTTTGAACTGGCCACACGTTCTGGCTGCTTTACGCTCATTAACCGTCAATCCCTGTCCTATTAAGTCGTAACACTCGTAATGAATTGTATAAAATCTAGTAGCGGGGCAATCAAAATCTATACCTATGTATAAGCACTGTAGAATAATCTTTTAGCTTTTAAAGCGAGCGACTATTTTTATTCAGCGATGAACGAGAAACTACATAGTTACCGTGAACTGATTGAATTAAAATGAACACTAAATATACGTTTAAGCTTACAGGAATATGGGAAAACCCTACTCGAATCGGTAAAGCTACTTTTGAGATCAGCGGGAACAAACAAAAACTCCTAATAAACTATGAAAGACAAAAAATTTCGAAAATACATTATTTTCAATTCTCTCTCATTCTTTATCTCAATCCTCATGGATAGAAATGCATCTGTGAATGTATTAGATTATTTACTCTTACTGACATCAATAAAATAGACTATTAATAACAAAAAACAGGACTAATATTATCGCTAACAGTCCTCCCACATATTACCAAACTAACCAACTGCTAACTGACAACTGCAACTTTTAACATCATCTGGAGTAATCATCCTTATCCCTAAATTGAGTCTTGTTCATGGTAGGTAACGATTGTTATGGGCGGACACAGAAAGGTTTGCTGCCTGTTCGTTTGCTATCTTAATTCCGTGAAAAAAAAATACTGAAGTGCTCCCTCGAAATCTTTTGGAGAAAATGTGGGTATGTTATAAACATACATTACGAGTATCTTTATGTCCATGAGTGATCACTTACCATCCATAGTATTAACATAAAAACTTGGTGGTCAGCTAATGTGTATAGAAGTGTGACCAGTAGGTACCTAAAGTCTCACGCTTCGGCTTTAAGATACACATCTTTACGATGAAATGAAAATTATGTTTGTTTGTTTTGTAATTGCTTCTAACACCATCGGTGGCTGCTCCCTACTGATGTTATCAATTGTATAAATTTATACAACAGTGATCAAGCACTATGGAATGATGAATGCATATTTGAATGGATTAGAAACTAGTTAAGAAAGACGTTCATTTTATAATTATTATGAATAATTTTTTGTGTTTAACTGGATGTAAAGCATGGTAATCATTTTGTATATGATCATGCATTACATTATATTAAATATTGTTTTGCGTTCATTGTAAAAAATATATTCATCATAACCAAATTTAATTGGAGAGAAAAATATATAAAAAATCAGCAATAAAAATAATGTACAATAATTATACCTGTTAACGGAAATGTGTTAAATCCGTCATTGTATACAATTCCTAGGAAATGTATACAATTCCTAGATTTCATACATTTCCGGTTCTAGATTTCATAGGTTTCTAGATTTCATAGATTCCTAGGAAATGTATACAATTCCTAGATTTCATACATTTCCGGTAACGCGGTAACATATCCACATTCACAGTATAATACCTATAACAATATGTAATTGTATTCATAAAGCTCTAACATTTTTTGGCATATTTCATTGCTCCATAACGCGAAAGAAAAAGAAAAGAGAGCAGTGTGGACAAATAAAAAAATATTATCATTTCTTCGCCATTTTACTTTTCTGTAAATTCTGCAACACACATTCATTCAATACTTCATCAAAATTTATAAGTAACATACATTTTTAAACAAAGCACGAAACCCAATTGCAACATTGTATACAATCACAGTAAAAAATTCAAATTCCCTGATTCATTATATAGCGTTGGTTTGTTTTAGATTTTATCACAATAAATATTTATTACATCAAAATGCTTCGAATTGAGAGATAAGGATGTGTATTCATTGCATGGACCGTGGGCCGTAACTTTTCTACAAAAATCTCGCATTTCATATTCGGCGAACTTGAAGCTTCTTCTCAAAAAACAAGCAAATTGAATTGTAACTCCTATTCTCATTACTATAAAGATCGTTTTATCAGTACGGGGATGAGTGGACGGTAATATTCCTGAAGCTATAAGGTATAAAAAAGTGTCAAATTGATTTCAGAGTACAGTCACGTTTCACTGATGCAGGGGTCAGAAGTTGGTTCCCTATAACTAAACCAATCAGGAGCCATTGTCTCAGATAATATGCTAGGTATTCCTGCTTCATGATATTTTTTGACGTGAGATATTAGGGTTTAACAGTTTTTCCAAAAAAACGGATTTCATTGTTTACACCTATAATGGAATGGTTAAAGGGTTTTATCATGATAAAACTTACAGCAAAAATAACCATTCCCTGAAGTACACTTGCCGCATGCTTACATATGTTGCCGCATGCGGCAAGTGTACTTCAGAACCATCATTCATCATATTTTTTATCGAACCATAGTCTAATCATTAAGATTTTTATTTTGAATAGAGGAATTTATTTAAAACATTATAAGTAAAGAAAAGAACTGCGGAATAACCGAAAATAAGCAATGTATTTATGACAGACAGGTAAAATTTTCAATGAAATATGACATTTTTTGAAGTTTAAGTATACCTATTTTAAAATTAAGTTTATTTATCCGAGTTTTATTCCAAAAGTATATATGGAAAGGAAAGCAATGAAGGAATGGAAAAACTGTAACGTGTTTCGTTTTGACGACCAATACTTAACTTGTACTTAATTTTAACTTAATTTTGCCATCAGGACGTCAGTGGCTACCAATATTATGATAGAAATGTCAATATCATGTCTATAACACGTTGACCCCAAGTACATTGTGTAGAAATCAGCTTCAGAGTATGATTGCCAATATTGAAGGGAATATGTGGGGCCTCCCATGACCGAAGTTGAAAGATCTATCGAGTGAATTCCTACGTATAAAGTTCAGATAAAATTGCAACCTATAATAAAAACTCTTTCACAAATAACACGATTAGGTCCTTTTAGGACTTAAACTTAAATTTAGATGGTTATAAAAAAATCAAAGCATCTTTCAATTGAGTCAGGAGTGACTCGATAACATTAAGTGCTCATACACACGAGCGGCACGAAGTCAACGGCAGAGACAACTGCACCGGTTGGCGGCGGCCGTCGACGTGTCGGCGGCGGCCGTCGACGTGTCGGCGGCAGACGTCAACCTATGTCGACGATTGCAATTCGATGTTGGTATGTCTACGGCCGCCGCCGACACGTCGACGGCCGCCGCCAACCGGTGCAGTTGTCTCTGCCGTTGTCTGCCGTTGACATCGTGCCGTTCGTGTATATGAGCCCTAACTTAACTTAACGCAGCTTTCTTTTTGAAACGAAGTTTCTTCTTTGTCTAATTGTTTGATTTAATTTGTGATATTATAATCTCCTTTTTCATTACATATTAGTATGTTGAGTGTCATTGTCTTAGTTGCTTTGTCTGAGAGTTTTATAAAAAGTTTCATGGACTTTGCCTCGTTGTAACCATCGGTTGTTCTTGGCATAAAAATAAAAAAAGAATTTCGCGTAGATAAGGATAAAATACGTGAGATGTCCCCACTACTTTTAAGTGTTTTGAAAATCACGAAATATTTTTTAAAGATTTTTGTTTGGTTGTTGAAGGGGCTAGTGGCCAACCCAAATATCAGAGGTTTTCATGCCAACCGAAAACCTCCACCATGAAGGGAATATATAGGGTGATTTGTAACTGGACGTATTCCTCTTGGGATGTGGTAATACAACCAATTTCCAACAAAATTAACCATAATGTCCCTAATACCAAGTCAGCTGGTTATCGAGATATTCCTTATTTTTGGTTTTGGTCAAAGAACACCGAATTTGACTACAAAAAAATCAATAAATAAAAAAGTAGTGGTTTAAATTGAGTTGTGTGCGTTTCTATCAGTGACCAATACATCAACAATCATTTATTAATACTAATGCAGGCACAAGTGTTACACATTTTAAAATAACAAGTGAATTCTTGTAAAAAAAAATATTTTCTTACGAATGTGGTCGATAGAAAACAAGATTTATTTTAAAAAATCAACTATACATCAAGCGTACAAACTACATGAAAAACTTCCTTGTTTTAGAAGCTACTCAAAAACATTAAATTATTTCCAAAAAAAAAATATTCTCAGAAAAATTTTATAATAACATGATGATAGGTAAAGTGTAAGGAAAAAATGGAAATTAAAGAAACATTTAATAATAAAATTTTCTACACGTTTTACGTATTGTCTTGTTGGAAGTGACCTCCCCTATGGTGAATACAGGCCCGCACACGCTTCCTTATATCTGTCACGGTCACTCTTGAAGTCATAATGCGTCGTATTTTTTCAGCCGCTTCAATTATTTTTTGTCTTAAAACTTCGACACTCGGAATTGGCGTTACATTATAAACAAGGGATTTCATGTGGCCCCACACGTAAAAATCAACCGGTGTCAGGTCGGGACACCGTGCAGGCCATGGAATTGGACCCCCCCTACCAATCCAACGCCTTGGGAATGAGGTATCCAGCCACTGCCGCACATTTATACGATAGTGAGCAGGACAACCATCGTGTTGAAATACCATGCTCCTCCTTGTATTCAATTCTACATCTTCAAGCAATGGCACTAGCTCATTTCTTAAAAATTCCTCATAAGTTTCACCATTCAAATTATTGGGCAAAAAGTGGGGTCCAATCAAATGATTATTTATGACGCCCATCCAAACATTTAATGAAAAACGTCTTTGTGAACCTGTTGGTTGCACTTTTCCTGGATTTCCTAACCTTTTTTGTGACCAGTAATGGATGTTGTGAAAGTTGGTAATACCATCCTGGTCGAATTTGCTCTCATCTGTCCATAATATTCGTCTAAGAAAGTTTGGATCCTCAGCGTCGGCATTCAGCATAAACCTACAATATTCCAATTGCCGTACTGGATCCCCGTCTTCCAACACCTGCACAGGCGTATAATGGTATGGGTAGAGTCCGGTACCGTGAACTATCGACCATACTTTATATTGGGACATTCCCGATCGAGCCGCTATTATACGAGTCGAAGAAGTAGGATCGTCAACTACCTGCTGGATAACAACGTCTTCATCTTCAGCGGTATAACGGCGGGGTCTACCGCCATCATTTTTTTGACGTTGAAATTGTCCAGTTTCAGATGCACGACGATAAATTGAACTGAACACTGTAACATGAGGCGCTCGTCGTTGAGGGTAGCGACGAATGTACTCTCGACGAGCTTCAGCCGCGTTTCCGTCACAAAAGGCATAACAATAAAAAATATCAGCATACTCGGAATTAGAGTAAGCAGACATATTTTTTTAGTAATCAAAATCAACGTAAATTTGTGAGATCGCGTTGGTAGCCAGAAACAAAACACTGCTGTTGTTAAATTTTTCATTTTAAATGATCTAATGGTTCTAATAGACAAATGACGAACAACAATAACAACTAAAAAGTTTGCAACTCAGGAACTTATACCGCGGTACGATAACAAAAGGTTTAACGTCGCACGTGCTCTACATACGTTTTTTTCTGAGAATATTTTTTTTTTGGAAATAATTTAATGTTTTTGAGTAGCTTCTAAAACAAGGAAGTTTTTCATGTAGTTTGTACGCTTGATGTATAGTTGATTTTTTAAAATAAATCTTGTTTTCTATCGACCACATTCGTAAGAAAATATTTTTTTTACAAGAATTCACTTGTTATTTTAAAATGTGTAACACTTGTGCCTGCATTAGTATTAATAAATGATTGTTGATGTATTGGTCACTGATAGAAACGCACACAACTCAATTTAAACCACTACTTTTTTATTTATTGATTTTTTTGTAGTCAAATTCGGTGTTCTTTGACCAAAACCAAAAATAAGGAATATCTCGATAACCAGCTGACTTGGTATTAGGGACATTATGGTTAATTTTGTTGGAAATTGGTTGTATTACCACATCCCAAGAGGAATACGTCCAGTTACAAATCACCCTGTATAGACTGTTGTCTATATACCTATTCCCTCCGAAGCACAGAAGCCTTCAAGAATGTTTGTCACTATTATCTGCTCATTGGTAACATGAACCAAGCGAACTTACCTAGGTCGCTTCCCACAGACAGAAACTTAAACTCCTGTATTGTCACAAAATAAAGAAGATCCAGGTGTGAGGGTAGTTTTAAAAACTCCAAGTGTACAACTTTCGAAAAGATACGTGGAAGTCATACGTGCGATATAAACTGTACTGGAGTTTTCAACTTCAGGTGAAGATACTTGTCCTGTTCTAAGATTCTAAGCGAAAGATTTTCTGTCCAAAGTTTTATTCTGGGAACAAAATGAAACAAAGGAGATTAGCAATTCTTTTACTGGAGTGGAGACTACTGGTGAATTCTTTTGCTACGCCAACTGCATAGATGGTTGTCATTTTATGTTTTTTTTTAATCATAAAATTACGAACGATTCTTATATAACATCCGACAATACACATTTGGTGTTGTCTATGTAATGGACAAAAGTGACCCCTTACCATCAGATGACTCGTGTGCCCTTTTATGGGCTATTAACCCTTCACTTCATATGGTTCTAGAATTATATTATCAACAAGAGTGAATTAAGTTAAAACTATTAAATTATAATGAATTCTTAGGTATTAAACAAATAAAGAAATCGAGTGTATTTGTAATAAATTATTGGCACTCGAACATCAAGATTCCTAATAGGTATAAGTTTTAAATTACGTCATTTACATTAGGTATGTACCTATTTTATATAATTCGCTTTTGATTTCTATATCGGTTTATATAAAGGTAACAATAATAATAACAAAAATAAAAATGCAGGTATAACACCTATTATTAAAATTGCTCACTTTTGTTAATTGTCTTATAACCTTCTGTGACGAGATAATTGATTTGAATTTGAATTCAATTAAATTATACGAATAAAATAATAATTTTAACCTACAAACTATGTATAACACAATTTAGCTTCGACGCATAGGCTCACGTTAACCTAGTAAGCCACAGAGCATAAACTGTCAGCCCCAACTCTAATAAAACTATTCCGAACTACGTTAATACAGAGTTGCCATAGTTAATGACTCCGAAATAATTTTACGTGCCAAGACCCACGTTTCATGAGACCATTTCAACATTCCACTTGTATCAAACATACACTTTTAACGACGCGTCTATAAACAAGGGTAATGACGTCATAAAATAACAAGTTTTGAAAAGTGTCATAGTAAACACTTTCATGCATTTTACGTCTCCTTTGTTTGCGCTAAAATGACAGGACATAGTACATATATGGCTTCTATTTTGTCCTTTTTTACTTAACCGTAAACGCTTGTACTCGTATTAGTAGGTTACCTTACTGAACAGGCGACGAAATGACGTCAATCTCTTTTTTGCAGGTATTTGGGTTGTGCCCTACTTATTTTCGGTACATTTTATTTATTGCTATGTAGTATGTAACCCGTCAAGTAGGTACGATTTACTGACTACGAATGTATAACGATAATCCTTTTTAATATTAATGTATATTTTTCCATACGAAATATCTACTTTTTAAGGCTTAATTTTTTTTAACAAGAAATTAATAGGTATGGATTTTTATGAAAATAAAGAATGTTTAGGTACATTTTATCATAAATTCGAATCGTATTGTTATTTCATTTTTAAAGTAGATATACATTTTAGATTTAAACGAGTGAATACCAATCCAAAAAACTTTGTATTTATTTCGGTACAATTTGAATTTGAAAAATCTTCTAATGGTACCTATTCATCAAACGTACAGTTCAATGAACCGTGAATTTTTAATAACCTTAACATTTCGAAACGACAATACTTTTAGGCAGTCATCAATCAAATTCCTTTCTGTCATTTGTTTCGTTTATAGCTCGGCATCGTAAATTTGTATCTTTTATTTACCCACCAGGTGTCAAGAGAAGTTTCACACATCAACACCTATTTGTTGAAATCTCAGAACAGGTAGTGGACAGTAAGGACGTTTAGGCAAAATTGGTGATCTTTGAGTCCAAGTTTAAGTTTGCTGAAAGACGAGGAAGGGCCGCTGTAAGCGGGCGTGCAAGGCATGCACCGCACGCTGGCGGAAGTTGGGGGCGGGCTTAAAAGTAAATCGGGCTACGCATTGCTGCACTCGGCATAGATGTCATGATGATGTAAGTTTTTTATTCGATCGCAGATGTAATGATATCCTTTAGGGCTGAGATTGTTGCCTCTAAAGACTGTAATGGATTCCACACCATAACTCATTAAATATGGTCGTTTACCGTTTGTGTTAGTTTACGGCATGTTAAAATTTACACTTCATATTCATCTTGAATTTTGTTTCTTTAATTTCATGATATTTCCTACACCCTACAAAAATAAGAAGATAATATTTAGGAATGTTAATAAAGTACCTAATTTACATACATACATATATTATGTAGGTTAAACACAATACCAAGGTTGGTATTTATAAGAAGTATTTTTCGACATCTTCCTCATTAGCGCATCACATATCGGACGCTTCAATGTACCTACTCAATTGATATACATATTATGTACGTATTATTATGTAACTAGCTATAGGTAATAACAACTTAAAATAATAATTAGATATAACATTACTGGTTTATATTTATTCTACGGTCGAAATGGCAATTGGAATGTAAACTGTGTAAATTACCCAGAGTCGATATTTGATAACACAACATTTCAGTAATCTTTTCGGTAAGTTTTGACAAGAATTTTATTAGGAGCAATTTAAAGGCATTACCCATACTATTAACGTAGGTACTAATTGACAAATTCACACGAAATGCTAAGTTAATTAAATAATAAGTCATTTTCACAAGAGACTTATAATTAAGAGAAATTTAAAGATTATGTTCAGTTAAAAAAAGGCAGAAGATACTACCTGTCAGTGTTTTTGGGACAACAACTTATTATGTCATGTTTTTAAGTATATTTTTTGTAATCGTTTTTACTTTTTTACTATGTTGCCAATATCCATATTTTTAACTTTCCCTGGCCCTATACCTATGATCCTCTTGCTTGAGATAGTTGAAGTTACATATATCTGAAGTGATCAACTAAGTAACTAGTCGGTAGTTAGATAGGTGACCGCCAGTAGCAAAAAAAATTATACGCTTCCGAGCCTTGCAGGGCACAAAAAGCCGTCAGTCTCGGTTGTTATCGATATGGAGCTATCGTTACCTACTCCTCGGCCTGCATTTTGAAGGCATTCGGGTGGCATGAAAATTTCCGATAGGCAGATTCTAGGGTAAGCCACTAACTAACCTCTTCACCAATCCGCACTGAAATGGTCTAGGCCTCCTCAATATTTATGCCTCCTCAATATTGTAGAGTGACCCGTGCTTAGTGGTTGGCCATTAATGGGTTGAAGCCATAACATCACCATTTGTTTCTAAGCAATAATGCAATAGAATCACGCAAAGCATAAAGTTTACCATAAGGTTAAATTTAACAAGAAACTTATCACAAACACGATCGAATTTTATAGAAGCACTTTTCGAATTCGCATAGAGTTGCTCCACTTCGATTCATAAAGCCCGCGGCGCCTCGGTCTAAATTTGTACCATTCCGAAATACGCTTACTCCGACACATTATCCCCTTTTATGACCTATAAAAGTCAGGCGGAACGTACTACATTTGTGGGCCAGCGTTACACCAGAACCTAATATAGCCCTCCTTTTTATCGCCCCTTTCCTAATACTTTATCGCGCTATGCATAGATTTTTCGGCGATTTGTATTTCGCCGTTTCCAATAAAATGTTTATTATCAACCCAACGTCTCCTTTTATTATGAACGCGTGATGGTTCCGCTAATATGAAAACTTTTATTATAATTCATAATGTGACAGCCCTGGCGTACCTCGCTAAACAATAAACAATAGGGGCCATAAACATGTCGAGACAACAATAGAACAAAAGCGCGATTGCCCGTCTTCAAAAGTACGCACGACGCTTCGACCATTACGGCAATAGTCATACGGGCGAAAGTCGGTTGCAAGGAACGTTCTCGAATTTTAGACGAATCTGGTCCGTCCGGAATTAGCGAGAAAGTTCTGGATTAGCGTGAATGGTGCGTGAGGGGTATAAAAAGGAGCGATCGGCCAACCGCAGACATTCTAGTTTCGGAAGCGGAACCAGGAAGATACCAGCGATACCTACGAGCGATACCAGTGAGAAGTTAAGTGATTTCTACGAGCGATACAGTGTTCGTCGAGTGTGTTTACGAGTACCTACGTGCATAGTGTTGTGGTGTGTACTGTGTACAGTGTGTAATTGTGTTTCTACGAGTTCAATAAAGTCTTTGTGGTACATTTTGGCATTTTCTCGAACCCATTACTCCTGACACGTAACAATTGGTGACAGAAGCGGAATGCCTGTAGTACCGCAAAGTGAAGAAGGGATTCGTACGCGACGGCAGACGGCATTGGATGCCGCGCGGATGGAGTCGCCGGGTCGTGACCGCATGGAAACGGAGACCACCGCTGGACCACCGACTACATCTGCTGCATCAGCGAGTTCATTGGATATGGCCTCGTTATTAGCCGCCTTACAGCAGAGCCAGCGCGAATTCATGGAAAGCCAGCGCAAGGCAATGGAGAGCCTGGAAAGTAAACTTTTGGGGAGCCAGCGCGAAGCAATGGAGAGCCTGCGCGAGGACATAAAGAGCCAGCGCGAAGACATGAAGAGCCAGCGCAAAACCATGGAGGCAATCGACGCAAAGCTGGATGGTTTCCAGGGAGATTTGAACGTCGTGAAAGAGGACCTGGAATTGGTAAAAGCGCGTACATCTGAGCACGACCAAGCCCTCAAAAGCCATGACGCATCAATCAACAGCCTCAGTGCGTCAGTGAACTTCCACGAAACTAGGCTCGTGGATTTGGACAATAAACTGCAAAAAATGAAGGTTTTGGGCACGGCAGCAACCAGCCCATGTCCTGGGGCCCCGAAATTTAAGGTCCCAAGTTTCGACGGCACGACCTCGTGGACGGCGTTCAGGCACCAGTTCGAGGTAGTTGCAAGTGGGAATGGCTGGGAGGACGAGCACTCGTTGGCGGCACTCACCCTAGCTCTACGAGGAGAGGCACTGCTGGTGCTTGAGAACCTGCCCGCCGAGCGACGCACCTTGGAGTCACTATTTAAGGCCTTGGAAGCTCGATACGGGGAAAAGCACCTCGAGCACGTGTACCGCGCGCAACTAAAAGACCGAGTACAGAAGTCGAGCGAAGGACTGCAGCAATGGGCTACGGAGATCGAGCGCCTCGTACGTCGAGCCTATGCGTCGAGTTCCACACCCGTCGAAGACAAAGTTCTAGAGGCGTTTGTCAGCGGAATACGGGATCCCGAGGTGAGAGCAACGGTGCGCTTGGGGCATCACGCAACATTGGAAGCAGCTTTAGCGCATGCCCTTGAAGTGGAAGCGGTACGAAGCGACTACAAAAGTTGTAAGGTGCGCGAAGTTGTAGCGGCGATCCAACCTCGTACTGGGCCTATCTGCTACGGGTGCGGTGAACGAGGCCATATAAGGATTAACTGCCGGACGCGGAAGCAACCGAAATCGGTGTCGACGGCTACCCAAGTCGACACCCAGGAGCCGTTAAACTAAAAGGCGCCAGCGCCGCGGGGCGGGCACTGGCTGGACTTCGTCGAGCCCCTACTGTATTAGTTTCACAAGCTTGTGACGGGAACAGCCTCGTAACTACTGGAGAAATAAATGGCATACCCTGTCGCTTTACAATTGACACGGGAGCATCGAAATCCATCGTTCGACCGGAACTACTCAAGAGGACTATCATGTGGGAAAATGGACGACCATCATGCAATCTGCAGACAGCGACAGGCCAGCCAGTGACCGTCCTAGGAGTTACGGAAGCAAGACTGAAACTCGGAAGTGACATTTACACGCAGTCTGTGTTAGTAGCAAATATAACTGACGACTGCATTATCGGACTGGACTTTCTACGGGCACATCACTGCATAGTTGACATAGCGAAAGGAGTTTTAAGCTTCCCAGATCAAGAAGTCTTCTTGGAGGGTTCATGTTCAGGAGCAGTGTACTGTTTGAGGACAGTGAAACTGGCACCCAGATCGGAAACCTTGGTCCAGATTAGGTTTCCAGAAGAGATAAAGCTGGATCGATGTGTCATAGTAGAAGACTACGGAGATCATCCTAGTTGGATCACGGCAAGGACACTGCTCATGACCAAACGTGACGCCAAGTTAAAGGTCATCAATCTTAGCAGCATGCCGATACATCTCGCAAAGGATACGGTTATTGGCCGATGTGAAGCCGTGGACAGCTTGAGGAAGGTCCAAGAAAACTCAGACAAACCTCGATCAACGGATCACATGACATCTTTGCTGGAGGCGACTAGGAGGAATTTGTGCTCTGAAGAATACACTCAGGCAGCAAAGTTGTTGATGGACTACAAGGACATTTTTACCAGAGGAGATAGCGACCTTGGAAGAACAAATCTTGTCACTCACCCAATAGATACCGGCAATACTTCACCGATCAAGCAAAGGCCGAGACGAGTACCATTGGCAAAGGAACACGAAGTTGCAGAAATGATCAAGGACATGGTGCGCAGCAAGGTGATCGAGCCGTCAACTAGCCCTTGGTGTGGTACTCGTGAAGAAGAAGGATGGCAGTACTAGATTCTGTGTCGACTACAGGATGCTAAACACCGTTACCAAGAAGGACAGCTACCCTCTGCCTCGGATTGATGACACGTTGGATATGCTTGGTGGAATGAAGTGGTTTTCGACGGTCGACCTGAAGAGTGGTTACTGGCAAGTAGAAGTCCGGCCAGAAGACAAAGAGAAGACCGCCTTTACCACCGGAACCGGAAATGGCTTATGGCAGTTTCGCGTAATGCCTTTTGGATTATGTAACGCTCCTGCCACTTTTGAGCGTCTCATGGAGCGAGTGTTGGTGGGACTTTTGGGGGACGCTTGTCTGGTATACCTCGATGACGTCATAGTCATGGGACGAAACTTCGTGGAACACAAGCGAAATCTGGAGAAGGTATTCAGACGATTCCGTGAGTCCAACCTAAAGCTCAATCCGAAGAAATGTGACTTCTTCAAGAAGGAAGTATCATTTTTGGGACACATCATATCGAACGAAGGTGTTCGAACTGATCCAGACAAGATAAGAGCTGTTCAAGAATGGCCGACACCAAAGAACAAGACCGATGTAAGAGCGTTCTTGGGGTTATGTGCCTATTACCGTCGGTTTGTGAAGAACTTCTCAGAGATAGCCAAGCCATTACACCGTCTCACGGAGGACAAGAGAACCTTCAGTTGGGATTCCGATTGCGAAGATGCGTTTGTTCGCTTAAAGGAACGTCTGTGCTCGGCTCCGATTCTTGGCTACCCCAGAAGAGAAGGGAGATTCACAGTAGACACGGACGCTAGCAATACTGGCATCGGAGGGGTGTTATCGCAAGAACAGGACGGCCAGCAGGTGGTCATTGCGTACTTTAGCAAGACCCTTTCGAAACCGGAAAGGAATTATTGTGTGACTCGGCGAGAATTACTGGCTGTGGTGAAGACCCTTCAGCACTTCAACAAGTATTTGCTGGGACGCGAGTTCACAATAAGGACGGACCACGCCGCTCTGAGATGGCTTCTGCAATTCAAGAACCCGGAAGGCCAGGTTGCAAGGTGGATCGAACAGCTTCAAGAGTTTAACTTCATGATAGAGCATCGTAACGGAAGAGCTCATTCGAATGCCGACGCCCTATCACGACGCCCATGCTCCGAAGAATGTCGACATTGCATCAAGCATGAGGCTAAAGAAGAGGTCAGGGTAATAAGGATGCAGGACCTAGACGAGTCTTGGGGAACGGAGCAAGTAAGCCAAGCTCAGAAGGAAGACAAAGACCTCAGCTTGATCATGGAATGGAAAGCCAAAGGACAGAGGCCCCTGTGGAGTGACGTGTCAACATCAAGCGCGACGACTAAGGCATACTGGGCTCAGTGGGACAGCCTTACACTAGAGAATGGCGTGCTTTACCGGATCTGGGAGTCACTCAACGGAAGGGAACGAACCCTGCAAATGGTTATCCCTAGAAGTAAAGTGGCTGATTTGCTGAAGCTCGTACACGATGGCACTTCTGGTGGGCACCTCGGCATCAAGAAGACCCTCGTAAAGATACGAGAACGCTTTTATTGGGTGCGGTGTCGAGAGGACGTCGAAGATTGGTGCAGGAAGTGTACAGTGTGCGCTTCAGTGAAAGGGCCCCGCACTAGATCCAAAGGGAAACTACAGCTGTACAACGTCGGAGCCCCTTGGGAGAGAATCGCCATAGACGTTGCTGGGCCATTCCCTCAGACGGAAGACGGGAATAGATTCATCATAGTGGTTCAAGACTACTTCAGTAAATGGCCGGAAGCGTTTGCAACTCCGAACCAAGAGGCGAAGACCGTGGCCAAGAAACTTGTCCAGGAGGTAGTATGCCGCTTTGGTGTACCATTGGAGTTACACAGCGACCAAGGCAGGAACTTCGAGTCGACGTTATTCCAGGAGATGTGTGAACTTTTGGGAATAAATAAGACACGTACCACACCGGCGCATCCTCAATCTGACGGCATGGTGGAGAGATTCAACCAAACGTTGGAAAATCACTTGGCCAAGGTCGTCGAGGAACATCAGCGAGACTGGGATCGGTACATTCCTCTGTTCCTGATGTCATATCGGTCTGCCATACACGAGTCTACGGGATTTACACCGGCTAAAGTTAACTTCGGAAGAGAAATGCGTCTGCCGTTGGATTTGCTTACCGGAACACCGCCAGATGCCCCGAAACCAACCGTTGAATACATCGCGGACTTACGGATACAATTGGACGAGACACATGATCTTGTAAGAGAGCAATGTTTGAAGACCAGCGAAAAGATGAAAACCCGCTACGATCGCGATGCTCGGAAACATGGTTTCAAGGAGGGAGATTCTGTATGGTTGCACAATCCACTGCGGAAGAAAGGGAAGTCTCCGAAGCTACAAGCACGATGGGAAGGCCCTTACACAGTTGTCACGAGGATTAATGACGTGACCTACCGGATCAGACAGGGGGACAGAAGAAAGCCGAAGATCGTGCACGTGGACAGATTGGCACCATTTCATGGATCGAATAATGCTCGGGACGAGCATGACTAAGAGGGGGGCAATGTGACAGCCCTGGCGTACCTCGCTAAACAATAAACAATAGGGGCCATAAACATGTCGAGACAACAATAGAACAAAAGCGCGATTGCCCGTCTTCAAAAGTACGCACGACGCTTCGACCATTACGGCAATAGTCATACGGGCGAAAGTCGGTTGCAAGGAACGTTCTCGAATTTTAGACGAATCTGGTCCGTCCGGAATTAGCGAGAAAGTTCTGGATTAGCGTGAATGGTGCGTGAGGGGTATAAAAAGGAGCGATCGGCCAACCGCAGACATTCTAGTGTCGGAAGCGGAACCAGGAAGATACCAGCGATACCTACGAGCGATACCAGTGAGAAGTTAAGTGATTTCTACGAGCGATACAGTGTTCGTCGAGTGTGTTTACGAGTACCTACGTGCATAGTGTTGTGGTGTGTACTGTGTACAGTGTGTAATTGTGTTTCTACGAGTTCAATAAAGTCTTTGTGGTACATTTTGGCATTTTCTCGAACCCATTACTCCTGACACGTAACAATAAAATACTATGACCAGTAAAAAATATGTCCTCATGAACGTGATCATTTGAGCCATTTTGTAGATCCTACCAATTTAATAGTATCGTAAACTTTATGGATATAGTCATTGAATCTAAATTCATTTAGCAGATGGCGGTGAGATTACAATTTAAGTCATCCGCTAGCTTTAATTTATTATAATTGCTCTTAACGCCATCTAAAATTGTAAATTTAATACTGCATTCACTTTTAAACCAACTTTATGACTTGTGTTAACAGGTGTTAATCGCGATATGTTTTGACTATAATGTAGCTCAAATATTTGTAAATATCACATTTGGTAGCAACTGAATATTAATTTATATCTTTAATAAAGAAATATGAGACGTTCGTTGAGCACAAATAAAGTAAACACTATTTACATTCGTATATAATTAGCTAATGCCAGACGTTTTCATATTTCTTGAATCATTTAATAAATCCCTTTGCTAGTTATGAAATCCACTGAGTCTCTTGTAAAATAATTTTAATGAATAGAAATGATTTCTTGACAATTTTATGAATGACTACTGGCTGGCCTAGTTGGAATTCACTTTAAAATATATTTTTTAAATGTAATAACCGGTAAAGGAGCGAAAAGACACTCGATGTTAAAAACACTTATGGACTTTCAGATTATGGAGTTATTTGTAGACATACTTTTCTGCCTCGTAGGTAGGTGTAAACTTTGAAACGAACATCCTTCATCAGTGTTTCCACAAAGCTATGACATGGCGTCCTTCAAGAAGCAGGTATAGACTTGCACTTCCGTCTTGGTTGGCAACACATTGGTGACATGGTGACGCCAATGTCCATGGCCGACGGTGATTACTCACCATGAGAAGACCCGACTGCTGGTTTGCCTGATTAGACTATAAAAAGGAAGAAAGAGATAAAGATTGACGAAGCCCCGTACGTCCTAAAACTAAATATATCATAATTAAATACTTCCACCATGCTTCACATAAATATTGGTTAAGTACTAAATTTTGCTAACGACGAATTTTAATGTAGGTAGGGTATTTGTAGTTAGTCAGACTTAACGGCCCATACGTTTTATAGCGGTGATCAATTGAGCATTGATCAACTGAGTAAATTATCTATTGAGCTAAATGTTAATAATGTTGAGCGTGAAATTATAACTGAACAAGGAGGTCATAATAAAAGAATATTGATTTGCACAATATGATGTGCGATATGACGTTTCCATGACATTTATCTTTTTCAGTTTGAAAAAGATTATGTACCTACCTCAATTTATGTCCTATCTTATGTATTATGTTTGTACAACTACCGACAATAATAATTCCCTAGAAATTGTGTAACTTCTAAAATTACAGATCAAAGGAAAAGCGTATGCTCTCGAGTGATATTCTACAAAAATAACAAAAATAATATAATACTAGGAGAACACCGTTAGTGTTAGACTTGAAATTCATTTAAATGGTAACTCACACGAATGCTAGCTTTCCGCCCCTGTGATTAAGGTTCATTGTAAATTGAGGGCGAAAATTTAAAATGCCTTAAGTAAATTTTGCTTACAAGCTAAATTGAACTGTGAGTGACGGTAGTAAATTTGTTTTTAGCAGTGGCAATTCCATAAGCTCAGCGACTCAGGTATAGGTACGTAGTTTTCCAGCACCTCTTTAGAATAGGTACTGTCATGATTTACCGCTTGTAGCTCATATTCCGTTAAATTAAATAACGCACTTTCCCTTGAGACCGGATTTCAGCGTAACATGAAACAAGATTATTCACCTGTAATAAATCACTTCTTCCCAAGACAATCTTCTCATCGTGGACGATAAAAGATGTATCAGAAAAGACGAATTGAATAATTATCGGAAGCAATCAAAACCATACTTAGATTATTGGATAAATGCTTAGCCGAACCCACAATATTTTTAGCTAATCATTTTTTTTTACTTGGACAATATTATGTAACATTGAAAAGTCGTAGGTACAAAACATTATTTTCCTTTTTTTCATTATCGCCAGATAACACTAATTTTCGAAATGTGTGAAAATATTGAATCTTCTTGTTGTACCTTCCTTTCATTTATTATCACGTAGCTATTTTTATGAAATGAATAAAATATTGTAAAATACTGTCTGTATTGAGTGATATAGTGATATCACTCAATACAGAGAGTATTTTACGATCATAATTGTTTTATTTGATTTCAAACCATAGTAATAATCATTATCAGTTTTTATTAAAAATTTATATTTATCGCTTATATTTTTCGCTTTATCTTAGTGAGTATGATAGAGATCTAATGGGTTCTACTAAACAGCCCTGCCATCTGTTCCCGTCTTTGGTAATTAAATTACTTATCACTTTTTGCAATTTCTTGAGTAACAAAAAGTTTACGGCACCTGATATTTCATTCATCTGAACATGAAAGGATTCGCAAAAATATTGAGAACTGAGAATTTCTGTCTTAAAGGTGACTTCATTAATTAAGAAATTTGGGTCAGCATTTCAATTCAAGATAAGGGTATAGCTTTGAAATTGTAGTAATAAATTTTCATAACTTTCGTTTTCCTTATTTGCCTACCGATCATAATTGATATTCCTATTTTGTAGTAACAAATGCTAAAATATTTGTAGTTCATGTTCTACCAGTAAGTACCTACTTAATAATTTTGAGGTTGTTTTATAAAGTTTAGATAATAAATTAGCATACAGCGCTACTTTTCTGCTGCCGCCCATCTGACAAATGAAAAAGACTAAATTAAATAAAAAAGTAGTACATTGTAATTTTCTTAATTTAAAACCCCCATCCCATAACTTAAAAACATATTATAGAATAAATAGGTATTCTAAATTCCTACACATGTGCTTCCATTCAGTTTAAGAACAAAAACCTGGTACCTACTCGTTTATAAAAATGGATCATGTTTTTTAAAAATTCCCACCTAAGTGTGTTTACACTACTTTGCAAAAACACAGACAAAAACTTCGCGAACAGACAAAAACCCTGCGAACTTCAATCTTAACCCTTCGTTAACCGGGTTACCGTGGGAATACAAAAAGTGTCACTTAACCCCATCATACCAGATTCATTCGGGAATTTCCTGCAAGCGACGAAACCGCAAAAGCGTACTACCTGTCGACATATTGTGTACGTTAGACACTATACTCTTCTGTTTTATCAACATGTACTTAAAAAATATATATAAAATAAGTGGAATAGTAATCTAAAAATACAAAGTAGTTTTATGTTAGAACTATTTTGTAAAGCTAATATAAATGAGTATTAAATTAGGTAAATGCGCGTAATATACTTAATAGAAAAATAGCGAACGAAAATAAAACTTCTAACGAAATTTGTTACCCTTGCTATGTTCGTCGTTATAAGATAAAATTGTTAGATTTTTTCACTATTCTTTGTGTATTTTGCAAATCTTAACAATCAAAGGTCAGTCGACCACAACGCTTATCCTAGGACCTCTAAATTTAAATGTCATGAGACAATTTATTAGGTTTTGTATAGAACAGAAACCCATGTTATAAAAGTTTAATTAATCTTACTTCCATTACAATTTCACTTTGTACCGACAAGCAAAGGAAGGCACATTTTTTCCAAACATTATTCAAATAGGTGTCCCATTCGCCTTATCTCTATCGCGTTTTACTCGATAAAATTATATTCAATGGAAATATTAAGTACTTACAGTAAAAGCCTATCAATTTGAATATTTACATGATACGATATTTGTTTGAATCGTTAGGTAAAGACAGACGACTACGACGCACGATTTTAAGATTTTGACAATACATTTTAATTCAAAGAACAAGACAGATTTGAAATGCTACACTACGTACCTAGGTGTCGTTTACATATTCTCGCCTAGAAGGAATGTGTTTACAAATCTAAGTATACAATCTTTTAATTACATTTTTGGTGGACTTTAGAACATGGGGCGATTCCCAATTCATTTGTATTTTTATATGTATCTGACTATCTGTTCAGAATGTGGAGGTGTAAGCAAATCTCTAATAAATCATTTTCTTTCTTTCACAATTTTGAAACGTAATTGGCAAAATTTCATACAATATTTTAAAATATTTCGTGCCATTCTTGTAGGTCATCAAATTGTCTTCTCGATCTAACAACAACCGTACGTTACTTATCCAAATAAAATTACGATAGGAATTTAAATTCAATTTAAAATATACATGTCAACGTCACGGTTCATTTCGGATTTATCAACAAAACTAATGTAAATGTAGATTTCTGTAGAATTAAGGTCGCTGCATAATGTCGTAGTCGAATTATACGAAAGCTCGTCCAAACATTAGACAGCATGGCTATCGTATTATTCAAACTGATAAACAAAAGGTCAAGTTCCTTGAATCTAATGAATAATGGACCTGAATTGTTCGTGACGGGTCACGTAACCAGCGGTGAGACAAATTTTGGAGTCAGACGTCGCTCGGTCGGACGTCTGAATGTTTTGGAATGGTAAGTTTATTTGGATAATATTAATTTGTAAAGGCAATGATCCCTAGGTTCTAGATTGAGTGTCGCCCTATAATGAAAACAAAAAAAAAACAAGGCAATAATATCAAATATTAATTTGTGCGTGCAGGCGATGTTTTACACCTTCGTCTATTGTCTATGTATGCGTAATGTGTGCGTAATGATATAACAATTGTGGCTAACAGTTAGCCATAATTTTTTGACACGTTTGCGCGGATTTCATGTTCCATCTAGACATTTAAAACATCAAAGGTTTTAGGCAAGTAAAAACTAAATATGTAATAGTATAGCAAAATATAATGAGTGGTAATAATTTTTATCAAATTCCGGTAAATTATTACCGGTTCATTATATAGTCCTATCATAGAACCGGAGGCGGTGTTGGAGCGGTAGGTTTTTACCAACTGAAAGTACACTTACATCTTATATTACGCATAATAAATTAACATTGAAATATTTTTTGAACAGCATTTCGTAAATTACAAAACTTTTCTAAATAGGTAATTCAATACAATATCGTTTCATATTCGTACATACCTACACAGTTTAAATATCCTGATACTTGTACACTAGAACGAATAAGAGCAATGAATAATGCACCTCGGTGTTTGGATAGGACAAGGGAAGTCATTAAAACCTGTAATAAAAGGGTTGTCCTAGGGGACGTTTTAATGTCACCTTCCGTTTTTAAATAGCTGCTAGTTTGTTGTCCAGCTGTCACTATTCATAGTGACAGCTGGATTTCTCACATTTATACCAGCTGATTTCAATCAGCTGGTATAAATGTGAGAAAATCCCGTTTCCTTAAAGGATTTTTAGTTTTTCCGAAAACTAGATGAAAAATCGTTTAAGTAATATGAAAATCAATATTAATTTCTCATTTCAAATACTTTGTAGATAAAAGCTTTATGAAATATGAAAAAAATGATAATAGTTGAAACGGATCGAAAAGATTTAGTGTAAAATAAAGGGCTGTAACATAAGTAACTCTAAACATTTTTTTCAACACACTTGCTCGTAAAGTTGCTATTTTTTCTTTAGTCTTACGCCCGGAATGCGGTTTATTACACACTAGTGCGTTTTACTTTTCATTACCGCACTAGTGTTTTTCTTATTCCACTTTTTTTTTAATATCCGTAAAGAGGTTGTTACCAAAAGATTTGTTATTTTGTAAATAAATAAACTTGTTGTACTTAGTCAAAATCTGATAAGATAAGATTATACTTCATCTAATTATCTATTAAAGTTTAAAAAATACAATATTTTAAATCATTAATTACCGTAAATTCTTATTAGAAATACATAATTATTTAGTTTAATATATTGTGGCTGAATGTTCGGTGTCTCTGGACTTAACCTGCGCGCGCATAGTTATTCAACCAAAGATACGGCGCGCGAAAAAATAAACCGCGCCATTTTGTGTTTTGTGCAAACATTTGTTCATTTATAATTTGCTGATTTGTGACTGAAAAATGTCGATACCTAATTTGTTTTTTTCCTCGCAAGTGTGTTGAAAAACGTCGTATGATACGCGTGTGCTTTGTTCATTACAGTCTTGGCTCTATTACAGCCCTCGCCTTGCGGCTCGGGCTCAATTCCGCCTCGACTGTAATGACCAACTTCGCGCACTTGTATCATAATGTACTATTATCTACACTAATGTTATAACATTCTACTTATGTTTCCAATACTTGACTTATAATTACTACTGTTATAGCGCAGATAACAAAACACTCAATTTAAGCAATTTCACATGATGGTATAATATCCACATCGATATCGTAAAATCTCATTATAACATCGCGCGCTCGCTCCTGATTGGCCCTGCGCGCGCAGCTGCGCTCTCATTGGTTAGATTTTAATGGCGGCAAGTTCACTGTGACAATACACGTACGCGTGAATTTAATGTTTCGCAATGTGTTTTGTTTTTAAAATACAAATTAAATTGCATTAGTGAAGATAAAGTAGTGTATGCAACTGCATATAACACGGGTATTAAAACACTCGTTACTATTATGAAACTCGCTGCGCTCGTTTCATAAACTCACACTCGTGTTTTAATACCCTTCATTATATGACAGTTGCATAAACTACTATTATGGCACTAATTAATTTTGATTTTCGAACGGACGAACTTTTCGCGCTTAGCTACAAGCTACAACACAGTGCCCCTGGAAGCAATTATGGCGCGCACCACCTGTCAACTGCAACTGGCGACACTCTCGTTTCGCGCCAAACTAATTATTTAACAGACTCAAAATAAAAAGCATTCGCACGAAAATATTACCATAAACAATTTTAAATTTCGAACAATATCATTTTCTAATTTTACTAATTTACTGCCAGCCATTTTTACTATCACACGTGTTTATTAGGTGCATATTATTATTTTAGTTGTCTCTCGCCGTTGTATTTTGAAATAAATACTTCTGAATATATTTTTGCTTACCCTTCCAATCGCCGGGAGAAGTAATTTAATTAAATATAAATTAAAAACGCGTAAGTGATTCTTCACTGTACCAGTTTGAGTAGAATTCGTTGTATTTAATTTGCGGACTGAAGGAGAAAAATCGGATGCTCGCGGCTTAAGCAGGGTTTAATTTGTATCCATTAATAAAGATGATGCGGACGTTACCCTTGTGGCTATTAAATTTGGTCTCCCATACTTTATTTATTAATTACAACAACGCTTTATATCGCTTTTAAGTCAAACAGATAAGGTCCATTATTGATTAACCTCGATGGTGTTTTAATGTGATCCAAATATGCCCTTTTTGCAAACTGGCCTCCCGAACGGGTTATTCATGAAATGCAAGACGGTTGTATTTTAAGAAAACATGTGATCGTATCGTAAGCTTTGATAGTGTCGGGTGGTAGAAATTTGGTCGGTTGTATGTTTTCGCATGCATAATGACTTAGAGGTAACGCAAATGAACAGCTGTTTGATAATGTCGATGACGTTATGTTAAATCAGCTTTAAAAATATAAAGATAGGGACGATAAGGGGGCCGGGTAGATTTCTTAGGTCTTTATCTTTATACTGGCAATCTATCTTTATACGGGCAATAAGAGATTTAATGAATGCATATTATATAGCTACCTATATCTATATTATGAATTTTCCGTTAATGAGTTACTAACTGACAAACAACGCACAACCGAAACTTGCGAGCGCAAGAAGCTGAAAGGCATATAATATGTTCCTCGGGGAGCGATAGCACCAAGAGAGGATTTAAGGAACCCCCTCCCCCCTTAAATGATAATAAGAGGATAAAGTAAAAAAAAACAACACGGGTCAAGTCGTGAGGTGACAGCTACGAGTAGTTCGATAAAAATGTGTGACTGTACATAACTTTATGAAAATCATTGAAGTCAAACGTGAACCAGGCTTCTAAGTACAAAGTAATTGTGTAGGTACATATCAAGCAAGAATACGTCACCATTCACCCACCGTCAGGTACCAAGTTTACAAAAATGGGTTACCCTTGTTTCGTATAACAATTTTTGATATAATTTTAATAAATCGAACAACGTTTAAGATAATAATCAGTTTGTATAATATCGTTTGACATAATTTTCATTTAATCGAATATTCATTTTGTGTACTATTGATTGATATAATGTTCATTTGATCGAATATTTATTTTATACAATGTTCATTTCATGAAATGTTCAGGTGGTTATAAACGCCCTAAAGTCGGTTCTGGCACTCGCCGGCCGCTGCCGCGGCACGCTCGCTTCGCTCGCTCGGCTCGTGCGATGGTTCCTGTTAACCTAACACGCTCGTCGCTTCGCTCCTCGCTAACCTAATTTTTAAATTAAATATGAAAGGAAACCAATAATTGCTGAATCGAATATCCAACACGATCTTTCGACTAAATCATTATTAGTCTAGTTTACATTACTTTAATTAAAATTAGCGCATTTGAACATTCGATAAAAAGATATTATTCGAAACAAATGATGATAAGAAATAAAATTATGGCAATCAAATATTCGATCAAATGAATAATTATGTGAAATGACTTTATTCCAACTAAAATTAGTCGAAGCGATTTTCGACGAAAAGTTGTTATACCAAACAAGAGGAACCCTACAAAAATCATAGCGTGATTCAGCAAATTGGCGCCATCTATTGATAAACAGCGTGAAACCGACACAAAACTGAGGTACAACATCAATGTTCAGTTCTTACATATCTTACTTGTTTGTACTCGTATACTAATACCACGGTCTAATAAGATACGAAGAATAGTTTTAATCGACTAAAACTAGATGATTGGCATAATGAGATCTCTCGTCAAGTCATATCATGATCATGCTTGGCGAACAATCGTGCCCCCATTTATCATCCTATTGATAAATACAGTATTGTAAAAAACTTCAAGAGCGTGTTTTAGGTTTGCAACTTTAACGTAGACCCTGAACTGCGCGCGTTTCGGTGCAAACGATAGAGGGCTGGAGAGGGCTGGCTGGTCTTTAAATAGTAATACAACCGTAGGTTCTTCATCCGAGGTTAAGGGAAGATAGCTGCCTCCTACCCCCGGCCCCTGCCTGGTAAAGCTCTTGTGTCCTCTTTTTCTTTTGGTCAGCAACATATCGGTGATTGCCTGAATATAACCTATGATCAAGGTTGCTTGTGATCACTTGGTCGCTCTTGATTATAACACCCAAAGTTGCTTAACTCAGTCGATTTATGATTGACAACAGTTCGTCTATGAGCAACATACAATTCAACTGGTCATTATCAAACAAAGCCGATTGAGAAATGTATATCCAGTGCCTATCCGCCTGCATTATACATGCCGGATGTGCTAGCCATTGTTCTCAGCTATGTATTTGTATTGTACGGCCTTGTCCTAAACAAGTGAGGTAATAACGATTTCTAGGTAAATATCGGAAACCACCGAAGGTTTTTTAATCACATGCTAAAAACTCGAAACTCAATCATTGTTTGCTACGATCTTATTACCGAACATTGAGAGGATTTACCTGTCCGATGTCACTGATCTAGAAGTTTTTGGAAAAACCGTCACAACTTTTCTTACTGGCACGCCGCGCGACGCATGATTTCTAATAAGAACATAGACAGCTAAGAATTTATTCTTAGCTAGCAATGGTTCGGCCATATGCCTAACATAATACGTATTTACCTAAATACGGTTCCTAGCTGTTTGGTTTTTATGACGATGAAAATCATATCAATTCCAAAAAATGTACTATATTTCACCTGTAGGAATACATACCTACATACCTAATAGATAAAATTTTAGATTTAAAAACAGTAAGTATTTCTTAAAACTAAGTTCAAATAAAGTTTCATTTTATTTAATTTCCTTATACCACTAGTACCTCATACCATTTTACCCTGACCCTTGTAGTACTTAATGGGAAAATTCGCGTAACGTGGATTTATATAAAATTCATTGATTGTAAACAGTTTCATGGACCCTCAATCTTTTGTCCATCGAACCATAATAGTGTTTACCGACACAGAGGCGGGAAACAGGAAGTAGATGGCAAGAGAAATGGGCGGTAATGGTTAATGTCCAAAAATAACAAAGATTCTCTTAATAGCAACAAAATAGTCAAGTTTATTTCGACCATAAGCATGTAGGTAACTAGGTAAATATGTTGTGGTTAGAGCGACATGCGGAATATCGAGTTTCTCTTGACATAATCTGTAGTGCAGCTAAAAAGTTAAATTTTTCCATTTATTCATACGAAATTTATAAATATAGTTATTCTATTAGGTATAGTTTTTCATTTGCGTCCGTAAAATAGTACAGGGTCCCGTACGCCACATCGAATGTCTTGAATGTCATCGAATGTGTTGACAAAATATTTGTCTATTTTGGGTAAGAACCCTGTAATCCTGTAATCCTGTAAAATACCCTGTAATCGTTAAATCTAGAAAACAAAAGCATCGCAAGTTTTAAAATCAAACGCAATATACGCAACAATTAATCTTAACGAATAAGAGTTTCCTGAAGAAAAAACGTGCTCTACATAAAAAGCTAAAACATTACTAGCTAGCCACTATAATTCCATCCTCTCGCACGTACAAAACCGCGTATTTCTGTATTTAATCTACATTCAGTGTCGGTAAAGTAGCCACGTGCGCAATCGCGCGTTCTCTGTGGCCATTGATAGCGCGTTTGAACGCACGATTTACCTCTTCGCGCTATTTGCCGCCCACTAGGAGTCAGAGAGCTGTGATCGATGTGCGGATGTCCCGTGACTTTTGTTTTTAGAGCCACTTTGTACTCCCGATGATATATCGCGATCGCGTTTCACTCGAACGCGTTTATTATATCGCGCGGAAAGCCTAAATGCGTTGCCGACGGTTTAATATGTTGTGGGGGCATGTGGGGTGGATAGTATCTTGGAAAATATTGATGATTATGGTAAAAATTTATCAATGAAACTATTATTGATTGATTGATGCAGATTAGCTGTGAGCGTACTAAGATTTTATAGGTTTTTTAAATTAATTAAAAAAAAGGAAATAAATACTTAGATTATTTTACTTAAAGCTCTATCTGCAATCTATCTTCAAAGTAATCTCATACAATAATATACTTGTGTAACGGAGTACATACGCTGGAACGGCGATATTTAATCAGTTCTGGAATTTGCTACAAAAACCCAGAAGTAACATTAGCTACAATAACAGCAACTCTAATATCTTTAGACAGCAGATTCGATCTGAAGAAACCTGATAGCGAGGAACTAACGAGAAAATTATACGCAAGAGGCATGGTCAATTTGTTCCGTGTAAACGCCCGGTGCCATCAGCGTTACTGCTACAAAGTGGATTACAGTAGTGTACGATATAGTGTATGTGCACAGTACACACAACACAGGAGATTATTTACAATGAAGCAAAAACTTGAAGCGGCGTCTAGTTAGACACGAGACAGGATTTCATTAGTTGCAGGACGTACGAAAGTTACTAAAGGGACTACAATATTTTCGTACTTACATAGTTTTTTTTGGGTCTAATTAGCCTTCTTTACTTGTGGATGACCCTGAATAATTGACGACATGTTTATAAAAGTAGTGACCAAGTCAACTCTTTTTAACCGGCAACGCGTTAAACATGTACCTAACTGTGGATGTAGATGAAAATAGTTTTTTATCGACAGACGTCCCTTATTTTCATTAACTGAGTATTATCATCAAAACAGTCTTGTTACCGGACATCAAGGGGCAGAAAAATTGCCCTTAATATTTATAAAAACGTGACTGATAAAAACAACGCAAACAGAACCGACCGTACGCTTAATGAAATTCCTCTCACATGATAAAAAATACAACGAGCGGCTCTGGTCGGCTCGTATAACTTCTGTAACCTCTGAATCAGTTTGACGTCAATCAGGAATTCCCTAATTCCGCGATGTCACCGTATCTGCCGAATGCCGCATCCATAAAGGGCCGAGTTTTTTCCACCACAGACGAGAATGTAGTTTTTGCGGCTACCAACCATCGACTTGTTTGGATGGTTTTTACAAGACGGCCAGCAAACGTTTTTTGCGGAGCCCAAAGTCATCTTCGCTCGTCAACCGACCATATTTCAGTACTCACGACCACAGACGTAATTGATTGAATTCTGTGTAAATAAGCCATATTTTTGTCTCCCGACTTTTTGCTACGTACTCGTTAAAAAGAAATATTAGTGCCTTTAAGCTACTATTTGGTTTGTCGAACATTTTTTGGCAAAGATCGTTAACTCGAAATGTATTTACGGTAAAGCGACTTTAATATAAACCGGCTGTGTAAAAAGTAGTTCAGATTTAGTGTTGTGGCCACAAAAAGTAGGTTTAGAGCTTTAGCTGGACAAGTTGTTTTGTTTTCAACGAAAATACTGAGACCTTCAAATGTTGAAAAAACGCATACAGCTTTACACCAGAATTTGTTATATGAGGGACCGAATGAATATAAAACATTCCCATCAGAATTGCATTTTGTTACAAAATATATTGTTGTTTATAGGATCTCGTTTAGGACCGTATTATTTTTATGAACCATCGCCTTGACAACACAAATACATATATTCAGAACTTGCGCTATCACCTATAAATTTTCCTCCATCCATCCAACGATTATATTCATACAGAATCAGACATAAAATAGGTTCCCTAAAATATTGATAGCTATTGACAAAACTACGAAATTTTTTAAATAACAGTAAATTATTAGAGTAGTTACGTAGTTTTATTTTCACAAAAATATACAATTCGTTAAATTATTATCTTTAAAATGAATCAGTGGCTTCATAAACAGTTTTTACTTGAATCACCAGAGTAATAAATAAGTATATGAATTCAAAATTTTACTTATCTTCAGAACTTGATTTGTAATTGCAAAACATGATGATCCTTATCGTTACAACTCGCATCGAATGAATCGATTTATCGATAAGGGTACCAATCATCGGATGCAAGGAAGGCGTGAACTTGACGATTGAGTTATGACGATTATAAATCGACTAAAATAAACATCAATGTTCCGATGATTCAGGTCGTTATTCAATTAATGTTTAAAATTTGCATGTAGTTTAAATTGTGGACATTTACATACTAAAATTAAAACTCGATGAGATAATAATAATGATTTAACATCAAGTCAATTATAGTTTATAACCAATATTTTCATCCACATCCATTAGACATATGTAATTATTATGTTGACTAAAAATTTATTTAAATAGTCATGTAATTGAGCGAATTCGGAATTAACTATCACTTGCTTCATTGTGCTCTTTGATTATATACACGTCTAGATTCCGCAATTCAAACAAAATGTCACTCAAAAAACGTCCTCAGTTTTCCGACATGTGTGAGTACCGCTCGTGTACTTATTGTAAGTGCACTGTCAAAGTGAGCGTGTGTAAGGGATGCCTGCTTCAAATTGTAACATACCTACTTTTTCCCTATGATCTTTGCAAATGAAGGTTGAACAGAATAGGTTAAAAAGTTATTGTTTTGTATTAGTCTTATATTTATTTTATTTTATGTAAATTAATAAAATTCTATAAAAAGTAGAAAAAATAAAGTAACTGGTATTAAAAAAATTTAAAACGACATGAAATGAAATTATTGTTTATTTCTATTTATCGTGTTACGTGTAGCGCAGCTCAGGACATCAGGAACTCAAGGACTTGTCGAACAATACCAATCAATCAATCAGTTCGTTTATTTGTTTATGTTTATTTATATCTATATGTACAAAAATGACACATTACAATAAGATTTAGGTATACATCCAATTGTGCTTGGCAAATATACAAATATACCTAAGCTTATTATTTATTTATAGTTTATAATTAACATAACCTAAAATCGAACATTATACTCATTAAAACAAATAACAGTTCTAACATAGTAATATAATTTAAAACATCAAATTCATTATAGTTAAATTCAACCAGCACCAATCATCCAATTTCATCAACCCCAATAAAAATATTATTGCAAAAACGAAAAACCCGACTGCTTACAAAAGAACTCAGTCAGTAGGTACTTAATGTCTCTAATGAAATCGATGCTATAATCATTAAATCAAATAACTTATCATTCAAAGGAAAGACATTAGGGTATACTAAATAAAATATATATACTCAAAACTAGCTTTTCGCCCGCAGCTTCGCTGGCGTGGACTATACCATTTTGGTAAATGTATTCGTTGTAGTTACGGAGTTAATGTACTTATATTGGGGACTATCTAAACAATATCTGGTGAGAATCGAGCTTTGCTCGGTTTTTTAATCGTGTTTTTGGAAACCTGTGCTGTTATTATGTAGGAGCCCTACATTTGTTTATTTGTAAAATATTGTAAAATTGTCAACCCTAGTATCCATTTCCTTAGTAACAAAAATAATACCATTATTGTCATTCTTATGGTACCTACAATTTTTGTATTTAATCACATCGAAGATGATGTTTTCTAAAAATAAAACCTAGCTAGATAGATTTTTCGCCCCCAAAACTTCCTGCACACAAAATTTCATGAAAATCGTTGAAGTCGTTTTGAGATTCAGATTATATGTTTATATATACAAGAATTATTCGTTTACAGATATTAGATAGATAGATTAGATAGTTTATTTGCAGCATTTTATAAATAAAGATGTTGTGTTACTTAATTGTAATTTATCTCCCGTAAATTCGGCACATCCCCTAGTAATAAACTGGCAACACCCGCTAATCTGATCTTAACGAATTAAAATATCGTGTTTTCTTTATGCATAGTGATTAATTTAAAAAACTGACCTATGAAAAGTAATCTTCTTATTATTACACGGTTTTCCCGTATAATTGCGGCACAATTTCACTGCGCAAACCGGCATATTTAATATTTTTTCATGAGCTACGCGTCGCTAGGTAACATAAATGACACTGACCTACGTGTCAAGCAAGTCTACCAAATTTGTTGGACTTTATAGGAGCCGTTCGGTAGAGCCGATTGCGGTATCTAGACCGTGTATATAATCAAAGATTGTGCTAAAATTTGAACGTGAGAGAAGTTGTCATAATGTTATCAAAGGTGTGTAAATTTTGCCAATACGTACTCTCTTGGCCAGCGTGGATGACAATAATTTACCTATTGTCTCTACCCCTCGCATTGTGAGAGAAGATCCGAGCCCAGTAATGGGGCAGTCATTTGTTGTACTTGTTAATTATGATGATGAATATCTATTTACATAAAATAAAATATTCAAGCTACAAATGTCACTTGTAAAGAGATTATGTCCGACATATAAATACAGCGGTGTGGATTTATAAATAAACATCAGAAAATGTAAAACCTCATAACAGCAAAATAAACTATAACTTCATATGTTAAAGAGCGAATTTGTGGCCTATAAATCCCGATTTACAAATCAAGGAACACCGCAAACTCCAATATGAACAGCTTCGCTTTGAACAAACGGTGATGGAGATCAATATCGCAGTTTTAATAAAACAGATGGGAACCGGCTTCCATATCCGGCGCTCGGTTTTTGCTGCAAAAAACGTGCCCCTCGAAACGCAGTGATAATAGAAACAACGGCGTCGCTCCAAAGGGGTTATCCGTAGGGTTGCCATCATGCAAATTGATAGAGGACGGTTTTATATTTGGGTAACCACACTTACGGGGTAGTAAATAGAATTTATAAGTAAGTAGTCTATAAGATTAAAAATAAGACAATAAAATGAGAACTTTATCAATGTAATCGAAGTCAATTAAAAACGTGATATTTAGGATAACTCAGAAAATACTTGTCACATACAAGTTATACCTATTTTATGCGAGCGTGCGACAAGCATAATCTTTCGAATAAAAAAAATTAAATTGGTTTACTCAGTAAAAAGCACGACGATAAAACAAAACTGTCAAAATGACAGCCTACTCCTTTTTTATCCTTGAGGATGTAATTTAGTGTAATATGTAAAGTCGAACAGAATATTTGTTGTTACTTTCCAAAATAATGGTAGGATAAAAAAAATTACATTATGTGTGACCACAGTTCTTGAACCTCCACGTATGGCAACCCTACGTCTCTTGTATTTATTTGCTGCGAGGTCTTTCTGAACGCGTTAAAACGAAACATCTCGACGTTCTGGGCTAGCGTGGGCGGGATTATACAAGCAACTATCTGTTCCAATTTATACACCGACAAGAAAGACGTATCAATAAAGTTCAATAAGTGTACGCCCGTCTTTATCCTGTCCCGGTTTTGTTTCTTAGGTAATTTATGTGCATTATAAGGTGATGTTGAATAGTGTCGAATAGTACGTGGGCCCACGCTTTTTGAATCGAACTTGACTCAATTAAAATATGTTTTCTTTGTATCTGTTTTGTAGCATACCTTCAGAGAGTGCAAGCCGGTGGTATAAGTATTACAATAAAATAAAATAAAATTAAGCTTATCCGTTTAATTTTGTTTGGACATTATCATAAGCAAGATAATTGGATCATTTAAGAATAAATTTTTATTTTTAATTTTACAATAAGCTACTAAGCAATGAATAAGGTATTTTATAAGATAGGTATACTAATACAGAAGCTAAATTTTATTAATTTTGAAAAATTCACACCTATTTCAAAACATTTCGTTATATTACATAGTGGTATCGTGTTTTATCGATGCTAGTAGTAAAATACTTATCACTAACAGAAATCCTAAATAACTTTAAAAAATTATGCCCCGTGCAAAGAAATTAAGCCATCAGATATTTTTACGGGTTTTTCCCGTTGGCTCCCATTCCCGTTCTCACCCGTCCCACTAGACCCCGAAAACGATTAATTTGATTTATAGTTTGTGAGTACTTTTGCCTTCTTTTTTCAACATGTACAGTCGATAGAAAAAGTTCTTTAATTACATCCCTTCCGCATTCGCTCATGACAACTGGGATCAACCTAGAAGAAGACTCAAACGGAGACTAGGATGGTTAGTTTAGTTACCAAGGGACGCTATATCGTAAGTTTGTTTACTAAGCATGAAGACTGGGGCAGGGACTGTTAGTCCAGTTAGTAATTTTTAGTAACAGACTCGTTATAATTCAGACGCGGATATTTTGCTACCCTTGAAGAGATATTCGTCTGTAAATAGTGTATCTCAGGCTTTTAAGTACTGGTTCTATCCAATAGCTAACCAACCACTTTCCTTTTAGCCATTCATTATAAAATTTATATAATCCAAGACAATCTTATAGTCCACTCACAAACCCTTATATTTAATCACAACCCTATTTACTGTAGTGTTATCAATGAATTTTAGTAGGACATTTCGAGAACTATAACTCAGAGCGGCACATTCGAGCTATCGTGCGTGAATGATAATAAGATCGTAAACACAGTCACTCTAATACGTTCTTTCTGGAACTCTTTATCTCACTCGAGTTTTTATGCGAAGGGGTGAGTGAAAATCTATAAAACTGGGGTCTGTGACCTGATGATATTGATGACGTTTTTACATCGGCCTCCGTGACCAATATAAAAAAGTACTTTGTTAAAGTAAAAATGTACTGGGTAAGTACTTCATGCAGGTTCGAAATCCGTTGTGTTCGATATGAAATTCGTTTTAATAGCATCGCACACAAATTCCAGCTTTCCGCCCTGCTATTATGGTTCATTGTAGATTGGCGGCGAGAATTTTAATTGCCTTAAGTAAATTTTGCTGACAAGCTAATTTGAACTGAAGACAGGTAACAAATTGGTTATTGATGGGGAGTAACAATTTCATATTCTAGGCGACTTAAGTATAAGTAGTAGCGAATGCGGTCATTAGTTTGATGGGTGACTGCAAGTGGTAAAAATTTGAGTGCTTCCGTGCTCAGGAGGGTACGTTAAGCCGTCGATCGCGGTTGTTATCAATCAATATCAGATTTTTTACACCATTTCGGAGACTGTGCCCTATGAACATCAAAGTATGCAGAATGTTGTTCCCCTAGCGATTTGGAAAAAATCATAGCTCATTAAGGAACTGCTTTCAGTTAACATAAGAAAAGTAATACAATAAGTATAATTGTACTGTACAATATTTTTGCTGTGCGTGAAACTATTTTGTAACATTTTCTTAATGAGCTATATTTAAATTTTACGATTTTGATAGTCATAAACGAGGTAAAACCCACATTACTAGGATCGGCATGCCCTTTCGCGTGACAAGTACGAGAGCTATAACATAAAGACCGATAGCTGGACGTCATTAATTTGCAGAGTGACCTTAGAGTTGGTGAGTCATCACTCGAAAACAAAACAGACTCTTAATTTATAATTTCAAATGTAGCTAAAGGTACCGCCGATGGATTGTAATAAACATGACTACCTAGTTTCTAAGCGACTTCAAAAAAAGGTTTTCAATTTGGCTGCATTTATTAAAGTTTTTAATACCTAGGTGAATAAATTCATACCACAACTTTTATTGAGCTCTTTGTTTACCATAAGGTTACACTTTTTGGAGGCGACTTTGTCAGCCATAAGGGGTAGCAACGCATCTGTGACCGAATTAAAGCGAGACTCACTAACAATTAATAACACATCATGTGTTAACTGGACTAGTCATCCTAGTACCTAAATTGAGTCTTGTTGTAGGTCGGTCATTAGCGAAAGTGTGGTGCTGCATAGTCGTTTGCTACCTTCCTTGCAAAAAATAGGATTGAGCAATCTTCTTCTTCTACTGTACTGCCTCACGAACTATTCATGTTGGGTCACTTCTAAATACTACGAAGAACGTTCAGCAATGGTTTAATTCATCGAGACAAGTCGTAATATATCTTATTATATTTTAAAATCCTCTATAAAAATCAGTGTTTATCCAATTGTCAAACCTAAGGTCTACATCTCTACATAGCATTAGATTGAGATTCAAAGTACAAGCTACAAGCTGCCATGGCTACTGTGTGTAATAGTATTAACTATTATGATAATTAACTAAAAATATAAACTTTTAAGTGTCACCCACCTCAGCTCATTGCGTGACAGCTTGCACGCACGCTGTCAAATGATAACTCCTCGTCTATCATTCACAGAAGAATGGACTTGCGGAGTGCTTGCTTTGTTATGGCCTTCGTAGATAAGCGTTCCCCGACGGAATTAGTAATTTAAGCGCCATAAAACCACTAATAGCCACACTCGCGTGTATTTAAACAAAGAAACGAATAAAGGTGAATGGTCAAGTATTTATATTTTTTAACTTTCAGCCTATTAATTTTGTTTCACCGCGGCATTAACGTTCGAATAAAAATTCTTAAAAAAACCAAATAAAATATAAATTATTATGAGTAAGCTAACACCTTTAATTTACGCTAGCCCATTAAATCAATTAACCCTGAAAAATAATCTAGCTAATGCTTCGGTGAGGTCCATATTAAGTCTACACTTCGAAGCTTAAATTGGTTGCAAGTGATTGATTGATCTTCATGTTCATAAAGTAATAAGTTCGACGAATAACACATACCTACATAATATACAATACATACAAGTGAATTTTCCAAGCACTGTTAATATTACAAAGAGTGCATTTTCTTACTTTTCAATTTCCATGGGATTAATGCAAAATAACCAAGCTTCCTCACGCTGCGTCGCTCGCGACAATTTGCTTTGCGGTCAGAGGTTGTTTACGTGCCGCAGAAGGGGAAAATTGAACATTGTTTTTACTTTTTTGCAGACCACCAATCTGGGTCATAATAATTAAAAAAACACGAAGAAAGTAAGTCAGGGTAGCAACGATCATCGCAATTTATTTATTTGTCAATTTATACTTATTTTAGCAACCGTATGAAAATAATATTAAATTACAAATTTACTATAACATTACAGTGAAAGCCGCATTTAAATCTGCTAAGCAGATACTAAGGTTAGCAGGAAACGCAAATAAAAAGAAAAAAAATCTGAAAATGGTTGTCATGAAATCTAATTAATCGAATAGATAAGTAAGTTATCAAACCAGAACAATTTTCTAACTTAAAATACAGTATCCTAAATTACTGTTTTGTTTCCTCGGGGCACTACTTATAGTGAATGAAACTCGACACGTTCATATTTTACATAGTACATTATCCACTTCGATAAAATCAGTGGTTTGGATCCATTTCATAACAATGACGTAAAGATTACTTCGTGATGCGATCGCCATTTAATAAAGAAGTCGTTAACGAGTGAATTTATTGTCCAAAATTGTACACATTATTGCAATAAACATTTTGTCCGTTCTCGCGTGCCTCGGCAGGGGGTAAAGGCGATAACTTAAAATTAATATTCTGTCAGCGAAAACGATTTTTCGGTGTATCGTAGCGTTTTGATCGCGAAATCAATGCGAGTGTGGAAGTGGATTTATGCGTGTTTTGGTTCTACATTATAAATCTTGTGTTGCTTCTGTGGAGAATTTGATTGTTGGTCACAGGGTGACGTCACCTAAGCCTGAATCACGCTATAGGTAGGAATACAATGCCCCGACAGCATTCACTTAAGGAGTCAGCCGCCCCCCACGTATGTCGTCTCACCTGGCAGGAGATCTCCCATTGCCGAAAGAAATACACTGGTAAGTAGGTACCTACCTAATATTGACACATATTGGCGCATATGCATTAAATAAGTACTTAGTTCTTGACTTTAAAGACAATTAAAAATATAACATGATTCCCAGCATACCTACAGAATTATACAAAATATTCGAAGTGAACCTTCTGCACTTTCTGGACATAACACCATGCACAAAGGCATAACGACAAGAACACACGCAGCCAGATCAAGAACAGAAAGTCCCATTATTACACATTTCTGACTGGGAATTTAACCCAATATCTATCGATATGTGATGGCGATCCGGCGTAGCAATCCATACGCCATACAGATCACCAAAACGTAAATAAAGGCTATATTCGGAATTTCCCTTCTGAATGAACAGTAGTGTTCCTAAAGAACTCTTACTAGACTCTTGAAGCGAAACAAAGAGGACTGAAGAGTTATTCGTAGTTCTTTCATGGAAATCCGGTAACAAGCTGAAACTTTGTCGTGGTTCGTTCAGCATCTTATTTAGATCATTATTCGGTTTACGCTGCTTAGAATTATCTTTAGCCCTAGCTTAGGAAAAAAAATGTTTCATAACAAGTTAAAATTATATTAATTTGTCACCTCAGTAGGGGTTGGTTTTTGACCTTGCGTCATCGTCGAAATCTTCCTGCGAAAATTCATCGAAATTGGTCAAGGGGCTTAGATTTTTCATACAAACTTTCATCCCCTATTTCTAGCCTTTAGGGATTAACTTTTCAAGTAGGTACTTTGATTTCCTATGTGTAACCTTGGATCTTGGATCTTCAACTATTTTTATTATAAATTTCATTCATATCGGACCAGTGGCAGTGGTTTAGCCGTGAAAGCGTCACAGGCAGGCAGACTGACACACAGAATTTCGCATTTTATAATTTAGTATTTTAATAGCACAGTTTAAAACGACATGAGTACCTATACGAGATACGTAGGTATATACGAAAATACACATTCTGGTATAGCAATATCTTACAAAAACATTGGTAGACAGTTACTAGGAACTTGCCAATAGCTGGTTTATCTACTCCTTCGTCAATTAATTACATAAAACAGTTTTATAAATTCCAATTAACTTCCACGAATTAACAGTTTTTCTTAAGCTCAAAAAGCCTAGCCTGGAATACATTAATTAATTAGCTACGACGTTACCAAGAACCTATAGCAAGATTCATTCTTCCATAATGTCATTAAAAATTTAAATATTTCGTATCCAAATTCGAATGAAGATTAAATATTTTAAATTCCATAAATCCTATTCAAGTATCTGGAATCATTAAAAACAATATCACAAATATTAATTAATATTCAACGCGCAGCTCATCGTACGATTTATGTACAAAAAGGTTTCCATTTCTTAGTCTGTCACGAACCTGATATTATAAACAAACAGTCACACGAGATGGTGCGATTAGAGAATGCGTTTAAGTTATGCGATCCTGTTGTTTTATGATTTTTACTGTTTTGCTCACAAGTTTTAAAACGAATGTGTGATGCGATCCTGATATGGGATCCGGGGACTTGCTTTATGGTTGTTGATGTACAAGATTATGTAGATTTTTATTAGTCTTGTAAAGGTGATTTGAATTTTTTCACTTACCTACGCGATTTTGTTCGTTCGATGAAAATATGCGATAAAATCGAATTTGAAACTACTTACAGTGGATGTAATTGGAATTAAATACGTTATTGTTAATTATGACGACCCAAAGTCAAAGCAAGAGCAAATTTCAAAGAGCGTTGGTTTTGTAAGTGACACAATATTGCTGAAAAATTCTTAAATATATTTTTATGTACCAAATATATTTTTTCTCTATTTCCTATGCTTCAAAAATATACCTAGACAGAATACATGAGACAATATAAAAAAAAATTAAACAAATAACTCCTCAGAACGAGATTAAACCCGTAAACCTTCACTCAGTCAAGTTACCTTACTGAGCTAAGGGGTGTTCCTTAAAAATTCGTTATAACCGTTATTAACTCCTATGGTCGTAGTCGTATGTGGCTCTGATGTGTTATTGAGGCAAAATTACCGAAAATCCGATTTTTTTATTTCAGAAGAATATGATCTAATTCGTTACTGTCCTTACTTTAATAAACTCTACATTTTATATAATTTTTTCTAAGCGTAGAAACTTGCAAATATGAAAAGAGATATTTTAAACTTCAATGTCGATATTGATCCTAACTTTTGCTCAAAATAAGTATACAAACGCTTATTTACCAACAAAAACATGCACTCAGAGTAAAACAAAATAAGCGAACATTAATTGCATAAACCCGACCATTTAAAACAAAGAACTACTGCAATGCCCACCCGAATTTGCAATACAATCTGTGAACATCGACTATATTACAGTTGAGGGCGATAAGGCCTAAAATAGCGTGCACGAAGTCCCTTAAACGGCGTAATCGGTACATCGGCTGTTTGGCCGACTGTGCAAGCGAAAAGTAGGTCTCGGAGCGCAGTCTACTGTTTCAATATCTGATTGCTTGCTTACTTTTAATTATTAACCTCGCGGTATCTCGCTTGCGATCAGTTACACCCACTTCCTTTACGTAGTTTCCAAACTGTCTTACACTAACATTGGTTCCCAAACTAGTTAGAACTAGTGCATACTAGCTCCTGTATAATGGAGAACTACATATATGCTGAGATTGAGCAGTGTGTTTAGGAACCACATCTCGATAGTCAAATGGGTCAGAGTGCATCTAACTATACACGCCCAGTCGATGGACATCAAAGGGTATAATTGAATAGATTGTGTGATATAACAGTATGTACTGCGGCTTTTGACGGTTATTGACTTTGTAAAAATATACTGGATGGTGTATGATGATGTTATAATATTGGAAAATGTTGTTAGAGAATAAATTTTATACAGAAACATAAACGACAGATATTTTGCATGCATTACCTATACTAATTTTTTGCATTATCCACCATGAATATGTCTGTTATGGTGAATTTCTACCTATATAATTGCAATATTGTTTCTGCCCTTTTTCATACGCGCCCACTAAATTAAGACTACGTCATTGTAGGTATACCTATAACTAGTAATTAGATATATATTAAGGTGAAACTGCAGTCAACTTATGATTTATAAAAAAAACCAAAAATTAGATAATTTGTATAAAGTATTTTATAACATACCTAGCCCCACAATAAAGTTTCCCTAACATTCCCACACATACACCGCAAACAGATTTTTAAACTCATCATTGAAACCGCTTAGACAGAACCTAACTCCGGACCATTCAAACAGCAATCCGGCATGGTAAGCATTGCACCACAGTTCTTTTATAACGTCTAGTATTGTTTCAACAGGCTTCATCTCCAATTTAGCAACCTCGTTGTAACGAAGTAGCAATAAAACTGATCATCTCGATGCTATTGCCGCAAATTCTATTGTATTCTTAACAATACACGTATGTCCCACGATAAATAAAATTACACACGAGAGAAATCCAAATGAATGTACTCCAAGGAAGTTACAGCGCATAAAATGTGTCACAACGTACGATTATATGGGATTTTATAACGTCTTTAAAAGCTTTTGATGGTAAAATAGCCTGGTGTGATTTCGTTATTAGTATTTTAATAGGTTGGTTGACAATGAATAAGGATATTATTATACTTTAAGCATAAATTACCGATTCTTGAGGTCAATCTTTTGATAGGAATGAATACTTATCGGAACATTATGTTACCTAAGCAATATCTTAATTTTAAATTTGGTTCCGTTACCTGCCTTTCTTACCGGTTACATACCTACTCACATTTCTTTACTAGGATTCGTGCCCAGATTGGGTGGGTGTAGGTATTAAAGTCAAGTATAAATATACTTCGTCTTGTGCATTATCATCTAGTTGTAATTAAGAATAAATTTTATAAATAGTACTTAATCTATCACTCAAAATAATATATTTTCTTGTTCCATAATCTTTTGCCTTCAGGGATCGAACCTGAGACAACTGACCAAGGATACAGAGTCGCTACTTCGATCACGGACTAGATAGCTATTCCGTGACTTCAACGATTTTTTAAACCCTTTCGTTAGATACACTGAAGAGCCGTAAAACCATCAGAAAAATTACCCACCCAAAATATTCTTTTTTGTTACACCGCGCGAACTAATTCTTTACTAAATGGCTGTTTTTATTGAAACAAAAAATACTCCTAAAATAAATTTAAATTTTTAACAGAAGAATGTTATGTTTCCGTTCCTATTCAATGTATGCGTTTACCTGCTACCGAAATGCTGCAATTTAAATGTACAATGACGACCAATGCCCCTTAATTTTCATGGCTTCTGTTATCTTAGCAGATTTATGGGTTATCATGATGATAAAATATAATTTGAATGATTTTCACAAATAAATGTTGTGTTAGATACCATGAACGAATATCGACGAACCAATCACTAAAAAATTATTCTGTCAAGTTAGTAAATTGAAATGGAGACGTGAAGGGCATTCCTAAATTACAAAATTGTCGTAAAATACCGTATTTTTCTCTAATAATAATACCTTTGTTACGAAATACAAGTTACTTGCCTTCGATTCCTACTACTATTTAAATAGATTACCTGACCTCAAATTCGACCAAATAAACCATACCTAAATAACCTAATACCTAATAAATAGATTACACAATTACACAAATATTATTTTTCTAACTGTATTTTTTATAATTCAATAAACCTATTGTTAAATTCCTTTTTGCAAAGTTAATTGTGTCAGACACATGTATGCCTACAAAATTAATTCAGTATCATGCCCAACGAGTAATGATATGCAGCGCGGGGGCATTACAAATGTACGACATTAATAAAATGCCTACAAAGAGAATATCTCATGCGCAGCGGTGATTATAAAGAGTTTGCGAATTGTAATGCAGATGTGCCATTAGGTATTAAGTGGCTTAACATTATGTTTAAGCGTAACATAAGCAGTCGTAACCGTGTTGGTAACCAAAGTTGTACCGAAGAAGATGTGAAAATGAAAATGAAGTGATTTTTATTCGAACTCGATTCTCACTATCATTTTTGCTGCGAACTTACAAGCTGTGGAATAAGCTTCCTTCTGAGGTATTCCCGGAGCGCTATGACATAGGGTTCTTCAAGAAAGGTGTAAAAAGAGCTCTCCTTCAGAGCGTTGCACAGGTGACTCCCTTGGTGTTACAAATGTCCATAGGTGATGATGACCACGTACCATCACGGTCTGCTTTTTCGTCAGCCCTTCAGGCTATAAAAAAAAGAACTTGGATAGTTAATTGATTCAGGCGTTACTTTGCGGAACTCCATTATTACAGATTATATGTTAATCTACTTTGCAACAATCCGCGAGCAAACTCGTATGTATGATGGTGTATACCTTCATGCAGGTAGCACCTCCCTCCCTCCCACATACATAGGAACATGCAACGAACAAAGAATGTATACACCAACATACATACCACCACCAACACGTGTTTCGCCCCAAAACAGGGCATCATCAGGGTAAGTAGACTCTACGACGGTCGGTCACAAAGTCACGAGTTTGCTCGCGGATTGTTGCAAAGTAGATTAACATAATATAAAAAGAACTTGGTTATTACAAACACTTTTCAAATCGACTTTTCGTATTTCGAATGGAGTAATGAAACTGAAGAACTGAATAGATTAAGTTTCTGCTTGGCATACTTATAACTAATACTACGAGGATGGATTAAAAATATATTCTTTCCTAAAATAGTTTTTCGTACCTTATTATAATTTACCTTACGTGATAGAATTGACAATATTTCTATTTCAATAAATGTTTACAAAAAATCTTTAAAGCAAGTAGGCTACAACCGACGCCTGATAATATGATATTCATGAATGAATCGTTTGACATAAATTGAACACAATAGTTTAAATAATATCTGTGAAAATCGCATCCAAATTGATTAAGCTATTTCTCAGATAAACGGTATAAAACGCACAGACAAACAAATGATAATAGTAGATGAGTGATCAGGAAAAGATACACTCTTCTCTGTCACAAATATTGTTTAAAACTTATCTATATTATGTATGTTTAATAATCTTACCTTAAACAGGAAGTTTTTCACGAGGAAGGTACCTACAACGAAAACAGATATAGTTTAATCATTTTTACAATTCATCAATATTTCGAGTTCGTCATATTTTTCAGGGGGTAGGTTACTTTGAATTGTGTAAAGCCAACTTATAAGCAGGTAGTGAATCATGGTGTATATTAAATTTGATGATGTAAGGAAATCTCGTTTTGCATCCTGCTGAACCACAGACATGGCTTCTGCCCAAGTTTTTCTTGCTTAAAGACACTGGGCTTAAGCATCCATTTTAAATCCGATGGCATTGATATATAACATAATGGAATGGTTATGCACTCATCTGGTTAGCTGACAGCTAGCTAGTTACTTTTGTAGTTGGTAAGAGCATAAAGTTTACCCAGGGAAGTACTTCGTACCATTTAGTCTTCATAATTGCTTTAATAGCAATTTTTTCCCAATAGGTACATAGAACACACAATTTTTAAGATGCTACTATCTCAGTCCTCAGGGGCAGCAACGCATCTGTTACAGAATTAGAACGAGACTCATACAAACAATTACTAACAGTAACTGGACTAACATCAACTAACTGGACATTCATTGACAAACTAACCAACTAATATTCTACCACCATCTGCTAAATCGTCTTAATTGGGTCTTCTTCAAGGTCGGTCATAGTTTGATGGGTGGCATTGGAAGGGAGGTGCTGCATGCTCGTTTGCCACCTTTATTCTATAAAAAATCGTTATCGATTACAGCACGTGAGCGTACTTAATATTCTTGTGTGGTTCTTCGAATCGGCTTAAAGTGGTACTACGGTGTATGGTCGAATCACTTCTGTATTATTTACTCTACCTACTCTCGGAGCCACACAAACGTTATCGCGGTCGCATCGTACGGAGATTAAGGTTGCGGCGGCAGGCGAATGCATCGTCATGCCTCCGTTTATTCGGTCCAAGGGATGAGCGATCTGATTATTAAGTAAATTAACAATTATGTTAAAAGAGTAATCAAAACTTTCACGTACTATCTTTGTGACAACCCTAACAGTGCCGAGCCAGCCGGTGATATTTCGTAAAAATCCATTTTCGTCTCATTTCACCCCGTTCCTTTGTGTTTCTTACATGCGTACCTTAATTTTTTCCTATTGTTACATAGAGAATAATTATACATAAAAATATCTCCCGTTACAATAAATACAACAAAGAAACAAAGTAACAAACTTTTTCCATTAATTATCTCTTTCACGCAAAAACTACCGAATGGATTTTCATGAAACTTTGCCGTAATATAGCTAAGACATCGGAATAACATAATTTGTAAAAATTTATAGACATTTTTGAAGAGACTGGTTACCCGAAGCGAAGCGAGGGCGGGTTTACTAGTTAAATTATATGTATATTTAAGACATAATTAAGACAGATCATTAATTGCTAATTAAAATTTTAATATGAAAATACGGAGAATAATATATGTCTTATATAGACTTTATATAAACTACGAGCCGTTCAGGAATTATCAAAAATCAATATTATTTCTTCTTTAAACTACACCAGTAGTTTCGTTACTCAAAAATGTATATACTTTCAGCTAACTTCGCTCGCGTTCTATATGCAATTCGTTTTAATCGCAACCCAAACAAATGCCAGCTTTCCGCCCTTGTGATTGGACCTTTAATGTCCCCGCAGACTGACTGCAGCCACCGGCGGCTGTGGCGCTGTGGCGCTTCTTTTTAGAAGCGCGGTCCGGCCGACAGCCGCTTCGCCTGAATTCTGCTCACTGTTATTGAAGCAGGAGTTGGCGATTGGCCGGACCTTCTAAAAAAAGCGCCCCAGTGCCACAGCCGCCGGTGGCTGCAATCAGTTTGCGGAGACCCTAAGGTGCATTGTAGATTGACGGCGAGAATTTAAAAGAATATTAAGTTAATTTTACTAACAAATAGAATTTAATTATATGCGCAGGTAAAAAATTTGATTTTAGCTGGAAGTGGCAATTTCACTATCTCAGTATAAATATATGTATTATAGGTCCACACGTTCATGTGCTGTGTCTACCAGTCGGCCACCGTTACAAGTTGTTATGTACATTTGCTTAAAAAAGTTTATTTTAACAGTTTTTCTAAGCGGACTCGTCGATCCTAAGGAACAAAATAATCTAATAAATTTTACTTAACTAAATTATGAAATAATAATAGCGTTACGTTTATAACTTGCAGCCTATTTATAAGACGCTCTAAGCCTCAGGGACTGGACAAAATAAAAATGAGCAGTCTCCTTGTTGGCTTATCGGAATAGATTACTTTTTTCGAAAAATCTTCAAGGGGAGACCTCGGAGTATTTATTTTTTCTAAATCCTTAAACCGTGGCCGAACAATTCAGTTTTTAGCTTCAGCAATTTCCTGTTTAATGAAAATTCCTTGGAAAAGTACCGGGGTCTGTTCACAATCCAAACAGAAGCCTTACGTGACATTTTTCTAGTCGGACAAATTGTTTTCTTTTCCTTTTGTTTCTTTTTTTCTGGTTCGAGCACGTAGCTAACTCGCGTGTGGGCGGTTTAAAGTAGGTACCTAATCTCACTTATATGCCGTACAAGCACGACAACCAGTTTGTTCTATGAAATACACGAGTATACAGTTAATTTTGTATTTAATGCAAATACTAAAGTAATTATTTGTTTAAAACTTGAAACTTAAAACGTATTATTAAATAATTCTAGTTACTATTAGCATAGCTGTATTTAGAATCATTTGTTGTTTACTGAAGTAAATATTTTATTTCATATGAAAGCGGATTTTAATAACACTGAGATTTACTCATGATATGAATATTAATGAGTTAATATAAAATGGTAGTTTTAATCTACGTCTATTTTATCTGAACCGACCCACCTTAAGTATCAATTTTTATTGACCCCGTTATCAGAACAATTTTATTCTATTCGATATACATAGATTTATTCCCGTAATTTTTGTTATGACACTCTCAAATAATCTCATCATTGTATCAACATTTAAATCTCTTAACCCAAAAAATGTCTCCAACACCCACCGCATCGAGTACAATCTTAAGTATCAATGGAGTTTTTCTATTGAAATAACAATTTACAACGGCTGTGTACGTAATCTTTAATAATAGACTTTAGGGTTCAAAATCCTTTGAAGCTCGCGTAACAAATGCAACGACATATTTGGGTGGTCACTGTTTTCTTTAAATCTTATTATTAGTGGCTGGCTTATTTTATTTTAGCGCCATTGTTTTAAAAGTAAAGCCATTGTTGTGGCAGAGGAACGGGTAAATACGTATTTCAACTACAATGCAACATTGTGAATGTTTAACGATGGCTTACTAAAATAATGGATTACATAATCTAATTACAAAATGTATGAAGTTGGGTTGACAAAAATTATGATAGGTACCTACATTATAAATATTAAGTTCTAATCTCAGCAAGACGGGTATTTGAATGATGGCTCAGAATTTCTGTTCTTGGGTGGGGTGTGTCTGTGTGTGTCTTATCTTTATACGCAGGGAATCGTAGTATGAGTTTTAAGAGTGTAGAATTTTCTATTTATTTTATTTTTTATAATTAACTATTAATTAGTATTAATCAACGAAAGTCCATGTCTGATGTATTAGTTCAAGTGAAACAATATCTATTTCACTCCGAAGTAACCTAAATTGTTAACATTTAAAAATAACAAAAATAGGGTAGAGAACTCTATCAAATAGTTTTTGAGTTATGAGAGGTAAACAGTTTGGAGCCCCAGCTCCAAATGATTTGCGAATATTACACATTTTACACATGGTGTTCCTCGGCAGTTCTGTCTTGAAGACTTGGATGGACACGTTACCGCGTGGTTAAATAACTATGTATTGCTAAATAGGTATGTTTGGTTGATATGTGGCCAACTTATTTGTGTCAAATAATACATAATTTATGTTAATCCTCTATAACATCGACATCTTAATGGATGTTTTGGTGTGTGAAAATTATTAAGTAAACAAGAATATTTAATTTGTGTTTATTTTCTTTTAATTAATCGTGAACTGAATTGGAACTGGTGATGAAAGAAAGTAATAAATATTTATAACATTGTATAAAAACGTAAAAATAAATCGTCCCAAGAAATGCTGCATTGCTAGTAACTATTTTCTAATTTTCTATTTTGCTACCCGTCTTATTACCTTAATTTATTTGCCTGTTGTATTTTTTCTTTTTTTTCTTTATTGAAACTCATACGACTTTAACCTTTTACATTATTGGCAAGTCTTCAATACGAACTAGCTACATCGATTTTCTATATCGGAAATGCTATCCGACACTAGGCAAGAGCAACACAACGTTCAGTAAAATGGAAGTTTTAACCGATATCACTTTGCTAAAGTTAAACTATAAAATCATATTTGTATCAAATTGATCCAAACTAGATTCCGTTTCGTTTAGAAAATATAATCTTTGGTCATACAATTAGAAATTGTATGCTGCAAAGTCAAGAGACATTTTATCGACTTCTAAAAATTGTGGTGTTTATTTTCATTTAAAATTGCTTACTGTTTATGGTGTTAATAAACTCCATGAATCGTGTTCTACAATTTCCATCGCATCATCTGCTCGATAATCAAATAAATAAAATAAAAAACATTAAAATAAACTTGACACTTTAAACAACTCGAGACCCAGACGTCTATTTGCAATAAGTTGTGCGACTCTTCGTCTCTACATGCATTGGAAACTAAGTGCGAGGAAGTTAGTTCTCGGCTCCAACTAAGTGCTTCGATTTCGAACATTGGAAAAACTACTCAGCAACTAAGGAAACTGCAAAGCGTCGTTGAGTGATATGAAAGTTTTGAGACCGCTATCACTTTTAGTTTGCTTGTGGTTTTTGTACTTGTACTGGTTTAAGTTAAATAATGATAAATCGAAACTAACTTTAGCCATTACATAGTTAAGTAGTTTTAATTTTGGCTCCAGTAAGGAGTCTGGGCCCGGAAATCATAAGATGTAATAAAAGTACATAATTTTTATATAGGGTGTTTCAACAAGAACTTTCTTTTTCAATTGCAACAAACACCGACAACATGATAGTTTTGACACTTATCTTTTCGACGTATTCTTAGTAGATGCATTGAAAATTGTTACAATGAATTCAATTTCGCTACAAATTCCCATTAAAATAATCAAAATCCACTATTAAAATGATCTATTCTGATAGACTTACATTTCGTAAAATTCGTGATATTTTCGGACAACATAATAGTCCTTCTGAGACCGCTATTAAGAATGTGGTCGTTAAATTTAAGTCAAAACATTTTGTATCGAGCCTGTCTACCCAAATTTCGGTCTCAGATGGACGACTAACTTTAATTGCATAGAAAAAGTACCCATATTTAAACTCCCGTGGTTTAACATTCTATTAGTTACAAGCCACCTTTATAATTGTATTGGCTCACTTGTCCTTTGTACGCCAGATAAGTGCTTGTACATTGTGCAGGTAATAGCCAGGCTAAGTAAAGAGGCACGCGGATGCAATGTACTCGCCCTAAGGGTCTATCTCATCTCGTGTGTTGTCAAGTTATACTGTACTCACATAAGGTTAATACTAAGTAGCAGTATATCATCATAATAATCTTGTTATACGTCGTAGTAATCCAAATCTGTAAAGTTAAAGCCAATGGATTATAGAATGGATTGTTTTACAGTGCGATATGATTATAGTGATAGATATGAATAGCGCTAGGCAAAACATACAGAATTTTATGGGTCTTTTGGATCACATTGTGAGAGAACAGCCGAGCCTAGCAGTGGGACAGTTATGGGTTACGATGATGTCAAAATGTATTTCGTGTTTAGGTAAGTGACGTACGAACCTGCATACATACGTATCTACATACATACATTATAGTTACGAATACCGGTCAAAATCATAACCCTCTTTTCCTTTGCCGTAGTCGGTTAAAACGTACTTATAACACAAGTGACATTATTATTAAGTGTACGTATTATTATTAAGTGTGTATATTTTACGAAATGTATAATATAAAAGCGCTTCTATATTAAGCGGATGTCATTGTTACACCACGAAGTATACAAACCGCTTGCAATATTTATACAACAAAGATACCATCTTAAGATTGAATCAGCACCAGTCTGATTGAACAGATGCTATTCCTGTCTATATCCTGTTTTTTACGCCCAAAAATTGATAGTACAAAATAGTTTTTGCCCAACACATGTTTGTAACGTGATAGCTTCATTTGTTAAAGTTCTTTCATACTTTATCTCATTATAATTCGCCACGGGACGCCAGCAGGGTTTGTCTATAGATCTGAACAAAGATGGCTACTAAATTGTTTTAATAGAGGTAGAGAATCGGAAAGTCATTATGCTTTGTTGTCGAATATCATCCCCAAAGCACCTGGGTATAAGATGTTATCGAAGTGTTGTAATTAACACTACTTCTCGTTGATTGGAAGGCATAGGACCAGTATCGGATATTCTTGATTAAAACGATTAAAATAACAAGATAAAGTATTACAATACTTTATTGAAGTAATTGTTACATTCGGTTGTTCTGTCATAATATTATTACGTTTTAAGTACCTAACAATGTTATTGATTTAATTTTAATAAATAATTTTAAATAAGTACATAAGTATTTTTATAGTTTTCTTAGTTAGATACCCTAGTTCGTGGCCCTATTTTTTATGAGAAGCTTGAATCTGGCCCGAGCCTAATATTTACTTCCTATAGTATCTAGATATTAATGCATTTTGGTTTAAAAAGTATAAGAAAATTGTATTGCAAAGTGTGTTGTACTTAGTGCATGACATCTATGACTACGTAGTCACTCAAATACAGGACCTACTACTACACTACGACCCTATAGTAATAGGGTCGTAGTGAAGCGCTATTTTAATTTTTATTATATTATATTTACTTAGATATATTATAATTATTGTGAAAAAAATGTCTAAAATATGGTTTCGATACACATCACTTATAAAGCATATAATAATAATTAATTTTTAATAATGAGGTGTTACAAATTTAACTTTATATTGTAGTAACTTATATTATACACCTACTTTCCAATTCTCTCTATGTTAATATAATGTCATGTCCCTGAATAAAATTACTATGACATAAACAGAGACAGAGAAAATAAAATTGTAAGTCCCTTGTTGCCATTCGTCTACAGAACCCACAAAGTCTTTAGATACACCGACAGACGAAAATTACTTTGGGAGTTAGATTTTAGATAAGTGACTAGCAAATATTTGTTTGACAAGAATGTTAATGTCTTTACGATGGGGCCTGGAGAAATAAACACAAAATGGTAAAATATTTATCATAAGTAATAGGTAGATTCTAATGTAGGGAAGTAAAAAGACAAAGTAGTTTCATTGATAATTCTTTTTTTCACTTATATCCCATCTCCCGTCACTTACATCCCAATCACAATTAAATTATGGATTATTAAGTAGTAAAAACACGTCGCGAGGGAACCTACACACCGGAGAATTCTTCAAAGTTCTTAAGCTGTATGAAGACTACCAAAGCACTCGTGGCCAGCTTGGACTATGGCCTCTGCCCTCCAATAGGCAATAATAAATTATGAAGGAGAACGGTACATACAACATTTTAACTTAAATCTTTTAAATGTATGTGCAAAAATTAAAAAAATATATATTAGTAGTGGAATACGAACATTTCAAATAAAATTAATTGTTAGATAGGAACTAAGATACAAAGCTAAGTTAAAAGTCAACAATGTAAACTCAACATTTGATAAAGACTAAATCTTAATACTTCCTGAGGATTGAGAAACACAGCACATAATTATGTATATATGTCCAATCGCATGTATCGCTATGAGCGGATTACCTGACTTGAAGCAATTTCTCTGTCCACTGACGCCGTGCAAAGGGAACGTAAGCTTCCAAAGACTTTGTACTACTTCCATATATTGCGCAATATTTAGTAAAGAGAACATACCTAATAATTGACATGGAGTTTGAAGTTGCCAAGTAAATAAGGAATATGGAACGAGTAACACTCTTATTTCTTTGGAACAGTAGGTACCTAAGAAATTAAATTTCTTTACTTGTGTCGTATATTTTAGACTTGCTTCAAAAGTTATAGAATTATCAGACTAAGGGCCTCTTTCACCACCTCCAAGTAAATCGTTTTATAAGTTACTACCCAAGTAACGTATAACTGTCAAGTAAATCCTAATTGGCAGACTACTTTGCAACGAAAATTCCATCTGAAAACGATATTAATTCAATAAAAATTTTTAACAATAAAGCGTCATTATGGACATCGAGTTATCATCGTGCTTATACGAGTAAGTAAGTCGTAAGTAAATGTTTAAATAACAATTTTTCTACGGACACTGTACTGTAACTATCCACTCTTTTTCAAGTCAACAAAGAAAATGCGTAGAAGAGAAAATTTTCAGCATATTGGCTACCGATCCCTATTTGATCGGGTAAAGGCCGGATTTACGGAAATCTTATAAAGTCCAATGTTGAACCGAGAATATCTGGGGTCGCATTAATACTTTCATAGGCAAATATAAACAACTTTGCGCTCGTATGCCAATGCCCTTGTTGTATTGAAAGCGACTTAAAGAAGATTTATATATATTAATATTTATAACATGATTTATATAGCAGTTTTCTGATACTTGGGTTGGCCACTAACCTCTTCACCAATCCGTACGTGAGCAGCATGATGGAGTATGCTCTAGAACTCTTCAATGCTGAGGAGAGACCCGTGCTCAGTAGTGGGCCATTACCTAATGGGTTGCATTCATATCATAGCGAATATTTAATTTAATAATACTTAGTATTTTGTATTTTTATGCAAAATTGAAATATCAGTAAGAAAAAACAAACCTTGAGTATAAATTTTCATTACAAATGTTTAGATGAGTGAAAAAGTATATATGTAGGTATATCCACGTAGGGCAAGTTTCAATATTAACAACACCCCTACTAATTTCAATAAAATACTCCGCTTGAATAAGGTACCGAGCTAACATTACAATCCAATCTAGGAAGAACGAAATAACGTTTAAACATACGGATAAAATGTGCTAAAGCTTAATGGTTTTAGAGGCTTAGGAATAAAGACCCTATTTGTGTCCACTGTGGTTTGTGTGAGAAGTAGATTATCCGCCGCGGAGCAATTTTACCATCGAATGAGGAAACCCCAGCATTTAATAAAAATCTAAGTACGTACGTATGTATAAGTACACAAGGGCTATTGGAGTAACCATGTTTTTCTTAATAATGCAAGAATAATAAATTCATATGCCCTTAAATTATTGTTCATGCATCAAACTATGATACGACTTAAATCATTGATTCGAACATTAATTCCTGAGTAGAACAGACATTGTTTGTTGATAATAATCCTATACTAAGAAAGATGTTGAAGTGTAATTTGTGTTTGCATTCTAACAATAGAGAGTAAAAGGGGCGCCATTCTACTCTACTCAAGCCATCTTCCCTGCTCTTGGTGTACCTAGAGCTAAATTCGTCCTTTTTGTCAATGGGAACTGTAACACTCAGTTCAATCCAGATAAAATTATCCATGGTGATAAGGTTTTTAAAGGGTCTAAGGGTTTTAAATTCACCTGTCATCCTTCATTTAAAACTCTCTTCTTACTTGTTTTTTAAAGTGATTAGATCCCATTCGAGTTTGAAATAATTCGGATTCCCACTACTTTTAAGGCCACATCGGATGTGCAAATTTATTTTCGGAGTCACTTACTTTTTTAACGCTATAAACTCATAGCCTCACAAAAGAAATCCCTGTGTCGTGGGTGCCATGTATAATTCAAAAGACAAGGACACACACCCAGACAGGGAACGGAAATTTAAAGTCATCATTCATATTTCCGTCTCGCTTGGACTCGAACTCGGGACCGCAACCATTGCGCCATTCGGGTCATCATACCAGTACTTTTTGCTTTTGCACACACATTTGGCACTAATTTGGTTGCACAAAAATTCTTCACTGCATTTACCTATTAAAAAAATAACATAAAAACTTACTATTATTTACTTACTTAAATGCACTAACAGTGCATTTCTAAGTGGTTCCCCATAAAAACATCTTAAATCATGTTCCTTATTAACATTCTTCCCTACATGAAAGCGCTACCAAAAATAAATACGATCTTCACTTTCACGAGCATTACCTCAGAAACAATGTACCGACGCAGCAGGCATTACTTTATTTCACTTGTCAACTACAAATCTTCCTAGACCCACCCATGCCTGGCATGTGTCGAATCCTCACATCTTACGCAGTCAAACATACAATTATATTCTTGCTGTTGTACATTGCATGTTATGAGCGGAGAGCGTAATTTTAAATAGAGTTGTTTTTCTTTTTATTTTCTCCTGTTTTTCTTTTGCTCCAGACAAATTTTTTTTTTATTAGTTGACTATTAGTGGAAGAATTTTTCATTGAATCAGTTTAGGGTTATGGGGCTAGGCCCGGTTAGGGTAAGGTTAGGGTAATCAATAAAAATAATATTATTGCAAAAATATATTCTGTTATAGAAAAATATTATGTTAACTATTCACCGTTGAAAATTTTCTCTGCCTGAACGCAAATTTTAAGCAAACTCAACGAGTCTTTGAAATTTAATTCCGATCAAGAACACCACATGTAGTAGAGTGCACACGTAAAAATTATACGGTGTGTAGTTTCTTTTGTATTTTTTGTAATCAGCATACTTAATAGAGTCATATTTTTTAAATTTAAAACCTAAAAAAATCCTCGAATGACCTGATGATCGTCAAACGCCAGAATAGATTTTCTTGAATTATATTATTTGATCACGTCAGCTTTAAAAAAATCTCAATTCAGTCCATCCACCCGTTGAAGAGATTGAATCGAATGTAGACAAAAAAACGTCAAACTTATAACACCCCTAGTTTTTCTGTTGTTTTGTCGTTGAATTACGATCCAATAAAATAAAAAAATTAATACCTACGTCATGAGCCAGGTCTTTTTTCTGATCAATTTACCGCTTATAACTTGTACGCGCGGTAACATTTGTATGACGTTGTCCACCTATAAATAGGTCCAATCGATGAGACAATACAATCCAATCCCGAGAGAACAATGAGCCGTACAGGATGTGCGACGACGGAACGTCCACTTTCTTAGTTACGATAGTGTTGTAGAGTGTCGTCATTTTGTCCGTAGTCTCGATGCTTATAAATGTCGATCGGAAATGATTAGCCGAGTTAAGAAATGGTCAGAGATTTTAGTTGAACATTCTTAAGCTATTTTTGCTTCTGATAATGGTTGATGTCATCAATATGCCAAAAATTCTAGTAATTTATTCTATGAAATAATTGACAGCTTAGGCAGTCAAAATTTTCAAAAACAATAATAATAATATTTAAATTTTTATACTACGTCAATTTACCTTAAAGTTTATAAACTTAATTGAAACAGCATTATTAATAATGAAAATTTTCGGATTCTCACGAATTTTTATTTAAGTATTGTTTTTCAGCCAACTTTCTTATAATATAGGTGTGTCTTATATTTGTTTCTTATAGGCGTGTCTCTTTACCAAAGAAAATGTTAGGTAGGTACAATTAATTTCTAATACGCGTAAGTTCGAAAATTAGAAGCACGCAAGATTTCAAACCAAGTATTTCTGTGGAAGAAAACAACATAAAAACTATGAAGCGAACTCGGCTTTTTGTTTTTGTTAGGTTGGCGCTCTGCATTTAAAATCTATTACCAGCACCAAGCACTACCATTAATGTAATTTCATCAATGTAGTCTGACGACTCTGAATGATCGGCTTCGTGTGACATACGTACTCGGTAAAGGTTACCCGTTGAATAATTGAACAGCAAGCGTTAGTGGGATACCATTGTTACGAGCGGTAGCGAGGTTTTCTATTTGTTTTGTTGTAAAAATATTTAGTTTGATTCTCAATGTAAATGATTCTGCAGCGTTTTGGGTGTTTTTGTACGAAAATGTATAAAACAATGTTTTATGTAGTAATTTATGTTTTTATTTTCTTAACCTTTTCTTTGCGAAGAGACTCGTGCTTAATAGTGGGCCCATGATGGGTTAAGATGATGATGATGACAATGACATTCACATTGTAATTATCACTTATGTTGGCCTATTAGTGTGAGAGGTATTTTAATATTTGTTTCACCTTTATTTATATTCAATTTAAAAAGTAATTTGGTAGTTCGACCTAATTTTGTTAACAATGTTTAAAGTACAAAAACTGTTCTAATACCTATAAATTGTTAATTTTATCTATTAGGTAATCATCAGTCATTTTTCATATTATACCTACTAAAACCTAAATAACACTTATTAAAATAGAAACTAGGTCTCCAGGATAAATTGAAAAAATATTTTGCTTAATAGTTTAACATTTTAATAGAGTCCGCAAACGAAATGATAATTTTATGATATTTATGTCACGAAATAATGGGAACTTGTTCTAAAGATTGAATTTAAATCGTCTTATAGTCGGATATAAGCCATTCATAATCACAACTAAAGAGACATTGATGAATCAATTTGTCATTCAGCAATCGCAAGCGAATGAGCGGATAATCGCTTTGAAACAATATAAGAGTCGATTACAATTTCACAGGTCATAAAACTCAATATCAATAAGCGAAACGTGGCTCAGAAGGCGGAACGGTCTGATTGATTCAGATGCACTTACATAAGTATGTGGGAGGAATAATTTGTACTCTCCGCTTCTGGGCCTCGGAGAGTGGAGACTTTGGGAGTTTAAATAACATGGATTGTCGTTAATTGTGACAATATGAGTTTTATCATTGTTTTGGGAATTAAAAGCATTGGATTTATTTATAGAATTCGTTAGCCATCCAATAGCAAGTGATCGCTTTAGCTCATGGACAACATTAACCCAAAATTATCATTGACGTAATGCACGTTTTATACGTATAGTCCACCCATACCAGTTAAGTAATTCTCTTATTGTTTTCTAATATATTTAATTGTAGGTCAGATTTTATTATTTTTGCTAATTTTGAATTGGCAATTAACGCATTAACAGCGGGAATCTTTTGTCACGATATAGTGCTACTAATTTATGACAAATCTCATCAAATTTTCATCTTAAATCGAAATGTCATCTATCTCTCGAGCTATACTTAAACAAATTGAAAAATTGGTACCAAATTTTCAATACCTTTTACGTAGTCAAATTGATAAAAATACGTCAGTCTTATCCCTATTAAAACTTTCTACTAACATCAATACCGTTCATAAAGTACACTCTTCCTTGTGCAGTATTATGTCAAGTCATCTCTCGGCCTCCGTCAAGACAGGTTACATTATTCAAATGAATACATTTCGTCAACATAGATAATGCTATCGTTAGGTCCATAATCATAGTCTTTATTACAAACCTTTAAGAGCTAAAATAGTTTAACGGACAGTTTCACAACTGCAACGGCGTTGTTGATTACCCTGGACATGTTTCATAAACAAAGCTAGGCAACATCAGGTTACCTTACATTTGCAAGCGAGCGATGCTGTGCGTATGATAATATTTAGAATTCTGATAGCCCAGACTTTACTACTGGATTTCCATTTAATGTTGACATCAGAAAATATGATGACAATGGCACCGGCCTACGCATAAGCATGGAAGGAATTAATGTAATAACTACTGAAGCATTAACCATTATAATGCTAAGTTCATTAAATAATAGAAGCTTACGAATACATAATTATGAATAAACATTAGAATACAGACTGAAAATAGTTTTTTTATTTTACTTTTGGAAGGAAACTAATGAACTTACTGGAAATTAAAAAAACATATCATTCGGCGGGAAATGTCAATGATGGAAATGGACGGAAAATGACATAAATCTACATACTTAAACGAAGATCCTATGTATGTGTGTGCATAGGTATATATGTATTTTGTGAATAATCAGCGTCAGCGGTGGTCTGACCGATTACAAAATATCTTATTAAAACATACTATATCTTAATACGCACTCTAATAACAGTTTAAAAGTTGTTTAAAATACGAATTGGAAATTTTAATATGGGGCAATGAACAAAATTCCAAGACAGACATAAACCAGATAAGTTGGTTCAAATGATACTTTAAGTGGCCCACTTGTTCAGAGGTACTCAAAGTACCTACCTTTAATCTATTAGCGTTCCATTTAAGGCCACATATAATTATATCATCATTTTGATTTCATATGCAAGTTGCGTTTACTTTAATACGCTGCTACTTTGAGAATTTGGACTAAATCTTACATGATGTATGAATTTATTGGTATGGTCTAATTAAGCATATTATCTATTTAAAAAACACCTAGAGCGTAGGTAAGTACTTCACTACGTTTGTTACAGCCACGTCACCTTGCCGAGTTTCGATTGCATCTACTGTTAAATTCATTTCATCAAAGAGTTATTATAATGGGTGAGCGTGGAGATAAAATATATACGCTTTTTTATTTGTTCTGAAATAAAACATAATATTTTTATTAACTGTTATCACTAGGTGAAGTATATCAAATATTAATGTCTTAAACATGAATGTCGTAAAAGAAACCTATTTTTATCTTCTTAATAGAAATAAAGTAAGAAAAGGCATGTTCGTGACAATTTATAACTTTTCCACATGAATAAGTGCCCATTATTATGTGGGTTAATGTTAGAAATAACTTCAAGGGCACGAAGCTCGTGCCTACTTTGTAAAGAAATGGTTTTAAAAATAAATGTTGTAGTATTATTTTTGTCGATAGAACTATAAATATTAACTAGTTCCATTTTACAGAGTAAACAGTAGTTATTGCGCACAAAATCGTAGAATAGGTACCTAAAAATTTACCTATGATATTTTAATTTTTGAATAAGTGTATTGCTTTCATAATAAAAGCTATTCAAACATTTTTAAACACGTAACGAGCGCAATTAATTGATTAATTAATGTGCAATAATCTAAAATTTAAGGGGCAAATTTTAATCCCGGTAGATGACAACAATGTGTACTCAAAAAAAGGTTGAGATGGGCTGTTCTTTAGCATCAAGTAAAGAAATTCAAAACGGAATAAGTTCGATGTGCAGTTTAAAAGCCTTTTGACTTAATTACTGATTAGTTTAGTTATATTCTTATAAAGTATCGCTTAATGCATAATGTATATTTTATACCTACTGAAGACTAACGATTTATATTACCAACATGCCGCTAATACTCCCCTGCTCTAACAATGTCTCCCGCCTCCTTACTATCTCCACATACAAAAATTATACCATTAGGCCTCGTTGCGACATGAAAGAAGGACAAACAATAAAAAAAAAACAAAATTTCGCATTTATAATGTTAGTATGGATGTAGCTGTTATAAAAATCCATTGAGATATTTGTGTATTACAGATTTGGTTGTTTACGGCTTGCATAAAACAAAATAATTATAAGTACAAGTAAAAGTGTTTCTTAAAACCATAAAAAACGTAATATTTTCCAAAACACGGGTTTCGATAATCGGTGACAAGGTTGCAACCGCAGAATACTAATCGAGCGATTTAACGGTGACCACAAGCCAAACCAGCGCTTTAAAAGATTTTGCGTGTATTGAACAAAGGTGAACCAACAAATTATGCCATAAGAGTTATTGTATGAATAAAAAAAATGATCCTTTCTTTCAAGAGTAAAAAGCACGGAATATTCAGTTGCTTTAAAATCATAGATACCTTGTGTTGCAAATGTGTATCTAAATGAATAATTTCGACAAAACAATGAAATCTATCTAGGAATATACGAAATATCTATATTTAATTTTTAATGAACGTCAGTTATCGAACAATATAACTTTGAAAGGTTGATGCGACTGTGATGACCTATGTACCTATGTATGTACATAACATAATATATTATATTGTTATACGATTTATAATTGATTTAAAATAGTAAGTAAGCTCACACTTACTTTCCACTGTTGCCCATGACAACAGTATCGATACGGAACAAGACTCAAATTATGATGGATATACTCGTAGTTAGTTCATTTAGTGAATCTTATTTAAGAGTCTCATTCTAATTCGGTCCCAGTCGTTCATGTTATTTAATATCAGCCATCACGTCGTATAATAAATATTGCAACAATAATAAATGTAGTAGGTACGTGCATGAATATTAAACACCAACAACAATAGGTACATGCCAAACCATTTCACGGTTACTACCAAAGTATTGCAACAAAAGGATTAATTTAATCGAGTATGAAAAGCGAATCTGCATACGCTATTGCAGTTTCAGCATGCAGTTCAACATTAACACTAATTGTTATAACAATGATTCTGTAACAGTTTTGCTATAAAATTTTATGTTTACTGTTTGATTGCAAAACATTGCTAGTAACTACTAGGTTGTTTGTAGTTTTACATTTACTGTTTGAAATTTTGGTGTCTCACTCGTGTACATTTTTACAATTAAAATTTATCAGTTTTCTACTCAGGCAAAATAAAACTTGAAATGTACAAAATATAACAATAATAAATGACAATAACCATATTTATTGATCTTTAAAGACCATGTCACCACTAACAATAACCAAAACACTCAACTCCGATATGAAATATTTGTTTGAGTTATTACAGATAGGAACTGAAGAGAAAAAATCACTGATGTCTCAAGTTACCACAATAAATGTAAACATGAATAACGTACGTTACCGTAACTGTCCAGAAATCGAGAATCAAGACATAAGAAATAAAGAAAGCGCGGACAAACAAAAGAAATCTATACATTCAAAAATGTGGTATAGACCTAACCATTAAACATAACACGAGAAACGATCAGATAAGTGTAGCACAATGGAGCCATAACATAAAGACATCATATCATTCCACGACAATAAATTTCGAAAAGGGCGGTTAATACACAAACACAAAAGGCTGGCTAGGGATTCGGGCAAAGTTTTTTGGAGTGGATTTCGTGTCTCCCCAAAATCTTCTTTGTGCAACGTTCCCAGAACAAGAGGGAGTGATCAAAATACGAAAAGTTTAGTTGGTAGCAAAATTTATGATTTAAGAATTTCGAAAAAAGTTTACCTACTTCGGGTTCCTGCTACAGAATTGATAGATTTGAACCAAGTTTATGCTTAATCGTTAAGAAACATTGTTAGAAAATAAGATTAAAATATTTACACTAAACTAAATGAAAGCTTTTTATTGGAAAACTTATTACTTAAATGAATCGTTTATTCTTAAAAGAAACTTAAAGTTATCAATGTAATCATTTTATTCATTGCATAATTAATTTTAACAGTGGCACAGACAATAAATGACACAGTTCATGTCAATGCAAATTTAATTTTAAACTTATCAAAAAACAATCTGTCGTTGATTAAGGTGAAGTTTTTGCTTGGCTATTATTTATTGATCCTGCCAACAGACAAAAAATGTCAATGTGCGACCACATAGATACAGTCGTATAGTAAAATATTTTGATGGCATCCCGCTGTGGTTTATTTGCCAAAATGCGGGTATCTTATCAAGATGTGGTATTGACAATAATACCAGCTGACTGTATAGCAGTTTCGTTCATCCAACGTTTGGTTCAAATGTTATGAACTACAATAGTCCAATTTATTATTGTCAGGATCAGGGGCTAGAACTTTTTAATGTGATTGTCCTTTTTGTGCTTTACAGAGGAGGGTAATTGTATACGGCAGTTAAATAAATCGCATTATTTTAAAATTTACTCTCTTTTAAAACATTCAGTCATGTAAGGGAGGAATTAAACACTTCTATTAAAATAAATGTTATGAGCAGAATTAGTAGGAACTAGGAAGTGGTGACATAAGATCTTGTAAAGGTATTGTGAGTTGATGAGGCGAGGTAAGCTGGTCAGATGAGGTGTAGAGTGGCGAGGTGTTTTAAAACAGTTGAGAGGAGATGAGAAAGCAACGGTTTCAGGTTACATAATTATGTTCTACCAAAATGTTACTAGCCAGCGTCAGACCATCTTTGAAAATAGACAGATGATCAATACAAGTAAAAGAAAATAATTTGATGTTGTTTATACGTTATTTGTATATGGCCATTGAATAACTGGTTCGGAAGACGTTGCTTAAGTATTTATGTGCCATTTATACTTAGGTAATTATTTTATTTTTATATTAAACCCTAAGTTACAATAACAATTATCACATACATAGGTACAAAAATATAATTGTTTTTTAAGAATTTAATTATCAATATCATATCATTAATACCTGTTATTTTAAAATACCTATTCATATTGGACTTTGTACTCAATCTTGAACTGAAAATCATCCACAAAATCCCTAATGTTACAACAAATCTTTTGTTTCACTGACATCTTTCAGAGATCAAATATGAGACAAAACATTCCATCTACCTGAGATCCAACGAACCGCCAGTATATTAATTACGAGCATCAAAATTTACGCCATACGTGAGATAAAAGTTACGTTAATAAAGCTTAAGCTTTAACTGAGACGTGTAAGAATTCTTACCGCTCGTGATGTCGAGATAACAAACAATATTTATTACACCTGTACCATCGCACGCGATCTAGACAAATTAAAGTAACTTGATCACAGACTTAGAATTATTTGAAAGCACGCTTTATTATAATTCTTGGAAAGTAATTATTTTATTTTTGTTAAACGTAAACCGGTACGCGTCAGACGTTTTATCCCAAAAGTAAAATCGTTTAGTTATTGCATTGGCGTGATATTTTGTGGAAACTAATTAGCCTGAATTTATACGGCGCTTATATTACTTCAATTAAAATTCGAGTCAATTACTTTATTAAATTATTTAACCGTTTGTACTGCTTTGATTTCTTGACCCACTGGTCAACGGCTATTGTCTCGCACCGTCCATTTAATTTAAATTTACTAAATAACTTTACGCTCAGCTGTACCCGTACTCCTTAAAGCAACTCAAACCGTACTTACCGCAAAAACTGAATAGACGTTTTGAGCATACTTAGCGATGAGAAAAAACTACCAGGTGCCTACCAAAAGCGTTCATTGTTCCACGGGAGAGATTAATAAATCTTTAGTGAGTATATCTGAGACCGATCTCGCGGGCTTCAGAGCAGGACGCGTTATTGCGAGCCCATTCACATGCCATAGTTGAGCCCAAACAGCCCCTTTGTAATGACAAAGGTGTCGCGTTAAGAAAAAGGGGCCCTATCGTCGATCTGCCTTATCAGATCCAGTTCCCTTCCGAGAGGTCTCAATACGATAGCCGGTGTTTTGAATGCGGCAGATCTAATTCCCTTGGCCACAATAACGCAGACGGATTCCAATTTAGTTGGCACATTGGATGCAAGATTTTCGATCGGGAGTTATCTGATTGTCGTGGCTCGTGTTGTCTGAATACATTGTTGCTGGTTTTAATGGCGTGCGCCGATTCACAATTGAAGAGAAAGTGAAAAAAACAAGGATGATAAAACTTTACCAGTTCGTAGTTATAATTTTACAGACAACTCACTCAAAAGTTCAATTGGAGGCAAATTATAAGGCTTGGGTTCTCGTTTATACAACTAGAAACAAGAGCATACCAGGTTTTGGTAATAATTGTTATAAAACAATTTATTTAACTTATAATGGAAGTTTAACGTCTGTTTTTAAATAACTATCAGGACCATAATATATTTTCAACCTAAGATACGCTCATAAAACCAAATCAGAAAATTTCTCAATTTTGATTAACGTTATAAATTGTCAATGTTTAACAATAATCGAAAAACTATGATCTCTTCTTCTATGCACATAATTACTTAATGATATATTAATAGTCATCCATATTATACTGTACGTTAACAAATGTCCAAAAGTTTAAATGTTAAGTTATGACTTAAGATATTGAATAAAATATCGATTTGCATAATGCTATTAATTTAAACGTGTTGATAAACATCAAGCTTTGTACGATGTACCAATAATTGATAAACCAGAATGAAATTGATTACACCTATTGCTACTTCAACCAAACGCATCATTTAAAAGATTTGCTTCTTACAGCATTTTTTTTTGTACAAGATAGATTGCCAAATTAAGCATGGGATAAAAAATGTCTTCTGGTAATCCATCGGTCGCGAATCTAATTTGCATGCCAAAACATACCGATGAGAATCTTATGATAATATTTCTTGTCTCGTTTCATTTATATAACATGAATTTAAAGATTCAAGACATAAATACTGAAGTAAGACATCTATCATCTATCGGAGAAAATAGATTTTTATCTTCTGAATAGTCAAATGTAACAGTAACCTTAAGAAGAAAAGTTGAGTGCACAAAATGTGTAAAATATGACCCAATGATTTAATTGTTTTACGAAGTTAAGGGCTCAGCAACTTCGGCTACAGTCAACAGCATATCGGTTGATAATCCCGGTTATTTTTCCAAGGATGTTATTAAAAATGATGTTAATAGTTGCTATAAAAGTTGAGTGAATTACTATAAATTCTGAGAACTTCTACATTATTTGGATTACTTACTCTTACATAAATTTGCACTAAAACAGAATCGTGGAGTTTGCCCTATCCACCTCCACAATTACAAAAATTAACCAGTCGAAAACGAGTTATAGCATATTTAACAATGATTGTTAAGTTTCCTTTCTTCATCGTTTATTTCTCATGTGATTAATCGCCATTTCCTTACTAATTTATTTCCAAACTCAAAATAAATAAAACTAAATAAATAACGCTACACCCTCAAAGCCCCACTACTACACTAGGATTCCCTGTGTCGTGGGTGCTTTGGGCAACACACAAGACAAGGACACACACCCAGAATAAGAACGGAAATTTAAACTCATCATTCAAATCGCCTCGCTGGGAATCGAACCCAGGACCCTCGGTACTGCGATCCAACGTGTTTACCATTGCGCCATCCGGGTCGTCAAATATGATTAAAATAGCAATGAATAAAGGATATTCGTTTTTACATTTTCAAAGAGAGTTGATCTAGTGATTTCTTAATATTTTAGAGGATTATTTTCAATAAAGCAATATAAATGTATTCTAAAATAAATAGCATGTTACTTATTGTCATGCTTTTTTTAAGATTGGATATTTCAAAAACATCCAAAACTTCATAATGATTGATGCTTGTCCTTTTGCGTTGTGATCCTTCTTTTTGCCTTCTAAAATCGATGGTAAGCACAATACTAACAATTGGTCCGATCAAACGGAATATTAAGTTCGCCTGTCACTTTAACGATGTTCTCTCGCTTCGTCACACAATCGGCGTCATTATCAGTCGAATATGCACCTTTATTTTATTCAATAGAGTACACATTTCCTTGCAGTCAATGTGTCTAGGAAGTGATGAGAAAGAAGAAGGTCATTGTCAGAGGCATTTTATGGGCTATGATTTATGAACGATGACTCCCAACGGGTTTTAGTCATGTTAATCTTATTCAGAGGTGCACAATGCTACCTAAATTAGCTACGGCCGTGGCGTAAGCAGATCCCATGGTAGGAATGGTAAGGCTGTGTGTGGTATCTGTAAGCAAGTTACCGTGATATCGTTTATATAGACACTTCATCAAATACAGGATAAATAAAGAGTCTTGTTCGACACGATTGATGCTGTGTTAATTAACTTTGTCGGAGTTAGTTGCTCCGAAACCAAATCTGAGTGTTAACTGAGAACTTTCTTATTTGTTTTAAGTTATATTAGAGTTGGTAGTTTATAAAATGTCTCCAAAAACAGATCAAAAGTATGAAATTTCTCAACGAATGCTCCAAGTCCTAATAATAAGTCACACGAGTATCTCCTGTGCATATTAAATAAAGGTAGCTATTTGTTTCGTTAAAGGTAACATATTTCATAAATTCCCACACAATACAGAAATGATAAAATATACAACCACGCTACTGCGTTGAGATTTTTTCCTACATTTCTAAGAGACCGATCTGTCACGTCTCTCGAGGTTTCACACTCATAAAATACTAAAACTTGTCCTATTATTCCACTCTACTATTGTTACTTGCTTGTACTATAGATTAGTTCTCGTCGGAATAGGGATAACATCTTAACGATGTGACATGGAAGGGTAGGTAGGCATTCTTCATATTGAGATTCGAGAGATAAGGTTATAGCAGTCATCTATAAAGTAATCTTGAGCGTACGCGGATTTTTGATCCCTCAATGTGGTAGCGTTGTCTGTTTTTTTAATGATATTGGAACCATACAACTTAAGTGAATCGTAAAAAATTAACACCTCTCAACATTTCATTTTTTGGTTATCTTAATTTTAAAATCACGGCCAGGTCCTTCAATTTTAATACTGAATTTATATTCAATCGAAATGTAGATGATTGTTCAAAATTAGTTAATGTGTTTCAATGTTACTGTATTCGTTAATCAATACTTTCTACGCTACCATCAGATCTATGACGACAATAAGTAGATATTCATTTAATCAGAAATGTACCTAATCCTATTAAAATATTTTTACACATGAGAAGTAATCAAAATTAGTTTTCGTAACGTGTGTAACACCTGAATCATGCAATGATTTTACTTGATTAGATATTTTTCTGTAATTACGAAGCATAGATCTTTTATGCGCCCACGTAACACGCGTATTCTATGTTTCGTTCAGAGAAAACAAAACAGTACTTATTTCCTCGTAATTAAGGAACAAAGCTTACTGGATCGGAACAGTTCTTGTTACATCCTACTTAATTATTTACAGTTTGAGCGGATGTCTTGATTCACCATAAAATTTTCTTTATGAGGAATTTTTTAATGTTTGTTCGTGACTCCTTGCATAATTATGTAGACGTTTATGTAGGCGTCCGTTTTGGCTCTATTCACTCTTTATCAACTCTTCTGGACGATTTATAATCTTTTACATCTTGTATATTATGTAGTAGGTATGGTGTTTTACGTTTTATTGAGTGGTTTGAACTTCCGGGAGGTTCAAGTACCTACTGCACTTACTTACTTATATTTTTTTTAATAATGATGTGTTTATAATTATGCTTAATTCGCTCAAAGAAAACATCACGAAGCATTGTGCACATCTGAGAGTTGTCCATAATGTACTCAAAGGTGTGATAAGTATGTCAATCCGCACTTGGCCAGCGTGGTCACAGTACTAGTCGAAGTGACATTTTTAACAGTTGACCTAGCATCACATCCTCATCAATTTAGAAGCAAAGCAACACGAGTAAAGGAGCGTTCATATACATACTGACTGCGAATATACAATACTATGACATAGAAACAAATACCATGAACAATTTATTAGAACAAGTATTGTACCTATGTGTTTTAGTTACCATTTGTTTGGTATTGGTAAAAATATTTGAGTAATCAAATGTTCTCTATCAATTTGTCTTTGTAAACAGGAAATGGTTTCTATGAGGCCTTACGGCCACTCCACACCCTACGTGGCCAATTAGCGCACGCTGTCACCTCGCACGCTTCACGCATGACCGAAGCGAACGTGTAACGGCAATGTTCTGAGCAGTCAGTGTAAATATTAGTCAACCAGATGACTTTGCCAGTCAACTGCGACTAATGTGACTAATGTAATAGCTAAGCGTGTTATTTGTTTAATTTAAAAATTCTTTCTTTAATATGATAGGCAGAGAAACTGGTCTCGTACGACGTATTGTCGTTGAGGCCGCGAATACGAAAAGATGGCCTTAATCTTTAACGGGACACGGGAATCCTCGATAATTTTGTTGGAATCAAGAAGGATTAGAATAACTTTTAAAATATTCCCGTCGGTCACGTAGAGGTCATTAAAAGAGTGGACAGGCTTAAGTTTAGATGAATGTATCAAGCACATTCAATATTTTGGACTTATTAACTTCAATCAAATGAAAGTTTTCAGTGTAAAAAATAATGTAGCACACACAATAGCCAGGTACAATCAGAACTCAAGAGTACAAACTTTGGATTGTGACCTAACCTAACGAATTTATATGGAACATATAGGTACGTAAAACAAGAAATTTCAACCGTTATGTCCTTCCGCATCCAAAGAAAAATCTATCTAAAATACTTTGACATCATAAAAAGAATCATGAAAATGAAGAATTTCTTGTCTACCCATGATCAAACTGAATACTACAGGTATAACTTTAGAGTTCAAAATAGCGTGCACAGTTTTGTTCCGATACGTCCACAATATTCTTATCTCACACTCGCTACCGGTTCCGAGGTTCCAAGCAGCTCATTACTTTGGTCAGATCATTCTTTTTAATTATCAATGAGATATTGTTGTTTATCACAACGTTAATAGTCTGCATTGTTGATACAGTCGCTTACACAAGTGTGGTTTACACAGGACGGACGTTAAATATTGCCAGTGATACTCAAATGTTTAATTTATTTTTAAAGTTGTTAAAATATTTATTAATTTGATGAAGGATGGATTGGGCTTCAGTTAAATGTAAATTTATAATTGTTATGTAAAGGCATTAATAGATAATACATGACAAGCAAATGTCCACGTCGTCTCGTTGTGCATTTTATACTAGGTACATACATACGTGATTGAGTAGAATTAATTAAATAGGTAGGTGTGTTAAAATTTCGTCACCGTATCAGAACTTACAGATAAAAGTATCTGCTGGATAAAATCTGTAACTCGTTTTATTCCTGAAGTTGATAATTTCAACGGAAGTTACGGAAGGTAGTGATATGTAAATACATAAAGTGATCCGTCCGTTCATTGGCCCGCTTAATTGCTACAATATATCTACTAATCCTAACATTAATATTTGTTTAGCAATGCAAATTTTTATTGTTTTCTAGACAATTACCTACAATAAACTTTAAAAGAAAGAGAAATATCTAACTAAGAATCCAAGACCGTTTTAATACTTACCTAATAAATTAATAGTAATAATAATAAAAAATATAAAGCAGAAGAGTTTGTTTGAACGCGCTAATCTCAGGAATACAGGTCCGATGAAGAATTATTTTTGTTTTGAATAGTACATTTTTTGAGGAAGGTTATAGGCCATATAACATCACGCTACGACCGGAGCGGAGCGGAGTAACAAGTTTCCCGAAGCGAAGCGAGGGCGTCTTCGTAATAATTTATGTTGCAGGACGACGTCTGCCGGGTCCGCTAGTTATTAGTTAGGAATAGCTATATTTAAATATTTTAACTTCGGTACCCAATTTCCTCATAATAAATAACCTTTAGTATTCAACCGGTAAAGAGGTTTTCCAGATTTCATGAAAATACAGGTCTCAAAATTATTTTTTGTTCCCATTAATCATGAATATCGTAAATTTTATTGCGCAGCATGGATTAATATTTTATCCGAATAAAATTCTCAGTACAATTCGTGTTGTCCTTGAAATATATCTGATTACGACTACAATTCTTACTCAACTGAATATATTGCAGTAAGTGTAGTTAAATTGAAAATTGAAACCAATAGTATATAATGCTTAGGTACTTACCCACTTTATTTTGAATTTATTCTGCATTACCATCGTTAATGCCTGTAATAGATTCACTTAATTCTTGCAAACTAATGTAAGGTTAGTATAATTCTTAAGTTATACCTATACTATAGGTACTAAGTTAAGAGTTCGGCCTTCTACGTGGGGAGTCCAGGTTCGAATCCCAGGGCACGCACTTCTGACATCTCTAATGACATCTCTAATTAAATGTCACTTGCTTTAACGGTGAAGGAAAACTAAACTTACTACAAATAGTTACGAAAAAATGGTAAACTGTGAATTAAATTTATTCAAGCTGGGCATCTATTACCTCTAAAAATACTGGGATACGAATTCTAAAAGTGTTACAAAGCGCTCTCGACCAACGGTCTACAAAAGAACGAGTGGTGACAAAGCAAGCACTCAGCGTTACAACTACACTTTTGTACCGGACTGTACTTGTACAGACAACGTCGTTTCATCTCAAGTTACCTCGAGAGCGATCGACCAGATATTCAGTTTTTATTTATTGACATTTTCTAATGTCCCTCCAAGTCATTCATCATTCGATACGGTACCCACTGATAACACTTATTGTTTGCCGTATACATAATGGATTATTGATAAAGTACGTGGGTGGGTATCCCTAATCTAGCAGACTAAAATCTCTAGAGATGTCTCATCAAAGGAAATATATTAAGGTAATGCGTCTATAATGAACGATCTCGCTGAGATATTAAGTGGACACGATTTATCGACTTTTCGTCTTAATGTTGAAGTTTGTGATAGTGTGCCCACTCAGTTAAATAGTGTAACAGTAATCCGAAGGTAAGCGTATGAAAACATTAGTCAACGTAACGAGCTTGGGCTTTCTGAGATTAGCTGCTTCGAAGCCAAATTGTAATTTTTTAATAGGGAAAAGAGGGTCAAAGATCGTGATTAATCTTCAAAGTCTCTGTACCTTGTTACGCAATGTATATTTTTATGAATATCGTAAACAGTAACTAAAATACGACTTCATATTTCAGGCTATAAAATAATAATATAATCTACAAAATCTCTACACTGACTGATGTTGTGATGATAGCCAGATATGTCAGAAAATTCATCTCCTCTGAATGTGACCTACAGAGAAGTAGTGCATTTTTAAATAATAAAATCTTCTAAAGAACTTTTATTCTTATCTCCTAATTAAGTACTACAAATCCCTAATTACTTAATATATTTTTTACTCACCAGTTTTATTAAAAAAAAGAAAATAATTTATATAACATTTAGCGTTAGTTAACTACGTGACAATATCGTAAAGCGGCAACGAATACTGCTGAGTGTTTCATCGTGGCACCAATGGGCACCACGAAGAAATCTAACGTAAGTCAGTGAATTCGAGAAGCCACAGATTTCCCAGGAGCAATTACCGAAACAATAAAGCTGAAATTGTCGAGTTCCGCGGCCACCGATCCTGAACTTGCAATTACTCCTCTTCCTCGACCCACTGCAAAACGGCAATTCATTAAACGCTATTCAACTTATCACAATGTGACTATTAGTGCTCTATTGAATTTTTAATTAATCGCAAGCCGAGAAGGAAGGAATGCCGTGAAAAAACGGAAAATATCCTCGGGACAGGAAAATGAGCCGGCCACGCAAATTGTGACGTTGAGTTTCGTAAAAGAATTGTAACGTTTTTTGCGCGAAGACAATAGAATTTTTGCTTTTCATATTTTATTTAAATACCCTGCGTAGCGAAGCCTTTATGTTTAATATAATTATTTTATTACGTTATAATTAACAGCTAATGATGTTGATAAAGACTGAAATAATATTATTTCTACCGCAAATTCTTAACTTGTAAACAGTTTATAGTCGTTGACTATTGATCACCTGAATTGGTTTGTATTTAAAAACTTAGCTTCATTATAAAATTTCCGAAAATACATTAGGTACTTTGAACGCTGCAATAGCTTTGAAATAACACATACCTACGTCTAATCTAATTTTTACTTATCAATCAAATAATCAGAATTTTTCAAAAAAGAAGTTGATGAAATCTAATTTCTCGACGGAACCCTAAAACAGACCTTCGCTTCGTTCAGTATTCAATGGGAACTTCTCTGAAGGAACCCTTTGATGTTTCCCTTCATTGCTGGAATTGGTACTATTTACGTCGCTTATAGGAATTTATGTGCGAGTTGAGTTATGGCGCTTGTTGCGTAAATAAATGTTATGTTTCCATGATCTAGTTTAGAAACCACGCAATTATGAGACATTGTATAATTAAAATACAGAGAATCTAGATTCTAGTAAATAACCAAAGTCGGATAAGAAGTATGATATGGGGTTGATTTAGGACACCCATACTTTATAGAATGATAGGCTTTGTAATTGTGTGTGACTGTGTGTATTATGTTAAATAGTGATAGGTTTGAAGATTGAACCCCTGAATATCGTAATAAAACCTACACCTGAGAGTTCACTATCATGTTATGGAAATTCGCCTTGGTCAACTTGCACTTGGTCAGCCTTTAGACCATGACTTTTCGTTGCCTTCATGTTACGAGAAGCAATGGGTTGCGACGATGACGATGAGTAATCTACATATATAAATAATGAAAAGGACTGACGGTAACGTACAGCTCAGTACACATTTAGATCATTACGGAGAGTGGTAATTTTGCATTAGGGGTTAATCACGATCATGCTGTCTATCGCTGACGATTCGACCCAATTCGCAAGGATCGTCGAGTGTCGTTCTGATTGCATTGAAAGACTGGTTGTGGGCTAATTAGAAATTTATCTGTTTTATATATTTCGTCTGTTTCATCTTCTGTGTGTGCTTCAATACTGACATTTATTGCATCTATTTTATTTTAAGCGAGAGGTTTTAATATACTTAGTTCGAATTCTAATTCCTGAGCCTTTTACTTCTATTAACATATTATGGGATTATCATTTGTCACAATGTCACGAATGTCTTTCCTCGGGCTCAAACATGTCCTTTTTTCTTAGCTTTTTTTATTTGTGACTTCTACCAAGTTTTGCCGCGTTATTTTTCTTATCCAAACGAACTGACAATAATGTAATATCATATAAACCATTGCTTTCATTTCGATCGTTAATTGATTCTTATTTAGAAATAAATTAATTAAGTCATTTCTTAGAAAAATATAAGATTCCGTTAAATCTTTAACTTTAATTGAATTATCGGGTTCAACAATAGATTGATTATTTTTTGTAAAAATTATGTAAACATCTGAATATAACATGTGAATTGGACGGTCAAATGTATACCTAATAACTATTTTAGCCCTCCATGGAAACGTGCACTCAAAGATCCGAATGTCAAACCTGAAGTTAGAAATAATAAACGCGTGGCCAAACGCTTTGCATATAATGAAAGGAAGGAGGCAGAATTGAATAGTAAATCATATTTGAACCACCTAACACTTTCAAGTAAATATTGTGACTGAGTATAATTTATTAAGTGACTAGAGTACAGCTGATAGAATCTATATTTATTAACCTGGCTGTAATTTTAGCATTTGAAATATCTATATGTCCTATGAAATTCTGCTTATATTGGATTTAGCAAATATACGAGTATTTCTCTACCTTTCATTACTAATTTTATCTTGAAAGTTGTCCCAGAACAACAGCACTGGGATAATTATTATAAAATATTGTCGATTTAGACTACAATTCCTGTGAAGAAGCGAATAACAAAAAATTAAGTTTCTTGCCCACTATTTAGAATAGCTAAATACGAGCAATACAATATGGTGTTAGTGAGCTTGCTTATATGTGGATACGACAAAATTCGTTCTTAGCGGTCGTGTACTAACTTTAAACTATGTTCCTGCCAAATTTTAGCTCCATGCATCAAGACATTTCGATATTTCGTGATGAGTGAGCTTTCGCTTTTATAAATATAGATTACATATTCATATTGATATTATAAGTATAGATATCAGTATATAAGTCTTCTGAAAATTAAAATTCGGCTGTATATAAAAATTTTGGCATCACGTCAAAGTGTAAAGTGCTCATGTAACGGCCAACTTATTAACGTTGAGCCTGTACTTATGAAGCAACTTGCTTACTTTAGTGAGCCTTCAGTCATTTCAATGCTATATTCTAACTATACCTACTGGGCTTCGCTACTGTTACCATTTCTTAGATTCATTATAACAGGACACATATTTTATTTAAAATTCATTCTTCATGGATTTTGCGATTTTTACGCAGTCAATGGTTGTAATTTAAGGAGAAGATAGAGATTAAGATACTTGTTTTTTATTTCTATATGTTTCATAAATCCACGTTGTGCTTTGTTTTCTACTTTAATTCTCTTCAGTTATTGACTAGAAATGTATGTTTTAATATCCAATTAGCAAAGTCTACGTATATCCATAACATTCATTGTGCAAACTTCGGTAAAATAATGGCTGTTTAAATGATTATCTTGTACCTTATATGAATAACATCATAAAACCTACTTTGCTGATCATTTCCGCACCACTGAAAAGACCTAAAGTCTACAGCTACACTATTCAAATCATCGAACAAGATCTAAGACTGATTTTTTTTAGCTCACTTAAGCGAAACTCAAATTTTTATTAACTGCTGTCACCTATCGAACAACTACGATTCTGTTAACTCGGTCAATTACTTACGATTGACTCTTCAATTTAAGTTATGATAGATGCCGTCATAATGGTGTCAATTGTTGGCTCTTGGGATATGATTTAATTTATTTTGGGGTTGGTCACAATATTATTATTATCAGGTCTGATGGATATTCGTCTCGGTTGGAATATTACCATACAATAACGAGTATAAAATCAAAATATTTATTTAAATTTATTAACTGTATGTGATCATAGTTGGGTTCTGTATTTGGATACATTATGAATTATTTCCATTCATCCTTACTTTCAATTTATAAAGATACACACAACATCGTCATTATATTTTTAAGGTGATGATAATGAATTGGGATTATACTTTAAAGATAGTAAGTACTGCTGAGTACCTTAATTAAATTAATGACAAATTAAGAAAACAACAATTGATGAATGAAAAATTTACTTTAATGTTGCATTTACACTATTTAAGAGGAAATTATGATTGTTAACTTTATAACCCTTATAATTACACCTTTTAATTATTTTAGTCATAGGCGGCAGTGGAATTGGTTTGATGTTCAAATATTTTATTCGAAAAAGCTTTCAAAATTTATGGTCACATTCTCTCATACTGGAACTAATTAAGCATCGCCTGTTCACTGAGGAGAATGTTAATTAAGCTCCTGAAAGCTTTAGTAAAAAGCTACTGAATGAACTCCTGTGCCATATAAAGTATTGCATGTGTGGAAATGACAAACTGTAATCCTCAATATTCCATATATCCAAATCCAATCCAAATCAAATCGGTTTAGACGTTCCTGAAATTGATAGAAACCCAAACAAATAAGTAGAGTAAATTTTAGTAGTCCGACTAATAGATAGATAGTTTTCCTTGTTGGGTAGTAAACGGTTATTGTTTTTTATACACATTTCAAAATTTCGCTAGCCAAAACAGTGTTTATGAATCCATGTATATTCATGAAACTGTATCCGATTTATTATAGTTATTAAAATCGTTTTGTCTCACGGAAAATCACTAAGGTATTCAGGATTTAATAGAATTCGCTGTAAAAATGTTATTTCAGAACATTTTTATAAAACCGTATTACGGCAGGAGCGAAGAATGCAAGCACATTCAATTCCGGGCGTGAAACCATCGCGGGGAGATTTGCAACTCGTTTTAGTCGGCGGAGTTATTTGCTCATGAACATCTGGAACCACCGATTTAAAATTGAGATGTGCATTTCAGGATGTAATTGGAAATTTCATTTACTTTCCTGGAATGCTTTTTTACAGTCATCTGCGTGGATACATTACTGAAAATGTCAACATAATAAATGTCATTGGATATAGGCTTGTGTGTAAATACGAGGGTAGGGATTATTTTAAATTTTCCCTCGTTGAACGTGAAAGCATGGTTACCAATAAATAAAATAAAATCATAACATTGGTAAGAAATGTACGACATATTTTTTAGCTAAGTGCAAATTGAATCAAGCAATTAATCTAATCAGCAAATGAACATGAAAATACATTAATACTTCGTTCGAAACACCTTTTCAAACATGGAAATACATAATAAAACATAAGCAATGAGACTAAAATTAATTACGATCTTAAAATATCGTTTCATTCGAGATCCAGATAAATTGGTTGTACTTGTCCTGAACGTAAGTTGTTCATTAGCGTTTAAATAAATTCATTAATAAGACTCGAAAGACAAGCAGTCAACGAACAAATCTATAAATCAAATAGTAAGGGAGTGTCAGAGACAAAAGGACTACGGAATGACGCCATGGTTGAGGGACATACGGCTGCTACATTTCTCTTACAAACTATTTGGATTTAAAACTTGCATATTTGTTCCATTTATTCGGTTGTCAGAAGGTGAATTTTTGTAATCTGTTCTTAAGATGTCTTCTTGTTCTTAAATTGATCTCATGCTCTTCAGTTATTTGCTTCAAGCGATTCTACATCCTTGTTTTCAAAGAAGGCAAGTAATTCATGAATGATTTATTATAATATGTATATACCTACAACCTTTACGCATATTATCGTTGAAAGAAAAGTCGATTTTTTTTCTTATTTATTTTCTATTTTTAGCAAATAAATATTTTCAATGCGTTGTGTTGCAAGCCATGAAAAATAAATAGAATAGATAAAACAAAGCTGTTCACACTGTAGCGCAATGTGTCACAAATTTCATTCAATTTCCAAAAGCGGTTCCCACAAAGATCTTTCTTCACATGCGTTGGCACGCACATTAATCTAGGTAACGGTGATTGCATTCACATGAGCGACCATTGTAGTATATTTTTCTATTTTACGCGACAGTTTATACTCAAATTTTGATCTTCTTTCTATACCATTATTACCCTCAAAGGTAATATTCAAATCACTACGATGTGTATTTGTGTGTTTGTATCTAAAATCGATTTAGAGGTCCCTAACTCCCTAAATAATGCGCAGCAATGACATCTACGACCCATGACTAAACAAAATCGTGAGTACCTACTTCAAGTAAAAAAACAAAAGTAACAGGAAATCGTAACACTCAAAAACTATGGCTATAAAGATATACATAGCTACCACTAACTGCTCTAAACGATAATCAATATAATATATTATTTGATCAATGTTAAAAGATTTATTCAAAAATATCTTGAAAATGAATTAATGTTTTAAACATTGCTGTGAACCATGTTGGATATATTTTAGTAAACGAATTTGAGGTAAATCGTATCAGTAGAGGATTTTTTGGAATATTGTTTCCAAAACATCAACTCACGCACACATATCAGTGTCCCTACAGCACCGACTAAATGTGGCATATATACGTCAACGAACATGCACACAGGTAAAAATCACCTTTATCCCTTACCCTTCCATCCCTAAGGAAGGCAATGAAGCGGGAAGACTTCTAACCCATCTACTGGCTTCCGTCTGTGGTCAAACGATAAGCGATGACATTTTCTCTTGTTCAGTTTGAAGAAAAACAAATTTCTCGAATTTTTATACACTTAATGTGTTTTATGTTCACGATTTTTGAGAAATCATTATTTTAAATATCTGATTAAACTGGTGAGCATCATTATTTCCAAAGACGGTAAAATAAATTTAAAGCTAAATTAGAGGAAGATTAGGTAACTACAACAAAAAAGCAAAAAAGAATTAAAATATTTACGGTTACAACTGAGTTTTACACAGATTCAATTTAATTTGGACGACCCTGTAGCCTAGTTGGTAGCGACCCTGCCTGCGACGCGAGGGGTCCCGGGTTCGATTCCCGGCCGGGGCAGATATTTATGTGGCAGATAAATATTTGTACTCGGGTCATGGGTGTAATTGTAATGTGTTATATGTGTAGTCCATGCCACCCGCGACCCGCGACACAGGTACCTAGTAACCTACTGCGGGGGTATGAGTGTGTTAGCGTTTAGCGTTTAGCGTTTAATTTATATATTTAATAATATTTTATCGTCTATAGTTCTTCGTATGCTTTATGTGGCTCTATCATACAAGTTCTGATATCGAAATGATTTATCTGCATTTTGGCTGATTTACACACTTGTAAGTCAGTAGCAAGTTCTCACTAAATGGATGATAAAACATTAATTTATATCCTCTACTATAAACTGTTCAAAATCAATCAAAAAACTGTCTAGAAAGCAGAACGTCAGAACAAGAGGTACTACAATATCTTACGAGAATATTAAGAAAGTTACTTGTGTGCTAGTGCACTGTGCTGTGCTAGTAGCAATAAAGTAGAAATCAACAATTTGTTCACTTACTGAAAAAAATTGCTGGGTACTCTGTAAATTTTTTGATCTTGTAAATTTATTTGGTGGTCACAAATATGCAGAGCTAGGGGTACCGGGTCAGGGCTGTAGCTAGAATCGAATTTGAAGTAGGGCAGCATTGGTTACAGGTAGGGCGGAAATAAAAAAAATATTATAATTGATCTGCCCTCGAAGCACGGGCTCCTAAATCGATCACCTAAAGTTATATACATTCAATAGCTATTCGTAGACAAATAATTTATGTGACAGATCATGAGCATGGATCTAAGAACTATTAAATTAATAGTATCAACGACGAATTTAATAGAATATTTTAGTGGAGTGCCGTAAGACATAAAAATGGCAAAACCTCGGAATCCAGGGACTATGAATGAATCTTCATAAAAGTTGTTGGACTGTATTTCAAAATGCACAAATAGAAAAGTTAAAAAAAAAAATTCACCGATCTTTTTTTTTTATTTTTTTTTATCTTTATTGGTAAGTTTGTGACCCCATAACTTCGTGTTGCGTAAACCGATTTTGATGATTCTTTATTTCCTTAAAAGCTGGTGCTTTTGGTATGGTCCCATATAAATTTGAGCGACATTTGACGAGTAGTTTCGAATGAACTTGAATAATGTGTAAGGATGTTTTGTAGTGTGTACTTATGGTTTTTTTCTAATAACTTTTTACTGAGTATTTAGATTTTGATGATTCTCTTTTTATTTGAAAGCTGGTACTTGCATTGTTGTCTTATATAAATTTGAGCGGCATCTGACTAGTAGTTTTTGAATTATCCTTAATAACTTTTTTGTATGTATGTTACCTTATATCTTACTATTTAGAGTTTCGATTTTGATCAATCTTTTTTTAGTCGAAAGCTGGGGTCTTAGGTTAGGTCCCGTAAAAATTTGAGTTCCGTCAAATGAGTAGTTTTTGAGTTACTCTTAATAATGTGTAAATAATTTATCGTCGAAATCGAAGCACCCAGTGATAAGTTATTAGGTAACGACCATAAATTAAATACACATTATTAAGAGTAACTCAAAAACTACTCGTCTGACGGAACTCAAATTTTTACGGGACTTAACCTAAGACCCCAGCTTTCGACTAAAAAAAGAATGATCAAAATCGGAACTCTAAATAGTAGGATATAAGGTGACATACATACAAAAAAGTTATTAAGGATAATTCAAAAACTAATAGTCAGATGCCGCTCAAATTTATATGAGACTACAATGCAAGTACCAGCTTTCAAAAAATTAAATTAAAAATTAAAAAACCCCCGACACAAACATTTAAAAAGTAAAAAATAATATCTCTAAAAATAATACGTCGCGTTGGGCACCGCGCCTAACTACTCATTATCTACGATTTTTTTCATAAGTATCACATGCCTACCTACTTAGTCATTTACCCAAGACTTATCATTTATCAATATTTTTTTGTGTTAAAGTTAGAAGTAAATTATTTTAAAAGATGAGGAGGAGTTTTTTTTCGCCGTTTTTTTCTCCTCAAGCACTTTTCCAAAACGGTGGTAGAATCAAAAAATTGACGTTCATAAGTGAATTTGTAAATTCCCAGATGAAATAAACAGTTTGAAAAAAAAAATCCTCAATGATGAATAACAAGCGAATTCTTTGTAATTCGGCAATTAGTACCTATGTCCAACGTGACTTAAATGGCTCGTCGTTCTCTTCTATACTTTGTTTGGCGGAGGAATAGGAGGTGCCGTACGTCAAATAGTCATTCATCCGATTCGGTTTTTCTTACTTGTAGTGGAATGCCGTGACATAAAAATGGCAAAACCTCGGAATCCAGGGACTATGAATGAATCATCATAAAAACTGTTGGACTGTATTTCAAAATGTACAAATAAAAAAGTTAAAAAAATAATTACCCGATCTTTTTTATTTTTTTTTAATCTGTGTTGGTATGTTTGTTACCCCATAACTTCGTGTTGGGTAAACCGATTTTGATGATTCTTTATTTTCTTGAAAGCTGGTGCTTTTGGTGTAGTCTCATATAAATTTGAGCGACATCTGACTAGCAGTTTCGAATTAACTTGAATAATGTGTAAGAATGTTTAGTAGTGTGTATTTATGGTTTTTTCCTAATAACTTTTTACTGAGTTTTTAGATTTTTATGATTCTCTTTTTATTTGAAAGCTGGTACTTACATTGTGATCTCATACAAATTTGAGCGGCATCTGACCGGTAGTTTTTGAATTATCCTTAATAATTTTTATGTATGTATGTTATCTCATATCTTACTACTTAGAGTTCTGATTTTGATCATTCTTTTTTTAATTGAAAGCGGATTTAAGTAAAGTCCTGTAAAAAATTGAGTTCCATCCGATCCGATACGGTACAAAGAATCCCCTCTGCATCATAGATATTAGACCCATCATTTACGTGATGGCGCTTCAAATGCCATCTAGACTCAGAACAAAGAATTACTATAATATGAAATGAATTTTTAACAAACTGTGGTATGTTCGGAAGTTTATATACCTAAGTACCTACCGCTACAATTTTTTATCTCAAATTATGAACAAACAATTTAATTATAATAATTTACTTATCTTAGTTTTTGGTAATTTTAAGGTAGGGCATTGTGATTTTAAGGTAGGGCATTGCCCCACAATGCCCCCCCTTAGCTACGGCCCTGTACCGGGTTCGATTCCCGACCGATACCGATGTGTATATTTCTCAGATAACGTTACTCGTGGTAGTGGTATTTTCTAATTGTATCTTTCTAGTGATTTTCTAATAGTGTAAAATTTTAGTACGGGAATATTAATAAGTATTTAAACTTTTAATTTATTATTGTTTATTTGGCGTTAATTATCTGTGGCGTTAATAATCTGTGGACAACGGCACATAATTTAAATAAGATAGCGGTTTAATTTAAAGACAATCATTAAGTATTTCTTACTTAAAAGAATTAAGGCAAAGCCTTCATTAATTACTACTGACCCCAATAACCTTTTCACTTAAACACAAGGTTACAAAAAGAACTTTATTGAATTAACCCAAAAATAATTCTACTATACTCCGTTCGAGTTCGATCTGGAATTCGTTGTAATTGCACGACACACAAATGCCATGCCTATGCTATTAAGGTACATGCCTTTTTTAAAAATGCCCTTAGTAAATTTGTGTAATAAGCTAAATTAAGCTGTGAGCACAGGTAATAAGTTTGGTTGTGGCAAGGTACGTATGGCTATTCCATATGCCCGACAACTCAACTAAACAGTCAAAACTTACTTTTACCGTGTAAATCAGCCTCGCTCCACCATCTATCGCGCGTTAAAAATGACGGCATCATGTTTCACGAGGCCTTTAATATTGACACATCGAACATTGAGCTCGTTTACATACTTTTCAATTTACGAACGTGATCGAACGGCGTGGTTATAAATAACGCTTTGTGCGGGATTCGAGAGAAGACAACCTACTTTGTAACACTGGATGTCTTTGTACTAAAATAGTGTAAGCCATCGAATCTGTTCGAGAGATAGTTTTCGATTTTATAGTATCTTATCTTTATTATTAAATCTCATAATCATACTATATTTATATAATACTACTAAAGTCTTACATCTCTCTGTGTATATTTTTTATCCCGTGTTGTAAATATTCGCTTTATGACTAAATAGCTGAGATTTTTGTCTGTCTTTTTGTACGTCTCGCTATAACTCAAGGTCGGTTTGACATAATATAGGCTACTTTTATCCCGGAGTTACCATGATATTAATTAAATTGATTTGACTCAATACCAAAACAAACAATGAAATGTTTTTTTTGCACTCTGAATGAAAGAATACTTACCACAAACTAATATTTTTCTTAAATCGTATTATTGTTTATTCATACCAGAATTTTGCATTAAGTAGGCCACCTTTTCACAGTGTATTTTCTTAAAGAGTTTTTCACTCGGCTCTCGAGGACTTTCTTAGAGTGCTTATGTTCGCTAAAGAAGCTTTATGAAAACGCCTGTATGTTTCGAAACGTACGTAAGGTATGTGTTGTACCTACCGAAGGAGTGGAGAACGTATTGAATAACCTATTTCCTTTGTATATTAATAAAAATATTCTTAATTGTCACATTTAAGTTTAAGTGACACGAATAAGCTAAAAACTTGTGTCTTCACTTTCTTAGCATTTAATTATTAACCGCATTCAAAAAAGAGGAGGTGCTCAATTCGACTGTATTTTTTATGTTTTAGCTCATAATATAGGTATTTGTACTGGATGAACCGTCTTTGATAAAACGTTTTTATTCAAAAGTAAATGCTTCTTGTGTGGTTACATATAAGTTTTTGCGACATCTGATGAGTAATTTTTTTGCAATATAAATTCTACATGTTGATGTTGAAATCAGTTATTTAAAAAAAATATGACTGAGAACGCGTCGGATTTATTTGCCTCGCTCGTTTTCATGTTATCAGATATGTTACGTCCATTGTAACAGGCATGGTTTCTATTTTTCTATGGTTCTGGATCCTAGAGCAAAAAACCTTTTATAATTGATTTTGAAAATACGTGCACGCGCGTAGAATTCTGATATTTCTTAAAAACTGCACTTTAAAAAGTCAAGAAAGAAATATAAATGTGTTGTCAAACATTGATTTAAAAAAACAATAAATATTGACAATGAAAAGTGAGTCTTAAAAACTAGACTTGCAGTTGATTTTAAACGCAGAAAGTTTCGTCAATTATAACAATTCAACACAACATAGTCGTAGTAAATTGTTAAAATATATTTTACGCTTCTACACTACAGTATAACAAGTCATTAAACCTTGTATGAGAATGTTTTCTTTCGAAGCAGTCCACAGTACTAATGTGTTGCTAAAGAAAAGAGATTTGCCTTCACTTTCTTTGAAAGGCATCATAATCCTTTAAAGAAATCTATATGATGAATTTGCTTTCTAAATCGAATAACACTAAGCCGTAATTTGAACTCAAAAACTTTACTTGTGTTAATGTAATGAGTAGGTTTTACAGAAATAATATGGATAGACTAGAGATAGTAAGTCGATAATTGCAATAAGTGCACGTCACGGTTTGAGTTCTGTTCTAGTTCAGTCACAATTTTTGTGGTTGACAGTTAAAGGGTGGTGCTATTTATAGTCTAAGCATCTTTTGGCGCGTGGGTGCCAGAGACAGCGCCTTATAGTTTGCCTTACCTGTAAGGCGCTGTCTCTGTCACCCACACGCCAAAAGATCTCATACATGCTTGTTTCCTAATTTAAATCTATAAATAAAAAAATACAGGAAATATAATATATTTTGTTATTTTCGGACCCTCGATGCAAAAAAGGTAAGTTACATATTTAACGTGTTTTTATAGTCGTCGCTACCAATAAAAATGTTCACAAACTCTTACATTACACTCTCACAATACTGTCCATTCGCACGTTGACCACTTGTCAAATTGGTTGCTTTTGTCGGTTGTGGACATAAAAAAGTCCTCCGCAATATATGTATGTCCTCCAAGGAAATCCTTGTAAAAGCTCGTTTAATTTCCTCCGCTGTTTTCACGACTCCGCTGAATGCCTGTTTGAACATTTCCATTCATACTATGACGCAGTGGTGTACACCTAGCCCTTGGGGATTAACACAAATGGTTCTTCAATGGTGCCGTTTACTTAAATAGGCAGTCGTTTCTACTTGAAGACTTACACAGAAGCTCTAATGTTTCTCTGCTCCTTGATAGGATTTTTAATCTTTAATAAAGTATTTTTAGCTAAATAAGACATTTTCGTTGGCTTCATTATTCTTGAGTTCACAAAGTAAAAATAAAAGATGTTCGGTCAAATATAAATTTTAGTCGCTAGCTTCGCTAGCTTAAAAAATGCCATACACACTCGCTTCTTGCGCATAAAACTGGGTTGTCCTATCATTTATTTGCATAAATTAATCATTGTTTACAATGACTATAAAAATAACGATATTATAAGAACCCACCAATCCACTGATTACACTTTAAGCCGATACATTTCCAGAAACAATACTTTTTATCCCTTTGTACTTACACAATAAATATTTATCGGCGTCCACTGAAAGCTATTTGAGTTCCTTATCGAACATCATCTCACGATTCTAACGAGACGTTTATATAAAAACAGTAACTCACAGTACAGCTTCACTTTATAATAGTGAGTGACTCGGCTGATTCGTAAGATATTAGTTATGATACGGTTTGCTTATCGGGTCTTACTGACCTGGCGTTGGCGTCGCTTTGGTATTTATAAATTTATTCTTGGCCATATAAACGAACAAACTCATCATGTATTTTGTATTGAATACGTTTGAATTGCGCGATTTTTAACCAACTTAAAAAAGCAGATGGTTCTCAATTAGACAGTATCTTTATGTGTGTGACATATAATAATTAATACTCTTTTTTATATTCGAAAGCTAGCTTATCTTGTGGTTCCATTAAATTTGAGCACGTCTGACGAGTGATTTTGGGTTATCTCTAATAATGCGTATTTAAGCGTCTCGTGTTGTACTCAATGTGTTCGGCTTGGTGTACCGAATATGTTCAGTTGTAAAGCCTTGCGGGCCTGTCTTCTTAAACACAAGTTAAGGCCTGTTCGAATAAGCGCGGTATCCACTTCCTCCGTGGATGGCGGATAATGCCCATAATCTGATAATCTGAATAGGCTCGTTGATGATTTCAAGAGTAGGTAATCCAAGATAGAGTCTTGGGACATAGGTAACTCAGACGAAGATCTGGTGTATTGAAATAAATACCTGAATATTTCTCATATGTGGTCAGTTACTTATTAGGTATAACAAGTTAAAAAAACTCATCCAAAGCCTACTGGATATATTGTAGACATATCCACTACAACAAAAAATAGGAATGCTCAATAAAACTGTACTCAAATAATAAAAGTTTGAAGATCACTGATAAAATTATCGATAAGGCTTTATTTATAACACAATATTTATAAACAACGCTACAGAATAAAGTTAACAACGAGCGATTCACAAAAGCGAAGAAAGTGAACTTAACGAAAGATTATCTTTATGTGTATCGGGTTCGCAAAGAAAGCAATTTCACCAGAAACATTGTTAACCGAAACCGAAAGTCAATGGAACCAGTCATTGAGGAATTTAAAATTGGAATCGTTAGAGCGATCACGTACCAGTAGCACGTGTTTGGAGAAAGTTGTCGTTTTTACAATTTTACACTTTTGGTACCTACAATTGCTGATGAATATCGCTAATTTGAAGATTTCTATTGAATTGACTTTTTTGTTTAAGAACTATAAATTATTTCATATATTTTTCCCTGTTCCTTACTCTTTTGATTCGCTTTTCTCTAAATATTGCTAATGCATAGGTATATATTTATATATACTCTGTTAATCTGAAATTACTCTTCACTTCTCGTGCACCTTACCTCTACCTTTCTAACGATGTCTCTCCCTCCAAATCATAAGGTTGTCTGGAAGAGATCGCTATGTAGCGATAAGACCGCTTTTTGTACTCTATGGTTTTTTGTTTTCTATATGTAATGTTCTGTTTTTGGTGTACAATAAAGAGATAAATAAAATAAATAAATAAGAACTGAGGCAGGGACTGTTGGTGATAGTTAGTCTGATTAAAGGTTGTTAGTTTAATAATTGGAATATTTCCAGTTAGTAGTCAGGTAATAGTAAGAAACTCCTCAAGAATTCAACAACTCTAGTTCACAATTCAACTGAATTGTTGATAAATGAGCAAACAGACCTTCTAAAGTAAGTAAACACGGTGACCCATGGTGACCCATGGTGACCCATGGTGACGGTGACCCGTGGTATATATAGGAACGCCATTAATGATTTATTAATGCTCAATGAATCACGTAACCAGCATATTAACAACTTTCCAATAATGTCAAAAATATGTAGAACAGTAAAAAGGTAGGTAAGTAAAATAAATATACGTATGACACTCGTAGAATAATAATAATATAATTACGATTTAACCCACTAAAATCAAAGCTACGAGTTTAACTAGTTTCTACTTGGAAAAGCTCGTTAAGGTAGTTAAATTACCTAGAAAACTTTTCATAAAGTTCCTTATGTATGACAGTTAGAAACTTTACCGGCCATTGCAACGAGGGAACTTTTGAAGGAATAAAGGACCGCGTTTAATTAATATACTATTTGTTTTGATTTGTTAACGGCATTTTAAACGGCATTTTTTATTTAAGGAGGCCAATGAATGTATAAAGCAAATAGTAACCCAAAACAAAATAAACAGTAAATGTTATAGTACCAAAATTAATTTAAAACAAAATAGGTACTTACCGATATTCATTGTGTGCCTTATATACAACTACATATTATTTAGAAAAATAGGTATGATTTTTCTTATAAAAATGTGGATTTGTAGAGGTACTGAATAAAGGTGCCCTGGTACGCGTCAGCATTACCTCAAGGTTCATAAACTATCGTGAGAAATAATATATGTGGACGTCATGATATTTTTTGTTGGTGAAGATTTATACAGACGGCGTATGCAAAGGTAGTACTGGTGGCAAGGAAGGCCTCTTGCGCCTCAGTGATTTATACTGTGAACTCGAAAGAGGTTCCGCCATACCGTTTAATATCTTTGATTTACGATAGACACTACGCGCAAAGAATTTTCCCTTTACGATCACGAGACGATATGATGACTGTTATCGTCGATAGTGCGAGTTATATTTTGAAATAAAAGAAACGCTTAACAGGCTTCAACTTCTTGAGTTAAGATTCTATCACTGCCCATTATGGACTGAAAATGTTAAAATTTTGTAACTTTTCTTTTGAAAGGTTTAATTTTTTGTAATAAAAAGCAATTATAAACCTTAATATTTATTTAGTATCTTCGTGAAATATATACCGATAAATCATAAATAAATCATATCCCGATTACGATGATGCACCTATTCTCATTTAAATTTTTTATAGCAGCCAGATTGTCTTAATCTACTCCTCTCGTTCATTACATCTTACGACGATTCAAACATTTTCATTAAACTCCAACGACATGAATTCATGTCACGAATGCCATAGTACGTTCACTTCGCTGGAATCCAAACATTAAAGACTACTTGGCATCGTTTTCACCGAAACCAAATAGTTACAAATCGTTATGATAATGATCCAAAGTAGGTACCTATTTATAACAGTGCTGCAATTCTTGACGTTATACGTTCTATATATTCCATTATTGTATATTCCATATTTGCTAAACTCTTTTGTGTCAATTTTAATCAGAATAGAAATGTTGTTTGCTATGTTTGTGTTATGTCAATGATTCTTTTCATCAATTTTCAGTACAAAATGGGAATTTCTACTATAATATGTTTAGTAGGTAATAGAAACTCAAGAAAGAGTAATAGGCTATTTCTATGTTATTATCCTTTACTACTAAAATCTACACGTATGCACACTTACCATTACCATGAGTTATGAAAAGTATAAAAGTCGTTCATTGTAATTTTTTTCGACAAAGTCGCAGTCGTGAAGTCTGATCGCTCCCTTAAATGCCAGCTCGAGCGATGATATGTTGCACGTTACGATTCACTCCTCCTTTTTCGTTGTTTCTAGAATAATGACATAGCTTTGCCCCTTTAATAACCGGTCGTAGTGTAGGATAGCCCCCGGCGCGGATTCTGTAATTTATTCCGATAAATATGCATTTTAGCGACCCATGCATATTATATTACGCTATAATGAAAATCATTTTGGTTTGCATTTTTATTTACTAATTTGTTATTCATATTTTTTCATTTAACACGCATTTAATACACTTAGTTGAATGAATAAAATATTATGAATAAATTAAATGAGTAGGTACTTTGAAAATGATTTAGAAAAAGTTTTTTACTTCAAAAGTTGTTCTACTTAATTATTTTTTTTACTTCCAAGTTACTGATTTGTCAAATGAGTGTCGAACATCGTTGTAGTAGTTTAAAGAATTAAAAGTATTTTATTTCAGACCAAAACTACAACAATTTCCATAAACATTATGAATCACCAACAGGTGTTTTTGTACTAGTACATAAATGGAAAAAAAATACAGAAACATATTGAGCTCTGAAATTAGAGTAGGACAATATTGGCAACTTTATAAAAGAGAAGAGTGTTTCAATTATTTTCTAAAATTTAAGAAATACCTTACACAAGAGTTTGTTATTCTTAGGTAATAAAAAAACTGTTTCGAAGCAAGAATAAAAGTCTATGGTTTGAGATGAAGTTTAAACACGGTTCAGTAAAATCACAATAACCTCGAACACGTCATAAAAGATTGCAAAACACGTCGATAAATCATCGAAAATAATATTGTTTCCTTTGATTTACAGATTATTGCGTGTAGGAACAGGGAATGTCACGCTACTCGTATATCATGTGTGCCGTAAAGCCAGCGACTAACAGCTTTCATGTCGCTACATGAGGGAACGACAAATATCGTAATCACAATTTCTATTTACAGCAGCTTTGTTGTAAACTTAGATACGCGTAGTTTGAAAAATAATTGTGATCCGAGACGAGATAATACATAGGTAATAATATAAGAATTAATATAATTTACCATATTGGGGCAGCTAAGAATACCGACCCTAGTTGTTGTTACTTGTTATTTCAGGTCATAAAATAAGAGTCTAATATTTTTTGTAAGAATTTTGGTCTCTATATGAAGGCAATAATAATCTAATGAATACTGTGGCAATACAGGCACAAGTTTGTTTGAAGTTCTTTGCAAATAAGAACTAGTATTTTACTAGGTTCTTCAATTGTATCTTATAAGATTATATTTTGAGAATCCGCTAAAATAATTTTTTTAAACACCTAGTATTAAATCTCAAAGAACGGTACCAATCGAAAATGTGTATTCCCAAACCTAAGGGAACAAAAATATAAATAAAGGATGACATTGTTTGAATATCAGTTACAACTTCACTCGCTCGTAACGTTCCGGAGGCATCAGCTAGTATTTTTTTCTACTTCAGTGCCATCTTGTAAGATTATAATTTAGAATTCTTTTTAATACAGGTGTATTAGATATAAACTACCATTACCAATCAGAAATCGGCACGCTTTCAACAACACAGAAACAAACAACCAAAATGAAGATTGAAGAACAATTCTATCGCAAATTAGATCTAAAATTTAAACCTGTTTAAGCAGTGGTTTGAAAAGTCTAAACACTATCGGAGCGATGTTAACAAACATTGTAAAGAGAATTGGTTTGCGATTCAAACGCAGACTCAAATCTTTTATTTTCTGTTGGTATTTTTCAATACAATCATGAAAGTAAAATATTATGTGAGTACAATTTTTTGTAAAAGTATCATACAAGGGTCGTTTGCTATTTGCCAAATATTTATTTTTCACATAAATATTTTCTATAAAATTCATTTTGTGTGTACATTACATAGCTTATATTATTATTATATTTAATTTTTCTAGTTTCACATGCGTAGAGACAGGTAAAAAAGCAAAAAAATAACTACTTATACTGGTTGTTTTTTTCCACTTTTTTACTGACTTCAGAAAGGAGGAGTTTCAATTCGACTGTATTTTATTTTCTTAAGTGTTCCGATTTTTGTGATTCTTCTTTTATTCAAAAGCTGGTAAGTACCTTCTTAGTGTCTAGTCCCAATAATACATTTTAGCGGCTTCTGGCGAGTAGTTTTTGAGTTATTGTTATTTTTCTTAAGTCAGTTATTTTTGTTTAAAGCTATTGAACTTAAAATAATAACAGTTCCCTTTGCTTAATTATTTTTAAATCAAAATTAAGTTTTTGGTTAAGATATTTATTTATTTATTTATTTATTTAACCTTCTTGTAATACCTGAAAACAGGTTTTTACAATGGGCGGACTTAATGCCTAGTGGCATTCTCTACCAGTCAACCCATGGTGAAGGTGAGACATTGTGGCAGGTGGAAAGATTGGAAGCGAATCGTGTATTCTGTTTTATAGAACCCTCATATAAGCTTCAGTTATGTTTATTGGGAAGTCGAGAGCAGCTATGAAAACAAGTGAAGTAATCCTTGCGATATCGAAATAAAAACAAGACAAGCGACAAACTTTAATGCACTCTACCACTATAGCGTAAGGTTCATAATGTAACCTACTCAAATGTGTGTACTGTGCGAAAGGATTAGACATCCTTTCTGTTAACTCAGAATGCTTGTCAAAGTTGCCAATTCTATAACTCTTTAGTGAACAAAGAAATAGATGACATTCTTTTGTGTTTTTATTCCCACAAAATAAACATCGTAAATTCTCTATTGTCTAACTTTTGGACATGCCATTGCCACACAAATAGAACAATAATGTAAGGTAAGTCAGTACTGTATGTAGGGTTCCGTAAGGTTTTGGGTAAATTTTCGTAAATGTTAGAGTATCTTTTACTCCTATTCCATGATTTTCAAATGGTGTCATACGATTTTTTTATTTCAGAGACCATAAAATGGGCAAACAAGCTACCCAGTGGTAAGTGGTCATTATTGTTCGTGGACTTCAAAATAGGGTTCAGAGTTATTATCAATGCCAAAAAAGGCAATGAGTGCAATCTCTGCTAAAAGCATCTGGTAATACAGGCTACAAGATAACAATAAAACACCATTAAATGATCCCATGGGAAAATATTACCAGGAATAAAGTAACGTATGTCACAGTCCAGGCCAAGTACTTACTTTCAATAGGTAGGTAGGTAGGTAGGTAGGTAGGTATGCCAAATTTTATCACAATCTGATGATACTAAATTATTTTATATCCCTTCTAGTCCCCTTTTCACTCCGTTAAGATTTCCGGGATAAAAATATTGTATGATTTTTCCCGGGTCTTTTTCCCAGTCCCAAAAGCAAACAGACAGAATGAGCTACTTTCAAATTCATAATATTAGTGTGGATTTTGGTATAAATACAGAAATAATACCTTATTATTTATTTACTATGTCAATTTCACTTCAAAATAAAGTGTTTTCTATCGTCGAGGTATTAAAGTTCTTTTTAAAGCAGCAAGCAAGCAGGAAGCCGTAAATAATAAGAGTATACCGTTTGATAAGTTTTACTCACATTGTGCCTATTACAAATAAAAGCAGTAAAAATGTTCCGGGTCATATTGTAAAATTAATATTTGATCAGCCATCAGCCCTCCGATTACTGAGTTGGACGTATAAAAATTTCATAAAGCGAAATAAATTCTAAAATTTGCGTCATGAACATTAGGTATACAACCTATTTACCTACCGATAATAAAATAGATTAACGGCATAAGAATGTTTTAAAGGAACCCATTTCTTGCAACCCATTGCTATTACTCTACGGCTTCACCTGCATCTTAACGCGCTAATGTGGTGAATTAGACTTAGTGAAAGAAGAATTTAGACTTGTCAAAAATATTTAGCAAAGTCTAATTTTTACTTAATTAACCATATTAGCGCGTTAATTAACGCAATAAATCGCAGATGTAGACGTGGCATTAGAATTTTTTATTTTAATAATATAATAGCAGGACAATGATACGTCCAATAGTTTAGAAAAAGTTGGGTGTGATAAATAAAAAATACAGCTTAAAAACTCATTAAATAAAATCATCTTTCTAATAAATATACCAATCCAGGCAAATAACCTAGTGCCTATAATGAAATGATATTTTGAACACGATATTCACAAAACACCTGTAGCAAAACATAAAGCTACGCTATGCTTTAAAAGTCCTTATATTTTCAGAAATATATTTTTGCGAAAATTTTCAATTAAAATTTACGAGGAACAAATAAAGCACTTAACTGAAATTTGCGCAAGGCGGAAATTCTCCTGTTTGATAGTTCCGAATTTTTACCGCCTGAATTTTCGACAGCATATTGCGAGCAATTTTTTCCACACAGCAGTTGTTCTTTTTAAGAAAAATAAGTAATAGAACTATCCTACATTCGCGTTCGATGTGGAATTCGGTTTAATTGCATCTCACACAAATGCCAGCTTTACGCCCCTGTGATTTAGATACACTGCAGATTGGCGCAAGAATTTAAAATGTAAGGAAATATTGCTAACAATGTAAATTGAACTGTGAGAACAAGTAATAAATTTGTTTTTAGCGAAGCAGCAATTCCGCATTCCCGGCAGCTTAGATACCAAAAACATCGCCTTTAATCCCCTAATAGGTACCTAATGGAAAATAACTAAATATCTATTGTAACGAATTTTTAAAATTATTCTAACTCCGAACGAGAAGTGGGTTTTACACTTAAGACAGATTTTTCTTTATAATAATATAACTATGTACAAATGATAAAACTACTTCATATTCATACGACTGTTCATCGCGATGAAACTCCACTAGACTTCACCAAGAGCAACGAAACTCATAAATACCTAAGTTAAGATTACCCTCGCAACAGGAAGTAACTTACCAACGAGCTTTCTGATAACGTATCAAAGGTAACGTATCGCAAACAATCAAATGGCAAATAAACCCTTTACACACATTTCGTTTTATTCGCTTTTAGTGCCAATATAAGAGAGTGTTCCGTGTATCAATAAAAGTTCCCGAATTGTTTGCTCAGGATATTTGCTCCAGTGAACATTTCTACGATTGTAGGTAAAATAGGTCAGCTAAATATTAATAAACGTTCTGTGACGTAACAAGTAACTTTCACCAGAGGACTTAAAGTTTTTAAAGATTCAAGATGTCTCAAGATGTTTGACTTTCCCATGAAATTAGGTGACTGAATGATACTATAGGTAGGTATAACAATATAAATTAGAAACGTTACAACTGAACTTTATTTCGTTTTATCATGTAGCACAACAAAACGAGAGGTTTAAATTAAAGATATTATAAAGGTGTCCCAAAAATCACGCAAGATTTGAATTTTGCGCCATTTGTGCGGTAAAGTGTTGCCAACCAAAAAAAAAATACAGCGTGACAGCTGACAGTTCAGGGTTATTAAAAATGGAGCGCTACACTAGATATGGATGTGGACAGCATGTGGTTTCAACAAGACGGTACCACATGCCATGCATTCTGGTCGTGTAATTTCCCGTTTTGGTGATCAGAATTGGCCGCCCAGATAATGCGATTTAACGTCGTTGGATTTTTTCTTTGGGGTTTTTTGAAGTCTAAGGTTTAAGTTGAACGACCAACCACGCCTTGAAGGAGGAAATTGAGCGCTGTATCAACGAAATTCAGCCACATTTATGCAAAAAACCATGGAAAATTTCAACAAAAGAGTACGTATGTGCCAGCAAAGTCATGGAGGTGATTTACCCAATATGCTATTCCATACATAACCCTATGCTGTATATTATATAAAACAATAAAAAAAATACAATTTTTAATTATAAACCTGTGTTTTCTATCAAAATTACTTCTTGCGTGATTTTTGGGACACCCTATAATAGTTAAGGTTAAGGCAGATGAACTTAATTTAGTAGGTATATTAAAAATTTAATAAGGATATTTATGAAAACATTATTTCACGTCAGTCTAGTTAGTAACTTAGGTGTTTCATGAGGAATTATCACAACTAAAATAATTTTAAGACTACAATACCTAATCTAAGATACGATTTATGAATAAACTAGAGAACCGCCCGCGCTTCGCTTCGGGACCCGTAGGTAACACCCGCGTAGGTCCCGCTCCCGTAGGAATTTAGGCTAAAAAGTAGCCTACTACTCGCTCTCTTCACTCCACCCTGTCTGAGGTGTGTGGAGCCCTCGGGACTGTTAGTTCCCCTTTGGGGATGTCTCTCGCGTCCCGTTAAAACGGGCCAGTCCTTGGGTTGGGCCCTAAGGCCCTTGGTTGTCCATCTGTGGTTAACCAATAGGTCAAGTCCGGTGAGTGGTGACCTTTTTACAGGCCACAGAGTCTTAAACGGGATGGGGTTCATCTTCGCGCCGCCCAGGCGATCGAGCCCCTACCGGGTGAATCCCGCTGGTGGGAAGCCCAGCAGGAGCCGATCAGCGTCGGGCGACGACTTACGAAGCCCCAGTATCAGTCAGTGCTAGGCCCGTCCCGCGCAACCAGCAAGTCGCGCGGGAAGGCCCAGCAGTCCGGTGGACGGGTGTGGAGCGGCGCCAGGTCCTGCAGATGCGGGAACCGCGACGCGTCGACACGCCCGAACATGTTGCGTGCCAATCGCTCGATGAAGTCGTCCAGGCTCTCGACTCGAAGGTGCCTCTGGATGACGGCGTTCCTGCCGTACCTCGGCGCACCAGTCAGCCGGCGAAGCGCAATCGCCTGAACTGCGCGCATCCTCTTGCGCTGTGGTTCGCTGGCGAGCGCGTACCACGCCGTTGCCGCGTACGTGAGGCGGGGTCTGATGTAGGTCTTGTAGACCCCGAGCTTCAGTCCGAGAGGGAGGCTCGAGGAGAGCACTGGTTTCTGCCATCGCACTTCTGGAATTCGCGACGGCTTTCGTAACCTGTGGCTTCATCGAGAGTCTTCTGTCGATTTTGCCCAAGTATTTGGGCTGTGGGGCCCATTGGATATCTTGTCCATGAAGCTCCAGAGTAGGGTCCCGCCTGTTGAGTTATCCTCCTATGTTCACAGCCGGCGTCTTCCCGACATTCACCGACAGTCTCCACGCGGCGAGCCATTCGGTGAGGGCATCAAGCGCACGCTGCATCTTGACAATGGCGTGGGTTCTATTCAGCGACGTGGTGATGTACGCCACGTCATCGGCATACAGGGCAAGCGACGCCCCCCCTGCCGCCGGGATGTCGTCGGTGTAGCAGGCGTAGCAGACCGGGGACAGGCAACTCCCTTGCGGGACGCCGGCTGCGATCGGACGCTCGGTGGATTCGGCGTCTTCAACCACTACTCTGAAGCTTCTATTTTCGAGGAAACTGGAGATCATCTTAACGGCACTCCGGGGCGCCGACGGCTGCGAGATCTTGCAGAGAAAGCCGTCGTGCCAAACACGGTCGAACGCCTTTTCCATGTCGAGGAATACTGCACACACGCGTTCTCTCTTATTCAGAGCCGCGGTAACGGTATGCAACACACTCGACAGTGTAGCTGTGCTGTTCAGCGGCATCAAAAAGTAGCCTTCCACTTCTGTTGGCAGCTAGGCTATTCCACCCCGGATGCTTGCAGTTCCAGTCGCCCGCGCCCACCACCGGTGTCGGCGAGTCCAGCAACTTGCGGACATCAGCCAACAGGATAGTGCCAGCAGGCGGGTGGTACACTGAACACAGCCGGAGCGGGGAGTTCTCGAGGCAGAGCTAAAGTAGCCTATTACATTTGCCTATGACTTAAGTAAATTACATGTAGTATTTGATAGCGTAATTCAGAACTTGCAAATGAATTTTGTTAACGCCATCTATTGGCAACTCCGAAAATAAATATCTAGTAACTAACAAAACATCGATCTTCCCATGGGAATGGGATGTTTTTCCGCGGTAAAAAGTAGCCTACGTCACTCTCCACCCTCCTAACTATCCCCACACACATAAACCTTACCATATAATAGCTTTGTTGCGACGTGAAAGCGTCACAAACAAACAAACAAACAAACAAACAAACACACTTTCACATTTATAATATTAGTAAGGAAGTAAGGATCTTTTACGTTCCTCCAGGGTTTGCAAGTACGCATCAGTATAATATATTTAAACAATAATGTTGCTAGTCATATTATTATAGTCCACCTAGTTTGTTTTATGAAGCATTCATAACCCTGCGACTAGCATCGATCCTAAGTGATCGACATACATACAGAACAGTTGAAAAAATTGACAAATGGATGGGTAGAATTTGCGCGCCAGCGCTTCCGTGCACTGGAAGACACGTAAAGTCAGCGATCCCGCTAATCATACCGTCGCAATAGTTCATACATATCGGAGTCCTTCGAGCGCGCAGCGGCATGAAAATTTTCGACGATTGGTTTGTTCAGTAACATTCATCATTATCATTTGCTTCGGTGAAGCTAATCCTCGGGAGGAAACGTGCACACCAAAACGTTATCCTTATATTCTCGAAAGTCTGCCAATCCTCTCTTTGCTACTCGTAGCCTGGTGGACCTCGGCCTTCCTTAAAACCTTCACATAGAGAATACCTAAGCCTTATAGTGGGATACTTTCAGACTGTTATGATACTTAATGATAATGGCACTTCATTTATTACTAACTTTTGATGCTGGCTGTATAGGTAAGATAAAATAATCTTTCCTTTAATAAAACTAAGTTGATCTAGATTAGACTATGTAGTTATACTTACTCGTCTCGGTTAATAATAAAGTACCTATAGCAAGACTGCATCTGGATACGTTATGAGAATTCAGGTCTATAATAGTATTCAGGCATTGAATAATGGTAAATTAAATCAATAAATAACTAAAACTGATCGCCCTGTAATCTAAGTTAGCCAGGTGACAGACAGCAGGCTAGTAAATATAATAATAACGGGCAAATTTTGTTTTTCTTAATATTCATAGTGATGACCCGATGGCTTAATGGTTCACATGCCAGCAAGGAAATTTGAATGATGAGTTTAAAATTTCCGTTATTGGTCTGGGTGTTTGACCTTATCTTGTGTGTTGTCCGTGGCACCCACGACACAGGGAATACTAGTGTGGAATACATCACTAGTGTAGTGTGTCGCGTTATTTATCTGTAGTACAAATTTTAACGACAGATTTCTTTAAGAATACTTCATTTCGGAATAATAGTGCACTATATCTGAGCAACTAAATTATTTAAGACACGTTTTATTTAATCACGATTAAAATAAAACAAATAATATCCCATAATACATTAAGAACCTCAGTTATATTTTAAAAAAATCAAAATCTTTTAAGCTGTTTGAAGAACGCACATGACTTTATAATGTACTAGTAAACCAGTCCCTTCAAAAATCTCTATAAATTTTAACAAATTATGTTATTCCGATGTCTAAGCTATATTACTGCAAAGTTTCATGAAAATCCGTTCAGTAGTTTTTGCGTGAAAGAGTAACAAACACACACACACACACACACACACACACACTCACTCACATACATCCTTACAAACTTTCGCATTTATAATATTAAGTAGGAAGTAGGATAGGATTGATATGATATACGTAGTTTTTGTAAACTATCATATATGTATACGCACTGGCTACAACGCATTAAGGGCCCACTACTGAGCACGGGTCTCTCCTCAGTGTAGAGGAGGCCTAAAGCATACTCTACCACGCTGCTCCAGTGCGGATTGGTGGAGGGGTTAGTGGCCAACCCAGTGTCAGAAGTTTTCGTGCCGCCAGAAGGCCTTCCGACATGGCTTAATGACTGGCATCTATCGATAACAACCGGGACCAACTTTACGTGTCCTCCGAAGCACGGAAGCGCTCAAGAAATTTTGCCACTAGCGGTCACCCATCCGACTATCGACCGCGCCCGCTGTTGCTTAACCTTGTCGATCGACTTGGGATCGACGCATGCCGCGCCGGGCTATGAGTGTATACGCACTGAAATTGCAAAATTAAATTATGTTTTGTTTTCACAAAATGCGCAAGCAATATCACCACGGATTAAAATAGACTCCTACTTAAGAATACATTTCGCACATTTATATCGCTTGTTTTCTCAGACAGTTTTAAATTAGTTACTCGTTTTAGGTGGGACCGTAGTCTCGACGTAGGGCGTTGTAATTATTTTGATGTATGCAGGAGTCCTGTTTTGCATTGTATTAAAGCTAAGTCACCGTATAAAAGTAAAATAGTTATAGAAAATATCACAAAGTAATTTATTATCATCGATATTATGGGCATTTCTCGGTGACACGAGCATTTATTATGGAGATTAAATTTAAAATCATACCTACTCTTTTAAACATACAACCTCAAATTGACTCCATCTTTATTGAATACTATCTTCCATTGCAAATCTCATGAAAATCGGTTCAGCCGTTTCAGAGATTAGCCGGGACAAACAGAAATAGGGTCAATTAGAAAAAAAAGTTCCACTTGAACAAACAAAATCATTTTGAAATCACAGACAGACACTCAAATTGTATTTATATGTTTAGATAATAAACGATAAACGTTAACATACATTTGTATTCCATAACGTTTTTGGTCTCTACGTAAATTCTTAAAACAAAACGAATACTTGTACCATAACAATAAGAATGGCACCTAGTCTTTACTTACATTTTCTAAAAAGTCTGTAGTAGCATACACTCAGCCCACACAAATACCTTGAATACATTATAAATGTTTATAACTTAATCTCTACGATACAGATCGTGTGTATGGAAATCGAATAATTTATATACAGCACATGCGGTTCAACTCTTCTCCAATGGTGGCCGATTACTTGAAATGGTTTGGTAATATTGGGAGTGAGACTTACCTAAACGTATGCTGATTCTAATATGCGATCACTTACACTTCGGTTTTGAAAGTGTTGAATAAATAATGTATTTATGCTGACGTACTTGACAATTTTGTGGGATTACTGAGTTTATATTTACTTATTGCAGGCGTGAAAATAGCTATTCGGAGACATCGATTTTTTTGAGCCACTATTCTGTAGATGCATTTAAATCTGAGAAGATTTTTACATTTTTTCTTTTACTTTCGAATCCGTTATTGAGTTTCGTTATCATGCAAAACTATCGTTCAAAGTTCCTGGGTTCAAGGGTCCAGTTCCTAAAGCTGTTTGAATGATGAGTATTTTCTGTTCTCATTCAGGGTATGTGACCATGTATTTGTATGTTGTCCATGTCGCCTATGATGTACATAGGAGAATCCTATCATAAAAAAATAAATCACCATCCGGCTAAATGGACCAAGTAAATAAGTCTCTACATTGGTAAGAGTGTCATTACTAACAGTATCCTATGAGTGTAATAACTTAATTTTAATACGTCATCCTTAGTTTAGTATACTTAGATATAGGAAGCATTTGGAGGATAAGTAACTTAATCTACCTATTCTATAATATTATAAAGCTGACGAGTTTGTTTGTTTAAATGGGTAACATACATAGAAAACTACTTTTTCGATCTGAAAAAATATTTTTGTGTTGAATAGTCCATTTATTAAGTAAGGCTGTAGGTTATTTATCATCACGCTGTAACAAATTGGAGCGGAACGTCGATGAAAAATGTTGTAATAATTGGAAAATATTTAATAGTTTTACACGTGAAGAATATTTTTTCTGAAGCGAAGCAAGGGCGTAAACTACTGCTCAATAAAAGTTGAGTACAATCCTGAAAATCTTTTCGTATAGGTACCAGAAGGCAACGTATTTTAGTTTGAAAAAGTTAGAACAGATTCCACAGCTTTAAACTAACATCTATTTTTAAAAATCGGACACAAAACATTCCGAATGTTCGAAAAATTTTAACTTTCATGTTGCTATAATAAAAAAGCTGCACTTTTAACTACATTCCTTTCACACTCCTTTATGCGTTTCAATGAATAAAATGTTTTGATCATTTATTAATAGCTCCTAACTAAATGTAATTGGTGTTGACACTGTTGACGTATTGTTTCCCTGGTGTAAACGATTTTTATCTCAAAAACGTTAAAGTTAAAAGGAAAGCTCCGTCCATAGTCTACTAGTATCGTCAAATCCGGAACTACTGAATCAGATCACTATCTTTCAAAATGACAAATGTCGCTTCCAGTCCTATATTTATTACGGACCTGTCTCACCGACATATGCACAGCGATATAAGTATTTTTATAGCTTTAGCAGGCAAATGAGCAAGCGGGTCAGTGATCATCGCTCATGGACATTGGCAACACCAGGGACGTCACCAGCACATTACCGGCAAAGTATAAAGCTATGGACCCGCTTCTTGCTTGCTTGTTATTCTCTTGGTTTACGTTAATTTTTTTTGGAAAAGTGGTATCATAAGGAGACATGTGTGTTAGACAGACAGAGTATGAGATTAACCATACGAATGTGAGCTCATTACTTTTACAAGATCTTTCTTAAGTGATTTTTGAAGTGTGGATTGAACACTACGTAAGCATCCATAGATATATTTTTTGAGGAGAGCAGAACCAATTTATTAGATACTGTATTCCTAACCTGTGATAGAAAATCTTTTTTTTTTTTCAAAATTTACTTAGAATAAGTCGGTAGGCAGAAAAGTATTATATTCTAATATCGTGAGAGTAATTAATAATTATACTATAGGTACTTGCTTACAAACATATTGCTTAACCCATAAAATAAAAATTATAATTTACGTGACACCTGTAAAACATATCACATTATACTGACTTTTATGATAAATTCATACATTTTAATATTATTTCTCCTTTTCTCATAGCATCTAGTTCAAGCGCGTACAGCAAGACAACTATCTAAAGTCCCTATTCCGGGTAAAATTAACTCGATTGGAATAACGAAAGACGATATTAATCACTGCCTTTTCCAACAAATGGTCGGTGTGGTGTTTAGGTAAAATGCAAGTTTCTTTATAAGGGATACTTTGATAACATTCATTTCTGTGAATATTTGACCCGCAAACGGCACTTTGGCAAAAGGTTAATCAGATTATGAATTCCTAATATAATTTCCTATTATTATTATGATATTATGAACACTCAAAAAAGGTAACAATTCCACATACTAAGAATATTCGTATTTAGCTAATTATATTAAAGTAGATATTAGTGTTTATTACAATTTTCTAATGAGTTACCCCGATGTCCAATATACCTAATCAGCAAGTATAGGTATCTCATACATCAATTTTTCCACAGTCAGCACGACTGTTCACCGGTTACGTATTCACCCAATCTAGTGCCGACAAATGGGGGGACACCCTAAATCATTTTCCGCGTGTGCGTGTGATAACAAGCCCAAAGCACCGCATTTCGATGTCGAATTTTATTATTTCTCGGCCGGATGGCGGATTTACAGGGTCCGTGCGAGTGGTGCGTAATAAATATAAAAGTTATAGCTAGCGGGAGCTTTAACCCTTCGCTTAAGACTCGCCACAAGCGGATTATGCCCATTACTCATTCCTACCGTCTAGAGTGCCTCAGGCTCGGATCGGGGAGAATGTAAATGTGTACACTTTTTCCCAGGTGCGCAGGCCAGCCTTAAACGTAAGATCGGGTTACTGATATACGTTGGCACCAAAAATAGCTTTATTCATATATTTTAAAGTCCTTTTGAATTATGGTGTCATTGATATGGGGATAATTTGATTTTGATTAAGATTATAGATACCTAAATTCATTTTTCCGTCTCAATTTATAAAAGTTACAGTTCATCTTGTTACGCACATAGGTACAGATAGGCAGACTTCTTATAACTTCAATTATACATTATTCTCTGCAGAGATTATCATGAGTATTGATATAATAATTATTAAAGTGATAGTAATGTTTTATACCACAAAACTTTAATCAATAGCATCGAATTCGGATGCAAGACATCGACCTTTAAATCATTTGTTTATAATTGGTTAAGCCCTTAAGTATGATGGTGATTAACAATACATTTTCAAAAATAGTAACACCCGAATAGCTCGTAATCATTTTATATTTATCGTAAACGCTCCACGCGGGCTGAAACGCTATTGATTTCATAAAATATTCAGCATTTGTTTTGGAAAGTGGCGATTACGTGGAAAGGTACTGTTATTAGCTAAAACGTGACTAATAATACTTATGCCAGTCGTAAGTACCTATCTATTACTAGAATAGATTCCTACGTACCAGGGATAATTACGGCTTTCAGTTCTACGTTGATTATACTGAAGTCTTCAAGGACACGATGAATAAATTTTTACGTAGTTTTATGTAGATTAGATTCCATGACTATTAATTGGATAATTTCTCAACAGACGAAGCTAATAAATTTGATATTTTTTTATCAGAAAACTTCTAGATTTTTAAACCCTTTTACTTTCGTACTTCCTTAGTTGGATTTACTGTGTCGTGGGTGATGTAGCTATAAATGTTTTACTCTCACATAAATGTCTGACCCAGGATTCAAACCAGGGTCCCCTCGTTTCATTAGTATGGCCATTAACAGGTACACGGCTACAAAGTCGTCAAGGTCGTAAGACTTTTACTATAACAATCCCAGTTGAACTAACTATTCTGTTTGATGTTATAATATTCCAGTTAGAATTTGTTAGCAAGAGTCGAGTTCGTATTCGTTCACAAATGCATACACCAAACGAAACTTATTACCTGCTCACAATTCAATTAAGCTTGTAAGCAAAATTTAATAAGGGCATTTTTAGATCCCACCGTCAATCTTAGATCTACCTTAATCGCATAGACGTAAAGCTGTCATTTGTTTGTCATGTAATTATAACAAATTCCAGATCGAACGCAAACGAAATAGATATAGACTACAATTTGGCCTTAAAACAATTTATGACATGGTGTAAATATTATACTACTAGATAGACTTCTTTTGCCGCCTTCGTTGTTTTCCCACTGCCCAAAGGTTGACTGGCAGAGAATGCTTTTAGCATTAAGTCCGCCTTTTGCTCGTATACGTTGTATGGTGCAAAGAAGTTAAATAAATAAATAATGTCGGGGCGTGAAAAACACTGGACTCCCATTTGTGAAAAAAAATGCCTGAGTGTCGTAGAACATGAGTTTGCAAACAAGTTATATCTTCAAATTGAACATCTGATATACCTCCTCTGATAGTTGACTTACCTGATTTAACAGCTGGCACTGGCACCTTATTAACAGCAAATAATAAATCTGATTTATGAAAAAGCGCGCATCTATGGCTGGGCTCAGCCAATAGCATACATTTTCATTTCCGTCACTCAAAAACCTTACATTTCTCACCTTGTAACTTCCATCGGAATATAATTTCAACAGCAGTCATATCCATAAAGTATCAAATAAAACTCTATTAGACCGCTCATTCGTATAATACCCAATCAATTCACATAACAAACCAATGAGCCGATTGTTCTATTTAACATAACGCGGATGCAGACTTGTTTCGAAGCCCTTAAATCACGCCAAGCCAATGACAACTATAAATTCTCATTCTAATTATTCTCGAACGATACACCAATAAAACAACAAGCCTAAGGCATTTGGAAATTAAGCCATTTTAAACATTATCCTAAATTAGTTTCATCAAAGTGTCAGGCCGTTTTGATGATGTTTGCCTCTCCGCTATTAACGGTAAGCGACTACGAGGAATTGTCTCAGTTTTTTTATTTTTGGTTATTAACTATTTCTTTGTTTTCATTCCTTTGTTACATAGGTTTATCATCAATATCGTGTATATATAAATTGGTGTTAATTGTCAATATGTCTGAACCCATTAAGTCATATTAGAAAGCAAAGTACCAATAAGTACCTCTAAGATTTTAATCAGACATTTCTTTTAATTCTTACTCTAATGCGTCTTATTAAATACGATTATAATAAAAGCGACAAGACGTGATAATAATATTATATGAAAATGAAACAGATGAGTGAATGGACTAAAAGCACGGAAACCAAGCCATAATTAGGGTGTCTGAATTTTTATTAAAAAACACATTTATCTTCGTTACTTATTATCGTTCAAACAAGCGAACAATTTTGACGGCGTCGCTTCGTGATTAAAGATGAGTTGACTCAGACTGTTGAAGCAAAAACCACGAAACAATTTATCCAAGAATTTTCCTACGAAACATTTAATTTTTATATAATTGGAGCCGCAAAAGACAAAATTAATTACTGTGTTGCTTATTTTTTAATAAAAAATTAGGTTTTATGAAAAAGCCGACGTTAACCTTAATATTTCATTAAAGATGGAAATTCTAGTGGCGCCATATTGTGAAGAAAGGCATTCATTCTAGCTTATATTTTGCATCTTAAAGTGTATTTAATTAAGGAATAATTTGACCTGGTTTTTATATTCAACAACGTTGCTAGCTGTACTTTATACACCTTAACCCTAATAATGCAAATAACCTTGCCAGCGCGGGTAAATTCCCAGTAATCGCGTGATGGTATGAATTCTCAAAATCTTATTGCTTTTATGCTAAATGAATATCTCAATTCGGAAATTCTAGTAAATTCTTACTGTGCGATTTGTAAACATTGGTTTCATGTTTTGAAGGAGTCCGATGACTTCAAATTCTAAGCACGGCACGGCTTTGAGAGCCCAATCACTTAGTCCGTTCTCTCGTTGCGGTTAAATTAACATATTTTCCCTTATCGACGAATATGGAGGCCGACCCAAGTTTATCATAGATGTTTAACCGAAAATATATAACAAGGGTGAATGCTGCGCAGCGCTTCACATTGAACAAATGCGTCCACGCCCACAGGAGACGAGATTACGCCGTGTTCGAGTATAAATCTTAGGAGACAATATAGCCTATCTACATTTTGGGGTTAGCTACAAATAAATCGTCGTTCCTTTGAATGTTATTTTTGTTTACTCTCTCGATTTTAGAGATGTTGTTAGTTTTGTAATGACAAATCAGAAACGAAGATGTATCTAAAAATAAAACAGATTCAAAATTGAATACTTATTCAGTGACCTGTGTCACTACATTGTTATTGGTGCGTTGTGGTTGTGGCAGTTATACAATTCGGAACAACCTATCAAATAGACAAGTTAATATAATATCAATAAAATAACATAGAATTAACAGGATTTCGTTGTCCAGCAGTATGTCTCACTATAAATTTTATTGTCTTTGCTGATAATTAATGTAGCAATTAATAAAAAATTAGGTACAAGTAAAGCCTTTACATCGTAGAATCGATTGACGACGTTGCAAACAACTTCAAGATCCCTACTTTTGTTATAATTATCCAATCTATCAATCATTTCAGAAATAAATTCAGTCTTCAGCTTGCCTCGCGATGTGTTTATAGGTTATACGAGAAATCTATTGGATGATTTATTAATAAGAAAACAAACAAGTCCATTCCCAATCACCGTCTCATTTTATCCACGGCCCTTGTAATCTATTTTTTATCGTCCATGACCAGACGCAACCTTTTCACGGCTCTTTGATTTATATGCTGCGCGCTCACACTTGATAAAAATTACTTATCTGTATGAGTAATTGATTTATAACCATGCATTTTTATCGGTGGATAAATAAAAGTTCCTTGTTGTTTCACTGCTAGAAGTCTTGAACTTTTGTTGTTATAAGATTTTATAAGTTACTGTGTTTTGTCCGTTTTCACTGTTATTCAAAATTTAGAAATTATTTACAAATACCAAGGAATGTCAGGGTTAATAATTATTTTAATAATGGATTTTTTTTGTGAATAAGTTTTTAACTAACTGGGGCCGACAAATGAGCGGACAAGCCAACTTTTTCGCTTATTTTGATCAAGTCTCCAAACGTTTAAATAGGTGCACTTGTTATTAAATAGCCTATAAGACTTACAATAATTTGCTTTAAATTTCTCTATTATAGGATTTTCCAGTAAGTATCCCATTTATGAATTACGACCTACGACTTCCATGCTTTTACGTTTAGTGTTTATGAATTTTACAGGCGTGACTGCATAATAAATTTTATTCAGATGTTATGTAACAATTTCCTCCGTACCAGTTTATGAATCCAGTAGGTATAACCATTACACATTGGTTATATAATAAACGCTTATGACTCGGTAATGGTAATTATTGAGACGACCTCTGCCCGCACACTCTCAAAATGGAATTATCATTGAATAGTGACTATAACAATAATTCAGTTGTGGCCAATGCAATTATTATTCCGTTTTACACACCCCAAAATCTCATTGACAATGATTGCGTCAATTGTCTGGAATGCGGGTGGTGACAGCTTGTTGATCCCTATATAAATTGAGATGAAATTGACAAATCTATTATATTTAACATTAATAATATAAGTAATGTTAATATTCACGTCAGATGCGGCTTTGATTGCTTTCAATTTCGTTTTAGACAATCAATTTTAATTATTACTTGACGTTCATTTAACTTTCACTTTACCACCCAAGACTATCAGGTGGGATAGCAATGAAGCGTTAAAAGACGATACAACAAAAAGTAAGTACATCATTTGCGTTATTATTACTTTTATTAAATGACACGGTCAAATCACGATACGTCTGTTGCAAAAAAACATTAATTTATTTCAGTGTTACCTGCGAAAGAGAAAATATTTCGTTTCCTAATGGATTAACGCTAAGAATACCTCATCAAGTTATCAAATGATGGGGGTCGTCCATTCGAAATGAAATGTTTTCTCCTAATCCTCGGGCTTTTTATTTTGTTGTCTCTTTTCTTCCTTTGTAAATTAGACGGTTGAAAAGGGATAGAAAATAATTTGAAGAAAAACCTAATGTAAGGTTAGAAGCGGCAAGATCCGTGTCACTCGGCAGGTAGATCAATAAAACTGGATGTTTCATTAGCTTTATGTCCGACAGCACTTATAAAGACATTAAAAAACCGATTCGTGTCCCTGCTAATGTAAAGAACGTTTCACGTGTTACTATTTTAAGGTGGTAGTTTTTTCCATTCATTCGATTAGTTGCCGCAGAAGCAAATCATATCAGCTGTGTCCTTTGGAGCTTCTTAAATATATTTTTTCCTTATGTTCGGTAAACATCAATGGTAATTTGAAGTTTATATTTGCGGGTTATGTATGATCTTCATACTATGAGTTAATAATCGACAAATAAGTAGAATTACCTGATGGTAAGTATCCATCATCGCATTCGAAGGCCGACGCTCTAACTTCAGGGCTTAATTCGACCTGAAACAGGTATTTTACATTTGGTTGAACGTACATAGCATAGGACCCCAGCGTCATAACCTCCAGGTGAGATACCCAGGGTGAAACAATAGCAGCAAATTTTTTACGGCTATTTTGGAGATTATTATAAAGGTAGAGATTATAGGTAAACATTTGGTGCTGCCTTTCATGTTACTGATGTCAGCGTAGTTGAAGTGGCTTATCTTTTATGCTATTGACAACTTATATAAAAAACTACTTTTACAACTTAATGATTATTATCAGATTTTTATTTTAACCAATAATTATGGTCATCTGAGTTCAATCGATTTAATTGTACGCTAAATACAAAACAGAATAGAACATTATCAGCGCCGGGTGCAAGATTAGATACGAACAACATAGCGTTCCGATACGTGCTTCTTAATGAGATGCTACGAGACTGTATAGCGCCGTTAAGTAATGGGACCGTAGGGAGGCACAATAAATATGATCAAGCAAAACGTGCAATAGAGGAAGCAGTACGTTGCATAGATAAACGACTGGGCGCTCACTCATAAACATAGAGAAGCCAAGTTCTCAAGGCACGAAATTGACTCCAACGTTAGCGTGCTTGAACAACGTTAGGTTGATAATTGGCATAGCTGTATCGCATGCAACATTCTGTCGCTAAGCCTTGAACCGGCGTCTTTGTTTTCAGACAATAAACATGCTTTGTTACTGAAGAGCTATCTCGCCGCGTTGAGAGCCAGCGACATCATTCCGCTTGGCTCAGACATCGAGAGTTCTTGCTTGCTTCCATTTATAAAGTGTGGTCTTTTGTTTCGACGCTCTAAGTTCACGGGTAAGGTCGGCTTTTGATGGATGCTGCACGCTCGCATGTCTTAAACCCGTGAACTTTTGGGTTGATACATAGTTGTCATAATCTCAGTCACGACACAGGTTCAAGCGTGGGTGCTATTTTTAAAACTGGGTCGGATCTAGTGCGCTAGGAAAATGTCGGAATTTTATCAGATGATTGCATGAATGGTGCGCTGCTAAATGTCAAGTGAATTCGTACTGTTTGCTCTATTTAAACCCGCTTGTACTGTGCTATTCATAAATTTATGATTCAAAGTTGCAAATGCATTGCAATTAAAATGTTGTAACATCTTATTCAGTGGTCTTTATTGAGTTACAAAAGATAAAGGGGAAACTCTTTAATGAATGTGTACAAGACAGTTTTTCAAAGATCAATAGAAAATCATAAGCAATAATCAGATAAATAGATATATCTGGAGGGTAAGAGATTCCATCAATCTTAGACCCATCAACCTACGCAACTCATGGTGTAACTTGGTCGTAACGACGTATGACGTCAGATCCATTCAAGGTCATGGTAGAACTCTGGAAGGTAAGGCTATGGCCTTTTACCTGCCCGTCTAGCCCATACTTTAATAACCTGCCAAATTCTAGCTTGATTCTAGCTCGTAATGTCTGCCCACCTTCTTCTAAAATCAACCGTGAAATATTTTATGAGTTCCAATCGCCGCGCAGTGTCCTAGAGCCTCTAATATAAGTAGCTAACTTTTATTTTCCACTTTATTTTCGGCCGACAACTCGTCGCTAATGCCGACTTTCAAGGGAGAGAAACTTAAGTATTCTAAGAAAGATAGAGATACGTGATCTAATATCTTCAATCTTCAAAATCATCCAACTTCGCAAAAAGGTTAAATACGATAAGAATTACTTACAAAAAGGTGTTAATAAACAACGTAAACATAAAACACCTACTGTAACAGAAATGATAATAAACAGAAAACCCTACACAAAAAAAGATTCCACTATCTAGTTCACTAATTCAACAATATCATCTTTCGATATCGGAACAAAGGATACTACTTAGCATTGTGACTGCCATTTTGAAAAAGAAAAAGGCAATATCTCAGCGGATAGCCGCACGCCCAATAAGGCACAGCCGCAAGTCTTAAGTCGCGTGATACCAGAGTTATCGTAGAAGCTGCCTAAAGCTAATTCGTTTGTCCACGCGCTGGTTGGCAAGCAGGATAGGTCGGGACTTCCAACTTTGTTCCATAATGGCATTATAAATCATATTTACACAGATATTTTATACTCCAATACCTACAAATATTCGAGCAGTTCGGATAAACATCGGCTTTTTATGTTGATGGATTTTCCAGTTTCTTATTTAATTCATTTGTGGTTTACTTAGATGAATCATATACCTAATTATTGTTATAACTATTGAATAGAATTACATAATATTTTTATTAATTTTATCATTTGAGAGCGTTATTCTATTTGACAAGAAGCCATATAACAACCTAAAAATATTACAAATAAAAATTATTTAATAGACACCCATTTTTTTAATTAACACCCAATATTACAAAATTAAATTAAATGACTTAAAACTTACTGTTAGTAATAACATTAAGTTATTAAAATGCGTAAATTAAATTATTTATTGTATTAAAATCCTCCCTCGGCGCTATTTTAAGTCCATTGATTTGTTAAAAACTTAATGATATACGATAACCATAATATCTTTTATCAGGACAGTCCACGAAACGCATTAAGCTTGGAGCACCGAGTTGCCACCCACAATTCATTACAACTCGGACCTCACAGTATTATTTATTATTTTATATACTTATTCGCGCCGAGACAATGTTAATAAATCAACTAGGATATCGGGTAATGGACACCAGAGAGGAGTCCCCGAAGAGGCATAAATTCGATTTTGTATGCTTTTTACTAAATCATTCGCTGGGAACACAAATTGTGGGTTCACCGTATCGATGTCCACTAAATAAAATCGAACGTGGGTATTGAGGGAAAGTAAAATCGATAAAAATAACGCCCTTCATTAAAATATATTATTACTTATCTGATCTGATCTTCAAATCTGATCGGATCTGAAGTTATCTTCAGAGTATTATTCCTCAATACGAATAAAATTGATTTGACTGTTGTACTTCTATTATACTATACGTGTATATTCAAACTAGCTCTCCACTAATGGCTATGCCTGGTTAGAATTTTTATTTCCAAAAATCCTGTCTTAGTGCTCTCCTATATTCCCAAACTGAGATTAGACGATGATGAGGCAACAGCTTTTGAATAAAAAATAATTATCATAATCGGTTTACCTAGTACAAAGTTAAACACACAAAAAATAGTGAAATTCTACGTAAAGTCCATTTTTGAAGTCGGTTATAAATTACTTTTGTTAAAGATGTATGGCATTCAAATTGATTTTAAAACGATTTCCAAAAATATGTTATACGATTTTCAACCATGACGTGTCAGGTGTGATAACATTGTTATATAATTTACTTAGCACCTAATTTGACTATAATAATAACCTACACTTGCGAAGCACCACACTAATAATAATATGCCATATGTTGTACGCTTCAATGTCACCTACTAACTCAGCTTTAATAAATAGGTTACAGAATTACAAACTACCTTCTATTAGCACTGGTACTACGTGTTCTCGAACGGAAATAAAAATAAGGCCCATTTATTATAAAGTACCTCACAGTTGATTAAAGGCCACAAATGTTATACCACCATAATTTGTATTCTTTGCTTAAGAAGCAAGACCAATATTATCTCCATTCAATCCAGCTCAGTAGAGTAACCCTTCAAACATCAAACGATGTCGTCGAATCTCTTTCGGTCGAGGGCATCTACATTTATAATAAATAGTTTAGGTATTATAGTTGATGTTTACGTTTAAGGTTATTTTGCTGATTACCGTGAATAAGCAACGAAATCATTAGTCATTAGGCAAATTACCTTCTCACTATACCTCAGTTGACCAAATAAGAAGCGAGAAGAAAGAAAAACATTTAAACTTACATTATATAGGTATATACTCAATTGTATTTCTAGTGCATCACATAATATTTATGTAGACTATTGTACCTACTAAAATATTACTTGATCGTATTACAATGGTAAAGGCATGTATGGATCTTCACGCCCACAGCCATATGCTTTAACTTTAGAGGGATCATTTGATTGACGTGACGTCTGGCTCCTTAAGTACTACGGACATGTGTTTATTTACTATCCCATGAGTAATTCATTATAACTAATAAATGTCGAGACTGCTTTGTAAAGACTATATAATAGGCCTCTGTTTATGTCTAATATCGTCCGCGCTAAGAGATTTTGTTTTATAACGGAATAAATTAGAGGAGATTGTCAGTTGGTGATTTTTTATGTTGGTAATAAAGTTGCCAGGAGTTTACTAATTTACGATTTATTCGATTAATTAGACAAACGATTACTCGATTGGATCGTGAATCGTTAATTAGTCCGGCAGAAAACAGAAACCTGTATTTTAAATAGGTCACCGGATTTTGCCTTCTGTGGCAGATTTAGGTTCAATAACATGCTGAAAAAATTTTAATCTACAAAACTAGCTATCCCCGCAAAATCGTTTGTATGTCAGTTTTTTCCACGTAACTATCGATCCCGTGAGATTCGGAGAGACAGAAATCATTACAGCAATTTCAAAGATTAGCATGGTCATACAGGGAGACAGGCGGACAGAAAAGAAACATTTTGTTTTATTGCCGTGTACATAACTACAGGCAATTGAGGAAACACGCGTTTTGAAATGACAAACAAACAATCTAATTTCATTTATACATTTGTGATGTAAGTACTTACATAAACATACTTATTTACGTATATTGTGAACGTATAGCATCTATTATATATATTATAATTCCATACAAAATTTCTGAAGAAAAACATTGATTTAACTGTCATATAAATATATGCCCTGGTTGAGAATTGAACTCCGGAACCCTTGCACGACAGGCAAAAGCAATGTCACTGTTAAAAGTACCTATCAACTGGAGTTCAGTCGTTATCAACACATGGATCGCTCTAGAACTTAACACTGACCATTGACGGGAATCATGGCCTTTGTACAATTCCCACAGTACAATACAATACCTCACACAACGTGGGTGGCCTTGCACAACGATCCGCTCATACCATGATAACGAAAGGATAAGTTTAAGGACTTAGTACTTTAACTGTTACGAGTTTTATTACAACTAGTAATTTAACCAGCTACTAATACAACTTGTATTTACTAGGTAGCTATAACTAGTAATTACTAGGTAGCTATATCTATGTATAGTAATTACTAGGTAAATATTACTAGTAATCACAAATATTGCATCAAATGGTTAGAAATATTTCAAGAATGACAAGCCTTCACTCGCGGAAAGATAGAAGAATAAGACCCGCGGAAGATAAGATTGCTTTGGCCACACTCGAAAAAACGTTTCGAATTTTTGACTTTGGGATATCTTTTTTATTGGTGAACGAACCCATTGAAATAAAACAGACTATTCATCCAAGGTTACTATAAGTGAAAGTCGCAGTCAAATCATACGCAGTTTCTAAAACTAATATAGTAAAAATTTTTGGTATACCTTAGCTTTATTGCATTAATAAATCAGTAGGTAGGTACTCTTAAGTAATGTATTTCTTATACCTATGTCTTCTATTTGCAGAGAGGAATCAGTTTGAGTGTTATTAGATGTTGCTCTAGATATAAAATAATACATAACAGATAAATGATAATTAGTTAAATAATCGTTAATTCCCAAGTCAAAATGCTAATTCAACGTTAATTATCAGTAATCCTTTCGATCTCTGTTAAATAAAAAAAAATCGTCTTGAAACGGTAAGTTACAACTCTGAAAAGCTGTCTTAAGTAACACCTAGTATTTCTTAACATGCCGGACGCCTAGAGAATCATTCACGTCGTTGATTTGAGAAATATTGATGTCCAAAGGTCTGAAAGTAAATTAATTTTAAGAACAGGTACCTATGTATTTATGGTTCAACGTACCGAAGCACAGATATTCTTCCCACTGCAGTGACGAATCCAAATCAATACAATCAATCCAAATCAATACAATCCTTACAACTATCGAAACAGCAATGAGCTCTTCAAATGCTCAAATCATTTAGTTTCATATTTCCGTCTCTTAAATTAAGGTCAATATTTTGTTACTTTAAGTTGGCCATGGGCCAAACAAGTTTGCGATCCCCGATACCAAATACTTTTATCATATTTTCACCACATCTTTTTGTTAGCAAAACGAGATCTTTCATAAAGATATCTTTGTTCACACATTTTATGCGCTTGAAGAGCGGTGCATTTTTCCGCTCCCTAAACCAATGCTATCTTTTATCTTTTAACAAGAAAAATAGGAATGAACAAAACTCACGATCAACGATAAAAAGCATGGGCTCAATGTTTAAATTTCTGAGAACTTTGTAGCTTGTTTGTAGAAGCGTCGGCTGTCAGTTCCGGATTCGCTATAATACATTTTTTGTACAAATTTTAATCCGCTGTTTCTCCAGTGTTTTCAATAGGTGGCAATTCTTCGAAATATTAACTGAGAGAAAGCAGGATTTAATGTTACAGTTTATTTGTGATTAAAATGGCTTGAATAATGCTAACAGATCAACCCTCTTGATCAGTAATTGCTTCATCATACAATGAAATGCTTCATCATAGTTATTTGATTAGCATAATAATTTCCATTTTTGTTTCCTTAGTAATTCAATAGGTTTTAAGCACAATCAATGACTTCTTGAACGAGCAAAAAATCGATTTTGATCTACAATACATCAGTAGCTTACACAATATTTTCATAATTATATAAGTACTACCTAAGTACATCGTTTCTTCTTTCAACGGTACGTTTTGCGATCAGCATAATACATTGATTTTCTATAAGATTGGGCTGGCAATATGCATTTAATTGTATTTTGACGTTTATATATTTAAGTGTTTTGTTCACAGTGTCAAAGAGCTAATAAAAGTACAATATTCACCACTTACTAGCGGTATCTTCAGTGTTAATTATGGCTATGGGCTAACCACTCACAATCAGATAAATCATCCGCTCGTTTGTCTGTTTCTTCAAAAAAGAACTCAATTTCCTTCATTTCTTACCATACGCAATATAACATGGAAGCAGAAAAAATACTTCTTATTCGATGTCAGGTTTCATCTGTTCCAACAAAACGTTATCTAGACAGGAAGTATTACTGAGCTTCCTTTGTCCAGATGAGCATTTAGCACGATTAAGCCCTTACCTCCAAGCACTCGAGAAAAGGGAATATGTACACTTTTTGTTCTACACGGCGCCGCTCGAAAATATCTTAAGGCCGTCTGCACTTAATTTCGTTAGACATTCGAATGCATTATGTAAATGCCATGATTTCCTGTTAAAGACGACGACTGGACTCCGAGACTGGACGTGAATACCTCGCGTGTCGATTGATGATTGTTCCAAACATTCGTTTAGAAACCATTCCTTGAATACTTGTAAAAACGCGCGAAATTTGCATATAGAATTTACGATGCTCAAAGGAAATATATTTCGTTGTCATGTCTAAATATAATTTAGATCGGACGGTATGGAGACGTTATGATAATTTAGTGAAGGTTTCTGAGAATGTCGACAGCTAGTATCGGATGGATGATTTAGGATCATTAAAATCTAAATCCTTGCCCGCAACCCGAATATTTCCTTTAATCTTACAGCGATTAGTCATTAATAGGATTTCGGTTTCTGATCTTTGTTTTGCTAAAACCTTCCTCGAATCGTTTGACTGTGGATTATTTATTGATCTCATTAATTTTTAATTTCGTTCTACAGTTGGTATGCATAATATTAACAATTTTTAATCCCGGTCATATTTTTGTTCCTATATTGAAATTGTTTTACGCTTTACAGAGACAGGCACAATCCTTTTATCAACTTTCCACAGGAATGCGAAATTAAATCAATACCTACGCTTAACGCATGATGTATATTATAATTTTTTTGGACAAAACATTTAGAGTCATTGTCAATCACTTTGATATTAAACAGTTATCAATTGATTTGTTCTTCCTTTATAAAAAAGATATTGTCACGGGTACCTACGCGAGTAAATGCTATCATTTGCAGGAGTATAGTTATAACAAATAAAATATCGTACAAAAGTGTAGGAAGACAGTTTATGTCTTCATAAATTTTCTGAAAGACATAAAAACTTCTTTTGCATCTGGTATATTACGTGAGCACCTATTTGTATATGTTTCTTCTAAGCTAATTCTGCCCTCAAGGGAATCGGCATTCTATAAAAACAAATATTCGCACGTTGTGTTGAAGTGCAACCTATGATTTACTGCACGCATTTCCTTAAGAACTTGTTCCACATAACTCGAGAAGTCGAGTGTGTATTAGCGCAGCGTAACCGGTTACCGTTAGATATAGGTACTGTGATTTATAAGAATCATATCGAAAGCGTTAAATGTGTTCAATCTGGATAATATTGACTTGAAGCTATTAATGGTTAGTAGAGGGCAGAGGTGTCTCCTCTACTCTGTGCATGATATATCTACAAATAATCCAATAGTGAATCATCAATATCACTAAAATTTTCAAATTGCTAAGTGGAGTCGAGTTTTATGTGCATTTAAATAAACATCTCATCATTAAATTTATTTAGGGATAATGATATTGTCTGATAATACAGAGTAAATTTTAAATAAACATCTCATCATTAAATTTATTTAGGGATAATGATATTGTCTGATAATACAGAGTAAATTTTAATATTATGTTTTGTAGTTTTTTGTCATGTATTCGGTAATGAATCCTAGTCTGATAGACAATATCGTGAACTAGTTTAAATTGGTTTAAAATAATGGCTTCTTCAATGTTGTACATAATATTTATTTTGAAGGTTTTTTTGTTTTGATTTGGTTTTTTTGTTTTGTTGAAGGCGACAAACGAGCAAACGTGCCGTATGATGGTAAGTGGTCACAATCTTCTATCACATCTATTCTGTATATAATATACATCACCGATTCGTTTGACGATCAAAAAAGGGCAGTTTTTGGGGAATGCCGATAGAAATGAAACGTAGATAAGTAACTTATGATGTGTATAAATCTACATATTATAGCTAATGGAAAGCGTTCGGTGATGATGACGCGAGTTCCATCTTTTTTGGGCCTTTTCAATGCGCTTAAAGAGATTTTCACTTCAAACAAGAAAGAGTGAAGAAATAAAGTATGGTTTACGTTAAATACTTTTTACCGTTTAATGTAGAGAAATATTTACCTCCAAACATTTTGATGTAGTTCATATGCTTGAAGGAGTCCTTAAGTTCGTTGGAAACACTAGCAATACTAGCATTCATTTCATTGTACCTCACATGCACGCCTGTTTAAACAACAAGCAAAATGAGCAACAATGTTATTGTTTGAAAATTTCTCAGATAATTCAAGAATCATGCGAGAAAATCGTTCAAAAGTGTCTTGGAGCGCACGCCACGCGTTCCATTCAGTCTTTTCATTTTAGGAAACAACAAAAGCTGTGATGCTAAACACTTCCATTATTATATCTATAATAGACAAAGCAACGTTCTCCGAGACAATAGACCTCAATAAAAGGTTGTCGTCATCAATTTTTACACTTTTGACACTCGTAACGGTGCATCTTTTGTGTACCAGCCTTGGAAGTGATGAATACGAGCGAAAAATTAGCGCACAGCGTGTGTGCTGTCAGGCGGGAGATGAAGGATATGAGAGGAACTAAACGATTGCTTCAACCGACGTAAAGGTATGCTGTGCTCCTCCAGATTGGACCCTTTGTTCTCGTTTGAACGGATATGAGGATTTTTTACCTCACGCCGTGAGTTTAATATAGGTAATTTATCTTTTTTCAGCTCATTAGCTTAAAAGGGCCTTTGTAGCTTAAAATCCGTAAAAAAAGTTGATTTTGCTCACTAAGTGAACAAGTTTTATATGTAGAACACAGTCTAGGTGGTCATCAGTCTAGAAAAGATGATGATGACATAAAATGTAATTCTATTAAAATCGGGAATACATCTATCACATCAAGTAATTTTTAGCATATAGTATACGCGTTATACCTAAGGTAAAATTATGTTGTAAAATTTACTCATGTAACAATAATACATATTATCTATTACTTAAATAATTATAATACGTTATATTTTCCTTACGACTTTAAAGTTGTGTATTAAATGTGAAAGTAAAGTTATTTTCTCTTGTTCAATTGAATCCCTCAGGATTTAAACTTAGGATCACTTGTTACGTTCGTGATTCAATGATATAGAGCTCTTCCTCTACGTGGGATTCAATTTAAACCGTCACAATAAAAACAAATAAATTGTTAGATAATAAATATAAATCCCGTTTAAGGCGCATTACGAATAGCCAATTAAAATTTATAAATTTTTAAATTGTTATTATGCAGGAACTTTAATAGATGGACTGAAAAAAACGTGTATTTCTTAATAAAGCCTTAATAATGTAATACAAGCAAGGACATGTAAAATAATAATGTCGCTCATAGTATAATCATTAAGATATTTTATCCCAAATTTAGTATAAAAAGCGATCCCAAAACAAAACAACATTAATGTTAGGTAAGTTAATAAGAATATAAAATGAAATTATGTAAGTACCTACAAAATTACAATAGTAAATTCCGGTACTGATATAAGTATAATACATAACATTAAAAGCCAGAATTTTGTAAAGGAACAGCCGTTTGCAGAGTATCAGCGAATCGAATTAATTTTACATTATTCGATCCGTAAACTTTTACGCGCTATTCGCTAGCATTGTATAGTTTAGTACAATCGATGCCCAAATTAGTAACGCTGTTATGTCACCTGAGCCGAAGGACCCCACGCGGTAAATGCGTATTTTGGTTCTCAATACGAACCGCTCACGGAACATAATGAAATATTATTCGACCCTACAGCTACGGGACACCCGAGAAACTTTTTTTATGTTCATAGAGGTATGGAGGTAAGCGTTGTAATTGGAATATACGACGTTCCTGCAATTATTTATGACCTCAACGACGAATCGTCGTTTTTGAATATCTTAAGGACTATTTCTCTTGACCGTGAATAGGTGGTCTCAGTTGTCTTGAACAAGGTAAATAAAAATAATCGTCATTACTTAGTAAATTGAATAAAGATACCTTAATTTATTAAATATTTTAACTCGTTTACTTGCGAGACACACGTCAAATAAGGTTTTGTATGCTTGACACTACTACTTAAACCGAACTCTCTTAATTCCGTACTTCAAGAATTTTCTTCGTATCCCCTCCACTTATTGTTTACATTATTTCTTTCCATTAAGCAGTAACTCAAATTTAAAGCCACAACGATTCTTCTTGACTCTTGGCAACTTATTCGTGGCATCGAGCATCAAATCATTAGAAGTCTGTATCAGTGAATCAAGTAGAAATTTCAGCGATAGCTACAATACCAGGTGTAGAACCACGAAAAATTTGGTCCTTGCCGTCAAAAAAACAAAATTCAAACAACAATCGGTCATTTTATTTCATGGAGCGTTGTAGGAACAAGCACGGAAAATTGGAATGAGTGATGAATTATCAAAGATGAGCACGTTAAATGATCGATTGAAAGAAAGTTTCAATTAGGTACCTACTGTATCATCCTCCGACGTACATATCAACTCTGTTCGAAAGGGTCAACGTGTTGTAGGTACAAATCCATTTTACGCTCTTAAATTTTATTACGAGCGATGTGTTTTAAAATTTTTAGAATGTTTAATCCGATACTGCTGAATCAATTCCATTGTTTTATTTAAATACAAATCCAATACTACGCTCATTTTCGTGATTGGTTCGTATACCCATAACTTTAAATTCTGTACAGTAGATTCAGTAGTATTCTATTTTGTTAAATGGCGCAACGGTTAACATCCCTGATTGCAGTTTGGAAATTGTAATCCTGAGTATAAATTTATTTTTTAGTCTAGATTTTTGGTCTTGTATCTGTTATTGTCCATGGCTGCCAAGACACAAGGGATCTTCCTGTGTGGCTTTGAGTTTGTGACGTTATAAAACGTTTCATCATTATCAATTAAATGAAAGCACTGGCTGAAAACATTTACGAAATGCTTATCAGGAAGTTAAAAAGCATTAAGCTGAGGAAACCCCTATCTGGTTAGTCAAAGTGAGAATGCATGCGTAACTTTCTGTATTTGTAGCTCGTGGACTGTAACGGCTAGTTTACGAAGTGCCACTTCCACACGCCTTCCTGTTGGAGAAGTAACGAGCTCTGTACACGAAATGTTAAATTCTGCACTAGACCGTATTCATGGACACTGTTTAAACTTGCATTAAGTTGTTCAGATCTGAATAAATCATTTAATTTATTATATTCTTTGGATGAACTGGCGAATAGGCAAATTAAAGAAGTGGAAGTTTTAACAATGATAGCAAAATTATTGGAACGTTAGATTCCCGAACCGACATGTTCGAATCGTGTATGCGTCTTTAATTTTCAAAACTTATATTCCTATTAAAATTTAATTATCACTTGACTCAAAGATGTGTCAAGTCCACGAATTGGTACTTGGCAAGCGTGGTGAACTCTTGTCTAATCCTCACTTTACGAGAAGAGACCCATGCTCACCAGTAAAAATGTTTTTGAATGATGATGATGAAATGCGTTAAATTCAAAACGGAAGACAAGATACTTAGTTAACAAGAAACTATCAAAGTTCTAGTTCTATACTTTGGCGGTTAATCACTAAACCATTATATACAAAGAAAAGTGCAAAAAGATTGCCAGCTCACATGAAAAAAAAACTAAGCTAGTTTTAGTACCTACCTATAACTTCACCTTAAACGGAAAACCTTTACTTTACTTTTAGGGGTAGGTACTTGTAAATACTATAAAGATAAATTTTGGACCCTTAATGTCGAAACATTTCAGTCAATCGTGCAAGTCTTAAAAAAATATAGTCTAAAAAACGTTATCCGATAACTACCAAGTTTGTAAAAACTTAAGCGAATTCTTAAATATCCACTCATCTAGTCACAATTCATGCCATAGTATAACTAATCCGGCATGAAAAATATCGCGATCTAAATGAGGCTGTGGGACAAAAAGTATGAACCATATCGAATGTTTCTCGCGAAAGTTGATCACTTTAAACCTAGTCTTTGAGTAACAGAAAACTGATCTTTGTTATCAATTATAAATATTCTCCATAAAAAATATCGTGATCATACTGGACGTAATTTTTTTTTGCTAATAAATTTAAAATTAAATGACGGGGAAAGTAGAAACAGGCACTTCAGTATTATTTTATACACAACAAACAGTTATCAGTCCCAGTAGGAACACAGGATTTTAAATTTCGTATTAAGTATTTTTCACAAGTTCAGCATAAGCAGACTATTCAAATGGTGACTAATACACGAGCATTGCTATTGGGAATATATGAAAAGGTCCAGAGTACATAAATCCAACACGATTGAATGTAAAAAAGTACAGAAATTTCATCTCTGCGATGAGTTGAATACCATCGATTTTTATCAACAATTTAAATTCAAAGCAAATAACTGACTGACTGAGATAACTGACAACAGCAAAAATACTAAGAACAAACTTAAAACTACTAGCTTGAGTTGAAGTGACGTCACAACCCTAGAATGTGTCGAGATTCCAACGAGTGTCTACTCGACACGGCGTGCTCTCTCTAGATTAGACACCTGCCTGGAATATTTGGCACGAAGCACTGTTTGCTCGTTTAGAACTTGATGAGTTAACAACTAGAGCAGTTATAAAGTGCAACTTTGAACTTTTGGAACTAGGTACAAACTAGGAAAAGCTTTATAACTTGGCTGAAACCACTGTCACAATGAGTCTCTTTTCACCCATTTTCGGATGTTATTTGTCAGCGCACGTAACGATATATCAGATGTTAGTTGTCACGGCAAAAACTAGATACAAGACAGAAATTAGTCAACACATTTATAAATATATACTTACTATTTTATATATTTATTAATAAACTGTCTCTTCGCCCCACTCTATGATTACCTGTGAGTTAGTTACTTCACATTCCGGCTTGCTGGGATTCGAACCCAGGACCCATAGAACAGCATTCCAACACGGTGCTTATTGCGACTTAGGATCGCTATTGAAGTTTAATAAAATAAATCTATAATACAACTATGCATTGAATTATTTCATTTTACTATATTTATGTTGGAGTGCTCTGAATCGTCAATAGAAGTAACAAAGTTAGGATTGTTTGGATAAATCTGCACATGAAGACCTCTTGAGACTTAATCATATAAATTCTTCATAGCACTCGTAAGAAAAAAGGGAAAATCATCACGAATCGTTCTTACTTCATTTTTACTTCCCGCTGGGTGTCGTTGCCGAGACGGCGTTGTACAAGACACACACAGCGTCGGCACAAAGCGTAGGAAACGCTTAACGCACACATTCTGAAGATCAAAGAACGCGCAATCTGTGTGAAAAAAATAACGTTTTGGTCCCAAAAGGGCGGGCCCGTTTACGCGACCTAATTCACGCGAACGGCTCGGACGACGAAGAAATTGAATTGAAGTCAACCCAAACAACAAATTCAAACGCGTATCGAATTGTTTTACGTTTGACGAATTCGGTTTTCGAAAATTTTAAATTCGCTACAATGCGATTTAATGACGCAGCCGCGTTTCTTTGTCAGATTCAAAATGTTGTAGAACATAAAGAATCCAAGCTATGGACTACAAATGGCGGCATCCATTTAAAAATCTGGTTGATAGCGATCGTGTGGCGATAGCACAAACAAAATGTGACCGAATTGTTTTTGCAAAATCTGTGTTGCTAAATCATTCACATACCGATGCGAGTATCCATGTTTGAATTTCAAATTTGTGAACAGCATACCATTATTCGAGACATTTTCTTGTTTGATTAAGGTATTTGTTTTAGGTGCTTTGAAAGGAAAGGTCGAATTACGAAAATGTATGAATGTTGCAATAAAAGGGTCTATGTTTTTAACAATTTGTACTATTTTGTAAGCGTTAGAGATAGTGGTATAACCTAACAATGTGGGACGCATAAGTTGAATAAAGAGCCGATAATGCTATAGTTTTCGACTGAGTAATCATGTTCGTGTAACTATCCACCCGATAACAAAGTCAAATGTGGCTGAAGTTTTTCGCAGCATTGTCTAGCCTGTGAACAAAACTGAATGCACAAAATACCATAACTGTTATCATGGTCTGCCATCCAAGATACCTTATGCAACAGCAGATTGCACCCCTACTTGGCGACAGATCTTGGCCGACTAGCTACCACTGTTGCTCGAGTCAGCCACTAAACGACTTAACATATTCCAGCTGAGAGCTTACGAACCAGATTTTTTGGCGACAACTAACAACTAGGAGGCTCATTTGTTCATTACTTCTTTACTTTAAAAATTACCTGACACTTGAACCGAAATACTTAAATTACTAATATAATAATAATTAATGAAAAAGAAAACGAAATGAACGTAAATGCAAATAGTTTTAGACATGATACAAAATCAAACGCATGATTAAGCGCCCACATTATTCATTGAAGTAGAGAAAATAGCATACTAAGATCGTCGTCGGTTTTCTAGGTGTATAATCGTGCAATCCAACTGGTTGCCATTTGTTAGTGTCTTGTTTAGAAAATCACATCTGCTAAACTTTATTAGCCTGGCTTTTGACAAAGGCCAAGTTGATGGAGGCGCGTATCAAATCGCGCGATTCAGCTCGCTCCTTAGCGCACCTGGTTTGAGCGAAACGAATCATTTCATTCATTCTGAGATCTTATACGTTATTTATGAAATCCAAAGTCATTCTGCCGATACCCGACAACCGTCAATTCCAGTTGAAAGTGTGTCACCTTGCCTAGAATTAGTTATGCATTCAAATGTATGATCTTTGATTATGGCTCAAATTGTAGTACAGGTTCGCATTTCGAATGCTATGTATCGGTATCTCTAATCATATCCGTAGCAGATAATTGTGTAGTAGCAGTTCCTACTACGTTGCTATTTACTGTTGCAACTGTAGTTTCATGTTTCATTATACCAATTTATGGACTGGGATATAGAAACCTCATCTGTTTAAATGCATGTAGCATCTGCGTAAATTCATGTAGCTTCTTAGTTAGTGGTTATAAGACGTTATGAAAAAGTAAAGAAAAACTCGTTTTAATAACATAACAAATATTTTCATCTTCTTTATTTTATTACTTCATTATTTTACTGTTGGCCAATCCGCAGTTGGCCAGCTTGGATCACATAGGTACATTGTGAAGGAAGACCCGAGTTCAGCAGTAGGGAAGTTATAGTTTGCAATGAATTCTTTGTTAGTGCATTATAGTAATATTAATATTTTACCTACGCTAAATAGTATAGATAGATTTACAGGCCCATAAATGGTATGAAGTGTGATTCTTAATCTATATAGCTGAGTGATTGACTGACAGATAACTACTGAACGGAAGTAGCTAAAATTTGGCATGTATGTTTTTTGGGGAGTGTAGGGGAGCACTAACAGAGGATTTTTGGAAATTCCACCGCGAAAAGGGTGAAATAGGGGGGTGAAGTTTAAACGAATTCCACGCGGGTGAAGCCTGCGGGCGGAAGCTAGTAAGTAATAAGTCTTTGAAACCTAAGCAAAAAATGGTCCTTAGTGGAGCAAGGAGGGGTTTATTATTATAAAATACATAATACGTAATGTACAACACCGTCAGAAGAATATGAAACAAAGGCATTAGTCTTCTAAATTGAATATCAAGTTCACGATTATTAATCTTGAGAAGAAAAATCCTTAAACATCACTATATAAACAGGAATTTAGTCTTAATATACACAGGAATTTCTAGAATTTCAATCAAATGCTCCAGATATTGTCAAAAGGAAGTAATTCTGTGGGATGTATGCTGAGTGAAAGCTCTATCGGTTTCCGTAGTACACTAGCTTTGGCCACAGTTCATAAAGAAGAAAGAGTAGTCTAAAAAATACTCCAAGATGTACGACCTTAAATAATTTGTTATTGCGTAGAATACTTTTAAGACCAGATTTGTGAAATTCCCCTTAGATAGGCAATAAATATCTGTCGTTACATTTGAACTTAAAAAATAGATATTTAGAAAATTAGTGTACCATTTAATTTCATAAATACTTTCAAAGTATTTGGTATTTCTACGGGATAAGAATATTTTGCTTTTCAGTTTTGACAGTATGAATTCAACACAAGCACAGGTGCTAATTATAGATTTTTAAAAAGACATATAAATTCCATTTGATTTCAATAGAAATCGACCTTTTCATTCAATTATCACCATATAAGGGCAAAATGTAACTTCATCTAGTCTTTTGGTCTTGGTTTGTTTGAGCAACTTTTGAATAAACCAAGTAAGTTACAAAAAGCTATATATTGAAATCTAGTTTTAACGCTTTAAACGATAATGATATCAGCATAAATAATCGTTGCATCATTGGTGGAAAAGGGAAAAGGTTGATGCACTTACGTATTGCCGTCATACTGTGGCCCTTTGTTCGCAGTGAGATTTTTTGCCGCACGGTAGCTGGAGCTATTTGATTGCTCCACATTTTTTCTATCCTTTTCAAATAAACCCAAGTAATTGTTTGTTTTAAGTCCGTAGATAGTGTCCGCTGCACGGATTCGTTACAGACATTTTTGGTACTAGAAAATAGAGTCTTCAATACGCTTCACTGATTAAGCTTACCCGAGAGATTCGCCGGATTTGAAGTTTTTATACCTCCGATATAAAACAGGGAAGTCGATTTCTCTACGTAAATCTTTTAACACTTTTAATATATCTTTCTTCCTTTTAAAGTTAACTGCATTTTTATTTCTTTTTTATTTAAATTATTGGAAAAACAGTAGGTACTAAGTATATCTCAAGTATTAATACGAATATGACTTGATCAGAGGAACTATGAATGTGCAATTAATGTACTGTAATAATGTCCAAATGTTCGAATTATTCAAATTATATATTACATACTCAGTAATTGTAACTGTTATCTGAAGGTAACGAATACTCTTAAACAACTTTTATAATCGTAAATCATAAAAAACAAAGGAAAACACGCATTGGATAAGTGTGCGTCTTCAGATATTGAACCCGGAACCTTCATCTTATAAGCTCCGGCTGAGTGCCACGGAAACGATATAAAATTTATTTCGGTACGAATAGAGAACATGCATTATACAAATAAGTATTGTTAAAGCAATATCAATCTCGTAGGTAATTTAAAAGTATCACATCACTGTGGTACCAAATATGTGAAATTAATTCTAAATTACTGAGAACCGTCTACTTTTTGCTCCAGAACAGGTAACAGGAAACGGGTTGTCTCAGTTAATCCCACAGCTCACATGTATGTGTGTGGATCTCTGTGTGCGAGTTATATAATCACACTTGGAGCAGGCATGTAGCATGGACGTCACTCGGTTTTTATCAAGTTTAGAGTTGGAAAACGCGTAGCTATCAACTATCTCTTAACTAATCACGCCGTTGCCCATCTCGCTCACGCCCCAACGATCTGACAGAGACAAATAGCCAGCTGTAAGTCATCAGTTGTATCTGTGTAGTAGTTCCTTCTGAGCCTCCGTTCATCTGATCTCAGCGATGTACGGTATCTGTATGATTTAGCTCCTAGCCTCGCGTCTAAGATGATTTTCTCAGGCCACAAAACTGGTTGTCTTCCGATAACACTAAATATGGTGTTCGTATTTGCACCTCATATTTTCTAGCCAGCTTAGCTAAGGACGGGTTTTACGAGCCTACATTTCATTGAGAAACTATAAATCTGTATTGATTGAATAAAGGCATGTTCTTGTGGTTTATTACATTTCATCACAAATAAGGATTTCCTGGATATAAAAGGTTTAAACGATATCGTACTTATTAAATAGACTAGGACTAGGATTTTAATTTAATGCCTATGCGATTTTCCCTGTAAGGATGAGGAAAATATTGTTAAGTTTGTGCATAAAATGTTGCTTTTTTCTTTATACTGCCAAACTAACAGACTCAATATTTTACAATCAAAATAATTAAATTCGATACCTACACTACTATTAATGGTATATTTTTTCCAAATCTATTACTGCTCTTTCTTTTGAATCGTTTTGCTATAATCAAGTATTATCAAAACTCAAGTAAAATGGAAATGGAAATTTAAATGCTCCAAAAACATTAAAACGTGACCATTGTTAAGAAGGCTAATCCAAATCATGCAAATCCTAAATAATCTACGAATGATATAGCTCAGGTGATTCATTTGGCAAACAATATCACTTTCCCCGTAAATGACTTGTTAATCTCCTCAAATAGGAGTGTGGCCTCCGTCAGGCTGTCTCGCAGTGATTAGACCAAGTAATACCAAGGTTAATCCTCGTGTAGGGTTGAGAAGCTTATCGCAGTTAACATTTACTTAACAAACTTCATATAAATTTGTTAAGGCGGTTGTAACTTGATAGACATGAATAAGTTTGATTTAAGAACAATCAAGTATAATGACTAAAATAATTTCATATAGAATTAAATAAAATATTTAGGGTTTGAAATTATTTGTACTTTTTCATGTTTCTAACCTAATAGTAGGGTTTATTTACCCACACTAAAATATTGTTAATAATCCTTTATTTATGAATAATCTGCATCTTGTTTTGAGATATTACCTACACATAGCTCTCATTTGAGACACCGTTTAATCAAATGATATTTTGTTAGGATTATTCCACTGAAAAATAGTTATTTTTGAGAGAAAGAAAAAAATAGCTCAAAAATCAAACCGCATTGCAACTACGTAGGTTCTCTGCTTGCCAATAAACTCATCATACCAAGTAGTACCAAGTACTCAATATACCAAGTAAAAATCAATGCTTGAAAGTAATGTTTTACCTATTTCACGTAAAAACCTATACTGCCAAAGTCAGAATATCCTAAAAATTTCGAAGCTTTTAATTTTCTTTTATTTGCTAAAATTATATATCAAGAAGTAGGCGCCTTCAATCACAGACACGCAGGTAAAAGGCAAATTGACTTTAACGCATAAAAACTTACCAAAATCACAGGACTAATTATTAAATTGGTTTCTAAAGTGTGTTTACTCAGTAATTATCTGATGACCCTCATTTTCTAATTCCAATAGGCCCATTTATACCTGTTTCAACGTTATTTGCTAATGAGTTACAGGCCTACCTAACCTACATTTAACCGCTTTTTTACAATCTAAACAAAATCTCCCCGAGATATCCCGACCTTTTGTTATTTTAACGATTAAAGGCGGTTTAGTGTTTGCTTACAAGAAACATGCAGATAAGGATGGCCGAGACCGGCTCGAGCAAATTAATTCGGTTTATTGTCATGTTAAATTTCGTTACAAATAGAAATACCCTTCGAGCTTCAAATATAATTTCTGTCATAGCACCGTGCCCCGAATTGAAATAAAAGGCTTTACTTGGGCAAGGATTAAAAATGTTGGCTCGAATTTAATCTCTTCAAAGGAGATTTGTACCCACGATGTGAAGTAGCAAGGGTTAAATTCAGTCGTCGTAATGGTTAAAAAATTGCGTTATGATTTCACGTCTTAGCGTTTTTATTATTTATTGCATTAGATATATGAGGGAGATTATTATCTAATAATAATTTGTATTATGACAGGAATTAAAAACGTGTGTGCAGATGGGTTGTGTTGTTAATGTTTTGACAGTTAAGGTTACATAGCACAATACGTCTGTGCACAATAGAATTAGATTTGACGTTTGATGGCTGATGATTATTCGTTTTTTCCCACAGAAATTATAATGAGCTCAATATGAAGGATTTTCCGGTACCAATTAGAGTTGCAAACTCAAAAACATGAAGCAAAATTAGGGTTCATTCATGAAGTTAACCTACAACGTAGCTAAAAGCACTCATAACCGGGGGGCTTGCGTTGATCCTAGTGATTGACAAAGTTAAGCAACTGCGGGCGCAGTCGTTAGTTGGATGGGTAACCGCCAGTGGCAAAATTTCTTGAGCGCTTCTGTACTTTGGAGGACACGCAAAGCCGTCATCGATAGCAGTTGTTAAGCTATGTCGGAGGCCTTCGGGCGCGGCGTGAAAACTTCTGATACTGGGTTGGCTACTAACCTTTCCACCAATTCGCAGTGGAGCAGCGTGGTGGAGTATGCTCTAGCCCTCCTTAATAATGAGAAGAGACCCGCGCTCACTGAGCTGTTAATGGTTACGTTGCAGTCTAAAACAAGTCACAAATAAACACTAGCTGCAACGGAATGTGATCGACAAATACTTTTACCAATCTATAAAAAATGTACCTGAGGTGACAGTAATCCGTAAATTCGAGAAGGAATGCCTCGAATCCTTCTACAAATTCTAGTAACAACATAATGACAGCAACGACGTCCATAAAGCGATGTCTTCTCAAATTCTCTGGGATTAATGTCGATTTAATTAAACCTTTATAATTTTGATTCGGACGGTCTATGACGAAACGTGAAATGATAAAAATGGATGAGGCGTTTTATATCGACGTTTTATATTCACCTTAAAATCGTAAGTGACTGGCTGAGTTTAGCGATATTCGACGTTTTTGAACAATAATGAACATAATGAACATTCGAATCTTCGTTGCAAAGGCAAGGCCGATGTTATTTCAGATGTGGCAGCGGTGATTTAACGAACAAGTGGCATGTCTATTCGTTTGGGTACTATTCATAAAAACATGGTTTCCTCTAACATGTGTATTTTCTCCATTAAGTTATGATGACCCGTATGGCGCAATGATTACACCGCAAAAACGGTTGAAGGGTCCTGGATTCGATTCCCAGCCAGGCAAAAGTATTATGTTTGAAAAAAACTTTTTATTTGTGAACAAATAGAAAAAGAGTGTTAAAAATCATGACAAATAATTCTAATAACAGCTATTCTCAAAAAAAATTTGGTATGAGGATATCGTAGTACTAATGCGTTACAAATAGAAACCGACATTAGGTATGAAATCAAAAACTTATTCTTACCTAATATATTGAATAGCCTGTATAAATACCACATCCATGATAAATTCTTACCGGAAATAGAACAAGAACCGCGTGGGTTCTCGTTCAAAGAAAGGTCCGTGTTAGAGGCGGATCGACTTTATCAAATTACAACCTGTGCCGTTTTGTAAGCCGACAAAGGCGCTGATATTCTTGAGGCCACCTTTAGAGAAACATAATTTGACTAACGCTAAGGGCTTTTAAATTGTCGCAGTAAACATTATTTTTTGTTAAAGGAAATGAAATAAGCCGTATTAATATAATCGGATTAACGATTTTGAGGTTTAAACTTAATAAACTTTTTTATTAATTTCGATAGTGTTAAATTGACAGTTTAATTTTATTTTAGTAGTTTTATATCTACCTAAACTTATTATAAAGCTGAATAAAATTTTGTTTGTTTGAACACAGTAGTAAGTCTGGAACTGCCAGTGGAATTGGAAAAAATATTATGTGTATGGTATGCACAGTGTAGAGAAAAGCTATAGGTTACAAGTTTAAATTAGCGTTACATAAATATTGATTTTACCGAAGTGCCATATAAGTCAAAGAAGTGAAACTATACTAACATAATTATATTTTCTTATAATATATTGATTATAGTACCCTGTTCACTTTACTGATTACCAAAGAAACATACTTACTTTCATGACGCGATAACCTGAAAAAAATTGCGAATTTTCTTTAGGATATTTGACCAGTAGAAAATGTGATAACTAGAAAGGATTAATTGTATAATTTTTGAAGCAAGTAAAATTTGATTAACATTCTAAATATTTTCTATTTTATCGTTAATCGGCTCAAAACCTGCCGGCTCGCTAAAAATTAACTTTAAGTCATGAGCATACGATTTTTTCCTTATTCCATTAAACCTATATATTTAATTACATCGTCCCACGCTCCTTATAATTGTGCCATCTATAATGTTCTCAAATATTTAATGCAAACTTTACACGCAAACATCAAATAACTTCACACTTAGTTTATTTATAACTGGAGTCTGGACCCACCGTGGCTGTGATAGGTATCCTTTGCGTGGAAACAGCCTTATTTATACAGGACCGTGTTTGTTTATTTTAGCACATGATATGGTTGTAAATATTTTATACAGGTGGTAGTCCTCTGTATACAATTTGATTGGGTAAGCTCCACACCTGCAAATTTTGCTCTGAAGAAATTTACTTCGAATACCTACTCGATGTATGTAATCATCTTTACGTATGCAGTTTGGTGTCGCACAAATATTTACGGATGTTATTTTCACTTTTCATGCATACCGCAAATAACATTTTTATTGGTAAAATTTTCAGTAACATACAAAGCCTTAAAAAACCCTATTAGCATTAGCAGAAGATTCAAAATTGTGTTCTTAATATGACTAGACACAAATGCATAAGTGTTTTATTGTTGACCTTAGTTTCATCTCATTTCCCGTGGAGCATTAATGATGTGTGTGCAGAGGTTTTAAGTTTGTGTGTACATCAAATATTCCGGAGCGGTAAATGTAGCTTGCCGTTCACATTCCGTTATACACACCAAACCATTCTGTATTTAGATATGTGATAGAGGCTACAATGGCTTTAATAACTTTATCGGATATAGAGCAATATATCTGGCCGCTTGTACGCCTAATGCGGTAATGCATTGAACACACTAGTTTGTAGCTTAGTTCAAAATATTTGTTGAGTAGTTCCCGTCCGTGACTTATCTGGTGTTTGGTTAATTATTTTGTTAAGTAAAGATAAGTTATCTCTTTGTGAGAATGTACGATTATTTTAACAGATTTTCTATTTAATTTTGACAGGTTGAGTACATTGGAAGGATAATTAAAAACAGGAAATTAATAATCGAATCTGTATGAATTGTTTGGGATTCCACTAGGTACTTAATGAATACAATATCTTGTACCTACCTACAGCAAGTAGGTATAGTAAACAATAATAATCTCATTATTTTATCACCGAATCTTATCTTTCATGTCGACGCGCCGTCATAGAATTTCTTTTTTCTAGTCAATTTTATTTCGAACTGATAAATTTAATGTACCTACCTAAAAAATAGAATACTTTTAATTTTTTTACAATCTTTTTCATTTTCCTTTGCAACGGGGCTCCGTTGACATGACTGTATATTATTTGCTTTATGAATTAACAATCTACAAACTTATTAGTCAATCAACCATACGCTATTAGTGATTCAGGATATCCAATCCATATAACAGACACTGACGGTATGTTTGGCGCAATCACACATTATGCAAAGTGTATGCGTAAATCGGTAATGGTAGCGAACAAGCACTGCGGATTACATTTCCGTCCCACAATTCTGTTAGTGCAGTAAAGTTGGGTTAATTATTGGTTATTTATTGATTCACACCATTTAAAATAAATTTAGTTATATTTGACGACCTAAATGGCGCAATGGTTAAGACGCCGGTTCGCTGTTCCAAGGGACCGGGTTCGATTCCTATCAAGGCGGGAGTTTGAATGATGAGTTTAAATTTCCGTTAGGTCTGGGTGTGTGTCTTTGTCTTGTGTGTTGTCAATAGCACCGACACTATAATATAGTGGATTGTTTTCCTGGGGATAAGAGTGTGTAGCGTTATTATTAATATTTGAGACTATTATACCAGTCCTCGTTTTGGAAAATCGGTCCCTTAGTAACCACGTTGGGAAATTGTTAGGCGTGACTGTACTGACATTACAGTTTTTTTATGAATGTATGTACTGAAATAAAATAAACGTTTAAGTAGCTAAATCATAAGACAGCATAAAGATACTCGAACCAAACCGTTTTGCCGTTTTTTGGTGTAGCGCAAAAAATATCTCACAAAACAGACAAAAACTCTACATATTTAAGTAAGCGATCAATTACAGATTTATTAAATCTTATATATAAAATTCTTGTGTCACGTTAGTTACCTTAACTCCTCCGAAACGGCTTTACCGATTTTTATCAAATTTTATATGCATATTCAAGAGGTCTGAAAATCGGCTACTATCTATTTTTCATACCCTAAGTGATAAGGGTTGTTCACCCTTAACATTTTTTTGGCAAAACAACGTTTGCCGGGTCAGCTAGTGTAAGTATAAATTGGTGATAAATGTTTAATTTGTTTTTATTTATTTATGTACACTTTATTGACCACAATATAAAAATATTGAAGAACAAATGGCGAGCTTAATGCATTCTCTACCAGCTAACCATTAGGCCAAACAGAGAAGACACGATGAGCGGTATAATACAAATATATATAAATATCCATATAATAAATGCATAAAATAAATATGATTGTAAATATGATATTTAATGTTATAATAACAAATGTAACAATACCAAATATGCTGGTATTTTTTAAAAGAACTGCCGGCGTAACTTCATAGAAGGATAGGACACAAACAATATTAATATTTACACAGATTAGACACAGTTAGCACGATGGGGCATTCCTAATCGATTTTACAGACAGACAAGCGTTCCTGTAGATGCATGGAGGTATGCGTGTAATAATACCTCACGAAGAAGTTAAATTTAACAATTTAACACTATTTTAAAATTCAACCATATCAAAATATATGGTGGAACATAGCTAGATATCCATACATTATGTTATTCTAGTTTTTTATCTCTCTCTTGTTGTCATTCTCACTACTCTCTCTTTCTATTGTCTCCCCACATCTCCTCACTTTCTCTATAGGTACATCTATCTCGCTCCCTTTATCTATTTCTCCTTTTCTTCGTTTAAGTTTATTTAGTTAGTTTATTTGTTTTAACTGTCATAGAGCTCTCTACGTATTCGAAAACTCTTAGACAAAGTAACAATCAAATAAATTACATGACCTCACATTGTGAGGTTAAAAAAACAACTTAAATTGTTTTATTGATATGATCTAAATAATATCAATAAAAATTAATAGCTTCAGAGAATCCGATTCAACATCAAAGAAAGTTGCCGTAACAAAAACATTTTACTCAAAACGTTGAAAGAGTCTACTTTCGTTATGTCTTATCTGACAGCCCACATGATATGGTATTAATTAAACGATGCGGACTCATGAATTATCATGAGGTTAATAGTCACCAATGAGCTTAGAGTAATTATGTAGATGAAGTTCTGTGCGCGCGCGCATTTCGTAGAGACTGCGCATAAGGTCGGTAAAGATGAGTCAGAGAGGTCAATAGGTACAAAATGTAATAAATATTTTAATTAATTTACGAAACTACTATAAATTATTGTTACATTATCCTGCACTGTGGCGTTCGATACGGAATTCATTTAACTTTCATCCCACACAAATGTTAGATTTCCGACCCTGCGATGAAGGTACCTAGATACATTACAAATTGACGAGAATTAAAGAGACGTTAAGTAAAAATTTGCATTTCTAAGCTAAATTGAAGTCTAAGAGCACAGGTAATATACAGTCCGTTTTTTTAGAATAGAGTTAACTACAAAACAAATCACTGAGTTTCCGAAACATCAAATTTCCACAATGTTACACGCGTGAAACAACTTACAAACAATTCAATCGGTTCACTCGGTATATCGCCCTGTGTTTTACACCAAAAACTGATTTTAAATTACATTAATAATGAATAAAATTCATACATTGTGCAAATCCATCAACTTCACTTTTCACAGATAAATAATTTCAACATGTATTTCAACAAGAACTTGACATGTTTGACATTTTTTTCGATAATTGCCACCAACTTATCTCTGAAATGGCAAAAATTGGAACTAACGCTGCCATGTTAAAAAGTCATTCATAAGTACGTTGTGGCCATTCATCAGTCAGTTACTACCTCTCGATGATTGGTCCAATGCTTCCGACAGCGCCTCTCTTCATTTCAAGGTTAAGTTGGTTTTACCTACATGTGTAATGTCAGTGTCTTATTGACTACTGTGACTGACAATTATCGGCCATATTTGTTTTGTAGTTAACTCTATTCTAAAAAAACGGACTATAGGTGGATATCTTATTGTTTTAAGCTAAATTAAATAAGGCTAGAATCTCACTATAGATAGACTTATCTGTGATCCCTAAGGGATCCCTTACGAGGATTACCTTACGGGTTGAATTTCCAAAAATCCTGTCATAATGCTCCCCTACACTATAAAAGAAAACATAGTGCAAAATTACATTTTATTCTTAAGTCTGCCTCGATATAAGTATCATTCATTAAATCAGATTTCCTTTTACATTGAGATAGTTTTATGCCTACACCCAGCCAAGTTTGAAACATAATCTTTGGACAGAGTTGCGCAGGAGGCGGGTCCGTACAACGCCGGCGCGCTCGCGTGCCGCGCACGCCACCCAAACGATGCTACCGAATATAACATTATTATTTCTAAAGAATACCTCGTATTTTAACAGAGTACGTAGTTTTTGTTTGAGAAAACCTATGTTTTTGTTCGTATATTGAAATCATCAGGCGAAATGTTTTTTAAACGACTTCTTAAAAAGGAAATTTCGTCATTTGGTTCTCATTTCGACTTTTTTTGATGTTAGTTAGGTACCTACTTCAAAACTTTGTACTAAGTGGACACATTGCTCATGAAAGCTCAGCTCAGAGTAAAGCTCAGAAGTGCCTAACATTTTGTCCCAAATAGGTACATTTGAATGACATCTGACGAGTATTTTTTGAGTTATCATTACTTATCGATGCTGAATAATTTATATATACATAGCAGTGAAACGTGGAACAGATTTTATTGTATGTAAGGAAATAGTAATTTGAACAAAGAAACACAATGAAGTATTAATTAATAACACAGATAGGTATCTACATATTCAGATGTATCTATTATATTTTATTAATTTACCTATAAAACACATCATTAGATACAGTATCGGTTACAATAAACAAAAAAAGAATTTTGTTCTATATTTTTACCACTTCTTTACCATCTCTGATATTGTATTACTCCACAATTTTATAAGCCCATTATTGGATCGGTTTTATGCCCGCATTGACAAATGGCTGTAGGTAGGCCTTTAAATAGTGGGCGTGAACGAACTAGTAAAATACCGGTTATAATAAAATTGATTTATTGTATCAATTTAATGGTTTGTAGTAATACTTATAAGTCGGAGATTTGCAAAATAGGAGTATAAATTTCACACGTAAGTGTTAATACTTTTTCTTATTACACTTTTGTTGATCTACGTGACTTCAGGAAGAACAATTCATTCTCTATTGGCCTTATGCCTACATACCTACTTACGAACCCACCAACACGTTTATCAATAACATATCCTTCTAACTGAATAAACCATCCTATTTTCTACTCTACTTGTTCTGTGTTGGCGATAGTTTTCATGAATACCTAGAAGTAGAAGGGTGAAGCTGCATGTTTGTTTGTTAAAAGCATCCTCAGTTAAAGAAACAATTTTCTAACTTGTAGGATTTATCAATAAAACACATTTAGATTCTAAATGACAAATAGATCAGAACACTTTAATGCAATATCATGGCTCATCATCATCATCATCATCATCATCATCGTTTTAAGGAAGTAAAGGAAGGACTTAAAGAAGCTAAGATCAGCTTGATCTCTATAACTTGCTATACAGGCTCTAATACTCTAATGTATCATTTTAAGTTTTGTACGAGACAAAGGTTACTATCGTTCGCAGCTCGCAAGTCTTAGAAATAATTGCATAAAAAAATATAATAATTAGAAGCTGCATAGTGTTAAATAAATGTGAACATTCTGCTCCAATAAACAATAGTTAAAAACAACCATTTCCTATCTCGAGAAATCAACGGTACAAAACAGCTAATTACAACACTAACAAAACTTAACATTTTCTACACAACAAATGCATTTCATCAGTTCCATTACTTTGAACATTCAAATACGTTATTAATAGAGTGGTCCCAAATTTAATTCCACGCTGCATTCGATAAGAATCTTAACGTGTTTCTAATGGATTTTGAATTAAAGTCCTTTATGTGTTAGTGTGGTTTGTAACGTCTTATTAAACCATGGAAACCGGCAATGCTACACGTTTTCTAAGAACTACTTTGGGAAAGTTTACCTCGGCGGTTTGTTTTTAAATAGTAGTTTGTTTTTAAATAATATTAGTTACTTTGATTGTTTTGTATTTTTACACTGCCTTTTTTGTGTTTAACAAGCAGAATACTTGATAAAAATGACGTCACGAAGGAAGGAGAAAGAAGTTGGGTCTCAAACTCCCAACCAGAACACAGCAAGTCGTTTGTCGGCTGCCTTAACAATATCGCAGCTCGACATGCTTCTTCGACTTCGAGAGGCATCTTAATGACATTGATAAAAATTTGAAATATTGAATGAAAGAAGTTACATTTCCAGGGTATACCTAAATCATATCAGACAAAACAAATTATTTACAAAACATTGTGATATTTACATTGAAGTGTCATAAAAAGTATTGATTAATATCTAAGACACTCAATCGCTCAAGAAATAGGTCACTAAAAAGAAATCATTATAACTTTTAATATCTTCTTCGTCAGAAATCGACACGAAAGATTATATTAAGTAAGAATTATGTGGACTTGTATACCTCATGATAGAATGTAAATAAAAGAGTCAGGTGCATTTAAATGAAAATATAATAGTAATCTTTCATACAGTTGATATGAATCGTATTCAGTTCTATAGAATGCGCCTTTAGCAAGTTTATGAATAGTAGTAGCCACTTTAAGATCAATCGGTAGCGCTCTGATTCTTCCGTGTTTGCCTGACAGGAAATTTTAGGGTAGCACTATGTGAAGAGCGAAAGGCAGAAGCGGAATCTTAGCGAAAACGTATGAATAAAATTTAAAGAAATGAGAACTAGAAATTTGTAAGTGATAGGTAAACTAGTTTTATATTTATTTAAAAAGTATAAGGTCGTATTTTCGTATTGAAATGAATTTCTAACTGATATGTATTTAAACAGAATTAAGGTAACAGAGAGTAAATCTCTCTTCCACTGCCGCTGATTACAACCTCGGACTAACATAGAACGACACTAATGGTAATTAGGACGATTAATCCAATTTGCAAACGGCACGAGAGCATTAGTTGATTAGTGTGTAAGTAAGTATAAGGAAAGTATTTTAGTGATAGTTAGTCCTGTCACCTACATTGTCATCCGCTACTCGCTGTCCGCTGGTACTGAAAACAAACAGATGCTACAAAGGCACAGGTGCTAGATGAAGGCATTAAACTGAATCGACCATTATGATTAGGCAGTGGGTACCTTGTTGTTGTACAGCCTGAAGGCAGTATTGACTGGTTGCTTATCTTATTTGTATACAATGTGCTTACATCGTTATGGTAATTACGAAATTATAAGGCATTAAGGTCTTATCTTATTTCCTCGACGGAGACTGCTGGCTAGTAGACTGGGTTTGTAATTTACTTTGTGAAAGTTTTTTGCGTCTTTATACTGTTGTTTGGATGTTTTTAGTGCGTTGCATATAAAGGAGAAGTTGAGCCACTGGATGGTCCTCGTTACCCAGGGGCATTAGTCATTCCAGAGACATTAGTAACTCCCTAAACATCAGCGTTACGGGTCAAGAAAGAAGATAGAAAAAGATAATATTGATTCTCAATTTATCTTTTATTTATGTATCTGGTATGTATTTTACTATGTATCTTTTATTTATGTATCTGGTTTGAAGCCGACTGTTGGATTCCAACGACATGAATGCATGTCACGAATGCCATAGTACGTTCACTTCGCTGGAATTCAATGGGTTAAAGACAATTAATTTTATTTCCTATCGACTTAAAGAAATATTTTAATCATGATTACAGATAACAATTACATCCGGAGCACCGAAATAGCCCCCGTAAACGCCTTTCGGTAAAAGGAAGATAAAAGTAGTCTTGTCAGAGTTAGCAGAGGCACAATAGGGTTCCATATCACCATTTGAGTACAGAACCCTATGTACCTAACCATTGCAAACAGGTATTATGTAGTCAGTGATAAAGACAATTTCTCAAAAGTCGAACGTTCAATTTACACTCAGCATACCACGATTTGTTTAGACTAAAGTTTATCTAAATCGCATTCCATCACATTTGGCAACCGAGCACCCGTATCGACTTACCATTTCTTCGATAACCCGTTGCCAATGGCCACACAGGTTGATGATATCGATACTTGAGTGATACTAAAAATTAACCGTTCATTTTACGACTGTTTTGGTTTATCTGTACATATAAAACTGTAACTGATCGAACTTGTTGAAAATGTTTGAATATCTGTTAGAATTGTCTATAATTATGCCGGTTTGTGCTTCTCCCTTCAATGTCACAAACGATGCGGTTTTTGGTGATACATTTTCAGGATCATATTGTGACATTTGCCGGTTTTTGTTTCTATGCGTTTTTACATAAAAGAAAGTATAATTGGAAACATTAAATATACCAATTACTAGGGCGCTGGACGCTTTGAAATAACAAAGGCGTGATTAAGTCCATGTGGAATTTATGCGATTTTTTGGTATAATTGTTTATTAATTCAAGTGTATGCAAAGGAGTTGCTTTCACCATGCCATCTCCATAAAACACCTCACCAAAACGGTGGGATCTTCCAAAAATTACGCACCTAAGTGAATTGATAAAATACCAAAGTTATAAAGTAATTTTCAAATTTAATTTGTCTTTTGTACCTAGTACGTAACTACATATGTACGTCTGTGTTTCATCTTCCCATACAGACTGCGAGTATATTTGAGCAAATCAAGCAACACCGTTATAAGTGGACCGAGCTTGCACAAATTGCATGGAACTGCAAGTACACATGCACTATGTCCATGTGTTTGGGAGTTGATTGGACAGATACTATGTGAATAATAATACTTTTGTTCTTCGCTTAAGCGTCGTAGTGATTGACTGCAATATAAAGATACAAATAGCCTCATTCTCTGGGATTCCGTCTCGTTGGGTCCATGGGCATTATAACACCCAGACCAAACCCAGGGTACCTACCTACTTAGTAGGGCAATTCAAGTTAGTAGTCCGGCATGGTTCAATTTTTACTTTAAGACTTTTTCTGATAACTATACTTTTAAGCAATGTTTAATTTTTTTTCGACGTTATCTGTCAAATCGGAATTCGGGGTATAGTGGGACGGGTGAGAATGGGAATGGGAGCTAACGGGAAAATCCCATTTTGAAGGGAGATTCCCGTTAGTAGAAAAAAACTAGTAGGTAATTAGGTAGGTACTATTTTATTCCTGCATTTACGTATAAAGTAAGTTCAAACTATGAGTTCCCCGTCGTAAATAGACCATTACAATAATAAACATTTTTGCGTTAAATAGAAAACAAGTAGGTATAATAAGCTGTCATTATATTCAAACAGTCTTGCTATAACGAGAATTGTCTACAATGTTATAAAACTTATAATTTTCTTTCTTATCTAATTCGATAATACGAGTAATATGAATAAAAGGCCATCCATTTGAGACTTTGAGATTTAATTAAAATCAAGTTATTTTATCATTATCTTTAAGTTAACAAAACAACAAACAATTGAATATTTATGAAAATAAAAAACATGCAAAAGGCGATTTTGATGTTTCAAATACCTACTTAGCATGGTCACCCTATTCATAACGGATTATCTTCAAAGCACCGCGACATAGGCGGAAGAAATATTTGCGTATAAATATTTCTCTTACCAATTAGACGGTTCTACAGTACAATAAATATTTTACTAAATATATGGTTTGCACAATGGAATATTGGTCCTTAGGGTAGGTAGGTATGTAATTTTATAACTCGAAAAATCGTTTAGGCAATTTAAAGATCTTGAAAACCAATCCGATTGTTTTAAAAAAGCGTCCACGATTATATTAGTTTAAAGCCGTACCTAATGTCAAATGTTTTCCTTCGCCGTTATAGCAAGTGGCATTTAAATGTTTAAAACGCACTTAACTCCGAAAAGTCAGAAGTGCACGCCCTAGCATTCGAACCCGGATTCCCGAGTAAGACTTCATTTACGGGGATAAATTAAAAATATTTAAAATATTGTTTTTTTTCTTCGCTGGAATGAAGCACGTATTTTTGGCAATACTCCGAAGCATCCCAGGGGCTTACTATTTCTATGGTTAAGTTTAGGTTAAATGTTAATGAAAGTAAAATAACCTTAGTGGTCTAGCTTCCAGACATAAATTACACTCGCTCACTCCGTATTTCACTTTGAACAAATAATGTATGAGAGAGCCAGTGAGGTGCATATGGAATACGAGTAGTTATACTTATCTTGGATATATCTATCTAATGAGGAGTGAAGTAAATACTTTGTTTAAAGTCTATTTCACTATACGAGATATTTTAATTTAATGCTGCTCATTTTCGTTTTGCTGAAATTTAATTTTCTCTTGATATCTATAATTCTCTGTGTTGAACGTTCTGTAGCGGTGACTGTAGTGTTAGCCTATTAGGTAGTGAAATTTTTATATTACCTATTGTAAAGATTCATACTACTACAATATAATAAATGAACTGTAGTTTTAAAGTATACAATTGTACAGTTATTACAAAACATTTTATACTTCTAAATTTTTTACTGTGAATAGTGTGAAGTAGAACACTCATGGCACTCATTATCTCTATATCTATCTATCTATCTGTCTGTCTTTATCATTTTTACATTAATAAGTACCTACCAAATAATAAATATTTTATAAAACTACACAATCATACTTAGCCCCATAATAGGATTCCATGTGTCGTGGGTGCCACGAATAACACACAAGACAAGAACTCACACCGAGAACATGCATTTAAACTCATCATTCAAATCATTAATCGCTGGGAATCGATCCCAGGACTCTTCGAACAGTGATCCGGCATGGGAATCATTGCGTCATACGAGTCGTCAGTAAATTTTGCATTAGTACCAAAACAATACGACCTCAAATTGCTTCAGGTGTGAGATTTATTTTATTTACTTAAGTCGTACTTGTTATACCTACTAGACATTGTAAGAAGTCTATAAGAAAACATAGCTACCACAATTTATAATATCCACCCAAGTTTGGATATTCTTATCGAAGGCGTAATCCTTGTTCTTACACTATCAGGTATTGAAGATACTGGTATGAAGTCAGAATTTAATAGCGAGGGAGCCATTTAAGGACAGAATTTCGCTTTACGAAGCGGGTGCTAGCACTGCTGGCTTCCTTTTATAGACGTCGCAAAGATTTTTCTGATTGAACGACGATACTGATGGCTTTTCTAAGAAGCAGCGACTCTAAAACGTATTTACTAGTTTGCTATCACACTTATTTTAACGTTTTATTGTTATTACATGTCACTTTTGAATAAATAAAGTCACGTGGTCTGAACTTTGGACTCTCGAATCCTATAGGTACCTGAGTCGTCGAAAATATGGAATTGCCATTCCCTGCTAAAAACAAATTTATTATCACTGTTCCAATTTAAGCGTTTTAAATTTAAGCTGTTAAGTTCCTTAATCACAGGAGTGGAGAGCCAGGATTTGTTTAGAATGTAATTTAAACGAATCCCATATCGAACGCGACCGCAGTGTAGGTTACCAATCCTACGTGCACATGTAAGTATTAAGAAAGTTCGTATTCAAAAATTAAATTTTATTTCTTTTGGTAAAGAAAACATCGTAGGGTACCTACCGTGAAGGCTGAAGGCGTGTGAGTCTACCGATCCCCACGACTAGTCTATACTCCTCACGTTATGAGAAGAACCCCGAGCCCAGGAGTAGAACTAACAGGTATGGGTTGTATTTATTTTATAGTAATCGTACGTTTGAATTATAATTTTCATGATTTGATTTTCTACTTTAGCAGGTTCCAATAAGGCAGGGATAAGAGATAAGAGAGGCCTAACCCTTTATAGCTTGTTACGGCATTAATTTTAAACACCTTACAAATCGAAACAAGACATAAAGTCGCAGGCAAACGCTAGTCTTTTAATAACTTTATTATTTCGTACCTACTTAACTCACTCTTCACTTTATTCAAGTAACGATAAAAAATTAAAATGAATAGCCAACTCTATTTTGCAGATTGAAAGAGGAAAACAAAAACTCCATTAGTAGTGTAGCGTTCAATTGAGGAAGTGCTAAGATAAAAATCTTTAGCAAACCTCTATTCACCTAGTCAATTAGGAACATAATTGTTTTATTAATGAGGATTTCGGGCTACAAATTAATTCACAAAAATTGTAAGAACAGCGAAGCGTGGAGAACATACAATGGAGTTACGAAATAATGTGTTGACAGAAACTGTTTCTGTATGAAGCTGAGTTATTAATTATCTTTGTTAATTATATTTACCTGTCATGTACCCATGATGATTATTAATGAAATAATGAAATAACAACGAGGAACTGTTTATCATCAGTGGTCTTACGTGAAAAAGTTACCGCTTAAAGCATTGCATAATGTATTTTATTATTATCGATGAATGAAATATATTTCAATCTAATGTTTCTTATGTAAATTGCTTGAGAATGTCAGTACCAGTAAGCTTGCCATTTGTAGAATGGTAAATATTTATTTTATTGTGAGCAATAAAGCTTTAAATAAATTTCATAATTTTAAATTGAACAATTCCAGCTACGGATGCTTATAGGTACCTACTTGTAATTCACTATCTATTTAAATACAGATGAGTGAAGGATTCAAACCTACGTCCTCCTGTTCGTAAACCCAACGTTGAAACCACTCACTATTCATGATAAAATTTGTATATTTCATTAGCTTTACAGCTTTGTCTGATAAAGATAATATTTTAATGAAAAGTAAGTATGGTGCCAAAACAACCTTTAAGGGCGAATTCTGGCTATCAGTAACTAAGCATCTTAAAACCATACTGCAGCAAGATATTCCTTTACGGGCACAAGGAAACGAGGAAGATGTTATCAATTACTTTGAATATTTCTCTATCCTCATTAAAACAATTCATTACCACTAACAAATGAAGTAAACGGTAGATTTTGTTAAAGTAACAGTGAGTTAAGGTATTGTCGCATGATTTGCGAATAACGAGTAAAGAGTTTGGTAGTTACTGATAGTGACAAAAATTCTTGAGTGCTTCCGTCCTCTGGAAGGTATGCAAAATAGTCGGTCTTGGTTGATATTATTAAATAGCAGTCGTTAAGCGATACCGGATGCCTTTACGTGGCATAAAGTCAATATTCATCAAAGTATATATTTCAAAAACTACATTAAAGCATTCTCAAAGGCTCCTAAAGAGAAATCCGTGCGCTTTGGACCCATTAATGGATCGAAACCATATCGCTTACAAGTAGAAAGCAAGACAAGAACTTAACCAATGTAATTTGTTGGCGAGTAAAGGTTAAACGATTGTCAGCAGTAAACGGAGGCATTAAATAGGTTCAAGACGTTGCTGCCTGATTGAATCTGGCTTACTCGTATTTAGTGGAATCCAATCCGAAATACCATTAAAGAAAGAAAAAAAGCATTTATTTTGTTGCTAAAACGTGCAATATTTAAGTACGAGTAAATCAGATAAATCAACACGTTGTAGACACCGACCTAAAAGCTTCATAGTTAATACCTAGTTTGTGTCAACTCAAGTATTTAGGGCTTTGCGAATTCTTCGGCATGCATGGTTTAACGGACACATTAAAGTCATCTTATTATTATTTATCCATAATTCATTTGAGTATTTAATCATAATTTATACTTCAGAGTTCAGACTCCACCTTTCATGTAGTAAATGAATGACGACCATCATCACAGTGTTTACGTTTTGTAGTTCTTAACATTTACGAAGGAGCATACTTAAATCTTTGCCTACGAGTAGGCTACAAACTAATGAAGATAAACAGTAGGTAACCAATCTTTAGTCCAGTAGGAGATGTGTTACAAGCACCAAGCACAAAAGAGCGATATTGCAGATCGACAATAGCCCTTTCAACTGATGCAGGAGCACCGACAAAGCAATTGTAGCACAGGAGCTTGAATTTAAAATTCAAATTCAAATTCAAATATTTATTTCTTCGAAGTAGGTTTTTACAAACACTTATCGAACGTCAAGTTACGCCATCGCTTCAACAAATCCCTACGGCGAGTGGTCTTGGAAGAAGAAGCGGCAAGAAAATATTCAATATTCATGTCTCATTATCATCATCATCAGCCGTTTAGACTTTAGGGACTACCATCTCAGTCCAGCAACGCATCTGTGACCGAACTTGAATCGCTGTTCTACACTTATTAACAAACTAAGTAACTTTTATTCTAACAAATTTAATATTTTGTATAAATTACAAACAAGATATTTTAACAACTTTTCCTTCAATGTAAAGTGTTATCCGCCGAAGCTTTTACATTTTTGCCGTTACTTAACGTAGCATAGAAAGCTTTTTAAACAAAAGCAAATGAATATTTACTTTATAGAGGAAACTAGCTAGGCTGCTTTTCAGACCATTGATTTTTATTAGTCTCTGCCTTCTGCTTCATTTCCATGAGCGCCTATAGAATCTGAACTTTGTAGTGCCTCATACAACTTTTATATTTGGTTGTATCAAGCTTTCGCAATACTTAGTGGTAAAGTTTATTATAATTGTTCATTAAGTTAATTATGATTGAATTAATGATTTTAATATGACTATTTTATGTTTAATAATTTTAATTTCCCACCTTGCTTTTTAATATAGTACTAAGTATTTGTTTCAGAAGTTTATTTAAATGTATGATCTAACATTTTTACCTAAGTTTAACAACTTCTTTTTTAACTTATACCGTTATTTAAACCCATTACGTGGATCGAATCATGGGCTACAATTGCTTTAACAACAATTGTGTTCTGGATAGGACAAAAAGGTGTTGAGGCGGTTACAATTTTTTATAGAAGCGACCATCACAGTCCTTCGAGGGTAGCAACGCATCTGTGCCGGAAATAAAACGAGACTCTTGCGTCATGTGTATTCTTGGTCACAGTTGTGATGGGCGACAGCAGATGAATGGTGTTCCCTGCTCGTTTGCTACCTTAATTCCATAAATAAGGTATACCTACAAAGACAATGTCTCAAATGGTTAATGACGATGAAAACTACATATATTACAAGTTTTCAAATTATAGTACATACTATCTCCTATCAAATGATAGTAGTCGTTATGTCAGCGGATTTCCGGTAGCATAAAATTACAATTGGATTTATCTTTGACCCCTCCACAAATTCGTACTGGAACAACATGCCAAGAACTTGGTTATGAGGAGAACCGACGCTCAATATTGGACCAATATAGATAGAAGCCACTTAACTTTACGTTACGTAACTAGACGTTAAGTAGGTACTTAAGTAATCAAGTCGACGTCTGAAACCTATACTTGAGTCGCCAAGCATAATTATGGAATTGCCACTCTCCGCCAAAACCGAATGACCTGTGTTCACAGTTCAATTCAGCTTGTAAGCAAAATTTACTAAGAGCATTTTTAGGACATGCCGTCAATCTTAAATCTACCTTAAGCACATTGGCAGAAAGCTGGCATTTGTGTGCCATGCAATTACAACAAATTTCAGATCGAACGCGAATAGAGTATAATCATCATCGCACAAATCGTCGACACAGCTCCCGTTTTAGGTTCATCATAACCAGCTTCGTGTTTGTTTATAATTAACGACGCGTGCTCCTACATGAACATTGTTCAGTGTTGTATGAACCGTCCACTTTCAATAAATAATCCCCACTTGTGTGGCAACACGAACCCTGACGTCGGCGACGAACAATCGGTAATTGTTGCGTCTTCATAATGAACGCTTAAATACGTATTGTGGCTGGTTATCTTTTAATTGTATCTTTACCTACATCGTAGTCGCTGAAACCGGCCCATTATTTGTCTTATGCATCGATCTATAATTGTGTACCGTTGCGAGTAGATAGTGATAGTTCGTGATTGGAAACTGTGAAAGTTTTGCTTATTAATAACCTCTCGGTGTTCTTGTAATCGTTTGTTTAATATATTGGTTGTCTTAGATCAAGAAGTTATGTTGATTGTACTGTTTGTACACTGATGGTATATGGATATGGAATAAATAAGTATATGTAAGTTATGTTCATAAAAAGGAGTAAGCATATCTAATATCTATGTTAACGGAAATGTGTTAATTCCGTCATTGTATACATTTCCTAGGAAATGTATACAATTCCTAAAATCGCCAGGAAATGTGTGAAATAAATTATATTGGACACATTTCCTAGGAAATTTATACATTTCCTAAATAGCAATCGGAAATGTAGTACATTAAGATTATAGATCAAGATTTTAATGGGTACGCGGGATAGATAATATGAAGATATTATATTTTACGTTATGATTGTTACCAGATTGTCTCACCAAGTGCCTTAATCAAAAATATTATTGTGTAAAACAATGAATACTCATTTCCATTACTACTCAGTCAAATTCTTCAAGGTGTAGGTAGGTCGAATTTGTTACAGAACCGAATTAGCCTACCCCTACTCCACGTAGTCTTGTATGCCCTACCCCTAGAGTTTTTTTTAGAACCCGGAGGCGCGGAGGGAGGGCAGCCCCCGCCCGCTGTAACAAAACGCAGACACCCGGGCGAGCCGGAGTGGCTGAGGCTGGTCGCCGAAGGCGACCAGCAAGCCGAAGCTGCGCAGGTGAGCGTGGGTGTCTGTGCTTTGTTACGCAAGGGCGAAGGGGCTGCACCTTCCGCAGCGCCGGAGACGTCACGGTTCGAAATTCTGCCCTATATTCTGCGTTTTTACGATTTGGCCAAACGTGGATAACCAAACGTAGACGATTTAACGGTCTGGACAAACTGAGTTGCCCATTTCATGAAATGCGACCATTTGAAGTTAACAAATCTACGATGTGGCCACGACATACACATTTCCTAATACGATATCGGAATTGTATACAATTCCTAGGAAATGTGTACATTTCCTAGGAAATGTATGAATTAAATAATTTTTAAAACAATATTTTACACATTTCCTAAAGAGCTTAGGAATTGTATACATTTCCTAGGAAATGTATACAATTCCTAGATTTCATACATTTCCGGTAACATCTACACACACACTGAAGCTCCTGTAAGAATCATGTCTTTCTTCTAAAGATTTATGGCGTGGACAACAAGACTTTCCCCCGATGCCATCATCAGATCCTGGTGTCGTTAACATGGGACTATCTTTGGGACTACAAATAAATCACATTCAAACATAGTAGGTACGTAGGTATTTGAGTAGGTAGTAGGTATTCAAAGAAAATAGTATCTAATTATGGCCTCCTTACTATCTCATATTTAAAACGTAAAAGTTACGTTAACGTAAAAGTTAGGTGTAAAACAAGATGACGTATCTATGAAAGCTAGACAGTATATTTATGATTAGGATTCTGTATTAAGTATTAGATATCAATTTAATTATCTATTCTTATTTTTATCACACATGTAAGAAGATCGCTTCCAAGGAAGTTTTTATTCGTGTCACTGAAACGATATTCATTAAAACTTATTATATTTGCGAAGCTATGAAGCCACGGCACGACCTTCTATTCATCTTCCTCATTAAAGTCGAGATATACTAATGAATATTCATAATTATTCAAGTTACAATTTTCACTTGACTTTATCATAAAATGTTTCCATCGTTATAACAAACCGGTTTGAAAGAAAAGTACCTACTTATATAGTAATAAAAATTTTAATAAGAACGCGGATCGTACCTACTTATAAACTTGAAGCAGTAAGATGAATTTGTTGTACGGCGCTCGATTTGTTTCGGAAAGTTTGGCTTTGTTACCGAAATACAGTTCTCAATTAGGATTCTTTAAATTGACCTTTTGATTGATTGTAAAACTGACCCGAAGTAAAAAACTGGGTCATGAATAATGATAGGTACAGGGCACTTATTAATTTTCTTTGAAAAATTAATAAGAGCTAATTTACAAATACATCCATAAAAAAATATTAAAAATCAGGAAAGCCGATAGGCGTACTCATGGCCGTTAAAAAATCTTGAAAATCATAATCACTGCATAGAGACACCTCCTGTATTATTACCTTTTATCTAACGTATCTAACTTTTTTTATTCTACCACCACCAACCTCCTTAGCACATTTTTAAAACAAAAATACAACATCACATATTTGATACCGGAGAGCACTAACCTAGTGGAGTTGTATATTTATAAAGATGTACTTACTAGTAAACCCGCGCTCGCTTCACTTCGGGGAACCAGCCGCTTAGTAGAAAGTACATAGCTCTCAGAAGACTGATTTTTAGACTTACTTGTTATCGTTACATTATTACCAAATTATAAAAAATCTCTATTTTTAACTTTCTTGAAAATCCGTTCAGTAGTTTTTACGTGAAAGATTAACAAACACTCACACACACACACACACATATATCTTACAAATTATCGCATTTATAATATTATTAGTAGGTTAAGTAAACAGAACAGATACAAACATGTTTTGCGTCTACTTAAGCTACTTACTGTAAGCTACGTACTTCGTATTTAGGTCTTACACCATGGCTAAATATGAAATAAGGCCACGGTGAAGTCAGCGGAATATTATGTGCTAAAACTTAAAATGGTTAGTAAGTTCAAGGTTCTATAATAAGGTACTTGTAGGGTTACCAAGGTTTGGCCGGACATGTACGAACTTTTGAATTTCTCTGTCTTTTTGATTTATCTGGACATTTAAAAAATCATAAAAATGTTCAAATCAAATAAATAACCATTTAAATTTTATAGTATGTTTTTAAACTATAAAAACATTCTATGTCAGTGCCTTTTTGTATTCGACCTTCTTTTATATTATAAGTTTTTGGAAAAGTAATGTTTTTCTTTTCTTATCCTTCTTGACCGACAACATATTATCACAAATGTATTTTTTATAATACATATTGAAGATACCTTTGTTGTTGAAAATATCGGAGGGCAACGGTAACTCTACAATCTACTTTTATGTCAGCTTTTAATAAAAAAAATGTTTGCATTTTTATAATGACTTACTAACTGACCCGACTTACAAATCTAAGATGTTCACCCTAGGCACTTGGCATAAAATTACAGGCTCTAGTTTTATACAGCGTTCATTTAGTATACCGTTGCGAGCTTAATAACCTAGTATTTTGTATATTTTCTACTACAAGACTGATGAATTGTGTTCTATTATGAAGCATGGCCTCAAGTGTATTATAATAAACTTAACATACCTTCTTAATAAGAAGCCATTATGTTAAATAGAGATTTATCTACGGTAAACACAAAGTAAATTTTACACTCGGAACTACGGAAGTCTCAGTAAATTATTATCACTAATTATTATTATCACTATGGCCTATCCTCATTCTCAGAAGAGACCCGTGTTCAATAGTGGGCCGTGATTGGTTGAGAGAGAGCAAGAGAGATTATCACGTATATAAAATGAATTGCGTTTAACGTAGACAGCTACTTATTTATTTATTTAAAGCTTTATTGACCACAATATATTAATATATTAAGGTACAAATGGCGAGCTTAATGCAAGTTGCATTCTCTACCAGCTAACCATTAGGCCAAATAGAGAAAACACGAATAGCGGTTTTAAGCTGGATAAAGCAGATAGTATTTAATAATGATATAATATATCTGCATACATACTTACATAAAATATACATATATAAAATAACATATAATACATACATACATACATACATATATATATATATACATACACCTACTATGAATATAAACAATGACAAACATAAAAACTACAAATTAAAGGTTGTTGCGACGTTCTGTCAGGTGCACCAGTAGGTTCTTCTTCAACTTAAACCTATCCACCGGCTTTCTCAGGCTATCGGGGAGAGTATTCCATAGTCGAGCACCTTGGACCGCGAAGGAATTGGATACAAAGCCAGAGTGATGTAGAGGGATGGAAAGGAGAAGCGAGTCAGAAGACCGAAGCTGCCGATCATGGGAGGAATGAAGATATTGGAATCTGGATTTCAAGTAGTCGAGAACACGGGAGTCAAAAAGGATAGAGGAAAGGGTAGAAAGCAATCTTATCTGCCGTCGCTCTCGGATATGAAGCCATTTAAGCTTAAGACGATAGGTGGAAACATGATCAAATTTGCGAAGGCAGAAAACAAAGCGAACGGCATTGTTTATGAGGCGGTCCAGTTTGGCGAGGAGAGTCTCACTGATATCAGTGTAACATACATCACCATAATCGATGATCGGGAATATCAGCGCTTGTACTAAATAGATTTTGGTCTTGATTGGCAAGAAATTTTTCAAGCGATTAAGGAATGTTAGCGTGGCAGTGACGGAACGGCAGACTTCACTTACCTGTGTGCTCCAGCTAAGCGAGCTATCGATGTAAATACCAAGATCCTTGACGTGAGAATGAAAGGGGATTATGGTACCATCGTACATGACAGGCGCGACAGAGGCAAGATCAATCTTAGTTAACTGCCGTGTACTACCAACTACTATAGACTGGCATTTGGCTGGGTTAACTTTGATAGTTCTGCGACCACAAACTGACATTGGCCAAGTCCAGATTAATTCTGTCGATAGCTTGATTGATATCACCAACGTCAGCAGGGGTATATATTTGAAGGTCATCTGCGTAAAGATGGTAAGAGCAGCCAAGGAAGGAGGTGAGGGAGTTAATAAAGATAGAGAACAGTAACGGTGAGAGGATACCGCCTTGAGGCACTCCAGAGGACAGACTACTCCAAACAGATATAGCCCCATCGCACTTGACTGCCTGCTGACGGCCCCGAAGATATGAGGAGAACCATGCCTGGACAGTAGAAGAGATGCACAAACGTTCCAAGATAGCAAGAAGAACATCATGGTCTACCATGTTAAAGGCATACTACTTAGTGGAAAACTAACTGACAGAAGCAACAACTTTATTGTAAGTGACCATATTGTGACAAGTGTTTAGTATTTTTACTCAAGGCATTGCCGTTTCGTTGCCAGCCAAGAGAGAAAGGAGAAGAAAGAAAGAAAATTCGCAAACCTTCAGTTGGAACTTGGAGTTCGACAATTCTTTGTTTTAGTCAACTTAAAAAGGAGTCTTTTCTGTTGTTTTTATTGGGTTTTATTTTGGCTATTATTTTTATATCCGAATGCACTCACTTATTACCTACACGTTTTTCCTCTATTCTCGAAGACAAATTTCATAATTAAAATTTAAAACAATTAATAATTAAAATGCAAATATCTTTCCTGTGTGTAACTATACATGTATTATGTTAATGAGAATAACTAATCGTTTCAATGAACAATAAATAAACTAAGAGGTTCTCGTCTGCCGCGTCACATTTGGCAAGGCTTACTTACGACTACCTACCTGACAACCCTGACCGTGTAGGGTGGTAGTACGCGGTAATTCCTTGTCATTATAACGTTATTTATAACCACAGTAGGGGATTGCATGCGCCTATGCTGTATGATTATGAAGTTATAGAAGTGACTTCACTAGATCAATTCTGTAATGGAATAAAAATGAAGGTTCAACTGTCGACGATATTGTAACCCAGTTAATAGCGATCCTGCGTACGAAGCTAGAGGTATTGGGTTCAGTTCCAAATATTTTTGACAGGTACCTTAATGCGCGGTTGTGAGTGTGTAAGTATTGTAAGTTTATTATAATTTATGATAAAGCATTGTTCTGCATATAACAGGGAAGCATTTATGACTAATAGGTACTGCGTCCGCTTTCGATATGGAATTCGTTTAAATGGCAACCCACACCAATACCAGGTTTTCGCCCCTGTGATTAAGGCTCATTGTGGATTGACGGCGAGAAGTTAAAATGGCTTCAGTAAATTTTGCTTACGAGCTGAACTGAACTGTGAAGAGTGAGCTTACGTATTAAATTATTTTTTAACGGGTAGTGACTCATATTCTTGGCGATTCATATAACTATTCTATCCTGATGAGAGTCTATTGCATGTTTCTCAAGCAACTTCGTAACGCCGGCGGCGGCCCGACCTGTTCCCGAGCGAAGATCGTCATGGGTCGACTTAAAAATTATTCCAGCATTATATAATAAATCATAGTAAACCGGTAATTAAGACAGTCATAACCAGAACTCAAAAATAAAAAGAGTTGTATAATTTTTTCACATTAAATAACCATTTCGGGCGCGCCGCTCCGCCTAAATGATCGATAAAAGTTGATTCGGCTTTTTTGTTCACCGCGACTCGATTGTAGTATAAATAATCGAGATGGGAACTCGTTATGACGTTTACATTTTTCACACATTTAACTTTGATGAATGATTAGATTTTTTAATCAATATTACATATTGTAGATAAGGCTTAGAGAACAGATTGTAGAATTATTATAGAACAATCGAAAACATCGTTAGGGTGATTCATGTGGTTTAGTTACCGTGTGAAGATGTTAAGGTCATCGTAACAGTGCCCTCATGATGTGTGGCGTACAGGCTAAAATTTACCAAGTTGGTCAAGCGCAGGTTTGCACTTCACACATCTCTGAGAGCACTATGAAGAATTTTTAGGTATTCCTCAATTGTCGTAATTTCGTATCATGAAGATGTGTGGTATGTTAGGGACCAGAACTAGACCCACCTAAACCTAAAAAGTCATTTGAGGTTCTTTGATACTGAAACCGAAGTGCATTAAGGGCTTAACTTAGTTCTTAGTCGATGACTTGAGATTGAAGCAAACCGCCGGGCTATGAGCGGTTAAAAAAACGATTTACTCGTACACTCAAAGCCCTACACTAGGAATACCTACATGTGTCTTGGGTGCCATGAACCACACAAAAGACAAGAAGACACACGCATAGACTAAGAGCAGAAAAAAATCGTCATTCAAATTCCTCCTCTTTGAAACCAGGACTCTTGTAGTAGCAATCTTGAATGTTAACCATTGCGCCTATAGCATGTTATGTAATAGAATGTAACTTATACTTAGATAACAATAATTTTGTTATTTAATGTGTTGTATGTACCTACCTATACTTTCGTTCTATTTGATGACATGGAATTTTATTTAATGCGATTAGTTGTAATATTTTGAACACGTTATTGGCTGAATAATAATTAAATTTTATTTTGAATCGGACCAAAAATTCGGTGGATATGTTATTGGCTTAAAAAATGTGTTCACTAATTGGTTATTAATTTAAAATTATAATTAGCCTGTTTAAATGAGACGACTGGTTAACAAATTTACATTAATTAATATGAAAGATTATAACGAGTGCTATGACATTATGAATGGGTAAATGTATGATATAAGTAATCTATGATGTGCAAAGTAGAATCTAGTAACTTTTAGAAATTAGATTTTAACAATCAACAAGAGAGGGAATTGTGAGCTTTTTATTGTAATCTTCTATCTATACATTATATTTTATGCTTGTTACATACAATAAAACTAACTGATCGCAGTTTGTGCACGCTAATCCCAGAAACCGCTAATGGGACTTTCACTGGTAGAGGAGGCTGTGGAGCAACTTATAAGCTCCTTTTATCCCGGAGATCTCGCGGGATCGCGATTCACAGGGGAAAATTCCTATGTGCGAACGAAGTTGCTGGGGCACCAGCTAGTAGACAATTTACCACCAGATGGTAAATGGTCAACAACCTCATGGACAGCAGTAACACCAAGAACGTCAATGACGCGCTGTCAATCTTTTTTTCTTAAAAGAGAAAATAAGCAAGATAATTATTTAATACTAGCTGATGCCTACGACTTCGTTCGTACATAGGAGTTTTTCCCGCGTGAATTCCAATCCCGCGGGAACTTCGGAATAAAAAGTAGCCTATATGTTGCTCCCCAGCCTCCTCTATTTTAGCATATCAATGCAGTATATTCACTATGTGGAAAAGGGAGTAGGTAAGCGATGTTTTATTTTACTACTGAGTTACAAGTTTCTAACAAAATTAATTAACTATAGCTATCAACCTGAGGAACTGCCAATTATATTGACAACCACGAGATTTACCACCGTTACCTTATCAAATGCTCAACAATATGTGCAATTTTCAATATAATTATGTATTTCAAAATAACACTTTACCACACAACACAATACAATTTAAGTAGCATTATTCCCTATTTTCATACAATCAGTAATGTATCCAAATATTTCATACTCAGAATACAAACGGTAAGTAAATTGAGGAGCTGTCAATCATATTCAATCAAGCATTGAATTGAAAGAGGAATAAACACATGACGTAGATTAACATACGTGTTTGACCTCATGCGAGGAAATATAAACATTTAGTAAATAACGACCCAAATGGCGCAATGGACACCCTGGATCTTCGTTCTAAGAATCCTGGGTTCAATTCTCAGCGGGCAGAAATTTGAATGATGAGTTTAAACGTTCTCGGTCTGGGTGATTGTGTCCTTGCCTTGTGTTGTGCATGGTACCCATGACAAAGAGAATCACAGCAGTATAACACCCACTTGATCATCTTAGCCCTTTAGAGCAGGAATACATCAGTAATAAAATCATAATGACAGATACCTAATTATTAGTAGATATCTATATCAAACAGAACTATCACTAACAGTACTTTTTGTATATAATTTCTTGATATCCTATTTTCATGTCTCGTTTGTGTAGGTACATAATTTATTAAATAAAAAAAATATATAAAAATCTTACAACCCTAGCCTCAGTCCTCATACATGGTTACATGCTAACGAAATGGCCAGCCAACACTCAAGTTAGTACGTACATGATAAGTAATAGATAAGTAACCAATTTTATATTTGCAACAGTTGTCAGAGAAAATCTTTTTCGCTTTGAAGTTTGACAAGTTCTTTAATGTATCGACTTATAAGTATTTCTCAGCAATATAACTATCAGCCATTGTGAAATCAAGTGCTTAACAATATATATTAGCACTTTTGACAGTTGGCTGGGTAATTTACAATTTATAAAGTATCTTTTTGACAGTAACTATATTGAGAATGCAGAATCGCTTGTTACTTAAGTGGCTGTTACTTAATTTTAACCGACTTAAAAAAAAGGAAGGAGGTTCTCAATTCGACTGTATTTTATGTGTTTTTGTGTGCAACAACACATAAAATACAATTTTTTTATTGTGTGAACCAATTTTGATAATTCTTTTTACCTACTTATATTTGAACAGATGCTTATCGTATAGTCCCCACTACGATTAATGAATTAAAGCAAATTAATACTTAGGTACCTACTCGAAGCGCTGATAGCCTGATGGTTCGCGTCAACTATAAGCGATGGACCGAGTTAACAAACAGCTGGTGAAGTCGGTAGTGACGAAAGTTTCTGGAGCGTTTCCGTGCATTCAAGGGCACATACAGCCGTCGATCCGACTATTATATTTAGATAGCATTCCTAAACCCTTTTTGAAGGCCTTGGGTCGTCTTTATTACTTGAGTTGGCCACTAATACTCCAACCAATAGCAGCGTCATAGAATCTAGACTTCCTTAACCCCTACCACCATCATAATCGCAACCATTATCTAACCCACCGCTGGGCATGAGTCGCCTCTCACGTTTAACAGTGCCTTAAAGGGGGTTAAAACCAAATCTTACTTACAGACACACAATGTGACGTCATAACCTTTAAGAAGTATAACATCTTTTATGTAAAATCATAAATCAGTGAAACAGAAGCTCTAATCTCAAGTAGCGTAAAACACGTTTCTGTATCCATCAGTGCTACGCTTATTGATTACCCCGTGAGCGTGCGAGTAATTTGCCTTAATAACTCGAAAAACTCATTTGCTTACACAATTGGTTTCATTATGTCGTTCTGTGTAGAGTGACGTTGAGACGGGTGAGTTAGTACATTATGAAATGTTCTTTTTGTTTCTTGTACCTACTATTTTTTTTAAGTTAAATGTTTATAATATGTACAAGATGTGTTCAATATATGGGTTGAAAATTGGATTTCAGAATTACCTAAATATAATCTACGAATGACCCGCGTGGTGCTATGCCGGAGTACCTATCGTTCAAAAGGTCCAAGGTTTGATTCTAAGCTAGGTGGACATTTGAACGATAAATTTTAATTTCTGCTCTTGTTCTAGGTGAGTTTTTCGTTGTTTTCGTGGTGATCACAATACACGACACAAGAAATTCTAGTTTATGGCTTTGTATATAGAGCGTCATTTTCGTGTGTATACTACTGTATAATATTCAGAAACTTTAGACTTGTTTAGAAGAAGAAAGTTGTTGTTAGGAAACCTGAGAGTTTTCTAATGTGTGTGAAGCCTAACAATGGACACTAACATAGCATTTTGGAAATTTCACTTACACACGGATACATGATATGACGATCTTTTACTTCATGATTAATGAAATAGAAGCTTTATTCTAAAGTAGGTACCTATTTATTAACCATTTATGAAATAATTGGACATTATTGTAAGTTTGTACAAATGTTCTTTAAATCAAATACGTAAAACCCACGATTGTGGCACTATCGTCAATAACGATACCTAAAATAGTAAAATATTCTATAGGTAATACTTGGTGTGGACTGAATCGAAAACGATTATTGGCCGAAGCAGCGCAAGTTCCAAGGTTTCGCCCGCTGGTCCCTGAATAAATTAGTTTTTGGAACGGTCGAGCCAATAAAAGTTTAAAACAAAAGAATCATAAAACGAACGGACCAAACTTCGGTAGCAAGCAACAGGAGTTCTTCAATGATTTACGATGAAACTGGGACACAATCGGCCCGAACTTTTCAAATAAACTTACTACGCAAACATGTGTACGACGAATAGTAGTTCTTGTTTGGAAGTATTTTAAAAATTCATTTGATTCGTTCTATATTTATGACAAAATAAGCGTGACTGCTATAAAGAACAATACTTTTAGTAGGTACGTTCAATACACCATCATAGGGGTTTATCTTGATGACCCACATTCCCATAATAGTTTTATCTTATCCTTGTACTATGTAGCTTTTACCCACAGCTTCGTTTGCCTAGGATTTTTTCAGTGTATCCCCCTATTTATCCCTTTAGAGGAAAAATTTCCAAAATTTCTCGCATAGTGCGCCTCTACACACTCCCCATGGAAAATGCACGTAAACTTTTACCTGCCTGCGTTCAAAGGTTTTGACTATCCGTTGCTTGTCTGTCAGTCACTTAGTAACGGAAGAGTTTTATAAAGATAAATCAATATTATTTTTCTATATGGATAATTGGACTTTTTATTTTGATACTATTTATAATGTTATAATAACTGAAGCTTTAACTAGTAGTCAAATTTTTATGAAACGTCAGTCTTAGATAGTTACTTTGTAACAGTACCGACTATCGACTATTATAAACTGCCGTAATAAAATTGCCAAAATGAAATGACAACCTGGCCTGAGCAGAAGTTTAATAACAAACAATACCTATGGAAGTTAAATAAACAATAGCCGAGGACATAGGGTAAATAGAAACAATAGGCAAATTAAAATTCATTCGATGACGATAGAACGCTACTGGGCGTGATGGGTAGATCGGGGACATTTTGCCTAAACAGGACGTCACGATTATCGCTACTGCGCAATAAAAATGTGTTTTATGTACGAGCATTGGTTCTGGTCTGCCGCTTCTGCATGTGTAATGCTGACTACAAAAACACGATTAAAATAACCCTTTTTAGTTTTTTTTGTGTGACGTAATCGCCGTCGCTATCTTTCAAGTGTGGAAGTTGTAAATACTTCGGCGGTATTAAATACTAGGTATGCTTAATTACAGCAGCTGGTCACTGAAATGTTTTTTCTGAGAACGAAGTATTTTTAAGTATAAAATTGTTTATATTTTTTACATTTTGATAAGTTACCTCGTAGTCTTATCTATATTTAGCGTACCCACTGTGCTTATTAAAAGCTACAAAAATAAATGACTGCCTTATCCTATATTACCCGATAGGATTTTAAGTATGACGTTATCTGTTACAAATTGAACTGTGCATTCAAGAAACGTTTTAACAAAGTTTTAATTACTTGCCACGATACTATCTCGGAACAGAAACGTCGTAACTTTAATAGAGCGAAAATTGATGCCAGTATTTAGTTAGTAGCCGTCAACAGAAGTTAATTGCACCGTCTCAACACTGAGCCGACAAAAGCTTTGAAATTCAAAACAACTATAAAATTACAATAGTCTTCGAAAACATTGCAACGTAGGGTCTTTTGGCTCATTATCAAGAAACAGAAGCCCAAATGACTATTGTGTCGCTGTCAAAACCCAGTGAATAATAAAAAATACGCAGATGTGTAACAATGTCGCAATAAAGTTAGAGTATTTTACAACGGTCCAAATATTTCAGCGTCCGGTAGCAATACGACTTTTGTCTTTAGCTCGTCGACCAGTGCTTTTATGGCCCATTTCACCCTATTCTTTCACGACGCGAGCTATTTTATTTTTTGTCGTATCTTAAATAAGACATAATGTTCTAAGAAACGGGACATTAGAATGGACCCGAAGCTTTCTCTTTTTGTAAAGGACACGTACGACGGATTTTATAGTCAATTGTTTTACTTAGTTCGTTGACGTGGCAAAAAGATGTACCAAGTTTGCCGACTTCTCGATAGAAAAGCGACAAACGAAAGGCTGCGAACTATTTTAATGACATTCGAGGCGATGTAAAGAAGACCTTACAGAGACGCGTAAGTACTAGAAATAGTCGGCATTCGTTTCATTCCGTTCAAATGACAGTAAGACTTTTTAATCGTTTTACGTTCTGCCTTGCAAAGAATCGACCGGATTCAGGGCATAAATGGCGTCGCAATCACTGATATTTTGTTTGTGTAATTAGTTAATCAGTCTATTTTTATACATCATTGGCCAGTGAACAAAATGACGTTATAGTAGACTATATGAAAAAAATGCAGTATTTTCTGTTGGGAACTGTTGGTTAGCTCTGGAATTAATATATCTTCACTGTGTTAAAGTTACCGTTACAATTACCCCGTGTTCTGCACATTTATACACTTTAATAGAAGAAACGAAGCTAATAGAACTCATTCGTAATAATAATGTAATGTTAAGCAGAACATGAATTTAAAACAATAAACAAAACTGAGATCATTTGACGTAACTTTTTAACCGGATAACCAACATATTTGAAGTTGTTGTGGATCAAAACTTAAATAGCTTCGATAAAAACAAGCTAGAACCTAAGAAAACTACGCTACGTTTAACGAGAAAACTGGTTCTGACATAAAATGTGTTTCAATTGTATACGGATTCAGAAAAACTAGTTATGCATACTTTATTTAGACTAATTGCATGCATATAGACAATGTTTTACAGATTTTATTTAAACTTAATTACCGAACTTGTATATAGGTAGTCGTGAGTTATTATTAACGAAAGAAACAGTTAAGCTGTGATCACTTGGCATATCGTAGAGAAACGTAGTATTCATAAGTTTATAGCTTGAAGAAACAAAACAAAGTACTTCCTTTTCATGTAAATGTATGAATCACCAAACTTCGGGTCTACGTCTATTGTACAGAGAACTATTAACTCGTTTGCTATGTGACCAGTTCCATCGATATTCCACGTACGTTTGTTATTTTATAAAAGTTAGACGCGTGTGTTTAACGACTTGAAAATGAAACGTGTCTCGTGCTTCAATGAACCTTTTGTGTCGGCACTTTGATGGGCACCAATTATTTTAATCGATAGGGATAATTTTGTGCTTGCTCGATCTTTACGAAGTCTTATAAATAATAATTGTGTTTTATTGCTTATCAGGACACATACGCGTCATTCAGAGTGATTAGGAATTAGGTATGGGGCTGAAATCGCAACTAAATTTCTTACGATGTTATTTATTGAACTATAGTTTTAGACATACTTTTTAGACGTAGACGTAACTGACCAAAGCATATATGATTTGTTGAGTAATAGTTGAAGGTCAAAGTAGAAGTATCTTTTGAAATCGGGACATGTTTTTCTATTTCCTTAGTCACGACCATGAAAAATGTGGCAATAAGTCCTCAACCTAGTTCTACAACCAATACATAGAATACATAAGAACCAACATGGCATAAAAAATTACAATAAGTTAATATGAACAGAATAATAATTCTCATAACCGTTTACTGAACAGATATGGAATCAATTTTTAATCAGACTGTTTTGTTGTTCTATAAACAAACTTCAAAGGTTAAACTCACACGTCGATATAACGTCTATGAAATGAACCATTTTCTAGTGAAGTGAAAGTAAATGACATTATTGTTACAGAACGTTTTGCCACTTGACCGTAGCAGATTAGTGGTCGTTTAATTCACAGTTCCGAGTTTCAGAAACCGCGAGAGAAAGGCTATTACTTATGATCTAAATATCGTGATTGCTGACGAACACGAATTTACAGTCAAAATGTTTAACCAAAGTGATATGTTAATAGAAAGTGTATAAAGTGGAGCGTCAATAATTCAAAAACGCATGCACTTAACTTCACTTTTATAACGTTTATTTTTTATTGCAAAGGAGATTAGTTAGTGAGTACTCTGTTTCTTTGCAAAAACAATAAAAATCGCAACAGAAACATCTCCAAAAGACAGCAGCTAATTATTTAAAAATGTATTTTTAATGAACCAAAACTTTGTTATCCATATTTGCGTGTTTTCTTATCGCTTATAATGATATTTTGAGTAAAGGAGATCCGCCAAATCCCATACAAAAAAAACCCAGGCCCGGCGCTAAAGCAATGTATGTCAGTTTTTAGAGTAAATATAGTAAAAACATTATATATATTCGGTTTTGCTAAATTCACATGCTAACATATTTTTTTTTGCCTATTGAATTTCATAGGCGCTCTATGTAAAAAATATATTTTTAAGAGAAACGTCATTATTCATTGTACAATACCATTATAATACAAAGATTATGGCATATAAGCATGTATATTTATATTGAAATAACTTTTATTTGCAATTTTTCATAGTCCATTATTTTCCACTTTTTCAGTTTCGAACTTCTAGGTAATTTTTTCATAGTTAATTTTTTTCTAAATAAAAATATAACTGCAAATGAAAAATATGTAAATATAATATAATGTATACATGCTTATATGCCATAATCACAGTATAACAATGGTATAGTACAATGAATATAATGACGTTTCTCTTAAAAATGTATTTTTTACATAGAGCGCCTATGAAAATTCAACGGGCAAAAAAAATGTGTTAGCATTTGAATTTAAGAAAACCGAATACATACAATATTTTTACTATATTTTCTCTAAAAACTGAGATACATTGCTTTGGCGCCGGGCCTGGGTCAATTTTGGCGGATCCCCTTTACTTGCCATATATTTAATGCATTAGGATAGTTTTAGTGATTTGCTAAAATAACCTACGTTTATTTAAGAATTTATTATATTAACACATCACACATCTTGTTACTTGATGATGACGAGTTGCAAGTCTACATTTAATATCTAAAATAAGTAAGTACCTAACGTAGGTAAATACTTGGCGGTTGTATATAATCTGAGTACAAATATTGGAATAGATTTACGGGAATGGGTTGAACCAATATTTAACGATGATACAATATCCTACGAGTGGCTTACGCTAATAAATTTTGACAAAAGCTCGACAAATAACAATCTTCTCACGCTCCTACGACACATATCTAACACAGGAAAATATTTTTTCTTATTGTAGCAGACGTCTTGCTATGTACCCCAACGTCCCCAACTGAATCTATATAAAATATTTATAACTTGATCACTGTTTCTCTAAAAGCAAAAGCTGTAGGTAGGTACTTTATACATATGACTGACTATACCCGAGTCATCGAGAATTGGAATTTCCAGTTTGCACTAAAACAAAATATTACGTATACGTGCTCTCAGCTAAAAGTTTGTATAAGCATGAAGTAATATTTATTTATTATTTATTTAATTAAATCACGTGACAAAAAATTATCTTTTTGCCATTTCTTCCTTTCTGTGGTAAAGCAGCTTCGCGAAAAGATAGTGAAGAATAAATTGAAGTTTATAATGATAAAATATTGATATCTCGAGCACTAAACCAGTAGGTAGGTATAAAGTACAAAAAGTCAAAACTAATCCGTTCTGAGTACTACTACAAATTATTATTGAAACATTAAACAAATCAATAAAGCCTACCAAATCTATTCAATATCGGTATGTAAACAGGAAAGCGCTAAGTTTTTAACGGCCGGTGACCGGACGCGGTATCCGCTCCCGTGCGTGATCTGAGTAGCCTAGCTGTGAAGCCGACCAGCTGAGCTACGTTTTGAATTGTAACCTCTGCGTTCCGATAGTGATTTTTAAATGGTAGCCTTTGCACCTTGATTATTATCATTATATTTGATAAATTGTACCTACTTGCGTGTTAGTCGCATAGAAAAAAAATATAAATAATGTATGCGAGTATCTATAGTATTGCACTAAAACTCATGGCAAGGATTTTTGAACTTTTGTCAATTTTTTGGCTTGGTTGTCTGTCTTTATAGGTACTTGCTATTTTAAGTAACGGCTTAACTGATGTTACTCTTTTTTTGTGAATGTAGCTAGAAGTTACATTTAGCGATTTATTTCAATTATTTCAAAAATAAGAAAGATTATGTCAGTTTCATGTTGTGAGGAATTCTATCCAAAGATTTTTTGAATAAGGTATAACCTAACTAACACCTATAATTTAATTTCACTATGATAACCAAAGATTTGGCAGGTATTATCTCTTTTATTGTCTATGTTTAATAAAAGAGAGAATAAAGAGCTCGCTATTGTAACTTGATCGCGTAACATACCTTCCTATTAATTATTCCCTCCTAGTTACTGAATATCAAAATAAATTGTCAGCTGTACCAGACGAATTTCAAGCTTTTGTAAAAAGAAACTAGTAAAGTGACTGTTACCAACTGCTAAATTATCAAGATCTATAGCATTATTAAATTTAAACAAGGCTAGAACTGCTATTAACAATTAACCACTAATCAAACTTTAATAAAGCACAACAATAATTACATACGTATTTCTGGATATCACATTGCCCTACCAACAAACCTTATTTAAAAAAATAAACAAATATCAAATCAACACTGTTAAATATTATATCAAATTAGGTAATACGTATTGATCATGCATTTTTGTAAGTTAATAAAACGCTACTTTTAAATTATTTCCTTAGGGCTATAGATAATAAGGACCGTCTTGAATACTTGAATAGCATCTAGCCATCGCAGTGGGACTCGCAATGACCTATTATGAGGAGTTATTGTCATTGTACATCGCTGTTATTGGTGTTCCTAGCAATATCTGTGTTGAGTAGTTGCCGATTGACTTAGGTATGAGAATAAGAATGTAATAATAGCAATAAATGGAGCTTCTTCAATCTATAAGTGATCTGTAGCAGAGCAAACGTCAGAATCTAGGAAGGGTCTCCAGTGAGAATTAGTGGAAGAGTTCTTGATTAATTTGCTCATTAAAAGTTATTAGTCCACTTAAAGGGCTCTTTCAAGGATTACGTAACTGTTCAAGTAGGTAAAAGGAATATTAATTCAACACGCAATTGGTAGTACCGTGTATTGGTAGTGGTAATTCTCAAGGAATATTTTTTATCAAAATAATAAAAGATAATATTCAAAACATTGTTGTTTATTCCAATGAATGGAAATTGGAATGATTATTCCAATGAATAAATCTAGTACCAATAACATTAAAACTATTTTTGATGAAACGCAAGCCGTCAATAACGGTAGGTATATAAATAAAAATAATGAACAGCAATATTTGTCATTTTAGAGCCGTTGAAATGGTTGAAAACGAATGACACAACGAAAGCTCGCACTAAAAAAACAAAAAAGCTGCGTTGGAGGTAAAAAGTAGTTATAAAAGGCCTTTGTTCAAACCCCGCCGTAACACAAGAGCAATAAATTGGAAACACTTTTAGAGCAGAAGAGACGAGCTTTACGATACGACTAAACAATGTTGTCGAAGTTGAGACAAAATGATAGAAATACGAGTATCTACGCACCTCTAAACAAACAAGGTTAAACTCATATACGGTTCGGTTATAAAACTGTCTTCGATTAACAAGTAAGTACCTTTTAATATCATAAAATAAGAATAATTTACCTAGCGGCCTTTATGAAGCCGCATTTTTTTATTATTTCAAATAATTTTAAGTTAAGCCACAGAAAAATGAAAATTTATATTTAATGAACTATCAAACCCGCGAGCCGGCTTTATAGCAAAACAGTAATAAAAATGGCCTTTTATATTCTAGACAGTGTTCACGACGGGACTAGAATATGGTATAAAGCTTTTCCTAGTATTGGATTAGATTCTATTAGTCATCGACCACCTCGTAAACAATAATAAATTTTTAACATAGATAGAAAGTAGAATCTAGTTTTAACAACCAATTATGTTAACTAATCATTTTTTGTTTTTTTTTTGCTACAACTTTTGTACCTATAGTAACAATGTGATTATTAGATAAAATTTGTGTATATACAATGTTATTATTAGATAAAATCTTAGATTATTTTCTAATTAAGTTTATGACGGTAGAGCCCAAATATTTGACATTAGTAAGTATGAAGATTAAGTATTACCTAAGGTCAAATTCTATGTATTAGGCACTTCTCACACAACGCTACTTATGAGCTACGCGACTGCAACGCAATCCAAAAATTGTATGTATCCGACAGTGTCTGTCAGTGAAAAGTGTCAGATACATACAAATTTTGGATTGCGTTGCAGTCGCGTAGCTCATAAATAGCGTTGTGTGAGAAGTGCCTTATACTCAATTATAATATTGCTCATTGATTGAAAATAAAATAAACACCTCATTATTTTATTCCTACAGCACAGCACAGAAATCTAGTAACACAGCTTTTCTTCGAACTAGATTACGCTGTGAGTCAGGCGAGTAGGCGAATCATGCACAATGACCAATTATAATAAAACAGGAAGAGGCTATGGCTACTGGAATCAAGCCAAAGTGAATTTCCGACTGCAGTAAACAATGTGAATAGCCTGATGAGTGAAATAAATTGGCTCATTTTCGATAACTCAGTGTTCATTGTTATAGTAGAATTGTGTATATTTGTGTAGTAGTATAGCAACTAGCTGTGCTTTATTTAACCTCAATGTAAAAACTAGAGAGATTTATTCGAGTAATTAATCTAATAACTTAATTAATGTAATATTATAACGCTACATATAATGTGCAAATTAACATTTCAAAAGCATCCACAATATCAGACTTAAATAAAATTGTGTTTTGTTATTAAAATTTTAAAATATGCAATATTAATAAAAAATAATTTAAGAAAATATTTTAACTTTTTGAGTGAGCTTATTGAGTGTAAATCTTTATGTATGTATAAGAATGATCTGTGATAATAAGTTTAATTTTGTTACATTTGTGTTCAGAAATAAACTGTATTGTTATTCTGTATAATTTATTGATAAGTTCTAGAAATGTATGGTAAATTCTTGTGTGTTACTTTTCATAATTATGTATGTTTGGGTATTTTTGACAATTAAAGACTTTGTTATAAATCTTCATCATTTTATTTTCATAGTGTATAAATAACGCCATATTACTGTTAATAATATAGTATGATCACTTGTTTTGCTATTTACAATATTCATATGCTACAGCAGTCTTTAAAATTTTATTACGAAATCTATTCACATAATAACGAACAGGCAATAATAAGTTCACTTACATACATAAAATTTGGTATAGCACTTACTAGCTAATAATTACAATATTTACAGCGCGCTAAAATTAACATCTACATATTTACATAGTTTTGACTGGAAGTGGGCATATGCCCGTCTAGACTAGGTAAGCTTGTACGGCGTTGCCCGTGTCTACAAGAGGAGGTGGTGGAGGCCACTGGCGCATATCACGTCGCCTTCCTGGAGCCATTCCGTGCTCTAAAGACGAATAATCGGAGTCTATTGAGGAGTAAATGTGATCTGATATAGGCCTTCCATCCGGCCCATACGCTACTCCTTGTGTTTGTCTCACAGCGGATGGAGATTGGCGCACCTCCGTACTGTACTCTGGCGGGGCACTCGCTCCTTGACCTGCCCCGCTTAATACCGGCGATTTATCCGGAAAAGGTAACGTCCGATTACCTCCATTAGGCACTGACGAATCTAACGTATACGTATTTATATTCTTTCTATAGCTATGCGTCCTCGACTTGTGGTTAGGGTGCGAAGCGTCCGGCATCATATACCTCAAACGCTCCCAAAACCGCTTCTGACCCCATCTTAACCGCGAACCCGTTTTGAGATAGGGTCGCAAATCCGGGTCACACATCGCATCAGCGACTACTGAGCATTCTTCTATTAGAACTAATTTATAAATGCAACCTTTTAAAGCTTCGTGCAGCCCTTGCCGGAATTCGTATCTCGACCATTCTGTCTGCATGAAATTCCTTGTTAATATCAATATAATTCGTTTAGACGCTTCCGCGGCCTCTACGACAGGTGGCGCACATTGCATATACTGAGTACCGTGGTGTGGAATGTCTCTATAATGGAGACAAAGATGATACGAAGGGTTCCCATTTTCAAGTTCTTGTGCTAATGATTGCACAACAAATTCCTCATCCTTAGGGCTATAACAGACGTACGCGTCGTATAATTTTTCACTTTCCTCAAACGCGCCAGCAAATGAGAAAACACGAATTCCACAGTTCGTATACAGCCACACTCTAAGTGAGTCTCTAAAAAGAAATAGTACGACAAGGGCCAATAAAATTAACATAAAGCCGGTGAGAGTGGAGACCATCATGGGCACATAGTTCGACACTAACATGTTTCCGATGACTGAATTATCTGCATAATAATCGCTGCAGGCAGTGCCATTTAAATTGAGTTCTTTTTTCTGTGGCGGCTTCGCGTCTCCATTCCAACACCATACATCAGTAATATCGATAATTTTTTGTGCATTTTCAGCTAAATAGGCAGTCAATTCTTGTAAATACCGGCATTTGCAAGACCACAAGTTATTTCCAAGAGACAAAGCTTTTAACTTGGGGTTGTTATTAAAACTCCAAACCCCAAACTCGACTAATCTGTTACCGTCTAAGCGTAATATTTCTAACGACTTCAAGGAAAGGAATGATATGTTTGCGATATGGCTGATAAGATTATTTTGTAAAAACAATTCCTTTAAACTATTTAGTTGCAGGAACTCGTAGCCTTTTAATTCTTTTAGTTTATTGTTTCCTAAATGTATTATTTGTAAGGCGTTAAGGCCAGCAAATGTTCTATTTTGTATACTATCTACATTACTATTATTTACATAGAGAGATCTCATTTTTTGTCTCCCAATAAATGCGTGATCTTGTAGTTCTTTGATATTGTTGCCGTCTAAAAATACCTCCGTTGCATCCATTGGTATCTTCTTGGGTATTTCCACTGAAGATTGCCCAGAACAGTCAACGACATTAGTGTTCCATAACGGGTCATGATAACAGGTACAATTCTGAGGGCAGGTCATTTCGCAGTCACACGCGTCGTAGTCGCAGCAATGACAAATTGCAAAACAATGAGTCTCATACTCACATAGAAAGTCCGATGTTTTTAGATTTGTTAAGGGCACATGTGTTCCACTACGAGTATTTGTCATTTTACACAAAACGTTTTCTAAGTCCATCACACGCGGATACTGTCTCATAGCCGTCATATTATTTATAATCGGCAACCACTCCATAGTACAATCGCACTGAAACGGATTACCACCAATGTAGAACTCGGGCAACGTTTTATTTTCCGGCACTGTAGATAAGCGTAAACTATTTAATTCTAAATGTACAATTTCGTTAGCATACATATCCACACGCGTCAAGTTCTTTTTATCAAAAAACGAGTTCACTTGAATACTATTTAAAAAGTTATTATTTATAAATAACAGTTCTACACTATTAGGAATTGCCATAGGCGATATTTCCACTATACGATTATGGCTAACGTCTAAAGTCTTTATACGGATTTCATCTTGCAACTTGTAATAGTTACCTAAGTGTTCAATAAAATTACCGTGCACATCCAACCATTTTAAATTACTGGGCACAAACGCATAATCGAACCATACCAGATGATTTTCCGATAAGTTAAGCCATAAGAGGCTAGCAAGCGTTGCAAAGACACCGTTTATGTCTGACAAAAAATTTCCATCCAGCCTTATTGCTTCCAGTTGTGAATTACGGTTGAATGTCCCTCTCTCAATTGATTGAATTTTGTTTTTTGCAATATTCAGAACTTGCAGGCTTGGTAAATCCCAAAACATACCGACGCTTAAGTTTCCAATTTGGTTATCTATTAATCTCAATCCAGTTAATTGATTAAGATTTTTGAAGGAACCATTTCTAAAATCTGATATCTGGTTTTCTCCCAAATCAAGAGTTTTCAAAACAGAAAGCTCCCATAATGCGTCGGGTACTTCAAGTAGTTGGTTGGAACTTAAATCTAGTTCTTTTAAATCGGAACAGTTTTTAAAAGCTTTACGGTCTATATTCACTAGCAAATTGTTATTGAGAGTCAACTTGCTCAGGACAAATAGACCGTTAAATAGATTTTCATCAATGGTATGTAGTCGATTCTCAGCCAAATTTAATGTATGAAGATTGTACAAAGGTAAGAATGCATTCTCCTCAATGTAACCAATTGAATTGTTCTTCAAGTTCAGTATTTGTAGAAAAAATAAGTCTTTGAATGTCTTTCCATCAATTCTTGTGAGAGCATTATTAGATAAATCTAAAACTATTAACCGAATCAGTCCCAGAAATGTTCCATCATCAACATGATTGCTTGTTAGTTGATTACTTGACAAATCTAAAACAATTAATTGTTCTAGGCGATGAAATATTCCTCTCGGCAGTTCAAATAGCGAGTTATCGTTTATGTATATTTCTCTTAATTCTCTAGCATTAGCAAATAATCCTTCGGGTAATGTTTGCAGACGGTTGTATGATATGTTTAAAATCCTCATTGAAACAAGTCCATTAAAAGCTTCACTTGATATGTCGCTTATATTATTGTGTTGTAGATATAAGTATTGTAAACTTCTTAATTTCAGTAATTCGGACTCTTCTGGTAAAGTCTTGATTTCATTATAACTCAAGTCCAAATTATGTAAACCGGAACCACATCCTTGTCCGAAACCAAGCTGGCCAACCGTCCTTATTCTGTTTTGGGTTAAATTCAAAGCATTCAAGTTTTCCAGAGAGCAAAACACGCCGGAAGGAACAAACTTGATGTTATTTTGAGCGAGATCTAAAGACTGCAGTTCCGACAATCCATTGAATGCGTTTAAAGATATTTCCATATTCTTCGTAGGACTCCATTCCGAGTTTTTCGATCGCAGCTTCAGCCTTTTTAATTTACTTAATCCTTGAAACGTGTTGTCTGGCACGTGGAGTAATTTGCAATTGCTTATTGAAAGTTCTGAAAGACCCTCCACGGAGCTAAAGTAATGCGCCCGCAGAGAACTTTCAAACAACAGCAGGTGATTGCATTCGATTGCGAGATGGCTAGTGTCAGATGCAACTGAAGCAATGCTACTTCCATCTCCTTCAAGAGTCCGCACTTTGCACAGCACATTGTTTTGAGAGTTCTTATCGGCGACCCAAACGCAGTTATCCGAGCCGTACGGCCCAGCCGTCCAGCCGATGTGCAGTAGCGCACACAAGACAGCCGCGACAGCATACATTGTCACACACTTTATTTCATTTCACTATAGAACGTTTCATAAACACTCCCCGTGGGTCGATATCACCATTTCCGAAACAAAGTCCGTAGCACACTCGAGCGCTGAAGAAAAACTTGTTAACATTTCACTTCACTTAATCCGTTGCATAAATTATTTTTAGTCCTTAAAAAATTGTGCGTAAATTTGTATTCGCTCATTGATGGGTGTTGATCGTTTGACAGTTTTATGTTATTAAATATTTATTGCGTGTATAAGAGAGCCTTTCGCAGAGAGCGACGCGACCTCTCTGCGGCGCGATTGCGTTGCGACTGTCAAGCGTAAAGCTTGACTCGTGGAAGTGGCAGTGGGGACGCGCAACTTTGCCCCCCTCCGCCCGCGACCCCCAAAGCTCGGACTTGTAAGAAATAGATCGTGCAGAGCCATCTGTTGACAAGTAGCATGCAGTTGTTCTCAATGAACACGATACAGTGCGTATTGAACATTTATTTTAATCGAACATCAAGACACGCGGTACCATGTCATGCCGAGTTGATCAAAACAGAACTGGCGAGCAGCACCGTGTGTTTCACCTATTTCACAATAAATACGTACACTTATCAGTTTATGAACTGACTGCTCAATAATTATTTTTATGAAATTAATGAAAGTATTCTACGATAATCTCACACTCTATAATACTTTGTCATAATGATATTATATAATTATCTTATATTTCTACTATATTCGAAATGTATGTAGGTATATTTATGATCAATTTTAATGCTAACATGTGGGTTTTACTTTCATTCAATAAAAATTTACTTTCTTGGTACATTTAAAGGTATATATTTATTGGTTTGTTTAAACATTTTTAAGCCACTTTAACGATTGTACATTTATGTTTTAAGGGATAAATTATTTTATTTCTTGATGACCTTTAAGGCTATGTGTTAAAATTTAAAAATAAAAGTGTGTACTTAACCTTCACATTGTACAGATATGAAATTTTTATTAACTATGTATGTACGTACAACTTTATAACAAGTGAATATGGTAGGAATTACGTAACGTATTACTAAGTACGTATGTACATGTTAATGCAAATACAGAACGAACTAATTTAGGCCTAGCCAGTTTTTTTTATTTTAAAGTTGGATAGAAAGACTAACTACCACGTCTAATCTGGAAGGCTTTCCTGTTTAAAAAAAAAGATAAACGTTATCTTTTTGATGCTTCGAAACAGCTTAAAAAATATTAAGAAACTGTGTTAAGTGACTTGTAGTAGGAGTTATGTTTAATAATCTTTTTCAATGAGAATTGGTAAGCTCCGCGGGAAAAATGGAAGAGTCATGTTCGGAATATCCTGGGACGGTTTAATGTTGTGTCAACATCCGATGGTGTGATGTCGATTCAGTGTTATATTCCGAATATTGTGTCATACGCTCAGGTGTAGGTATATGTCTATGTGAGAGTTTTAGAAAGATATGAAATTCCAATAGAAATAGGTATATCTATCAATAAACATGTGTGTTAATAGCTATAACTCGCTATAACGCTTCGGGAAACTTGATTTTTTGTATCCAGCTTTTAATTAATGTTAGGACGAGAATTGTTTAGCTAACAAAACTTTTTCTTAAGAGTATAAGAACATTTTTGATGACTGTATAAGAAACACCAAAAGTATACCTAAAAGGTACAGGTTTTAGGTACATCTGTTTAATTATTATACCACAAATAGACTTACTGATATGCAGCTAAATTAACGTTATATAATGCTTCTCTTTAGAACCGGGGATTAAAAATAAATTAAATGATCTTAATTCAACCAGTAGACCTGGTTTTACCAGGGGCGACTTCTTTACGATGCAATTACTAGCCCTGTTACTAGCGCTAACAAACAACGGAGCAGTGCGCTTTGCAACTAAATACAGTTTTAGAGGTAAAATACAAAATACTTTGAACAAAATATTATGAAGTACCTCACTATTCCAAGTACGCACGCGAGGGAATACTTGCTCCAGATTATGCAAGCCTGATGTGTTAGCATTATTTTTGCACTTGTTTTATTTTGAAACAATTTTTATGACGCTATACACTCAATAGCCCCACATTAGGATAACGTGTCTCTTTGATGCCACGGACAGCACACAAATGCAATACATGCACATACCTACCGAGAAGAGAAGAGATAATTATTTCTTTACAAATGAATAAATTTGGAACATTTGGTTAAACAACTAACTGAGGCATAAAATCCAGCGTTAAATAACCGACAAACGTGCAGACCAGCCGACTGTTACGTTTAGTATCCACCACTCGATGTAATCTCGATGGTACCCCTGCACGGTGGTCGAATTTTTACTTGTATGGTACCCGGGTGGTAAACATGCTATTTTAAATAGGCATGAAGTGTTTTTTTTGTGTTTTGGTTGCAGAGTCGGAGAATCAGCAATAAGCGGGTTTCTGGCTTCCGTCTAGACCCCTGACGGTCTTTTTAAAAAACAATAAATTACGATAACCACTGAAAATCAAATAACTACCAAATCACTAACTCATCCGGCCGCCAATGTAATGATATTATTTTCTTCTAGACTTGTTACGGTTTTGCACTGTTTGAATGACATTTATATTCGATTAACGATATTTAATTTTTAAATTAAATTTGTAGTTAATTCAGATAGATTGACACAATTCAAATACGAATATTTGTTCCAAATTGATATTTACCAACTCGTATACATTGCTTTAGCAGTAATTCGCCCGCGGTTACAAAGAGACAGTCCCGACCGCCCGAATTTGCGGTTCCGAGAGGTACCTCCGCTCAGACGATGAATAGAAATGTAACAGAAAGTGTATTCACTATTTTACGCAAGGTTAAAATACCGATGAGAAACCTATTCCTGTTTAAGTCTTAAGAATTCTAAGTACCTTAAGTAAGTGCATGGTAATACTTATAACATTGTGGACATTGAAGTTATTTAAAAGCGAACAATAACACGCACACGGTTGGATGGAATTTAACATTAAATAATACAAATGATCTTAGAAACCTTTTAAGAGAGAATTTATTAATACTTACTCTAAAGTTACCGGTCATATAATTTAATTTGACTAACATTATATTAGAAATAACATCATATTAGAAATAAGTAATAATATAATAGTACATTTTAAACCAATTAGTATGCCGTAGTTTGTGAATTTCAATAAATTTCCCTGCATATTAACCATTGGATCTTCTGTACGCCCACTTCTTCTTGGTTTTAGTTTCAGTAATGTTTATCTCATCGTCGTGATTGAGGTTGGAGTAAATAATTACAGCTGAATATTTAAAATATAAATCTAATAATCGTATAAATGTCTCCAAATTCAGATAAAAAGCGATTTAAATCAGTAGGTATTCATTAATTTGCATAACTTAATAGTGACTGTAATTAATAAACCCCCCTCTAATAAAATCCTCTAGTGAGCCGATTACAATCAAACGCTCGAAAATATCTACAATAGGTACATATAATAATTAAAATAGCTAAAAATTAAATTTTACGCCTATTGGCGTATTATTGAATTATTATTTAATTTTATGCAAAAAAAATCCTTACATAATTTTGGAAAAGAGCTGATACTTTTCAACCGCCTGGGCCAATTTCTACCAAAGTATTTTGAGAATGAATTTGAATTGCCTTGGAGTAAAGTGCGAATCGATTTTTAAATAATTTATTCTTATTTTTTTTGCGGAGGAAACCGAGAAGGAAGGAAAGAGAGGAAGCTTTTGATTATAAAAACCGCACTCAAATCATCAGGCAGACACATTGACAGGTCAAACTTAACTAGGTATATAAAACTCGTCTTTTTGTGTCGGGAGTTAAAATACTCAATGTAATGTTATCACTAAGTGTTAAGTTAAAAAAACTATCATAGAAAGTAAAACTTCACCAACGTACAATGATATTCTACATCAAACTTGAAAGAATATTGGAAACAGATAAAAGCACAACAAAAGCGCCTAAAAACGGCATTAGCAAAAAGCTTTTTACGGTTTAGATTTAACAGCGATAGCCAACCTTAACGCTTTGTCAGAAAAATAATAGATTTTTATACAGCATTAGCGTTCGTGTCCGGTATTACGCCTGAAGCAAAGGCTTATCTGTCCACCCATTAATACTTCTGAGTAGGAAAACAATTGTTTTCACGGAATGTTTGACCATGTTTTGATGAGTCAACCGGCTTAAAAACGCTTATCTTAGCTCCGCAGCCGTTGCGCTGATATTTTGGTCAATGGAAACGATTATTATCTTTAAGACTAAGGCGATTTTCCCACACGGATTTTTGTAATTTCGTGCAATTCGACGCGGCGCAAAGTATTCCATTTTTATCTCTACCTGTGTTTTTTGCTCGCCTAGGATTTGCGATTACGTAAAATGGTACGAAAATCGAGTGTCATTGCAGAGTAAAAACGAATTTGTTTTTTTGTTACGCTGTTCATTATGGGTGAGGCGGAAAAAATCTCTAACTAAAACTAGATTCCGATACAAATTAGTCATATTATAGTTTTCTGGATAATTGGAATTTACTAAAAAGAAGAAAAAGTTATAAGCAGTTGCATTATATTTTTATATAAAATCATGCACATGACATATTTTCCCTTTATTTACTTCCCTAAATCTATACATCAGTAAGAGTATTACATAATATCGGAATAAATAATCACATATATTTTAAACTTCAGTATCAAAAACTTAGATCCTGTACCTAACTATTGCATGTACCTACTTATAAAAAATATAAAACATAAAAACACTCACCTTTGCACTCGCGGTCGATTGTGATGTGATGTGGATGGTACCTGTAGACAACATAAATAACACATTATTAACAATAAGCCAACATAACCGAATATAACCCAAGAACAAATACATAATATGTAAACCTAGACATAAATATCTCACACACCGTAACCTACATAGGTATCTGCCCCAGCAGGGAATCGAATCCGGGTCCCATGGTTTTACAGGCAGGGCTACTGCAAACTACTCCATTCACATTCAATATAGAATTTGTTTTAGTAGCAACCGACACAAATGCCAATTTTCCGCTCCTGTGATTAAGGCTCATTGTAGATTGACGGCAACGATTTAAAATGCCTTAAGTAAATTTTGCATAGGTACAAGCTACATTAAACTGTGACCACGTGTAATAAATTTTCTTTTAGCGGGAAATGGCATTTTTATGCTCTCGGCGACTCAAGTATAGATTCGTAGTATAGGCCATGAGAGAAAAGGCTACAACAATTCTAAGCATAAAATATTACAAGAAAATAAAAACATTTTCGGTCGTAAACACTTGTAACATAATACTGCTAATTAAGCCTAAGTACTAGACGTAGTACCAAGGGCTGGTAATAGCGACGCTTGACCTAGAAACCTGTACCACAGAACTAATACATTCAGAAGGACAACTCGAAACGGGGGCGTATTTGTTATCTATGATCGCAAATGTTAAAGAAATAGAGTCGCTATGAGCTTCCATTGGAACTGGAAGGATGGTCTTTCTTTCTATGTGCTTTTGGAACATATATTTTTATTTCACTAACTTTAATTTAATTTGCTATGTAGCAATGTTAGGCACAATCTTGCAACTTAATTTTCAAGCAGTGATTTATAATAACAAAACTGTTAACTAGACTGAAATTTGATTTTGGATACAATTTATGGAGCTCACTAAAAATATTGTCCTATAACTTTGATGACACTTGCATATCTGACACAGCTCACCTGACAGTGAACACCTTATACATTACAATGAATAACTGATTGACAAATAAGCGCGAATCTATGTCTGGGCTCATCCAATAGAATACATTTCCATTTCCATCTTGCAAAAATCTGACACTTTTAATTTTCTAAACTAGCGGCACGCTATGATGGCCGGTTTGACGTTTGTCCGCTCATGAAGTTCCGTATTAATTGATAACGACTTTGAAGGAAATAATTGTATTACTTTATTGACGATAGTGATGTGCAGAGATTCATAAATTTTATCGAATGTAGTTTTAGGTTTAGGACTCAAAATTTATTTATTAAATTGATTTCTAAAATGTATACAAGTGTAGAAAAATCAGTTTGCACCATTTAAGGGGTGAATGTACTTGTGAATATGAACAATTTTCACTATGTGGACAAACCTCTGAAATCGCAAAAAAATATCAGCTGTTTCATACAAAAGGTAAAATTTTTATTTTTATATGATATATACCACAACTCGGCATTTGGTTTTCTAAATTGAAAATTTTTAAAAATGGAATCTAATACGATCGTCAAATAGGATCGCTGGCTAGCACAACTACTCCGGCAAACTCGCGTCAATGCTCAATGCAAAACAAAGCAGTTTCGAATTGACGTTGCTTCGAAAAGTATAAACTGTCAGTGCAATGCGATTGTGATATAGTTTTGACCTGGCTTTGGATTTCAAATATTGATACTGCATTACTGTTGACCCTTGCTCGTTAATTTGGACTCTGTTCAAGCCCTTTGTTGTGGATTTCGTCGATATGACCGAACGTACGCAGAAAACTGTTCTAAATAGTCAGACACGTGAGTTCGTAATACGCCTTCGTAACTATTTCGATCGTGAAGCTCAAAATGGAGGGCCAATTTTACCTATAACGTCAGTGGTTGAACGCGTAGCTGATGCGCTTAATATTGGACAACGAACTGTTAGACGGATAACTAAAGAAAAATATGGCGAGACTGGCACAGAAGAAAATAAACTTCACACACCAAAAAAGAGAAAACGAGCAAAACCAGTCGTAGGCATCGATAGCTTTGATGCCGATGCTATCCGAAGACATGTTTACGGCTACTATTTACAGAAGGAGTATCCAACAAGAAAAAAGTTGGTGCATTCACTGAAGGAAGCTGGATTATTCTTCGGTGGGGAAAGTTCTTTAACGAAGATTTTGAAGACCATTGGATTTCGATACAAAAAATGTAACAAACGCAAAATATTGATGGAAAGATTTGATATAGCGATGGCAAGGTATACTTTTTTACGGCAAGTGAAAGAAATCAAAAATTGGCAAAATGTTGTGTTCTTGGATGAAACATGGCTTAATGCTAACCATACTGTAGGCCGTTCTTGGAACGATGACACAGCAGCATCTACTTCCAAAGTTCCTGTAGGAAAAGGATCGCGACTTATAATTTGTCACGCCGGAACCATCAACGGGTTTGTCGAAGGTTCTCTCATGGCTTTTGCGTCAAAAACCACTGGAGACTATCATGAAGACATGAATGGAGAAAAGTTTACTGAATGGTTTACCTCAATGTTGTGTAGCCTCCCTGAACCATCTATTATAATTATGGACAACGCCCCATACCACTCGATGCAAATTGACAAGCCACCTGCCCAATCCCAAAAGAAAGCTGATATCGTCGCATGGCTTCGTAAAAATGGCGTAGATGCAAACATGAATATGTTAAAAGCGGAATTAGTACGTCTTTTAAAAGAAAACAAACCAACCAAGATCCGATACGTCATTGACGAAATAGCATTAGAACATGGGCACAGAGTTATACGGTTACCGCCTTACCATTGTGAGTATAATGCGATTGAGTTGGTGTGGGCTCAAATTAAGGGATATGCTGCAAGACACAATACAGAACCCCCATTTACCACAAAAAAAATGCTAAAATTATTAGAAGAAGCTTGTGAACATGTGACTAAAGGAGACTGGGAAAAGGTTGTGAATAGAACTGTTAAATTAATAAGGGAAGATTATGAAAGAGATGTGAAAATAGATAATATTATAGAAAACGAACATATAATTATTAATGTAGGTGATGATAGCAGTGACGACAGTGAAAATAGTAGTATGGACGAATCTGATTAATTATGGCCTTTTGTGGCACCTTTTTTGGTATCTTTTGTATTCATATGTTTCTTGTGTGCATATAAAGTATGTATATTCATTTTCATTCAAATATTCAGTTCGTTCAAATAAATTAAATAAACATTTACATTTTTGTTTTATTAAACCTATTTAATCAGGTACAAAAACAAAACTTAATTGTTTTTTGTTCGAGAATAAATTGACATTCCACATCACTGTTGTAATGTGTCAAACCGGCCATCATAGCGTGCCGCTAGTGTAGCGTCTATCCGTACCTATCGTGTGTAATAAGGAACTTCCTCCCATTCACTAATATTGCTTAATATTGAGAATCACTTCATCAAAGAAGTTATTATGAAGGGTTGTTATGATAATTATAATATTGCTGTGATAATTATTGTCCGATCAACTTTCTATAAATAATTACAGTTCATGCAATTATTACAATTTTTACAATTCTTTTATTTACAAAATCAGAATCACTTTCAAATTAAAAGTTGTTAATACATCCAAAACACTTTAAGAGTTACTTCGTTTTAGTTAGAAATCCGACTAATGATAGGTATTTAAATAGATAAGAACATCTACATAATATATTTACTAGAGCTATAGTCTAGTCTAGGTCTAGGACCTTTCATCTTCTTAATAAGTAACTTGACACACAAACAGCACATTTAATCGTAGTTAGGTATTATTAACCTTTATAAAATCAGGGATCAACTTAATGAATTCAGGGATCAACTTAATGAATTATAAGAACATCTACATAATATATTTACTAGAGCTATAGTCTAGTCTAGGTCTAGGACCTTTCATCTTCTTAATAAGTAACTTGACACACAAACAGCACATTTAATCGTAGTTAGGTATTATTAACCTTTATAAAATCAGGGATCAACTTAATGAATTAAGGGTACCTATATTAAGAAATATATTTTGAGAAGAGTAAAAAGGAAATGCTAAAAAATATTAATTAACAAAACTAAAGATACAAATCAACTCGACCCCAATGCAATCGTAATGCAAAACTAAATGATCCCAATTGCACTTAAGCAACTAAAATGTGAAAGTTACATTTCCATTGTAAGATGGGCAATGTAGCTAAGGGTGAAATTCGATGCGGAAGTGCTCCCGAGAGATATTGTAGATCTTTAATAAATATTATTTTTTATCTACACTAATGTTATAACATTCTACTTATGTTTCCAATACTTGACTTATAATTACTACTGTTATAGCGCAGATAACAAAACACTCAATTTAAGCAATTTCACATGATGGTATAATATCCACATCGATATCATAAAATCTCATTATAACATCGCGCGCTCGCTCCTGATTGGCCCTGCGCGCGCAGCTGCGCTCTCATTGGTTAGATTTTAATGGCGGCAAGTTCACTGTGACAATACACGTACGCGTGAATTTAATGTTTCGCAATGTGTTTTGTTTTTAAAATACAAATTAAATTGCATTAGTGAAGATAAAGTAGTGTATGCAACTGCATATAACACGGGTATTAAAACACTCGTTACTATTATGAAACTCGCTGCGCTCGTTTCATAAACTCACACTCGTGTTTTAATACCCTTCATTATATGACAGTTGCATAAACTACTATTATACAATACCAACATTACACTAACACGTTAAATACTAACGTTAAATAATATTACAGCGGTGATAGCCTAGATTAAGAATTGGACCTCCTACTCTGTAGATTCTTACCTTTACCTTACTAATGATTAAGAATAAATTGTAGTGCAGTGGATATAAAATCTGACGACATAGAATAATATAATATGTAATTACGAAGACCCGTTTTAACTTAGGCAGTGACTTCTCCGGTAAATAATGGAACAATAGAAAAATAAGAACACTACTTATATTTTATTGCCACACATTTTATTTAAATCCAGCTTGGAAACCTCGTAAAGTATCTGAAGATAACGAAATATTCATCGTATTGTTCATCTTCAGAATTTATAAAATATATTTTTCTCAACAACAATAAAATCTTCGTAGACGAATAAGAAACTCTTCAATACAAATCCGGGATATAAATTAGAGTCGTCGTTATAAAACTCTTTTAATTATTTTTATATTAAGACTACTTTAGAATTTATAAAATGAAATTTGATAATTTGTTTGGAATATAATCTGTTTGAATTGCTTAAACAATTTCAGCAACAAAGTTTATTAAAATTATTAAAAAAAAATAATGAATGGACGATATAACCGTAAGTCCTACCTATTTTGTACAGGTTTCGGTTTACGGTAACAGTAGGTTAACAGCTAGTATAAATATTAAAGTAACTCAAAAAACAGCCAACACGAACTTACTATAAGCGAGCGTCGCCTATTTTAACAATGACTTTAAATTGTTTCGTAACACAAACTTTTTTATATTCGCTTTATAAAGTCTTTGCTTGGACGCGCGGATTTTTTAACTGATTTTCAAACTTTTATCCCTAATTTTTCGTCCTTAGGGTTAGAGTTTTTGAAGCGTTGAAACAACTTGTGTTTTATTATTTCCAATCAGAATTTCATTACTTGCTAGAATCGCCAGGAATTAAACAAAAGATGACAACCCCTTTTTTAACTCTTTTAGGGGCAGAATATAAAAACTCGTTCATAGTTGCCGTTTCCCATAAATAAAGTACGTAAATTCCTAGGGAATTCCCTTTCATAAGCTAAGCTAAGCTACAACCCACTAATGGCCCACTACTGAGCACGGGTCTCTCCTCATTACTGAGGAGGCCTAGAGCATACTCCACCAGGCTGCTCCAATGCGGGTTGGTGGAGGGGTTAGTGGCCAACCCAGTGTCGAAAGTTTTCAAGCCACCCGAAGGCCTCCGACATGGCTTAACGACTACTATCAATCGATAACAACCGGGACCGACGGCTTTACGTGCCCTCTGAAGCACGGAAGCGCTCGAGAAATTTTTGCCACTAGCGGTCACCCATCCGACTACCGACCGCGCCCCCTGTTGCTTAACTTTGTCGATCGCTTAGGAACGACGCAAGCCGCCGGGCTATGAGCGCTTCCCACATTCTGAAACTTCGTTTTCAATTCCCTTTCATACGTCTACTTTTTTCCAAGATTTCTTCCTTAATCGATGAGCATAATACATACACTTATGTCTGTAGATTGGCATTATCCCCGAGTCGACCGCGTTCTATTTGCACACTCACTGTAAACGTGACAAAATAGATCCCTCTCCGAATAATGCATATTACCACGACGCAAATTTGCTAATAACCATCTCAAACTACATTAAACTAATTTCTTGTGTGTGTTTATTCGAGTTCAACACAGTTGTTCTGTTCTAAGGGGTGTCTCCCCGAACTTAAATTAATCAAGATTAATGAGTTCAGTTTAGCACTACCGCTCCAAGAAATTGTAATTTGTTGGCCAATCGAATTACTCATGTATTTTTTACCCGCCCAACGAAGAAATACGAGGGAAACAAAGAAACTCGATTTGGGATCCTTAGAGGGAAGCGTATTAAATTTGCATTAGGCGAAATTGAAATACGCCGCACCGACTTGTACGACACCGGAGAAAAGAACGACACTCGACGAATTTTTAGTTATTGTAACATAGTTTCACTTAAAGAATAATATGCACTATTTTCATCTAACGACAATATGTAGTATCTAGAATTTTGTTTATTTTTATTTGTATGATAATATTACGGCTTTTTTGTCTTATTAGTCAGGTTTTTGCTGGTATCAAATGGGTCCGGATACGGTTTACTCAGTCTAGATGCGATTTTCGCTGTATTGTAGTAAGCGAAGTACCGCCATGTTCACATTTTATTTTAATGTCAATTTAAATGGCTTACAACGAATTGTAATGATTAATTAGAAAAAAAGGAATAACAATGCTAAGTATAACGCTATTTCTATTGTCTTTAGCAAATTCGAAATTCAATTTTGTTCCGTGATAACTTTCTATGGAAAGAGTTATTCGTTGTTAGTGAGACAACAGACGGATGAGTTGTTACGAGGGAAGACTGATAATGTCGTCAATTCGCATCAGTCGAATCCTCGAGTCACGGCGTGTCTATTTGATTAATTGAATCATTTTTTACCCTCTCCGGAGGTAGATGGCAATCTGTCTCTCCTATTGTTGCAGTTTCCGATTACGAAGCATCTGTCACCCTTGCCTTTTAATAAGTCGCAGAATTACTTACGGTGTATTAAAGAAAGGGTAAGAGAGGAGGACAACAATAATCTCTTGTAATAACGCTACACACTCATAGCCCCTCACTAGGATTTTCGTAGGTGTCATGAGTCATGAACAACTTACAAGACAAGGACACCCACCCAGAGCGAGAACGGAAATGTAATCTCATCATTCAAATTTCCGCCTCGCTGGGAATCGAACCCAGGAGCCTTGGAACAACGATCCGGCGTCATAACCATTGCGCCATTCGGTTCGTCAATATCAGCGAACGGTCCGTAGGAGATTGAGTGACCGTTAGTGACAAAAACCATGAGCGACTTTTCTTTCGAGGATAGCAACTGTGACCCAACTAGAACAAGACTTATCTACTAACAAATGCTAACTGATCTATTTTAACTATTTTTACTTACAACAACTTACAGGACTAATTTTATCACTGACAGTGTCTACGCCGGTTAAAGAATGAAGTCCGGATATTTTTTGAAAGAGTATTATAATTTGAGTAAATGTACTAAGTTGATGACGACCTGTATGGTGCAATGGTAACCATACCAAATCACCGTTAAACGGATCCTGGGTTCGATTCCATACTGAGTCGGAAACGTGAACGGTAAATCTATAGGTACATATTATTTACGTTGCGGTATGAGCGTCCTTATCTTTACCTATGTGTAACTATAGGGTGTGTAGCGTTATTTATTTTAGTTTAAATATCTATTTAATAGGTTCATAACAAAACTTTAACAAAATTTATAAATTCATGCATGCTCCTCGCTGACACGCATGGTGTTATTCGGTAGAATAAGTCATGACTCATGACCCGCACTCAGTCACGTCTTTGCCATGCGACATGAACTTTTACTGTTCATTCAAAAAAGTCACTTTACAGGACCTTTATTAATAAGGGCATTAGATAAAAAGTTCTTTAAACGCCACGCCGTACTGAGAAGCATAACTTTATCACGAGTCCAATCTTTCAATGTACTGACATTTATACTAATTAATGTCGTACGTCTTTGTATCTGAGATCTGTACGTCACAAAAGATAGAAGGTTTTGTTCAGTACGCCCAGTTTACGACCCACTGTCGTATAATTAAGTTGAAGCCTTGACAAGAGTAATGTCTCTAAGATTAGCTAGAATTGTAGCCTTTGCCTGCTTTGAGATTGCTTTTTACGTCAAAATGAAGGGTATTTGTTTCTAAACTGCTTAGGTTAAGCTTTTCGTACAAATGTGCAAAGTTAACAGTGCTTGTAACTATTGCGTTTGTGTTAAAGGGCCACCCGCATATATTTTCAGCGGATATAAAGAAATTGAATATTATCTATAATTTTTCCACATAAGTACCTGCGTACCTTCTTAAAGTGCCTCGCTTCGCTTTAATAATGCTAAATTCGTTCACATTAGAAACATTGCTGCTCATTATACATAGGTATCATCAATATAAAAACTTTCAATAATACGACGGTTAATCTTCACTATATTTATTTTTCATCACAGTCATATTTTTCACTTCACATATTGACAATCGAGATCGAAGTGTCCGATCAATATTTTTTAACTATGAATGTTGCCAGTATCCTTATAAAATCACATAAGTATTGTAATGTACAGATAATTAATCAATATTTCTAAACTATAAATGTTACCAGTATCCTTGTAAAATCACATAGGTATTATAATGTACAGATAATTAATTAATATTATCCTATATTATCTAACATTCGGCCATTCTGACAACACTAAGTTTGTCCTCAAACTTACAAAACTCAATCAATCAAACTTAATCAATAAAACTTACAAATTTCAACAAATTATTTAAGTTTAAAATCATGTGAGTAACAAAAGAAAACACAAACTTAATCAATAAAACTTACAAATTTCAACAAATTATTTATGTTTAAAATCATGTGAGTGACAAAAGAAAACAAAATTAACTTAAATTCGGCCATTCTGACAGCACTAAGTTTGTCCTCAAACTTACAAAACTCAATCAATAAAACTTACAAATTTCAATAAAAATTTACAATAAAAATTTCAAATCATCTGAGTGACAAAAGAAAACAAAATTAACTTGACATTTAAAGGATCTGATAGGGACTGTTAATTAGTACGTTCATATTTTGAATCTGCATCTGACCCCTCACCGCCATGCCAAGGGCTTAATTAACTTCAGAAATATGCGACCGTGTCAGACTTCCAGATATCAACAAATTACATTATCAAACTCTTATCTGCATCTGACCCCTCACCGCCATGCCAAGGGCTTAATTTAACTTCAGAAATATGCGACCGTGTCAGACTTCCAGATATCAACAAATTACATTATCAAACTCTTATCTGCATCTGACCCCTCACCGCCATGCCAAGGGCTTAATTAACTTCAGAAATATGCGACCGTGTCAGACTTCCAGATATCAACAAATTACATTATCAAACTCTTATCTGCATCTGACCCCTCACCGCCATGCCAAGGGCTTAATTAACTTCAGAAATATGCGACCGTGTCAGACTTCCAGATATCAACTAATTACATTATCAAACTCTTATCTGCATCTGACCCCTCGCCGCCATGTCAAGGGCTTAATTAACTTCAGAAATATGCGACCGTGTCAGACTTCCAGATATGAAAGAAAGAAAGATCAACAAATTACATTATCAAACTCTTATCTGCATCTGACCCCTCACCGTCAAGTCAAGAGCTTATCTAGCTGCAGGACTCTACGACCGTGTCAGACTTCCAGACATCAATTAATTAATCAAAGAAATTATTAATTAATTCCCATATTAAATAATTTTGGCAGTGTTTAATCTTACTACAAATAATCAAAAATATCTAAGTTTTGTTTCGTCAGACATCTTAAATTTTCCCCAATCATTTACACATATATTAACATAAACATCTCAAATCGTTAGAGTATCAGAATTTGCAATATTACATAGTGTTCTTATTTAACCGATTTACTAATCCTCTAATAAACCTGTCTCATCATCATCATTACTAGAAGAGTCACTTTGTTCACGAGAAATAGTGATCCAAGGCTGAATACGATCCGCGGACCAAACATTTGAATATTTTCCCCTAGTAACTTTTGAGCCTGGTATACTGGATACTTCATATCGATCATTTCCTAAAATACCGGTGATTTTAAAAGGGCCCGTGTACTTTGGTAAAAGTTTACGACTTTTACCTTCATTGGACGGTAAGTTTTTCAATATTTTTACAAGATCTCCTATTTGATATACTTTAGCTTCTTTTCTTTTCTTATCAAATCTATGTTTTTGTAGCTTTTGATCTTTATCTATATGTGCGCTAACTTCCTGTCTTATCACATCAACAGATTTGTCATTTTGCCGGGTTGTTAATAAAGTGTCACCTAATCTCCCATCCCCTCTACTCAGTGGACGCTTACAGAATAATGCTTCCGCTGGCGTTTTATTAATACCTTTGTTAAGAGTATTGTTGATTCCCCATTGGATTTTACCTATATTCTGATCCCATTTACTTTCATTATTGTTATCAGAATAAGTTCTAAGACTATCTAGAATGGTTCGGTTGTATCTCTCAACCTGGCCATTTGCACGAGGGGCGGAGACAGCATTGAGAATATGTTGAATTTCAGACTCATCACAAAAACGTTTGAATTCTTGTGAGGTAAAACAAGTTCCGCGATCAGTTATCAGCCGGGAAGGGTTTCCGAAAATAGAAAAGATGTCTGTCAAAATTTTAACCGCAGGACCTGATTTTGTGTTACGAACCGGTTTAATTAGACAAAATTTCGTGTAGCCATCTACTATTAATAAAATATACTGGTTACCGTGTGAACTTTTTACAAAAGGTCCTAAATGGTCCACATGAATAGTATGGAATGGTATGTCAATTTTTGGTATACTGTGTAAAAATCCTTCTTTGGGACCAGCTGGCTCTTTACCGAAAGCACAATGAAGGCACGATTGAACATATTTGGTTATGAACTTTTTCATTTTTGGAAACCAGAAATCCTTTTTAATCTTTTCCAGGGTCTTTTCTACGGAAAAATGGCCAATGTCATCATGATTTCTTTGACAAATCTGCCATCTAGCACATTTAGGGACTACCAGTTTAAGATCATCTCCAACTTTCCGGTACAAACGATTATTTTTAACTACGAAATTCTGTTTTATGTCGACTATTTCTTTGTAGCGAGAATCGCCGAGAGCTGATCGAATGTGAATAATCTTCGGATCGGTCATTTGTAGACTTAGTAACCAGTCATCTTGAGAAATATGAAGTACACGTGTGAAATGTTCGCTTTTATCATGATCATCGTCGCAAGATACTGGATTTCTACTAAGCGCATCCACGTGTTGCATCGCCTGCCCTGGCCTGTACTCAATAGAACAGTCGTATTCCTGCAAAGCTATCCACCAGCGAGCTACGCGTGGTATTATATCTCTTTTGGTGAAAGTTGATCGCAATGCACTGCAGTCTGTAACAATGGTAAAAGCCTTTCCTAGTAAATATACCCTAAATCGACTTAATGAAGCAACCACAGCTAGTGTTTCCAGTTCATATGCATGTAATTTCTCTTCATCTATGGTGGTTTTTCTACTAAAATATGCGACTGGTTTCAAACTCGAGTTAGGAAATTCCTTTTGAAATAAGATGCTACCCAATCCAACTTTTGAGGCATCACAGTGTAATTCTGTAATAAAATCCGGGTTATAAATTGATAAAATGGGACGTTTAGTTAATTTTTCTTTTAATGTGGAGAAAGCTTCCCGCTGTTGTTGTTCCCACTTCCAAGGATTATTCTGTTTTGTTAGATCAGTTAGGGGTCTAGCTATGATAGCAAAGTTTTCAATGAATTTTCTGAAATAGCTCGCCAGTCCCATAAATTGGCGAACTTCATGAACATTTCTTGGTTCAGGAAAAGAAACGATGGCTTCGATTTTGGTAGTACCTGGTCTTACTCCGCTAGCCGAAATTTCGTAACCCAAATAATGAATCACTGTATCGAAGAAACTACACTTATTAACATTTAAAGTGAAGCCAGCTTCTTTTAACAATATAAAAGTCTGTTCAAGTTTACTTAAACACTCGTCAAAATCTTTTCCTGCAATAAGAAGATCGTCCATATATGCTATGGCACACTTTTCGCGTGACTTACCAAGCATCCTATTAACTGTCCGTTGGAAAACTGCTGGACAATTAGCTAATCCAAACGGAGCCCGTCTGAACTGATAAAGATTATCAGGTGTCACAAAGGCCGTTAAATGTCTGCAATCCTCTTTAACGGGTATTTGGTAGTATCCGCTAGCCATGTCAAGACTTACAAAATACGAATTCCCGCTGAGAAGATCTATCTGATCGTCGATCCGTGGCAACGGATATAGATCCCTTACAGTTTTTCGATTAAGTGCCCTATAATCGACGCATAATCGATAACCACCTGTCTTTTTACGAACTAAAAGAATCGGGCTAGCGTACGCGGAATTTGATTCCTCAATAATTTGATTTTCCTCCAATTCTTGTATAATTCCACGAACAACATCTTTTTCCCAATTACTAAGACGGTAGGGCCGGTAAGCTACGGGAGTATCATCTGTTAATTTAATATCCAATTCTGAAATATTAGTGCAACCCAATTCAGATAGGTTCTGCGCGAAACATTCTCGATATTTATTAATCAATTTAAATACAGTTTCTTTTTGATTACAAGTTAGATCTGGGTTTATACGTATATCATTTTGATCTAATGGCTCCAAAGTACGAGTGGAAAAACATTGTAATTTTTGTTCCGAAACATTTTGTGTTGTATTATCATGAGTGATGGGGACGGCGCGTGCAATGATTGAATCTTTAAAAAAATAAAGTGGAGCTAGGTCTTTAGTACCCGTTATATTAACTATTAATAAATCGCACTCCCCTTGCCGAAGCTGATAAACACCCTCCTGAATAAAATATTCCTGACCATTTACATTTCTATGATCACCCGTAATGTATAAATCAGTATTCTTCAAATCTGTAGTATAGCATTTCAGCAAACCTAGGTTTTTTATTTTGGAGTCTGACAAGACAATTAATTTAATTTTTATGCTATTTACACAGTCTTCAACCACATTAGGAAGTTCTAGAATGGAGTTATACGATGAAATATTTAATGAAGTATCGGTTTTTGTTATCACAATATTAGGTAATTCAGAAAAATTTTGACCAATAAGTAAGGGTACATGTAAATTATGGTTATCAATTACATATGCGGTAATACTAGCTTCGACAGAATCAAGGCGTAAAGAAAAAAATGTTTTTCCTACTATAGGAATAGTCACATCAGCAACACCCCTTATAGCGGGCAAACAATCTGTTGATAATTCCAAACCTAACTTCTCTACAGTGCCTTTAGTAATAAGCGAGCAATCACTACCTAAATCAACGAAACACTCAATCAAATCATGATTATTGATTAAGGCTGTTTTATAATATTTATTGTTATTTGAGTTTTTACTATCTATTAACATCACACGCTTGTCATTAGTCTTTGCATTGCTTTTTAAGACACAATTATTTGTGTTATGCCCAAAGCGGTTACAGCCTTCACATTTGATAATAGGTTTAGAACATTGCTGAACCCTGTGACCTCTTTCATTGCAATTAAAACATGTAATAGTAGGTATGCTAGGTTGATTACTTTGGTTGTAAGTGGGTCGGGGATTGATTAGTTGACGTTGTTTATTTATGTTAGAATTCCTAAAAATGTCTCTCTGTTCCTTACAAACATCTTTCAAAAATTTAAACAAATCTTCAGGTTCAGTAAATCGTCCTGATGACGCCCCAGCCCGAATAGTACGATCATCTAACCCATGTATTAAACAATCAACGGCCCTCTTTCCAGAGATTTCACATGCATTTAATAACATCATTTTCTCATAATAGTATTCATCTAAGTTCTCGCTAATTTTGAGTCGACGTTCAAGCATTTCGGATAAAAGAGTACCATAATTAGTCTCAGATGGGAAAGCTTTGCGTAGGAGATCCTGCCATTCTTGCCAGTTGCGTAAAACTGACGTTTGACCCTGATACCATCTTTTTGCATTCCCCACAAGTTTAGGCAACGCATAGTGCACAATATGGTCTTCATCCCATCTGTATATTTTTGCACACTCATTAACTTTTGCAAGCCATGAATCAATTTTATGATTTTTTACCGAAGGATCAAATTCAGGTATCATATTATTCACATTTGTATTGATTGATGATGAACTAGGTTTAACAAAAGTCTGTAAAAGTTGAGCAAATTCATTGAAATTTAATGTTACATTTGGAATTGTTTTCGAACTGCACTGACCTGATGTACCATCAAGTGGTACCTGCGATTGACAACCTGCCACGAAATCCTCAGTGGCACACGCAGCAATTGCGGGTTCAGCCGCAGACGTGACAGCAGCGGACGCGCCACCAGCCGGCGATTCCACCCGAAGACGCACCGCAGGCGCGGTCGTGATGTCACTGGCACGACTCACGCGCGACACGCCAACGCTCGCTGTCTCTGAAGGGTGCCGCTGTTTTACTCGTCCGGTCGCAGAACTTCTTGACTGTACTATTGTTCTTCGATCGCCATCAGTACTAAGTTCAACTCGTTCGGTCGCCGGAGCCATGTCGCATAATTCCGGCGTATGAGGAGACCTATCCACGCCTCTATGCGTACGAGATCGGTGTGAAGATGAACAATCTCTGCTTTTTCTTCTTAAACTTGTATAGTTCGTATCGGCGGAACTACGCGACGAATCTTCACTCGTATCATAATGACGCCATTTTCGTTTGTCAGGAGTATGATGTGAGCGTTTAGACCTTTTGTGTCGACCCATTTTTATTCACGCTTTATGGGTTTCAATACACACTTCTGATAAAAACTTTCAATAATACGACGGTTAATCTTCACTATATTTATTTTTCATCACAGTCATATTTTTCACTTCACATATTGACAATCGAGATCGAAGTGTCCGATCAATATTTTTTAACTATGAATGTTGCCAGTATCCTTATAAAATCACATAAGTATTGTAATGTACAGATAATTAATCAATATTTCTAAACTATAAATGTTACCAGTATCCTTGTAAAATCACATAGGTATTATAATGTACAGATAATTAATTAATATTATCCTATATTATCTAACAAATATAAAAACCGATACCGTCCATTGTCACTCTTAAAAACTTGATGACATGGAACAGCGATAACTTAATTTGTATTCAATTTTTAAAGTTATGCAATGAAAGAGTACAAAATCGAAAACCTATCGATATGTTTCTGCTGCCTGTCCAATATATTATACTCGTATTATATCTGTCTGTTTATCTGCTACAGGGTGTGAGGCTGTTCGTTGACATCAGAGGGTTTGTCGGTTATTAATAAAAGGAAAGTTCACTTCTTTATTCTACTTCTTCACAAAAGTATGTCAATGACCTTGACCTCGTAGGAATATCTTAGTAGCAGTAGAATAGACTTCAATTATTCATCTGAAGATCGCAATACGTCTAAATGCCTGGAGGCTCGTGCCTTCAGTTCGTGAGTCTGGTGAGATGTTGTATTTTGTTTTATTTCTCAGACGTGTGCTTGACAAATACGTGCTTGACAAAAGATATACTTTTTTATGTAAAAAAATAATAGTCTTATTCATCAAGTATGAAGAACATACATATTTTACTATCAAGTTCGAACCGTTTTCAGGGACTAATTAAGCCTGTACACTTTTAAATATCACCTTAAACCTAATTACCAAATTGAGAACTTCGGTAGTTAAGTATTTATTTATTTATTTATTTATAGAAGAAAGTTTAACTCTATTTATTCCACCGCCAATTAACTATAATCATCACTATTAGTACCTAACTGACATTGTATGCTGATAATTTTAATTGGTAGATAATATTTGCCTATACATTTCTTTTTCGCGTCGCAGTGTAGATATTTTGGTCGCACAAAAGTGTCCGTGTCCACCCGTTTTCTACACCGATGATGGCTGGAAAATCGTACTGAACAGCGAAAATCAACAATACTTGTCAAGCACGTGTCATGGTGTGACACTAATGATCGTTTTATTATTTTTATTCTAGAACCGCCCGGCGCGCCCGATGAGAGACGGGAGAGTTTGAGTGACAAGCGCTGCTGTAGGTAACGTACCCGACAACTATTATGTGTTCTTGGTTAGGGCTGCAGCTAAATTGTAGCGATTTTAATTAGCTCTTATTACTTTTACCGGGTGTAACGATGTCCTGCGGCATATACATACTCGTACATATATGAAATACGATTTTTTGGTAGCTTTCCAATAAATTATTAATTAAGATATTTTTATATTTTTAATTAAGATATTTTTAGATTTAAATGAAATAAATTATTAATTAAAAGGGTTGAAAGCTTATTTAAAAATAAGCGTTTTAATAATGGCTTCACATTAAATACAATCTACGTCGATAATAATATCCTTTACGTCAGTAGGTATACTTCTCTTACAAAAAAGGACTGATTAAGTGCATTTGTGAACTAATAATGGGTTCTACAAATATTGAACTATATTGTTGCCACGAATTACGTTTTTCTGGTGAACAGAAAAAAAGTAAAGTCTACGCTCTTTATTGAACCAATCCCAATTTCCTATTAGATATTCAGCGTAACAAACCGATACCACCCTAAGATATTTTATATGATTAATGATATCCGTTGAAAATCCTTCACCTTTCGCAAGCGACAAGCCAAGTTGTGACATTTTAGGTAAAGTTAAGAAATACATACCTAGGTATAGTTATGTATATAGCGTTAATACTATTAATTAATGAGTATATCATTGGCAGCAAAATTCAGTCAAATAACGCAAAATCGGCAAATTTCAATACTAACTTCTTAAAGAAACAAATTACTATACTTTTAGTCTAAGTTGGCCTCTGACATTTTATTCATTCTCTGGCGTTATTTTATTAATACCTAGCCGACGAAAGAGTAGACGTACCACTCGATGGTAAGTGATCCTCATTGCCCATGGACATTAGCAACAAGACAGACATCATTGATAAGTTGCTGGACAACAAATTTAATAAAGAAGAAATGATAGGTGGACAGAGCCTACAGTTCACCCGGGGAAGTACCACCGTCCAATACGGTAGGTACCTACTTTGCACCATTTCTACCGCCATAATAATTGCTTAAACAGCAATTGTGTTCCGGATAGAAAGGTACCTATGGAGAACATTTTTAGAGGCGATCATCTCAGTCTTCAGGAGTAGCATCTGTGACCAAATTGGAACTAACATCAGCTTAGAGGAATAAATATCTCTAAACGTTACGGTCCTCACACTTATTAAATTACTAACCAACTGCCATCCTAGTCCCTAAATTGAATCTTGTTCTAGGTCGGTCTGTGCTCACTGCCTGATCGTTTACTACCCTAATCCCATAAAAACAAATTAGAATGAAAGAAAAACTGGCTCTTTAATCTTAGCCGAAACTTACAAGTCTTTTGGCGGTTATTCCAAGTAGAGGGTCTCTAACTGGGTTCGTACCCTACCACCAGCTTAATGTACCTTCAGAAGTAAATTGGATGGTACAGAATCCAGCGACCTTTGATAAGAAGGACCTGGCGCTGTAATCCCGTCAGTTGTTCAGCAGGGGGCACCACGAGCAAAAGAGTTCGGCTTGAACTCAAAGATGGATGAGAGACCCTTATAGCTTATGGTTTTTTCAACGAACTTAAGCGGCTCCGACCAAGTTCAAATACGATGTTAAATATTTATAGCATTACTCGTACATTATCTATGTTGAAAATTTTTTGCTCTTTGTACGTTCTACTTTCTGTCAAATTCAATATTGATACAGCAAAATAGGCCGTAAATCAAGATCAGAAAAACAAAATTAACTTTACTCGAGCAGGCGCACAAAAAGCTATTTTGAATCTCTATTACTCTACAACCGCAAGCAAACCATTGACAGGGCATTTAACTACTTCCAAGTAACAGTTACCTTTGAAAGTAACATTTGTTATAACACTACACGTATAAGAAAGTGTATTGTAAAAATAAAAATCAATATGACGTTAAAAAAACATCAGCAAATTGTATAAAGTTAAACATCTCCATCAAAATGTAATAACAGTTTATAAAAGTGCAGTTACGCTCGTCGGTTGGTTTAAAAAGGTCGATCTTACTGGCCAGTTACTTATTGAGTTTTTTATTCGATACGCACGTGTTAAATAATACATTTTCGCCAGAACTATCGCAATACACACGCCTCTCAACATACGACAAATCTCACGGGGAAACAGTCTAAACCTAAAAAGAATTAGAAGCCAATTTCCTGTGCATATTCATGATCTATGACGCAGCATATTGTGTTGATAGCTGTACATATCAATCACAGTTTCTATTAAATTTTCCGCTACTTGGCGTGTATTAAAAAAAAGTTTTCGTTTAGAACGTTATTTCGTAATTAGAACAGTACCTACTTTACTTTTTATTTACGCGTCACACGTTTGATTCTTTTATTCAAAATGACAGGAAACATGTGGGAACCGATGTTTATAATTAAGAAAAAAGTATATAAACACAATAACAATAATAATTTAAGCTAAATAAACCAAAATAGTACTTGAGAACAAACATAATATATGTCACATAACTATGTATAGAATTAATACTAGGGTCGCTTATTCCTAGCTGCTTTGTATAGAGTCACTGACAACATTTTCATTAAACGTAATTTCGGTGCTACTTACTGTCATCGATACATTTTGTAATCGTAAAAGTACTTTAAAATTGTATCAACGATAGTTTGTTCATATAAGTCAGAGCAAATCACCTTGTTACATACACACAATAGTGCGTTTACTACTTACCTATTTTAAAAGTAACCAAACTCGATAAATACCAATTAGAGACCAATCTAATGTTTACAATGGAAGTTTAATGGGATTTTTTGCGATCCTAATGCTATTTCAATGCAAATGTCGTGGTTATCTATTTGATATGGCTGTCTTTTTAATGTTAGGAGTTTATTTAAAAGAGTTCATTGCCCTGAATAACTGTAAAAGTACTGTGACAACCCTACCGAGTATAGGGTCACCGTTTTGATCTGCAGCCAGAATAAAGTTTGATTTAGGACGAGCTGTGCCTGCGGTTGTAGGTTTTCCCGCGTAAATCCCGATCTCGAGGGAATTCAGGGATAAAAAATAGCCTATAGATTGCTCCAAAAACTCCTGTATCTTAAAATGAAAGTCCCATAAAAATCGGTTCAGTCTTTGCAGAGATTACCCCAGATAAACAGAAAAACAAAATTTCTTTGTTTTATTTTGAAAATACAGACAAACCTTCATTTTTTTTAATTACCTTTGGAAGATATAGAATAGATTATACTTACATCTAGGATAAAAATAGATTTTCTTTCTATCCTTTTTATTCCTTTTTTTGTTATACAAATCAATGATGCCTTTAGTGATGAGCATGAGCAATGGGCAACGGTGACCAACAGATCGCCCGTCTGCTCTTGTTCGGCTATTAACATATGAAATAGGTATTAACATATAAAATAGCAATTAATGTAAAAATAGCGCATTCATACAACAATTTAGTGTGCGATAAGAGGATTTTGTTTTTTGTTTATGATATCCGTATGTTTGTGAGCATTTCTGTGTGACCATGCCGATCGTAAAATAAAGAAAAACTATTATAAATAATAACATATTTTTAAAAAATGCATTGGCCTGATAAAATCCATCGCAACTTAAAAACGTATGTGACTGAGTAAAGATGCTATTTAAAATTGTTCTTTTAAATAGAAAATGTAAACGATATTATTTATTCGTTTGCAAAGTGGATGGAATTTTAGACACATCAGGAAATCTAGGTCTAAAGCTGAAGTAGAGTTATAAATGACTTGACTGGATAAACAATTGTCTTAATAGAACCTAATCGGTCTCTTCCCTAACGATCTCTGCAGCTCAAAATTTAGGTCACAGGTCCATTACTTTGGCTATCTGCAGTGTTTGTTTTATTGTGCTATGAGAATAGAGTTTAACATTTTTAGCGGAACTTCTAAAATAACATTTTAAGTGGAAATCTTTAACTCTAAAGAATTAGAAGTCTATGTAACTACAATAAATATAAGAATGTTCTTAGTATTTTTTAATCATGGTAAGTTTTTAAGGGGTTCAAGCTTGCCGCATAACAACTTAATATTTATATCTCATTCATACAGACGAGCAGGGAAAATTATAAAAATAATATTTTTGACTTCTATTATGTATAGGCCCTATGAAAACCCTCCATATATATGAATAAAATAAAAAAAATCCTATATACAACATCCGGTTACATTTTCATAATATCTTTAGATATTGCGGTTTAATGGCAGTCGTAAGGATTTACCCTAAAAACATACTTATTTACCTCTAAAACTATCTTCAGAACATTAAAAAATAACAAAACATTATAATAGAATATCATCACAATTAAACTACGTGGCAAAGTCCTACTCTACATGCTGAGATCCTAAGAATATCCTACTAATATTATAAATGCGAAAGTTTGTAAGGATGTATGTGTGTGTGTTTGTTGTTCTTTCACGCAAAAACTACTGAACGGATTTTCATGAAACTTTGCAGTAATATAGCTTAGACATCGGAATAACATAATTTGTTAAAATTTATAGAGATTTTTGAAGGGACTGGTTTCCCGACGCGAAGCGAGGGCGGATTTACTAGTGTTATTACTATTCCAACATCGTCATCAAAATAAACTCAAGCAATAGCACAGTTGTACCAAAAGCACTATGAAATAGAAAGTCGGTTTACACGCAATAATAGGATAACAGACTCATCCAGACAATAGCATTGTCCGAGACAGTGGCACTCAACTTTTTGACCGCAAGTATGTCTAGAATGAAGTGAAAGACACTGGAATACCTACATACTTCAACGTTATTATAAAAAAGGAAAAATAATGTCCACAGATTTAAGCCTTATTAACTTGCTATAATCAAATGAAGTGTTTTATTCTATTCCTTAATTTAATTCAAAAGTGTTTCTTTTTATTTTTAATTTTTTCTTAATTTAGATAAAATCGGAGCCAGGGATCAACTTTCTTGTGTTAAAAGTACGTTATGTATATCCAGGAACGTGGAAACGCCACCCTACCCAGGTGGAGAACCTAGGTGGAGCACGGGTCCGGACCCCTAAAAACAAATGTACCGACCGCAATGTATTGTAGGTCCGAGATAATATTATTTATACACTTATTTGTGAGTATGAAATGGCATAATGACTTTGTTCACTTTATACGCGTTAACGTTTTATTAATGTAAACAATTACGATATGTGAGTTATAATTTGAGCGCCACTGACATGCGGGGACCTTAGAAAAGCTCTTAAGACTTTAGCCCAAGAATTGATGTTCCAATTTGCTCTTCCGTAATCGAGCGTTGAATGGACCAACCGGCATGAAATTAGATCGTTCCGACGCCATATTTAAATGTGGATCGTAATAAGTTAGACCATTGCACGAAATGGTGACTGTAATGAATATTGTTACGCTTATGGTGTAATATAATAAATACGCGCGCAAAGCCTTTATCAGTAATGCTTGGTACTTGGTACAATGCCAAGTAATACGAGATGAATTTATTTACGTAGTTAAGTTAATATGAACATACAAATATGATGACATAGACAAAAGCCAGCTGCGTGCCACATCGTGCTAAATTCACCCCAAACAAAACTTGTTTTTAAAAAGTTTTTACTATTTACATTTTATATTTGTAAAGGAAATTATATTGAGATATTTTATATTCTGAAAAAACATCAAGGGTTTGCTTTTTACTTTTTCAAAAAATTATCCGAAAAACTAAATTTTAATTTCGTTTTACTATTTCTTTCTACAGCACTTTTTAAAATTTTAAAGTAGCTTTACCTACCGGTTTAAACCCTGTATGAGACAGGTTAATGGACGTACGGATATTGGAAAATGTTTCTATATTTATAGTTATAATAAAAAATAACACATTACGTTAATACCAATATGATAGCAAAAAGGTGCAAATGCAGTAAATCAAAAGAATATCTTCCTTCGTTTCACGCAAATAATATTAATTATTTTTGTATTTTGAACCACCTAATTAATTACCATTTAACGATCGCGTTCCATGATGAATTAAGGACCTGCCTTTATAAGTCGAGAAAAATGATATTGGAAGAAAAGGCTGTACTTAGAATTTTAATTAACTAACCGACCAAATACGGATAACTGGAATTGAATATGGTTCATCAAGATAATGAGGCGCATACACCAAATAAACAAATTCCGAAGTATTTTCGAATCGTGATCAATGAGGAGTATTTTGGTATGACAAATGTGACTAAAATTGTTCTCGGATATTTTCTGCTTAACATGCTACATCACACAATTCATTTTCTGAGACGGTTCAAAAATGTTTAGTTTATGTTTATCTTTGCACATAGCAATTTAGGGAGAACCCTGATTATCTTTTAATAAGCTCTGCCAATTTTTAGTAGGTACTTATAGATTTTTAGTAGGTACTTCTAGTACCTACCAGCAAATAAACTACTTAACTTAAATTTAATTACAAACTCAGTAAGTATAGTAGTCGCCTTTTAAGATAAATATTACATTTTCAGAGTTTAGATTATTAAATTTATTTTATTAAAAGTGTGCAAATAAACAAAACAAATGAAATATATATTTTTAATGCTTGCGATCCTAAAGAATATTGTTTAAATTTAGAGTGCGAATTTGCTTTGTGATCGCTCGAAAGTTCGAAACCCCACCCAAGAAGGGGCAATCGGTCGATCACGACAAATCAATGCGGACCAATTAAACTTTACAACAGAGGTGGTGGCCCGGTATTTGGCCTATCGGTTTTATCTGCGATACATTTTGTCACCTTTCTCTAATTCGTATCTTTAGTAATAACTTCTAATATTCACCATAATATTATGTAAAAATAATTTAGAGCAACAATTTTCTTAAGATATCTAATCTCTTAAGATATTAGGAGATTTCACTCCGGACGACGAACTGACGACTGAAATCTGCGACAGCCGTCAGTCAGTATGTGCCAATGGTAGAAGCTTTACTTTGTAGTAAATGAATACTACAATGTAAAGCTTTCTGCCTGTTTTATGAGAACAATTCTCCCATAAAATACGAGTATTACTGCGAATATCAATTTTGAGATTCATATTTCACGGCAACAATTCAAGAGTTTGCTCAAACCACGTAACTTTATTTAGAAAATCGGCACAGACATTTGTGTTTTTGAGTTTATGTAGGTAATAATTATGTGTCCATGATTTTTTGGTCTTTAGAGATTTGATAAAATCTCCATATTTCATAATTTACCTGCGACACAAAAATTTACGACGTGTCAGTAATTGGAATAATTAATGTTTCTCAAACGAAGATGGATAAGTAATAGCTTAGGTTTTGAATAATTTAAAATTTAAAGGGGTAGATAAGTTGGTGACAAGATGTAGGGTGCGTAATTAAAAGGGACGCGTTGGTCGTGAGCGGGGTGTCTTATCGGCGCGGTTTAATTTGAGGCACCGCGAGACACGCGAGCCGATCACGCGACCGAACGCACCGTGCGATGTGGACTACAAGCGCTGTAGGGAATGGCGAGGCCAGTGCTTCAGGTAGGCATAAAAATGCGGCCGGGTTCCATTTGGGATTCGTAATGGGTTGCAGCCACAAACTTTCGCATGCATGTGAGTGACCGCGGTGATGAGCCTAGAGCGAACTCTAATTATGCTGGTCCGGAGCCTGATTGGTGGTGAGGCTAGTGGCCAACCCTCATCGAAATTTTTAATGCCGGTCGAAGACCTCCGACAAGACTCAAAGTCTATTATCTATCGATAACAACCGGGATCGATGGCTTTACGTGCCGTCCGAACGAAGCACGGCAGCGCGAAAGAAATTTTGCCACTTTATACAAAGCAGATTGACGGCGAATTTAAAGCTCAAGCAAAATTTTCTTACTAGGTACGTAACAGCTAAAAAATACATTAATTCACAAGAGAAACAAAACAATTTACGTATATAGTAATCGATTAGTACTATAAACCTATTAAATGTAAATTTGATTAAAAAATGTCTGTTTCATTGGTGAGTTTTGTATGTTAATTAAGTACTGCGCACACCTTCATTTAGTGTAAAGCGAGGAGTTCGTATTTTAAAATTATTCTTTTTAATAACGCTATCGAGCCATCTGGACCTACTCGCCAGCAACCAACATTTCGAATATATTAATTAAATTAACGCTTTGTTTTTTCAACGGTCGCTGCCGTTCCCTTTTTAAGTGTTTGATTTTATTCCTTTGTCCAATTTAGCCTTCGGATATTTTAAGGTGAGTTTTATGCGACATGTTTTATAAAACCTTGCGAATGACAATACTGGTTTAGTTCTTTTATTTTATCATAATATTATATTATATTTACATTTATTTCTCTGTTAATTAGACAAATAATTGGCTGCTTTTTCTCTTCTTCTGTCATTTTTGCTTCTTAATGTTTTCTCCACAGCATATTGAGATAGTGAAAGCTTCTTAGGCAATGTAATTGTAAAGCTGCTTATATGACTACAATAGCGGAGCTCATTACTATAAATTTAATATTATAGCATTTAATATAATATAAATTTAATATAATAGCATAAATTCACTACTACCTACAAATATGTTATGTAGATGTTTCTGTTTTATTTGAAATGAAATGAAATGAAATGAAATGAAATGAAATGAAATGAAATGATTTATTTCGAACTTGGTTTTTACAAACACTTTTCGAATGTCATCTACGCCATCGCTTCCACAAATCCCTACGATGAGTGGCCTTGGTAGAAGAAGCGGCAAGAAACTCCCAAGGAGTTTCTTTTTTCTTCCCCACTCACAGTTACAGAGAGCACTTATCACTACTTAAGGCTATATTTCAAACTCATGTCCAGGCTGTTTCATCTTGAAAATATTCATCCAGTTTATAATAACCCTTCGTCATAAGAATGTCCTTAACATGAGTTTTTAGCTTACAGTATGGCATTTCCGTTAATTCTAACGGAATTTTATTATAAATTTTTACGCATCTACCCATGAACGAGCCACTAGTTTTACAAAGCCTAAAATTTGGTACAATCAGCTTAGCCTTATTCCTAGTATTAATATTATGGACATCACTTTTCTTTAAAAAACTATCATGGTACTTTTTAACATACATAATATTATCCAAGATATATTGTGATGTAACAGTGAGTATATTAACTTCTTTAAACAGATCTCTCAGCGAGTCCCTAGGTCTGAGGTTGTAAATTGCACGCACTGCCCTTTTCTGTAATATAAAAATAGATTCAATGTCTGCAGCTGTGCCCCACAACAACAAACCGTAGGACATCACACTATGAAAGTAACTAAAATAAACTAGTCTTGCTGTTTCCACGTTAGTTAAGAGCTTTACTTTCTTAATAGCGTAAGCAGCAGAACTGAGTCTCCCAGACAAGGCTTCAATATGGGGACTCCATTGCAACCGAGAATCTATCGTAAGGCCAAGAAACTTTGTAGAATTTACTAAGTCAAGTACTTCCCCATTTAAAAGTATGTTAGTTGGCACCTGTTTTACATTCGGTAACGTGAATTTGACACACTTGGTTTTTTTCGCGTTTAACATCAAGTTATTACAAGTAAACCAGTGTAGTACCTGCGAAACAGTATTATTCACATCGTCAAAGCAATGTTTTCTTCTATCTACTTTAAAAACTAAGGATGTATCATCAGCAAACAATACAGTTTCACACAAATCCCGAGTAAAATGAGGAAGATCGTTTATGTATATTAAAAATAGCAATGGTCCCAGTATTGATCCCTGAGGCACACCCATAGAAATGTGTGCTCCTGAGGACTCTATACCATTAATCACTACTTTTTGTACACGCTCAGACAGGTAAGACTTTATAAGGCTAAGTGATAGTGCTGAGATACCATAATGCCTAAGTTTATTTATTAATATGTTGTGATCAACGCAATCAAAGGCCTTTGAGAGGTCACAGAATATGCCAATAGCATCCTGTTTGCACTCCCAGGCAGTAAAAATATGCTTGAGAAGAGCAATGCCCGCATCAGTAGTATTTTTTCCTCTCGAAAAACCGAACTGATTTGCATGAAATAATTTATTTTTAGAGAAATGTGACAGCAGCTGGTTGTAGATAATTTTTTCAAAGATTTTACTAAGAGCTGGTAAAATAGATATTGGTCTATAATTAGTGGGGTCGCTTTTTTCACCAGCTTTAAATAAAGGTATTATTTTACCATGCTTCATTAAATTAGGAAAGCTGCCATCATCTATACATTTATTAAAAATAATACATAAATGTGGTGCAATGGAGGCTATAATTGATTTAATGACAACTGTAGAAAGACCCCAAAGATCAGTTGACTTTTTAATATTAATAGAATTGAAGGTTTTTACTATTGTATCAAAAGTGATGTGGTTAAATGTAAATGAATTATTGCATTTATCAACACATGACTCCATAATATTCAAAGCTAGCTGAGGGCTGGCCTGCAAGTTTTTTGTAATTTCATGTGGTATTTCCGAGAAGAAATCCTGAAATGTGCTTGCAACTGCATCATCAGAAGACACATTTTTGTTGTTGACTATTAAGGCAAAACTACGATCATTAGATTTAACTTTACCTGCTTCTTTATTAATAATGTTCCAAGTGGTTTTAATTTTATTTCCAGAATTCTTGATTTTATTTGATATGAAGATCGACTTAGCTGTTGCACAGACTTGTTTAAAAATTTTTGAATACCTTCTTACATAATTTATAAATTCTAAGTCTGTGGAAGTAGACTTTTTTGCATAGAGTTCAAAAAGTCTTATTCTGCTTTTATATATTCCTGTTGTTGCCCAATCACTAAATTTAGTTTTTTTAATGCTACATTCAATTCTTTTTTCCTTAAAATTATTGTTAAATTCGTACTTTATTAAATCAAATACATTGCAGTATGCTTGATTTGGTGTATCATTATAATTAATATTTATTGAAGAAATTTTTCTATCTATATTGCTTTTAAAATTGTTTAAATTTTTTTGAGTAATTGGTCTGCAAACTATGTATTTTTTGGAAAGGTCATGATGGTACTCAATGGTGGCAAGTTGTCCGCTATGGTCTGAACTAATACAGCTTAATAGTAACTTATTAACAACAGTACAATTACAAAAAATGTTGTCTAAGCAAGTAGCTGATGATGGAGTTACTCGAGTAGGTTCAGAGAATGTATAATCTAAGTTAAATGATTTAAATAAACTAATAAACCTTACTGAGAGTGAAGTTGGAACAAGAATATCAATGTTGAAGTCTCCACATACAACTACTTTTTTATTTTTCATACATAACACTTTTAAAACATCCTCCATAGCGGATTCAAATAATGGGTAGTTGCCTGAAGGTGGTCTATACACACATACAATGACCACCCTTTCAAGCTCTATACAGGAGAGCTCTATAGTATGTTCAATAGAGAGGGATACTATGTCTTTACGCTCCTTATAATTTAAACTATTATGAATGATGATTAAAGATCCTCCCCTCAGTATGTTTTGTCTACAAAAAGAACTGCCTATACTATAATTATCTAGGGATACAATTAATTCATAATTTTTCAGCCAGTGCTCTGTAACGCAAATAATGTCAATATTCATTTCATTTAAAAACAAATTTAATTCCAAGTCTTTGCCGGAAAAGCCCTGTATGTTTTGGTGTACAATATTTAAGTTATGATGCTTTCCATTTGATCTGTATCATGGAATAAAAACGTACGCAAGTACTAAAGATTTTAAACTGTTTTTGGCTTGTATGTTCAACATTGCAAAAAATCTGTGTAAACTATTTGAAAAAGAGTGAACATTACCTCCTACAGACTTCAGAGAAGATCTCATAGTTACCTAAGAGAAGGTGAAAATGACAAAAAAAAAGACAAATATGTAAGGCTCTGTAAGTATGGTCTGTAAGGCTCTACGAAGCACTCCGAGACGTAACCTAGAATTAATCTAGGTTAAAGTAACTGTCGGTGAAAACTTATTCGTAACTTTATATAAAATAATTTTAATGTCCTATTTTCGGTAATGTCCATTAGAAGGTAATGGAAATTTTATTGTTACGAGATTGAACGCAAACATCATTGTTGGACACAATGTCTTTTGGGTGACAATTTATCGGATGAAAGAAGACATTATTATGTCAAAAAATTATTACAAAACAAACAATGGTTTGGAGCCAGGGCCCCACTGAATGAGCTAATTACGTGTAATCCGACACGCAACCGGCCCTCTTCCAAAAAACTGTTACGTGAAATCTCATTTCCTAGTTTGCCTGGGACCCGGCTTTGTGAAAAACAAACAAACCTCTCATTGGTTCCAAATTACTATCGATTGAATCCTTTTTAATTATTAATCAATGAAAATATTCTTACTTTTATCTCTAAAAATTAAACATGACCAAAAAGAGTATTAAAATTCTACTAAAATATTATTATACCTACCTAACACAATTTGTTAATAGCATTTAGACAAGTTATTAAATTCATTGATAGTTTGTGTTATAGTTTTTCAATATTGCGATTGAATAAGACCTTTTGATGTTGTTATTGATCAAAACGAATACTTCTAGATATCTTCTGATGTTTGTTTTCTTTATGATTCGGTCGAAGTTTCCTCGCTTATTTTTCGGTCGATAACGTATCAAGGTGAATTAAGTTTTATAGAGCTCCATAGACGAAGGTAATTATTCAATTCAACATTAAATTTCTTTATTACATAAATAGAAAGTTAACATAAATAAATATTTATTCACATTAAGGGTACTTTTAGATAACATTATAGTAGGTATATCGTTTTAATAAACTTTGTAACCTTTGTCTTGAGCATGAATCGACAATCATCAGGATGCCGTGAAACTCACTAACTACTTATCCGAAGATCCACTATGCAAATTTAATCGTTCATTCGCTACTTTAGGCAAAGGACGGAGGAAGTCATTTGACTCTAAATTAATAAACAGATTATCCGCTATCAAAGTTTGAGTACAACCCATTCGACTTTGAGAAGTCACCGTCAATTTGTTGGTTCATTGGAACTTGGCAATTTTGAAGTCCGTCATTAATTGTGAATTCGGTAAATGGATAAGTTTAGTAATATTGGAAACCATTATTTGTCACGCCTTTGACATGAAATAATTTGATTATAAATGTGCCACATGTGTAAACAAGATAATTTTCACTTCTTTGAATTTAAAATAATTAAGAAGAAATATTTTACATATTACTAGTGAACGCCCTCACTTCGCTTGAGGAAGCTTAAATATTTCAGCCCTTTATGAAGTGGTTTTAGAAAAAAATAGGTACCCTGTGTTTGATCCTGTGACTGTGTCATCAACTAATTAACTGAGAAAATTAATCGAAATAGATCAAGCTGTTTACATATTTCATACCAAGTTACATCCCATATTACAACCGTTCAGGGGTTCGTTTTTGAAAAAAAGTAGCCTTTTTTCAGTAAAGCTCGGCAAAGTTACCTTTTCTCATTTATTTAAATAATTTTTACGCTCTTATTTTCTGACTGTTTATATTTCGCCAAGCTCCGCAGTTTCATATGAAAAATAAGGGTGAAATCGGAGTAAATAAAATAAAACATTTATCTGTGTATTTTGATAACCAAAATATCTGACCTTATCCGATCAAACAAATTAAATAAAGCACTGTTATTGTACCGAAAGCAAATAAACCGGTATTTTTCCAAATAACTTCAATAACATTTGGGAAGGGGTCTAGCAGACGTTCTATCACATTAATATAGATACAGGGACCGTTATTAGTTCTACAAGTGTATCAAACGCCCCCATTGTTTATTATTGACTCGTCTCCTACGATATTACTTTCCAACTCTTTCGGAAGTTTGCCTCCTTTGTTGACATCTGCTGTACGATTATTGGAAAATTCTCGAATGATCGCGTTCCATAAACTTTTGGAACAATATTAATTTGGCTGCGTACTCGATGCTTGCTCTAAAGGAATTATATTTTAAATTCAGATGCCGCTCTTTGATTTGTTTATATACCTATTCAGATATCAAAACTAGTATTATTTAAATCTTTTAAAATTTTAATTTATATTCACAAAATCATTTAAAAATAATTGCAATATTGTATATGTGTATTTGTAAGTGTCCTCTAATATCATAATTTTTATGTGTGTAAATTACATAGATTAAGAACCCTTATGTAGTTATAGTTAAACAGAAACAATTCATGCGGCCCGTAATAGACAATTTATCCCAATTGTTAATAAATAGGAAAGATTTACAATTCTGGTCTTTCGAGCCGGATATACAAACATCATATACGGACAAAAAAGTACCATCATGCCATCACATTGAGGTACCCATCTCTATTAAAAGGCGGAAAGACAGCCCTTAATTAAAATCCTTTTTACGACTGTAATAAAACCTTAAGATTACGGAACCACCGTGTTTCCTTTTACACGTGGCAGGTAGGGAACTAATTAATTTTGGGCATCCGAACGAATTTAATCCGTGTAAACAGATGCAAAATTCATTGGGTCGTATTGTGACAGGCTCGCCCTAATCTGTCGGGTTTAATATGCGTGTCCGACGTTGCTATGGCGATGCTATGTATGTTACAAAAATATTATGTAGGAGGAATTGATAAGACTTGCTAAAATAGTTTGGAATTAGATTTACTTTTAAATTGCTAAGCATTTCTATTGATTGCACTTAATATTACATACTTCAATTTATATTATGTTTTAAACTGATACAAAATATTACACTTGACTTTTACTCGTAAACTCATAGCAAGAACTTGTTTTTTCGCCACTTGGGAATTCAGCTTAAAGGACATATTTTTTATGAATAAAATCTTACATAAAATCCATAATAAGGACGTTGTGGCTAGGCGATAGTACCTATGAGGTAATCTAAGTGAAATTAATAATAAAAGTTTATTGTCATTTAAGAAGTTTGTCTACTCGCTACTAGAGGGCATTATTTAGTAGCTTAGAAGATCACGACGATGAATATGCATAAAATGACAAAATTGCATATAATTTGAAAATCCTGAATAAGTAATAAATACACACTTTAACGTTGCTTCCAATAACTAATCATGCATTTTTTGTCCAGCTATAAATATTATAAATAACAGGATAGATAAACACAACACATTTATTATCTTTACACATTGTCATTAGGCTCCTCCTAAACGTTCAAATATATTTTGATTTTATTTATGCATGTATTTGAATGTTTACATTCATAATAGGTACAATTAGAAACTATTTGAGCCATTGTATTTGCTGAGCATTGCCTAAACATTTTTTAATTCTTCTTTTTTAAACGTGTACTTTCATCTGTAGTTTCAACTTCCTCAATATTGTTCGATAATTAAAATTCTTATAATAAAAACTCATAAACATTCTGACAACCACTATTCCCTTCGAAATTGCAGCGAAGCCTTTGATTCGCTATTTACGCGCTCAGTGCGGTTTGTTAATAAAGCAAAGGTGTTTAATTGGCTGACAAACTGCTTGCGAAGTAATTATGTCTCGGCAGCGGTTCAAACGCGTCAATCTGCGAGTAAGGATGGGATGGACTCGATAAGTTCTGCGATGTTCGTTTTGTTTACTAACATAGTGCAAATAGGTCATTGGTTTAAAGCTTAGGCCCGAGTATGTAGGTAATAGAGGTAGAGTGAACGGCAGAATAGAAGTAGAATGGAGGGGACAATAAAGAGAGAATGAAATTTAATTGGTATAAATGCTAAATGGTTATTCAAAATGAAAAAAATATACCGAAAAGTCATAAGATGGTCTTCAAGTACATATCTTCACAGTGAAAACCGACTAAACACAGTTCGTCGACTTTGATATTCTTTTTTCCACTCATTTAAATCGAGTTTTTCAAATTTTATGTCGGCCTTTTTGTCCCCATATAACTCAATTCACCATTTTGATAGTTACCCGTATCACTTAATCACAACCATATGAAAAGTCACAGATTAACTAAAACCTTTTTGCAACAAAATAAACGACTTCAATATCGACAAGATACCTCAAAAACTATTAAGACCTGACGACAAGCACTTTTAAAATAAAAAAGGATAATGAAAATCAGAACACTTAGTAAAAACCTATGAGGTCAAACATACAAAACTACACAGCAGAATTGAGAACCTCCTCTGTTTTGAGTCGATTAAAAACAGCATTTTCTCTTATATTTTACAGCAAATCGATGTAATAGCAACCCATGAGGATAACAACGATTCTGATCGTTAATGATACATACTTTCGTTTGAGAATATCGCTGAATCGCTAATATTAAAGATTTTATCGATATTTTGCAGCGTTGTCACTGTAGCGTAACCTTTCGGTTGTCAGTATCGCAATTATATTTTTACCATTAATTGTAGAATAATAATAATTATCGACTATTATAACTAGTTCCATCCATTACCCCTAGTTGTATTCGCGTCAAAGAAATTACAATGTCTTCATAGACCTAATTTATACAGGGCTGCATTTTCATTAAAAGGAATGTGTAATTTTAATTAAAATTTTTTTTTAAAGATTTTCAAAACTGCCAATTGAAAATTGGAAATGATTAAAAGGTACCTAGTAGGTATCTATTTAAAAAATATGTTTTTAATTAGCGTCTAGTCTTAACATACCTACTTATTTTTCTCTTAAACTAAAACTATCTTTTATCCGTAACTTTATATCCATGGATTTTAGTAATAGGGTGAGAGAGAAACGAAAAGTATGTTACAAATAAGAGAAATCGGGGGATAAAAAAATCAAAGTTTTATTTCTTAAAGAATCAAAATTATGACTATTATCATAATAATTACACCTCAAGCAGGGATATGTGAAAATATGAGCACTGCTGTCATTCCCATAGGCTTAACTGTATTCTCCATCGTCTCGAAAAAAGCATATAACGCTGTCGACCAGGTGGTCCTCACCTGAAGAAGATAGCGACAGGATAAGAAGAGAAGGTGTCAGCTGGATTCATAATGCTTAGGACCTGTCAGAGGCAACTATGTGGACGCACAAAGCCTGTTGGATGTATAAAACAGTATTATCACGACACCACAACTACTTTCTCAGGAGTATACAGCTAAAGAGAAAGGTTCTCTGTACAGAACCTCCGCACTAAAAGTGAAAATGAAAATTGAAGTAAAAAGTATCATAATATAGATTACAACATATAAGTAGGTAGTAACGATTCTTATTTGAATGACTAATTTCATTTAAACCCATAACTTATTGCGTGAACTCATCTTAACATTAGTAGGACACGTCCAGGAGCTACCTTTGCTTAAATTGACATAAAAGGTCTATAAAAGAATCTTATATAGGTACATTAATAGCGTATGCCGATTATTATCCCAGTGATTAAAGGATACGTTAGCTAAAGATTAAAAAAATCAGTTACGACCTTACGAACTCTAGCCTCCAGAGCTCTACCCGTAGATGTGCAGAAAAATAAAGTGGAAAAAAATGCTAAACAAATAATGAACAAATTAATCCTAAAAATTTCGCGCGCAACCTACTAATACCTACCAATTAATTTTCATATGTTTACTCTGTGAAAAAAAAATAAAAAAAAGTTCTATTGTAAAGCCTATCCCTATACAAGAATATTATCGCGTGTGGCTTCTTCAACCAGCCCATCGCTCATAATAACTTTGTTAAACCCTTCGTTAAACTTGATTGTTCTAGAAGGTTCTGCCAGGAATGACTGACGGTAATTTGTGTTCAATTTGAAAGTAGGCTGAAGTAATTGGAGGACTGTAATTAGGCCACATAGTTCTTAACAAAGACACTAAATATTTCAGAAGTGCTAAATTAACATTGTCTGAAATGTTATTGACTATCTAATACGTTCCAAATTCAATTCCAAAGAATCCTATCTCCTGTCTTTCCCTATTCACCGATCTGGTTTTTTATCTAACTCATTTGTTGTACAAGCTATTCGCTTCTGGAATGCGCTGCTTACTGCTGAATTACTGCCAAACGCAAGTTATATTTATAGTTAGTTAAGGAGAAAAGAAGTTAATCTCTACTAATATAATAAATCTGAATGAACTCAGTCTGTCTGTTATGCTTTCAAGCCTAAACCACTAAATCGATTGTGACGAAATTTAATACAGAGATAGAGTTGATTTAGGCAAAGCATAAATTCTATTTTTATTGCGCAAAAAATGGTTGAAGGTGAAGAAATTGGAGATGAACGTCAGAGTGGAAGTTCGTCATAGTCGAATATAAAAGAATACCTTGAAACTACATAGTTCCAATCAAAAAATTTATGACACCTACCTATCACCAATTTTTTTATTGAATTTAATTTATAATATAATTAGAATTGATATTTAATTTTTATGTAGTTAGAACTAAAACGCATATTTTGCTTGAAAACTAACGGTTCACCTATATCATAAACTTTATTTACTATGTACCTACCTACACCTTATTACTTCTATGTAGGTACAGAAATAAACGTTAGAGTAAATCGTTAATTATCAAAATATTAGCGCTTAATATCAACGCTTATTACAGAGTGTACCTACTACTAAAGGTATTTCATCCAACAACAATGTTGTAAAGTAACTTGGAAAAAGTAGGTACCTAATTATACTATGAACACGCTCATAACAATGACTTACGAAAAGCCATCATACAAAACTATTTGCAACATTGTATAAGTCTCAAGCTAAATTACAGGTAAAGCAGAGAACTATCTAAGCACTGCCTGTAACGTTTGTCGATTTAATAACGATACATTGTACAACAATGTACCTACACAAAAAGGTCGGCAAAGCTCCGTCCCACACAGGTTTTTCGTCTGGATATAAAGACGTCGCTAGCCATTCAGTCTCAAATAAGTAATGAAAAGGATTATTGTTTTACTCCTACCTTTGTCTAACAATAAACTACGTTTCTTTTGCACAGAGAATGTGTGGAGAGGCTCTATCATACGCACATAATCTATGTACATAAGTATATGTATAAAAGTGAAATGTCACTCGCTCATCAAGAAAATAATATTGAAAACAGCTTGACCAAAAAATATTAAATTTGGCAAAGAGGTAGATCATATTTAGCAGACGTTCGCTAAGAACGGATCTTGTCTTATTCCACCCTTAAGGGGGTAAAAATGGTTGAAAGTTAATTCATTCATACCTAGTTCATAAATGAGAAAAACATGGAAAAGAATAAAAGATATAAAGAAGCGATCCAAAGATTAACTGTTAAATAAATCTTTGTAATACCCATAAGTAAATGGAATATTTTTCAAACAGTGTAAATAGAAAATATTTAAAAAAGTACGCTCATAACCTCTCCATGGTACCTAAGTGATCGCTTTTTGTACACAAGACGAGTCATTTTGTGGTCTACTGATTAATTATAACGCTTTGTCCTCACGCGGCCTTTGTGACAATATGTCCGACTGTGTGAGTGTTACAATATTAAGATTCACATAGACCTGACATCTATGACATAGGCTTAATTATAGCGCTACATATTATGAATTTGACCTTAATTTGTAATGAAGAACGAAGTCATACGTGCGATATTCCTTTCCTCACGTTTATTGCTAGAGTCTGCAAGATTTCGTAGCAAGTATGTTTCCAAACTAATAAATATTATGTGTAATAAGGAACAGACAACTCTGTCCTCGAAGTAAACACTTAACATTATTACAAGAAAGACGATGAAAACTTATGTCATAACAGAATGTAGTTCGCAAGAAGACCTTTTATTAGGTAGGTATATCGGACTTTCTTTCAGATATTAATTTTTACATCTGTAGGTATGCATAATTTTAGTTTTATTTCGTATTTATTGTTAATTAATTTTTACTAACCTTTATTGTTTGTGAACCGCTTGAAATATTATTATTGAAGCATTATTATTCAAACATTAGTGTTAATTTTATTATACCTACCTACCTACTACGATACTTTGCTTTCTATAATACTACAGCTGCCCTATCGTATAGTTCAATAAACTGAATTGAAATTTAAAATTGGTAAAATTAATGATATCGTGATAATTTTACTTAGAGGAAATATCTTTTTTTTTTTTTTTTTATGGAATTAAGATAGCAAACGAGCATGCAGTACCACCCTTCCCCTGCCGCCCATAACAACTGTGACCGACCTAGAACTAGACTCAAAGGGACTAGGATGGTTAGTCCAGTTAGTAGATGGTGTTAGAATATTAGTTGGTTAGTTTGTTAATAAGTGCGAGGACAGGGTATGTTAGTGATAATTAGTCCTGTTAGTTAATGTTAGTAATAGTCCAATTAGTTATTGTTAGTATGAGTCTTGTTCCAATTCGGTCACAGATGCGTTGCTACCCCTGAGGTCTGAGATGGTCGCCTCTAAAAAAGTGAAACCGGCTCCACAAACCTTCCTATCCGGAACACAATTGCTCTTAAAAACAATTATTATGACGGTAGGAATGGTACTGAGTACCTTGGCGGGCGGTGGTCCTACCCCGGGCGAACTCTAGGCTCTACCACCTAGCCTTAATATTGTTAATTTACGTTAAAAGAACGAGTGAACATAAACTTACTTAAAACATTATTACCACATTGTACGCTTTAAATAATGGAACCCTTTCCAATAAAATTCTCAATAAATCAATCAACGTGAGTGTTAGCATAACTCTTCATACTCTGCGAGAGTTTGAATTGCACACGAGAGGCCTATTCCGTTAATGTTTCATAAATTAATTTCACGGATAATTCATTATGAATCTAACGAGTTTTGCAATAGAGTTCAAATTGCTGTCTTTTCGAAAGATAGGCTTATATTAACACAGAAGTCATAGGATCAGACATGAATTTGATCCGCATCAATTAATCCAGTTGTCATATTCTCAATGAGACTAATTAAGCCCCTAAAAATCTGTCTGCTTTTATTTAAATTGGTACCTAGATGACGCCTTGTTGGAGAGTTTTAGCTTATTTTTATTTTCAGTGATTAAACAACTAATGTTCACAGATTAACTGAACGGAGAATAGCAATCACTATTGCTTATTTAATATCTTGAAATTTGGAACACTTAAAACTGTTAAAAGTATTGAAGTCAGGCTCCAATCATGAAAGTACAGTGGGTTCAAGTATTTAAAAATAAGGTAGGTGGGTATTTTTAATATAAATTTAGTCTGTTCTGTGTTACATATTAACCTATTGATGACCGACTACTTAACAAATGTCTCTCCAGTCTCTCCTCATCATTGAGGAGGCCTAGAGACTCCACCCGGCTGTTCCGGTGCGAATTGGTGAACAATTAGAAGATTGAAAGGAATGCAACGAAATATATGACAATAGCAGTTCTTAGCTACCATCACGTGTTTGCATAAAATACTCAGATCCATGTAAAATTAATTGAGCCACTCAATGGACGTACACTGCAATTGTATTCTCTAATGAACTGTACAGTTGCATACCCAATTAATTGCCAAACGTGTCTCGTGTACCAACGTCACTAACAAACGATGACCTCTCAACACCTTCCCATTTACCCCTCAGCCATATTAAACTGTCCAGCTAGCGGGGAGGGTACTAGGTCAACTGCTAAACTGGTTCGCGATGCAAGCACGTTTATGATATCACTACAGCATAGAAACGATCAAATAACACAAATAAACTAATGCTTATACAATTTACCAATATGGCTATCGATGTGTAAGTGCAAATACGTTTTATTTATAGTATTGTTATTACGAATATACAGTTCAAATAGTCAGCTTTAGAGATTAATGTGGTTACACGTATTGAATACTAAATTATTTTCTTGGTTTGATACTAAAATACACGTAAAACGAATTAAACAGGGGATAGTAAACAAAAACTTCACAAAAAATGAGACTTCAAAAAAAGGAGGAGGTTCTCAATTGGATTGTATTTTTTATGTGTGTTAACTCATAACTTCAAACAGAACCGATTTTAATACATTTTTGTATTCAAAAGTTTCACGTCAGATCCCGTATAATTTAAACGACATTTGATGGATAGTTTTTGAGTTATACCTACTTAATAATGCGTATTTAATTTATATTCTTTTATAAGCTGGTAATTTACGTGTGATTCCATTTTTAAATTTGAGCTACATCTGACGAGTACATTTTGATCTCTGTTTTCTGCTTATCGATGTTGAAGTCGGTTTTATTTTTTGGAAAAAAATAGAATTTACAGAATCTGAAGTAGATGACATTATATTTCTATAACCTTCGTCTTCTATACGTATTTCAACAGTTTTAAGACAGAATAACTGAATAAACAAACAATAGTTCAGTCACGGTCGTGAATACGCACCATTGAACACAATTGAAATTAAACGTTTGTGAGAAAAATAAAACCCTTACTAAATGACACAGCAAGCTTAGACGGTACTACGGATGAGTTATTCAATTTTTACGTTTCAAGTCGCAGATACAAGTACAGTTGTAGCGGTTCTATCTACGTATTTGTTCTATTTCTATACGACTACAGAAATATAGAAAAGGAAATTTGGTTGTCCTTTTTACTAAAATTATTTGGACGAAGCATTGAAATATTATGTACCTACTAAAGACGAAGTATTAAAATTGCGCACAGTTTTAAAATAAAATGGAGAAAGAGAGCAAACAGATGATACCTATTTGAAAACACTTAATTAAAATACGTTTATTTAATTAATAAATAAAATAAAACAGTAATAGGTTACAATATGCTCAATTTGATGCGTTTGTTATTATGAAAAATAACAGTGTGAAAAACTGTTTGATAGAATAAATTACGACGCAGAATGAATCTCGAGTCGTAACCAAACTGTTAACTGATTGATTTGTTGTTGGTACCTACTAATTGTTAACTGTTTGTTGATCTATACCTACTTTAAATGTTTACACGTATAATTATGCACGACGTACGTCTCTGTATTCATAATCTTGAAAACACTCTTAAGACACGTTATATAACACATACTAAAATGTTAACTTTTATAGGAAAATATAACAGAATACGGACTTTATTTCCCCCGTAAATTCTTCCTCTTTAAGGTTAAAATTACCGTAACAGTATATTTACTTTAGCACGTAATAATTCCTGTATAAACACTTACTAACGAGACTTCTCCTCTAATAGTCCTATTAAATCCGACATATTGGATCTCAAATGCACTACTAAATGGTCGCGTCAGTGTAATGAATGAGATTCTATGAAAACGTACAGAATCCATAAGTACCTGAAAGCACCAAATCCATTCTGATCTTATCGATCTTACTAATCAGTAGCTGCTGTTTGTATAGGTACTAGGTACCTCTACGCTTCTTATATCTATTTAGTTTGTGTATTATATAAGTATCTTGTAATCAAATTGTTTAACATTTTAACTAAAGAAAGCAAACATTAATGAACGTAGATAGGTACGTATCCAATCAATGATGTTAAATGTGACATGTCACAGGCAAGTGAATAGTGGGATAAAAATCCCTGACTGGGTTTCTTTTAATGCACTCAAAGATACAAAAATAAGTCATTGTTATATAACAATATGAGCAATATGTCATACTAGCTTCTGCCCGCGGCTTCGCCCGCGTGGAATTCATTTATATCGCGAAAGAGAATTTTAATACAAACTTTCATCCCCTATTTCAAGCCTTTACGGGTTGATTTTAAAAAAAAAAACGTAACCTACGTGTGACTCTGTGTCTTCAACTATTTTCATTCCGAATTTCATCCAAATCGGACCGGTGGTTTAGCCGTGCAAACGTCACAGTCATACAGACAGACAGACAGACTTTCGCATTTTTAATATTAGTATGGATTTTTTATGATTGTACCTAAATTCAAGATGGGCGCCGATACAAAATGGCGGGTTACACATTAGGACTTCATAACAACCGCAGAATGGGTATCAAATAATGGGTAGAATACACCTCATTCCGAAAAACTGATAACTTGAAACACATCGTCAGACCCTAAAATGGTCAAATATGGACTGGTTTTACTATGCTTATATTACCAACCACCAGTATCCTTAACCACTCCAATTTATTAAGAAGTTCCACTCTATGTTTTCAGAACCCGTCATCAAACCTTCACCATCTTTAAGAAGTATAGGTACATATATTTGAAATCCATTTAAACTTAATAGAAGAAGAATATGAAAATTGTTTAACAAATAAATGAAATGGAATAATTGTTTACTTAATACCCACTGCTCATTACGGAGTGGGAATTATTACGAAACTCAAACCAATAAACCATAAACGGAACGCCGGGAACAAAAGAGTGAAGCCAGCAAAAAGTCAGCCTAGCCTTGTAATACACACGGCGGCACTCACACCAAAACGACTTTTGTGTTCTAAATAATAAAATATGAATGAAGCTTTGTGTTCCAAAAAATAAAGTTTAAATTTGTTGCGTTCAAACTGTCAACATAGGGCATTCAATTGGTTTCGATGTGAGCTTTCGGCTGACTTTTGCCGGCTTCACTCTTTTGTTCACAGCGTTCCATCTATATAGTTTATTGGTCTGAGTTACGAAATATGTAAAATATTCCCACTCATCCTCATTGCTGGAAACCTATTATGATGTAGGGGAGTAAGCCCTACATTTGTACATTTGTAAGATATTGTATAGTCCTACAACGATCTTTTGGCGCGTGGCTGATGTTAGAGTGACAGAAACAGCGCCTTACAGTTTGCCTTCCCTATAAGGTGCTGTCTCTGTCACCCACACGTCATCCACGCGCCAAAAGATCGTTGTAGGACTGTAAAGTCAACCCTAATATCAGTTTCCTTAGTAACGAAAATAACACCATTGTCATTGTAATTCTTTATTTTGTTGTCATTCTCATTGTACAAATATCACATCAAAAACATCGATAAAATAATATTTTCTAAAAACGAAACCTGGCTAGATCGATTTTTCGCCTCCAAAACCGCCTTTAGTACATAGTATCTCAATGCCTGTAGACTAAATTTCATGAAAATCTTTGTTGCTCGGTTAGGCCCGATTCCCACTATACCTAGAGCAGGTCACAGTTCTCGGTCCGATGTCGGTACGGTAAAGTATAGGTACTTATATTTAGAAACTATGAGTATGAGGGCATTCATACTATCGTTCCGAGTCATGTTCCGGTTCATCACTCCCCGGCAACGAAAGAAAGAATCTAATTTGTAATGATATGTCTTGATCATCATCATCTTCCTACCCGTATCCCAATTTTATTTGGAGTCGGTGCATATGTTCTTCTCTTCCATTCTTGCCCATTAGCCGTCACTTCTACACTAACTCCCTAATCTTTCATATCACCTTTCACACAGTCCATCCATCTTTTCTTTGGCCATCCTCGTGTCCTCCATCCATCCACATTCATATCAAGAACTCTTCTCGTCACATGCGTTTCCTCTCGCCTCATCACATGTCCATACCACGCCAACCATCCTCCTTTCAACTTTTCAGTTATATCAGCTACTTTCAAACTTCCTCTAATATACTCATTAATGATATGTCTTGATAGTGTTTATTAATAAAATTATTTACATAACACAGTTACTTGCAGACTGAGAATTATTACGAAATATGAAAAAAATCCGTACAAATTTTTATTGGCGTTTCTCGTGAATTGTATGATACCTACATTAAATTTTAGTCAAAATCTCTTCATTTTACAGTAGAATCCCTAATATCCGGCATTCGATATCTCTCTCGTCTCGGCTCTTATTGCCAACTTAAAATGGGATGAAAAAAGTTGTTGCTTTAAAGATTAATTTTCCATACAAATAAGTAAGTAAAATAGAATCATATTTGATTATGTAAATCTGGATATATTGGTTATTTTCACTATTACTTTAACATTACGTACTCTGTTATAATGACGCCCGGTTTATGTGGTATGACAGAGACGGAATAAACAATTACAGTAAGCGAAAGCGAGGCATCACTATGTAGTTTTTCATTTTTTTAGACAAATAGAATTAAAACAATATAAGGCCGAACTAAGGGCTCATTTATATTTTTTAAATCTCTGCAATAGATTCTACAACGTGACTGAACCGAAGACAGATTGTATGTGAAAATGATAAGATTTTGCCACACCGATACCGGACCGCGAACAAGCCGACCGGCAGTGTAGTGAAGATCCGGCCTAAGTATTAGATGGAAGACGTCATTTTGTACTTCTCTATTGTCAAACGTCTAACCAGATCTTCTCTCTCTTTCGTGTCGACAGTAAATCTTATATCCCGCGGGAACCGATTTGATTTTTGAAAAAAAAAAGTAGCCTATATGTGACTCTGGGTCTTCAACTATTTTCATTCCGAATTTCATACAAATCGGACCGGTGGTTTAGCCGTGATAACGTCACAGACAGACAGACAGACAGACAGACAGACAGACAGACTTTCGCATTTATAATATTAGTATGGATGCTATGTTAACACCCTTATCATCGCTTTAATTTAAAAAGTATGTTTTAACAAAGTATTTAATTACGTTGAATGATATTTTTTTGTACTAAATTAAGCATTATCCAAACATATCAGTAGACCTTAAAAGTTGTTCAACATTTCATCGTCCTTAAAGTATTCATCACTTTCCTCCAAGTTTACTTATTTCAAACTTAAATTATCTGAAGTAAGCAAGTTGTTTCTAGAGTCCGTCGTTGCGAACTGAAACAATTTCTAATCCCCATTGTTCTAGATATTCAAAAGTTCTTCAGTACCAACTCATCTCGTCACGTCTTCGAGACAATCTTCAGTTCGGATTGAACGACCGATTGAACAAAGTACAAAACAAACGTTGACAATAACGTTGCAGAACAATTCGTGCGAAATTGTTTTCAATGGATTAAAGGACTTCGTCTAATACTTGCGACAATAGGCCTCAAGACTGTTTATATAGACTGTCATCTGCAAGAAACTCACACAATGGATTCGGGGTCTCTTTAAGCCAAAAATGGTATTTGCTTAATAACAATAGATACACGTTATGGCATGAGCAACGCGTCTGCAAATCATCCTTCATTAAGCTTGATAATATTGTTATAGCGTTTTATTGTATTAAATACAGTAATTTTCTTTACAACTCTGTTTACTCAATCTATGTAAGTAGTAGAATTACTATTTAAGACAAAGTCATTGATTGTGAATTAATCTAACTAATCATCTAAATTAAAAATCATTTATTAATGTAGTTATTATTAGGTATAGAAATAGTTTTAATTTAATCAAATTAAATCAGAATATCGATAATAAAAAATATAATACCTAAATAATAATTATAATAACATGTGCTTACAGATAAGCTTTATTAACAAATCCACGTTTTACTTCTTGTAGTATTATTTCCAAGTCCAAAATCGTAAAACACAGTACCACCCAAACTGTACCTAAAAGGGATTTCTTTTGTATTATTTGGCCGAAACAAGTAATTACTTAGGTCATGGTCTATCACAGTACAAAGATAATCATGATTTGGGACAAAGCCTGCATGTAACGACATCGTGACGCAATTCCACAGGAATTTAAGGAATGGGTCACGATTAAAACGATGATGTACAAGCGAATAAATGTTTTTATAAGAAGCGAAGACTACCTACGTTAATACTTCTTGGGATAATTTTGAAAGTTAAACTTAATTTAAGTTTATATTAAAGTGTAATAAATATAAGATACATCTCTGTTCTGACTGTTAATTTTAGTTTAATTTTTCAGAATTAATCCCAACCAAATCAAACTCAATCTTATAATTTATTAGTGCCCTGAATATGTTTTAGTATATTCGCGTTTACATTACAACTTCATTATAAAACAATATGGACAGAACGGCAGATTGTGTTCTAAAGAATCTTTTCGTTTTCAATACTAATAGAATACTAGGTCTGTATATTGGTTTATATTTTTCGATTTTTTTGTACCTAATAATTTTGGACTCTTACAATAAAACATCTTTTATTTTTTTACAGGTATACTTATGATAATTTATCTTGACGTTTATATAGAAATAGACGCATACCTAGAAATATCCTAAGCTTCACCGCGTACAGTGGGACATCTCGATTATAACGCACAGTGAGTTTTTAGACCATTATCGTCTTTGATCAACTTAAGCCACACACGACGCGTGTCCTTATGAGCAATTAATGTAGGACCGAGAATTTTATTAAAGAGTTTTGAGAATTGGGGCTATTTTTAAACCGATGCGCGGTTTGATAACGTGGTTTTCATTTGAAATAACAAGTTACTCGTAATATTGTCAGTCATTTGAAAGCCAATAGTCAATCTACCATTACGATTAAATCAAAGATTTTGCAAATTTGCAATTTCATCAATATTGTCAATGAAATAAATGTCTTTTCCGTGTTCATATTAATAAGATAGACCGTTATATGTTACAATCTCGTATTTCTTTATGCCAAAAAATAAAAATGAGAATAGTGATAAATCTTTGATTCAATCAATCAAATCAGTCTTCGACTTTGACTTTGAAAGCCTATCCTACCGCAGTTATGGCTTATCACGGATACGTTGCATCAACATTAAGATACGGTCTGAATATATGGGGTAATTCCACAAATTTAATTAATGCATTCGTAGTACAAAAGAAATGTATTCGAGCAATAATGGGAATTGCTCCCTGGGAGTCTTGTAGAGCATCATTTAAAGAACTTGGCATTTTACCACTCCCGTGCCTCTACATCTATGTATTATACCCGAGAGTTCTGCATTCTCCATCTCCATATTTTCAAAGCTGTGAGAAATCAGAAGAAAATGTCTTCGTGTCACAACTCAACACACACGTTAAAAATATCAATTTGAGATTCTTACGCAAAACAATGTTACGCAGTCCGTACCACCTTAACGAGTATTTATCGCGACTTATATGAGATATTACGTATTATTTATGCAATACTTACCTCAGATGTCACCCGACTATGAGGGCGTGATAACATCAGGATGGGATCAACAATTTACAAAACCCAAGCAACCGCTTGCTAAAGCATAATCGCTAGTCTAAACACGTGCGACAAACAGAAAGATTTCTGATATGTAGTAACAAAAAACATTTTCTACCTCAAAAGTGAGTTTATCCGCTCTCAATCTTGAATCTGTTCGGCACACATTTGTAAGTCTTTGTGGCTCTTATCGTCCGGATTAATCATTGCAAGAAAAGCTTTGGGACCCGACCGCAATTTTTTTCGCCTACCCTTAAATAAACTTCCCTCAGATGTTTGCAATGAAATTGATGTTGTTCTTCATGTCGTCGCGGTGACACGTTTTGTTAAGTTTATGACATACCGGTTTCAAAGTAGTAAGAAAATTAAGGCATAAAGAAAACATTCATTTCGAAAAATCAATCAGTCGGTCCATACCTGAAATAACAGAGATTCGGAACGAAATAGTAACCATTTTACTTTTTGGTATTTGAAAACTCTCGTAGTAGATTCAGTAGTTAACTTCTCATTCTGAGGGCATATAAAAAGCCAGAGTTTCAATAAATCTCAACACTGAATATAGTAAGATTGGTTTACCGGTTTAAGTAGAAAAATGAAGCAAACAGACAGAGACATTTTTATTTTTGATATTCAATTTAAAACAATAGGCCCTATAAATAATTTCTAGCCTTAATAAATAAGCTCAATTTCTGGATAATTCATAAATATTTATTTGATTACACTGTATTTGCAACACAAAAATAAGTAAGTACCTACCTACTGAAGTAACACTAGAAAATATTACAATACCGATCATTCACATTCAGAAGTAAAAGTAAAATATAAAAGGGCTAGCTCACATCAAAATGGGCGTGTACTATTTATAGGTTGTTTTGGTCATTGTATTATTAACCAAGAAGAAAAAAAACCTTTGTAAGTTTAGGGACATCTTTGTCTGGCTATTGATAAGTTTAATGCTTTATAATATTTTTGCGAGTGCAACAAAAGCTATAAAGGTACGTTTTTCAACACACAGAGCAGACGAACCATCTGAATGTAAGTTACTAGCTTCCGCCCGCAGGCTTCGCCCGCGTGGAATTCGTTTAAACTTAACCCTGTTCGGGGTGGAATTTCCAAAAATCCTCTCTTAGTGCTCCCCTACACTCTCAAGGAACATACATGCCATACATGCATCGTAACATGGTACCTGAAGATCTAGCTTTCGAATACATAAATAATTATCGGTTCACCCAATGCAAAGTTATGAGGTTAACCACACATGAAAAAATACAGTCGATTTGAGAACCTCCTCGCTTTTTTTAAGTCGGTTAAAAATGAGACTATCATCAGCGTAGTTAGTAAGTCGGCTGCTAGTGCCGTCAAGCTACATTGCGTTTCGTGTAAAGGGTAAGGTTTCTTGTTGACAATTACAAATGAAGGTCCTTGTTTTAACCTAGCACCCATACCGGTGCTCCCTCACCGCGAGCATTCGCGTGTAATGTAAGGGAGCACCTTTAGTAGTATGCAACCGACTTCAATAAATAATTGAGAAAGTAATATTAAAACGAAAAACTATTAACCGCTTTACCATCGATTTTTAATATAAGACGGGCTAGATTTTTGTCCAAGATTACTGCAGTTATGATAATGTCAGATACCATTTGCTTTAGGTACAAATTACACAATGTGAAAAAAAGTCAAACACTTTATTTTAAAAAATTATCAGCTGATTTATTCCTCTTATTCCTATAAAACTTAATTTACCTCAAACAATAGTTCAAATTCTGTGATATTCCACATGAAATTGCAAAGCTAAGGCTATTCTGTCAACAACGAGCAATAATCACATCGTACATCCACATTGACAGACCACTGGAACTACAATAATAGTTATTTGGCTAGCTTTTGTCGCTGCAGGCTGAATGGGGCTGAGGTGGGCGCGGTATTGTTACGTACCCGAATATGCGTTGCGTTCATAGTGTCGGACACATTTTAACTAGTGTCGATAGAATGAGAACTTAGCAAGGCATATGGAGTTTCATTTTAGTATTCGATTAAATTTGCTTTATTTGTATGTCTCAATCATAACACATGCATATCTGTGCATATCATATAGGTAGATATATGCCTAATATGCTCATCATTCAAATTTCCGCCTCGCTGGGAATCGAATCCAGGATCATCGGAACAGCGATCCGACATGTTAACCATTGCACCATTTGGGTCGTCATTAATTGGAGATGGTAAGTAAGTATAATTTTACAGCTATTGTCCTATAATCACTGGGACAAAATCGCCTTATGCTATTATTATATTTAGATTTTTTTTGTAATGTTTCAATATTCCAGATCATCTACAAAATGAAACTAAGTATGTATAAAACTAACCCACAAGAATCGCTACATAAAACATCGATAAGTCTCGAAAGCATTACGATCCCACGACAAGACTAGTTCCCACATTTTTTGCTCCACCCATAGGGATTACTCAACAATAACTTGCGTACGCGCAGGCCACACATCTTCCACAAAGAGAGTTTTTGCGCAGTTAATGGGATTCGTCAATTGATTGTAAAATATTCTTATAAATAAACGACGGCTTCGATTTCTGAACTTGCTAGAAATTATTTTAATACAATTCTAAGGGGGAACGCGTGTAAATAGCCTCTGCATCGATGGCTTATGCATCCGAAAATTAATTGACCAACACAAAGGCTGATCACGGTAGGTATATAGAAGATAAATAAATTGTGTAAACGCATCCGCTAGACAAATGTCTCTTGTATAGGAAGTAAATAAGCCTTTGGGGTGCCTTTCCACGAGAGATGTGCTATGCTACGTTGCTAAGGATGCGTTTGACATCCACCAATCATATTCAGCCCTTAGGGGGTTTCTAGGCGGGCCAATGTATGTGATTGGTGGATATCAAATGCATCCTTAGCAATATAGCATAGCACATCTCTGGTGGAAAGGCACCCTTAGCCACGTACCTCAACACTGCTACAGCTGGATGCTTGATGGTCAGCAACATAGGTCAGCAATGGCGGCCAGCGTGTCCAAACCGGGGCGCCGGTAAGTCTGGCTATAAACTGAAGCGCTACGTGCTCGTGCCAACTAATGTCTAAGTGGGTACCTACACTTAAATGACACTACACAGAACACTGCATTTGTCTATATTTCCGCGGATTTTTTTATATCTCAACAAAAATTGCATGCAATTTGCGACACAATAAGAGTTATGCGGTTACTCTCCGACGCACGCGGTAATGGAACTACCTCCATATTATTTTTTAATTTCAAATATTGAGCATATGCGAACTCTGCCTTGACCAATCAGAGAGCGGCATGCGATGTCAATCCGCTAGTTCGCACTCAGCAGTAGGAAAGAAGGAAACCATCACAGACTGGCGGAGCGAGAAATATTGTGAATGAAAAAATTTGGATTATTATTTTTTGAATTTCATTGAAAAAAGAAAGAGAACGTATAGGCGCTTCTCCATTTCATTTAAGATTAAAAAAATGCCTAAATAGAGAGAATGTTGGGGACAAAGTGTTATTTCTTGACACGTATAATATTTATATTTCCGCTTAAAGCTGAACCACTTAGTACTTTCTGTTAAAATTATAGATAATAAACTTTCTATCTTATAGTTAGGTATTTAATCTTTAAAGGTATTTTGTAGTTTTTCAACACGTAGCGTGCAAGCTGCGGGCAAAAACTAATAAGAAATAAGACTTTCCTGTAAGAATTAGTAGTAAGTATTGAATTGAAAACTGTAAAATTTGTAAAGTAGGTATATGCAGTGATATACCTATGTATTACATAAGCAGTAGCAGCGCACTTTGAAAGAAACAAGTCACTCCAAACCGTAGATGCTCCTTTAGTTCGCAGTTCCGCCACTCGTGGATAGATGGCGTAACTAGTCTTGATGCCACAAAGTACCAATAATGTACAGATTTTTTAGAAGAAACCAATTAGATTGTTTATTGATTCAATAGTTACCAAGGAGCGTGCAATTTACTTGCTAACAAGATCGCAGCAGCCCATGAACATTGGTGAAAAGTTGGTAATGTTGTAGATTCATAGCAAAGTTTTAGATGTAATTTTTTACAGTACGCAACTAATAATATACATAGTTATAATATAACAATAATTGTTTGACCACTCATTTGAGTTTACCATTTACCTACATCCAGATACATAATTATAATTCTAATTCAAAAATCAAAATAATTTATTTGTGTAGATGTAGATACCTTTGTATCATTAATACAGTACCTAAATAATACAATATTATTTTTATTTTCCTACCATGTCACAAAAGTGCTCTATATCTATAGAGCGACGAAACGACGAAAGATGATTCTTAGCACAGTAGGGTAGGTACTACTGGGGGGATGATGTACTTAAGTCTCCAAATCCCTCCAATGAGGGTAAAAGCGTGTGAATTCTCCGCTAGAGGCGCTAGTGTAGAGTGAGGTCTGGCTGTCAGTGCCACAAACTTATCTGACCCGGTAAGAAGAGCGCTACTGTCTTTGTCTTTGTCTGACAACAGTTCAACATTTACATTAGTTCCAATTTTGGTCACTGGGTCAGATAAGTTTGTGGCACTGTAACTTCGCACTTGTCTGAATATCACTTGTCACTGTTTGTGCATGGGCGGTCTTTGACAGCAGGACCTCACTCGCCGGTGGCCCCAACTGGTGAGCACAAAAACGGCGACCCTCATTGCTCATTGCCTATTACTGAAGAACAACCGAGTGGTGGGTGTACCAGTCGTAGTACATCTGTCGCGCGTCACGCTTATATACCTACTCCTTGTTCCAAGACCTTCTTCCAAGGCCACTCACTGAAAGGATTTATTGAAGCGATAGTATATACCGTAGTATGTGTTTGTAAAAACCTACTTCGAATAAACATTTCATTCATTAATTCCTTCATTCATCGTACCATCCTGTCCATCGTACCATCCAGCCAAGAAAGAGCGAGAATGAGCACGCAATCGGAGCCGGTTGGCTCCTCTTATTATTTCACACTAAACGCGTTCGGGCATTCCTAATGACAAAATACGTGCAAATACAAAAATAAACCTTAATACTCTGTTTCCATCGTGATAAAACTCTGCTCTCCGCTCCGAGCCAGTTTGTCTAAACGGACCCTAATAAATAATGTAGTACGTGAATCAATTATGAGTATTTTAATTAAAACTATTTAATTGTGTAATAATTGTCACATTTATGTTATACACACACAGCACAGCGCACAGAGAAAAATAATATTATAATCGTTGAGTTATTAAAGGAAATGATTACTAAATATAAACCAATTTTACCTACCTAGACGGATTATGACTGATTTTTATAAAAAAATAGGATATAACTTTGTTTTTTTTTCTTAGCTCAGGAATGAAAGTTCGCGAAAAAACTTTTTCAGAATTAAATATATCAAATCATACCTATACCTAAGGTTTTGTGGTTATTTGTCGCAGTCAGTTTTTCTGTTTTTAATAAAATTAATTAGTTAAGAGGGAGGTACCGACTTTACATTTGAATCACCAGTATAAATAAACAGAACGAATACTTCCTCAGGGCTCGTCCGAAAGGTCTAGAAAATTAATTTAATTAAGATTCTTTACATAAAGAGGAAACTTTACACGATTACGTCCCTCAATGTAAATTTCCTCGACCAAATTCGGCTAAAATCTGATAAAACTCGATCCATTTTGTCGAAACTTCCCTTTTATCTCAGGATAGGAGCTTGCCTTAAAATTTGTGTACGTTTATCTGAACTAAGTTCGCCAAATTCTATTTGTATTCAATCTTTCAACGTTCCCTGTACAAGGTTGATAAGGAGCCTAATATTTTCCAATTTATCGCAGCCTCCCTTAAATTCATTCGTTTCGTCTCGTTTCGTGCTCCTTCTATCTTTGTTATCGACAATACTTATCAATACCCGGTGATTAAATAACAACAACTTAGCTTCTAGCCGACCTCGTAGAGTAACACAGGACAGGGTCAAAAGTTGGATAGATGACTGTAAGTAGCATATCCGATCCGGTTTTAATCATTACATAGTCATTGAGTCATATAACCCTATCAGTGGCATTAAAATTTCGACAATTAGTCAGCCACTAGCCACTAACCCCTTTATCAATCTGGCATAGTATGGTGGAGAATAGGCCTCTCATTCATGAAGAGAGCCCCGTATGCTTAGCAGTAGCATAAACTTGGTGAGATCAGCAACTTACCTAATATACCTCTGTTAAGTTTTTGATGACATAATCATTATATTTTTTGCGATATATTTTGTATGCTAATGTTAAACCCTAATAAAAACCTATGTATTTTATTATGTTTCTATTTCGGTACAGTCTTTTTTGCCTTAAAAATTTGCTACAATACCTAAGTCCTGTTTACATTGGCCTGTTTTATTCGAAATAATATCTATTTTTTAAGTAAGTACTCCTAGTTTTGAAATTGAAGGTTTGGTCTTATAAAATATTATTATGATACGTATTAGTAACCACCTACTTACTTGGGGAAAAGTATGTACATGTGACATATTTTTTGTTTATGAATCGATTTAAATAAAACGTACCTACACTAGTGCTCATTCATACTGACTCGCGGGCGCGGTGGCGAGCGCGGTGGCGGGCGTGGTCACGTAATATCAAACATATGGCGTAATACCCAAGTGTTCACATAGGAAACGCACGTGCGGTGTAAGTAGCGGGCAAGCTAGCGACGACGCGCGCGGCGCGCTCGCGACAATATCTACTGGAGGCTTACTACGAAAATCGAGATACAATCACTATTGTGGTACGAAATTCAAAGTACAAACGTCGGCGTAACGTATGTCAACGTTCGTTTTTCGTAGTAGGCCTCCTGAACTCTCGCGCAAACGCCTGGCGGTCAATGTGAACAGGAGCTCGCCACGTCATGTCAGCCACGTCAATCAGTATGAACGAGCACTATCTGTTGATACCAGCATCTCACCAGCTTTGCAATAACATTGATACCAGCATCTCACCAGCTTTGCAATAGCACTCGTTTAGTTAAAAAATATATATTACTTATTATGAAAAAAATGATGGTTCTCGACAAAGTACATTAATTTCTTATTAAATCGTCAGTCTCTTGCTTCCCTCTCAACCCCTTATTCATACTTATTTTCCTTTTAAGCATAACTTACATTATATTTTCGTCGAACCAACGAGTATGCTTTTAATTAAGTTTGAAAAAACACAAAAAAAAAACTTTAGTATTCCTAAGCAAACCCTCATCGTGCCTCGATATATTTTTATGTTAAATATGGTCTCTGAGCCTTAGTGAGGATTGTTTTAGTCTTCAACTTGCGTTCCACTTCCTCAAGGCTTCCTGGCTTCCTCTTTAGATTTAGACCACCTACCTCGAAGTGATTTACCCAAGAACTCACAGTATTCGACTTAAACATACAGAAAACCTTATTACATGCAAACTTGAGTTGTAATTTATGTATTTATTTAAAGAAAAATTATGAACCATCACCATTATGTTAAAAATTTAAATATTAGCTCGTTTTATTGGTTTACTATATTATATTTATCTTTTTTCCATGCAAGGCCACAATGTTTACTTAGGCTTCTTAATTGGTTTTACAATAACCTTAATATTCTAACAAGACGCGGCTAATAAACTCCAACGCATGTAGTTTTTTACCCGACTGCGTCAGAAGGAGGGTTATGTTTTTCGAGTGTATGTATGTATGTATGTTTGTATGTTTGTCCATTTATTCGGACCGCCCCACAGCCCAAACGGTTGAACGGATTTCGACATATTATGAGGTATCGTTGAATTCGTCAGAACTGTGAAAGTGTCATAGGCTATATGAATTTTCAAAATGGCGCCCGAAAGTGGAAGAAAAAGAGGGGATAATCTTGAGTTTTTTTGTTATCTTAGCAATATGGGTATCAACTGAAAGATCGTGAAAAGACCTTTTTAAAAATATATATCATATAACGTCGTTTTAACACAAATTGTCAATAACCATCCCAAAAAGTAGAATTTTTCGGTGACAACACTAAAAAGTCTGAAATAAAAATATTATTATAAAAACAAAAAACCCGACTGCTTACAAAAGAACTCAAAAGAAAAAAACAAGTGTCACAATATCAACATAAAATACTTCATGGTGCTGCAGGCGGGGACAAACTATACTGCTACCTCCGGGTAAAAAAAGATTTATCACAAGTACTACTTTTTTCCCCGCCTGCAGCACCATGAAGTATTTTATGTTGATATTGTGACACTTGTTTTTTTCTTTTGAGTTCTTTTGTAAGCAGTCGGGTTTTTTGTTTTTATAATAATTGTGTAAAAGAGTTGATTAAATAATAGAACTAATGGATAACGTAGTTTGGAACTTTGTTTAAAGCTTATTTTATTTATTTATTTTTCGATATTTTTCCGTACATTCAGCTCTTTAAAAGTTGTAAGAGCTTCTCAGAACCTTAAAAACGTAGATTTCTGATGGGAATCCACATCTTCCTAGGATAAAGCTTTTTGTTTTCTATTTTATTTATCTTTTGTTTTTTTTTTATTATTATGAAACAGACATTAGGAAGAAAAATATGTATAATTTTCAACAAAGTAAATATTCAAAAATATACAGATTTACGTCTTTAGAATACACAGATATTCATCTGAGAAATGTCATGTGGACACATCCGAGTTACGTGTCCAGTTTTACATGACCTTGAATTTATATTATCCTCATGCTACGATTTTGTACTTCTAAAGCACGTCTCATCAGAATAATAATGTTACACAGAAACTACGATTGCAGTAGTATAAATGAGAATCTGAGTGTTGAATACGTGCATTAGGTTTTTGAATATTACATAATCAACAAGTTGTAGTCACGATGGAAATCCTTGTACTATTTGCACTGTCGTGTTATGTTTCTGGTGTATTATCAGGTATGAATCATTTTGTTTAGTTCTTATGTTAGGAAGATTGCTATGTTGTGCCAGTCATTTAATAGTGATATTTATTTGTGACAAAATCGCGTTAAGTTGCCTGTGTAGCCGACTCTTTTAAGGTATTGAACCTTGGACTTAAAAATAGATGGAATTGACAATTAAATACGTCTAAAATTTCTATTGCATCGCCTCAATCATACACTAGAAACTTGAAAATAAGAATTAACATAATCCATACTTACATAATTTACATATGTTTTACGGTTTTTTATAATACCGGTTTCGCTAGGCAAAAAAGATGCATAAGATCCTACTTTCCTACTTATATTATAAATGTGAAAGTTTGTGTATTTGTTTGTTTGTTTGTTTGTTTGTTACTCCTTCACGCAAAAACTACTGAACCGATTTTCATGAAATTTGGCACACACATAGAGGGCAACTTAGATTAACATATAGGATATTTTTTATCCCAGAAATCCCGCGGGATCGGAATTTACGCGGGAAAACCTTCTTCGCGTATGGGGTATAAATAGCTTCTAAACAAACATTAATATAAAACTAACAAGTCTGTCTTCCCGGAAATCCCGCGGGATCTGGAGTTACGCGGAATAAACTCCTGCGCGTAGTTGCGGGCTTAAATTTTTATGCGACCTTTACTAGGAGATTGAGGAAGTTTTGAAGCAACATATAGGGTACTGTTTATCCCTGAATTCCCGCGGGATTAGGATTCACGCGGTAAAAACTCATACCCGGGAATGAGGTCGTTGGTTCAGATGTTTATGGGACTTTCAGTGGGAGGTAGAGGAGGTTATGGAGCATTATATAAGCTACTTTTTGTTCCGGACTTCCCGCGGGATCGAGATTTACGCGGGAAAAGCTTCCATGAGCGAATGAAGTCGCGGGCTCATTAATATCTATATATCGGGATATCTATACATATATCGGGAATCGAACCGGCTTTTTTTCTCATGATCAACTTTATGTTGCTTTTTCGAGGGTCAGCATCGCTTTAGCTGGTCTTTATGTTTTGGCACCCGAATGAAAAACTACCAATGTAGTTTAAAAATATAATAGTTTGGAATGAAAAATCCCCGACGTTTATATCTTAAAGTCTTTTTATCGATTTTCTCAAGATCTACATAACGGATTTTTGTACGGTATGACTAAAACGTAGTAAAAAATCAACTGTTCTTAAGATGTGTGGAGTGTGTCTTAATATGTGTGGGGTCGGGATTAACGCAGGAATAACTTTGTGACACACTGAGTTCCACGCGGGCGGAGCCGCGGGCAACAGCTAGTACTAAATATGTTTTCCTATAATTATGTTGTGTAGTAAAGATTGTAAAGATTAATTAAAAACGGTGAATAAAAACCATGTTTAGCTGAGTTTGATATCATTTATCTTTGCCATTTCTTACTTTTATTTTACCTTTTGTGATAATTCGATTCCTCCTATAGTTGTACTGAAGCCTTAAGTTTTAAATGAATACCAAAACTTTTATACACGATACAGGACACGATGCACTTTATACATGAATTAAGTACCTACATGATTTATAAGCTGGCGTTTTGTATGACTCTTAAAACCGCGACGTTTTAATTGAGGTAAGTACCTAGTAAATCCATAAGTGGGTATACTAGGTTCATGTTTTATGAATTTTATTACTAATGGGGATAATGAAAATGTATCGAAAATATCAAACTATCGGAATTGCTTGAAATTGGACTAACCATCCTAGTCCCTTTGAGTCTAGTTCTAGGTCGGTCACAGTTGTTATGGGCGGCAGGGGAAGGGTGGTACTGCATGCTCGTTTGCTATCTTAATTCCATAAAAAAATTACAAACATGACAAAAATGTTGTAGTTAGTGACGCATCAAAATAAATTGTTCTATCATAAACCTCATCATTAGGTAATACATCCGAGCCGCGCACTAATAAGGACTAGGCACATTACACATTACAGGCTTCCAATAACGACTTTTAATATTTTAGGTATGTTAGGGCCTTGCAAGAAACAAGATAGCGAATGTCTAGAGAAGACAGTCAACGAAGTATTCCCTGTTGTGTTTGGGGGCATACCATCTCGAGGAGTGAGCAGTTCAGATCCATTGTTCGAGAAAGTTATAAACGGAAACCTCTCGGTCCTAAATTATAAATTTACAAACAGTACTATTACTGGAATTAAAGAATGTACTGTGAAAAATTCCAAGTAAGTATAAAAGGAATGATTTGTAGTGTTCATTGTACGGTAATGCTCCACATCACAAAGGTATATATAAATTAGCTGGCGATTTGAGTAGAAATCGAACAAGATACATACTTCCTTTAGAACCAAAGCGCCTTTCTAATAATGATTAAAAAAACACCTCTATAAAACTAAGTATCTCTGATCCCAAATAAATTCCTTGACCACAAAATTTTATTATTATCTGGCTACAACCCATTAATGGCCCACTACTGAGCACATTGTGTCTTTCCTCATTATTGAGGAGGCCTAGAGCATACTCCACCACGCTTCTCCAGTGCGGGATGGTGGAGTTGTTAGTGGCCAACCCAGTGTCGAAAGTTTTCAAGCCGCCCGAAGGCCTCCGACATGGCTTAACGACTGCTATATCTATCGATAACAACCAGGACCGACGGCTTTAAGTGCCCTTCGAAGCACGGAATCGCTCAAGATATTTTGCCACTAGCGGTCACCCATCCTACTACCGACCGCGTCCGCAGTTGCTTAACTTTATCGATCACTTAGGATCGACTTAGAATCAGCTCTACTTTCCCTTATGGTAACATGAACATTTTATTGTATTTCATTGATATTTCAGGTTCGACGTAGACGCATTACAGTTATATTTTGAAATGTATTGCCCCCGATTGAAGAGTGTGGGACATTATGTAATCAACGGAAAACTGGCTGCCGTACCCGTGGAAGGAGAAGGAACTTACATGATGATGACCAGTAAAATCTTACACATTAGTGCTTTCAGATAAATTTAGAGGTTTTTGCTTTCACACGAAGGACTTTGTACTTTTCCTTTTAGTTTGGATAGGTACTTCATATCTTTCAAATATTAATCGTTATTCCAAATGTGTTCCTGACCATTCACTGCTGGTTATATTACCTCGATTTAATTAATCGTCACCATTTTCATATCGTGAGCCTTCTGAAACAAGCGAGAATATTCTGAATTTTCATCAATCATTAGGGTAACACGCAATATGTCATTACTGTGATACGAGCAGTATTTTAATGGTAATTTCTAAAGATGTGTATCAGTTGCTTTTCCACACAAATTGAGCTCAGAATACCAACTATAGTGACACTTTCCTAACAAGCACTAACAAGCTGATTGGTAGAACCTGCGTGGCGAATGGGTATAGTAGTGGCAAGTTACATTTCAATCAAAACATAGGTATATATCTACCGGATAATTGTGTGTTTCGGGTCGTACGCATTTATGATGTCAATTGTATTGTTGTCCGCACTGCCAGACATTAGATAATCTTACTGGAAGGTCGCACTTAACAATTAAAAGTTGTTACTATTTACCTCTTATAAGATGATATCTATTTAATTTATTATCTTTAACTTTTCATACACCATTTTTTTCAGGCGATTACTTAATCCCTGTAAACGCAAAATTGAAAATTATAAAAGATGAATCTGGAAAGTCTTATGTGAATATCAAAAATTTCGAACTAAAACCCAAAGTTTTAGGACCATTGAAGTTTGAATTCGATAATCTTTTTAACGGCCAAAAGGATTTATGTGAGTATTTATTATTCACCAGTTAGGTACTATAACTCGCTAGACTAAGCAAGGAAAGTTAATAAATGTAATAATTTTGTTTGAATGTTCTTCCTAGCTATGACACTAAATCCAAACTGCTTCCAACTCAACGATTTGTCAATCATTAAGATTTTTTTAACTCGAGCTTTTATCTATTTTAGCTGATGCTGTTCACAAATTTGCTGAAGATAATTATACCGAAGTAGCGGAATTAGTTCAAGATCCAATATTTAACGCATATATTAAATCTGTTAGCAAAAATCTTAATGTATTTCTAAATACGGAACCTCTGGAAGAAATGATTATAGAATAAATGGTACAACTAAGAAATATAAAAGTAATTTCTATTGTAAAAACACAGACGACGACGCTATGATGACGCTATCGAAAGGAGGTGCTAATATCTGGATAACTTTGACAACTGACGTAACACCGGAAGTGGCGTGAGAAGAGCCGACATCAGGTTAGGAATGCCCTTAAAAACCACGTGTTATAGTGGGAATATTATAGGAGTATTATATTATAAAATTACAAAATGTACTGGACAATTGTAAAGTACTTCATTTCTATTTAGGCCCTGATTTTCTTATCCATACTTCGTGAATTCTATTCAAAGTAGTCGGCGTCCTGTCTACAATATTTTTCTGGTTAAAATATATTATTATTGGAAGGATCATGAAGTACCCACGAAAGAGAGCTAGAGGCGAAAAGTGTAAGAATTTTCAATCTTATGTATGCTTTTGGCTTTGCCCAGTTATAAGTACGCGTTTATTCGCGCAAGACAACCAATAAGGTCGCACCTGCTGCGCAGGTACCTACTGGATAAATACTCCATAAGGCAAGCGCTTATATGTATAGACCTTTTACGATTTATATCTACATATAAGCAGATAAAATTTAAAATCCACATATATTTTTTAATATGTAATATGTAGGTAATATTTAATATTTAATATGTAAACCAATATTTTTAAGAGAATGTACTGATGTAATGTATAATGAATCTGATGAATTGAATGATGTACAATATCTATCTATTTTCACTGTTCGAGAAAATGTAATAATTACGGCAACCAACCACTCCCTCACTTCATTAGGTACGAGTATTTCTGCGTTTTATTTACCCTAGAAATTCATATATTTGTGGTATTTGCTAATCTATACATCTATACATATATAAATAAAATTGCAGGGTCTGTCTGTGATTTCAAAATAAATGTAATTTTTCAAGTAGTACCTCTAGTTATTTACAGAATACTAAAACAGGGAGTTTTTCGTCGCATGTGAGTTGATTTTGATAATACTTATTTGTAGTGACGAGAACTTCACACCTAGATGGGTTGAATTCAGCACCATCTGGCGAGTAGTTTTTGAGTTATCTCTGCTTGTCGATGTTTAAATCTTTATTGTAAAAAGCAATTATTTAGAAATTGGTTCATGTTCTGACTGCTTTTCTCATATAAAAAACTGTTTCTTCTCTCAGAAGCAATTTGGAAACATGTTGGTCTGTATACAAAGTCGCGGACTGAACCTAACCTAACATAATATATTCCGTCTTATTTTTATACATCACATCAAACTTAGGTATTGTTGAATACGTCTAAGCGAAACCGCAACCACTTAGCGTTTAGTAAGGTGTATGTTTTGTATTTCCATAACAATAAATTAATATTTGTTTTGTTCTGTTCGCAAAAGTACATACATAATTTATTCATCAAATACAGTTGACAATGTTGGTATAGTAAAACAAGTGGTTCGTAATAAACACTACGTAGGTCAGTCAACACCAAGTCTTGTCAAGTTTAAAATTAAACTTTGACAAAGGACAAAACAGACTTCAACACTCGCAAATAATAAAACGAGAATATCATCAACTTAATCGAAGCCAATGAATTTCTCGTTATTAGAGCTAACTCAAAAATTTATGTTTTGCCCCCGATAAAAATAAAAAGTTAAAACGTTTACAGAACACACACACACACACACACATTTATAGAAAACACACAGACGAATTGATAACCTCCTTCTCTTTGAAGTCGAATAATAATGCCACTGATGTTACTCCTCTTTGAGGTACCTACATACTTCTTAAGAAAGGAAGAGTAAGACTGTAAATGACTTATTCGTGCATCTTCGTTATTCGCTACTAGTATTCGCTTATTCTCCGCTCGACGACAGTTACTTCGCGCGGATCAAAGGATTTTTCGTCCTCATTCATACTCGCGTTTCGTTCCTCATTATTCTAGTGACCCGTGAACTTTGTCGCGAGGCTATTTTTTGCAATGAATTGATGAAAATCTTCCGATACACTAATATGTGACATAATAATTCTGAAGTATTACATAGAAAAAAATATCTATTTAATGCGTCGATACGTAAATGAAAAATGAATTTGTGAAGTCCTAAGATAACCATATTCGGCCTGTTTAGGTAAATGAATACTTATTCGACCAAGTAGATCAGTGTTCCGCAAACGGTGTACCGTGGCCATCAGTTTGGTGTGCCGCGAAAAAATAAGGATATCTTATAAACTTTTTTTGGTAAGTAGGTGGGTGAATTTCCCAAATGACTTTTTTTTGTCTTCGGTGAAATTAGTATTTAAAAAAAGGAATATTGTCATGAGTTATTTTTTTTAGTATTCAATAGGTAGTTATTGGGTTGTGGCAAAAATATTATTTGCCTAAGACTATATATAAAGGTAAAAATAAATACATAAACCTCTATTTTTCTCAAATCGGTGCTGTCCCTCTACTTTTTTACACGCTTTATTTACAAACAAAAGAGCTTATACACTAATAAAAACAAGTAACTTAAGTATATGACGTATTTTATTTCATAGAATATTAGTTTTATTATTAATATATAGCATATTTCATTACATAATTAACGATTATTATTATCTACTAAGAGGCACAAACGTACTTGTCCTGCAAAATGTTCTCATATCGTTGGAAAAAAGTAATAATTTAATCCTAACTTTAAATCGACGAATGTGACAGTGCCCCAACCCAATATTATTTCCCTCGTTAGTGTGTGCTAGTACGCAGTCAGGAGGGTAGTGCGTGAAATCGCTGCATATTCCCGAAAATAACGTAAATACCCCATTTCAGTTGCTCCCGGACAATTATTTTATATTATCGGTGGTTGTATTTTTCTAGTGTAATGAGAAGTTTTATTATTATTGTTTGGTTCTAACAGAGGTAGTAAGTGAATTAGCTTCATTGACTGTTATTGAATTTATCCTAGATATTGTTGTGCGTATGTAGGTCTGTGTGATCAATGTGGGTGAGCCAAAGGAAAGTCAGTTGAGTTAAAACAAATAGTTTATTTTATAGTCCACAATTGGATGAATAGCTAAGTAGTCCGAACAATTACACTGTTACACGTACACAGTTATACAGCTACACACGGTTCTACAGCTATACAGTTATACACCCGATATTACTTTAGGTATGCAAAAGGGGTGCAAACGAGATGCACAGGCGCGGGGCAGGAATCGACTGCCGTGTGGCGTGATGTTTGTCGTCACGCAGACGAATGTGCGACATCAGCGAAACGCCGTGTCGCCACAATATCATGCATTTTTTCTAATTTTTTAAAAAGTGTATTATTTCTCACATCGGTGTTCTCATATCGCTGTAATCGGTGGTCTTTATTACCACCGATGTGATCATTTAAGTATACCGATATGATAAGAAAAATCAATCGGTGTCCTAGTATATAATATCGGTGTTTTGATTCATGATCAACGCACAGTTTTGTCACATCGGTGCAGTGATTTATCATATCGGTAGATCATGTGTGTCATTTCCTTAAGCATACACATGTACCTACATACATACATATATACCGACATACAAACATATACAACGGGGTTACCACCATACAACAATAAATTTAATTTTATGTACCTAATGATTACCTAAGCCCCCTAAAAAAAATCAATCAAATACCTCCTTTAATCACAGCATTTTTTTTTCAATATTCAAAATTTCAACACGCTGTATCTATTACTATTGTAATAGCAGAAGTTTGTTGCCGCTCTTGTCAAAAGTGAGTGACCGATGTTTATACAGGCTGTTTTATATTTACCTGTATTTTTGTGCTATTTAGTTTGTTTGAAAAAAACATTTTTGTAAATAAGATGTTTGGCGTTTTTTACTAAATGCAATATTATGTTCCTTGCATGAAGCAGGGCTCGTGGTTTCATTTATTGTTTTATGGTGGTATCCACCTTGTATACATACAAACATTGTATACATGCTTACCTACATATGCTGCCAAAATCATTGCCACGATACCACTGGGCAGTAGATGTATAAATATATCATTAGGGGAGGTCTGTATTCGGTAATATACATACGTCTATAGGCTGAGATGATGATGATGAGGTGGAGCAAGTTAAAGCATTAAAGGTTTCTCTAAAATATGTTTCAGTAAAAAAAATATTAAGTTAATAATAATAAATACAAAATAATAAATAGATAGAAAGAAAACATCCTAGCCGTAATGGGGCGACTTAGAATACAAACCCCAGTCCCACGCCGGATGGGTGTCGTAAGAGGCCCCGGAGGGATTATATTGGTAATATTGATGTAACGGAGGATTTTTATGCCTGTGCTATAACAACTGTGAGGAGCAATGTCTGCAGGAGGTGGTGATATGAGATGTGCTGAAGCGAGGGCAGTTTTGGCATACTGGTGTTGCCAGATGTGGAGTGGAGAGGTGCTATTAAGAGGAGCGGTGCTTTTGAGCAGATTAGTGTTTTAGTGGAGTGGAGAGGAGTGAGGAGAGGAGAGGAGTCAGATTTCTTTTTCAGGTTTTCTATTAAAATGTTACTGGCCACCGACCTGGCCGGTACCTATTTGAAAATGGAACGACGAGAGCAAATACCTCAAAAAGTTGGTGATGCCCCTAATGTTACCAATGTCCATGACGGTGATCACTTATCATCAAGTGACCTGTTTGCTTGTTTGCCTGCTTAGACTTTAAAAAATCATGCAAATATAAAAAAACGCAACTTAAACAAGTTATATTATAGGTATATTATAATCGAGACTATGAAAAAATGAAATACTCAGGGAAGTTTATTGTCCTGTTATTGTGGTGAATATCACCATCGAATCCGCTTCAGTTTGTAAGAAAACATTGAAATATAAGTTTTTTTAATCATTTTTCATAAAGGTCAGTTAACATTAAATTTATTTGAATGGAATAATGATCCACGCGCATTTGAGGCATTGTACGTACCTACCTACGGCCACTCCCATTCAATCGTAAGTAAACACCATAAGTGACACAAAATAAAGTTAAGAATTCAATATTTTGTCAAGAATTTAATCTGAGAATAAATGGAATTGATGTAACGTGTCAGCTGTTACCTTAACCCGATTTAGCATTCATTAGTCCTAGCACCCTGACACATTTATCTTCTGGTCTTGGCTTCAACCCATTACTGACTATGAAGACCGGGTCTTTCCTCATCTTTGAGGAGGCCTAGAGTAAACTCTACCACCGCGCTCCAGTGCAGATTGGTGGAGGGGCTAGTGGCCATCTCAAATATCGGAAGTGCGCATGTCGCCCAAAGGCACCCGACATGGCTTAATGACTGCTATCAATCAGTATTTCAGTAACAACCGGGACGGACGGTATTACGTGCCCTTCAAAGCATGGAAACGCTCAAGAAATTTTTGCCACTAGCGGTCACCCATCCAACTCCAGACCGCGTCCGCAGTTGCTTTACTTTGTCAATCACTTATAATATATCGACGCAAGTCAACGGGCTTAGAGCGCTTCCTACCAGGCGCTTATTGAATTTTATAATGAAACCGTACCTCACCTGACAGGCCTGACTTACCTTGCTATAATTGCTCTTCACTTTAGGAAAACAAACATAAAAGGAATGATTTTTTGAGCCCTGAAGAAGCCGTGGCTGCCTTTGTAGAAGCGATTTTTGATTTGTCAAATCAAGAGTGGATAAAATGTTGCCATATAGTTCGTGTATGCGAATTTTACTTTGTTCATACATGTACCTAATACTTATAGGATATTTTGACAAGATGAAAAACAGACGTAAGGTGAATATTGTTTCTTTGTCTCTTAAGTGATTGAGTTCCATCCTATACCTAACCCATCGTAGGTATACGATAAAAACTTTAGCAAACACAAGTCGTTTAGTTGTTATGCACTTTGTATAATATTTAGTATTACCATAAAAGATACTGGTGAACGCCCTTGCTTCGCTTCGAAATTTTATATATCTAATATTTCCCCTAACTCAGGCCCTAAGGGGTTACTTTTAGAAAAAAAAAAACGTAGCATATGTTTGATCTTACATCATCAACTATGTTGCCGAGAAAATTTATCGCAATCGGTCAAGCGGTTTTAGATTTCATTCCCTACTAAAACCCTTTTGGCGTTGATTTAAAAAAACAGAAGCCTATGTGTGACCTTGATTATTTTATAAAAATTTAGTTATTTAATTAACAATAAAAACAAATAAGACAATAAAAACTGATCTAAACTAATAAATTTAATTTATTTTTATGCCATACCTGATCAAAATAAGCATCTACCAAATATTTTTGTTGCCAACTGGTGACCAGTGACCACTCATTATGTGGCGGCTTCTTTGCTAACGTGCTGGCTATTTCCATAAATGAATTTATATTGAATCTATTTATATATATCTCGGAGCCAGGGTCAGAGCGGTTGTTATACTTTGGGTTATACGTGACTGGGGATAAGAAATAATAGTCTGTACACTGAGTTTAAACGTCTATTCCAACACTTCAATACAGTTATCACCAAAATTAATTTAGATTACATTAAATTAAACTTAGAAATAAAGCTGACGACAAAATAATAGCAAAGTGGCAAAGGATCAGCACGATTAATTCAAATTTAACTTGGAAACGCGGCAAGTTTGGTATGGCAGTGGGTTCGACACGTCCGCTCGGTCTAAGCGCTCAATTCAGAATGATCATGACAGCTATGGTTCTCTACGACGCCATCTCTACCCCCACTCCATACCAACCATGCCCAAACAATAACTGTTTCGTTTCCAGAAGTAGCTCCGGCCATCATTCATAGATGGCGGTAGGTTCCTAAAACTAGTTCCATCGATTACTCATAGGTGGCGTTACTAGATCAGCGTAGGACTTTGGTCTCGCTCCTACACGGCCAATCTGACGTGCACACGTCCTCGTGTGATTCCTTTTTAATTAAGTTACAACAAAGCTCTAAAGTTTCTTTTATTCAGCAAAAGTTTTTCGTTACTAATGAGACTACCTTTTAATTAAGGTCACACAATAGTTATGGTCAAACGGAATAGTAATGGTCACACAGAATAGTAATGGTCACACAGAATAGTTATTGCCACACAGGCGAATCATTGCCATACGGGCGAAACATTGCGTCACAGGATAGTCATTGCGTCACAGGATAGTCATTGCGTCACAGGATAGTCATTGCGTCACAGGAGAGTCATTGCGTCACAGGAGAGTCATTGCCACACAGGCTAGTCTTTGTGTCACAGGAGAGTCATTGCCACACAGGCTAGTCTTTGCGTCGCAGGATAGTCATTGCCACATAGGCTAGTCAGCTAGTCATTGCCACACAGGCTAGGCTTTGCCACACAGGCTAGTTAGCTGGTGTCAGTTAGGGCCACACAGGCAAGTCAGGGCCACACAGGTCAGTCAGGGCCACACAGGTCAGTCAGGGCCACACAGGTCAGTCAGGGCCACACAGGTCAGTCAGGGCCACACAGGTCAATCAGGGCCACACAGGTCAATCAGGGCCACACAGGTCAGTCAGTGTCAAATTCGTCAATGTTGATAAAATGTGTCAGTCTCAAGTTGGTTAGTGACCCCTACTACAATTTACTTTAAATTTCTTTTACTCAACAAGTTTCTAATTTTTCAAGTTTCTAACATTACAACACTAGTTTAGAGGAGCAAAATTACAAATTAATAATTTGTGTTTGTTTTAACTTTTACACTATGACTACGCTATCGCTATCGCAGATTAATCCGTACAGCATCTTCACGTAATCTGGGGATGGATTCCATCTGCAAGCACGCTCTACCGGCACCAATCCGCATTCGTCATTGAAGATTACCTGTAACAATCAAACACACACGCGAGTATCTTTCTACGCTCAGCCCTTCCTGATAAACAGAAGCACTTCTTACAAAATTAATCTGCATCAGTATAGGGGCTTATTCCAATTTAAATTTGATCACATAACTTTGAACGCACTATGGAGAACCTTTTCAATAAAGTAATGAAGTCACACAAGTTATTATCGCACAGGTAAAGTGTATTAATATTGACACACGGATATCTGAAGAAACACGCCGTGAGGGCCTTACTGCTTTGTCTGTTATGAGGATAGGGGATACAACATAAGACTTCAGAATTTATTTGCCACATAGGTTGTATGCTACTCAGGCTGTTGATCAGGTGTGCCACGCAGGCGTTTGAACAGGTTTGCCACATAGGTGTTTGATACTAGTACCAATACACACAAATAAAAAGAATTATAACTTTCCATTTTAATAACTTTAAAACTAGAATAGACCAGGTGGACTGATGACCTGAAGAAGGCGGTGGGCATCCGCTGGATTCAGAGAGCTCAGGACCGGTTCGGGTGGCGCCAGTTAGGAGAGGCCTACGTCCAACAGTGGACATCGAAAGGCTGATGGATGGATGGATGGATGAAAACTAGTCTTTAAACTACTGAACAAACTTTCAAATGATTCTCACCAATCGAAGAAGGATTCCGCATGGTTATGGAGTATAATTTATTAAGGTTTTGTTTTAATTCATTGAAAGGTGACGATAGCGATTTGCTATACAGTACTATGCAAAGCCGGGGCGGGTCGCTAGTTATTAATAATTTTGTTTCATTCTGATATCATACCCACCATCAACTCAAAAACTAATTAAACCATTATACCTAACCGGTAATAGTGAATACCCAATTATTAAATTGAACGATTTGAATTGGATTATCCAATAACAAAGTAATTCTATAAAAACTAATCCACTAAAATCTTTGTCCCGAAAATATTATATTGAGAATATTCTTTCTCTTAATTATTCTCTCTTAACCGTACCTCCTAATTATTCAGATCAATCAGCAACATCATTAAAGTTTCTCAAATACCCAATTAATTTAACCAAGAAAAATACAGGGATCGCCTAATATCCAGTAATGTCTCAAAAATGGAAGAGTTTAATTCACTTTTACTATAAGCCATAAGAAAACCAGTTAAACAAAACAGATCACCTGTAACGTTGTGCCCGTTCCGCGGCAATAACCGATGATGCTTCATCATCACACCACGAAGCCAGCGCCAGCGCACGCACACAGCCATCAATGCAGTTCCAATTAACACGAGTACAACCTTCGTGTGCTGCTCTTGCTCCCGATCGCCACAGAAACAACCCGTGCCATCTTCGAAAACCAAGCGTTTTATTGAAAATCTAGTCACATCATTTCACTGCACTTTGCACTTTCACTTGCATCCACGCCTCATGATATCACCTGAAAACGTGGACAGAGTTCTTTATCCCAGCTTCTGATCTCGGAGCCAGGGTCAGAGCGGTTGTTATACTTTGGGTTATACGTGACTGGGGATAAGAAATAATAGTCTGTACACTGAGTTTAAACGTCTATTCCAACACTTCAATACAGTTATCACCAAAATTAATTTAGATTACATTAAATTAAACTTAGAAATAAAGCTGACGACAAAATAATAGCAAAGTGGCAAAGGATCAGCACGATTAATTCAAATTTAACTTGGAAACGCGGCAAGTTTGGTATGGCAGTGGGTTCGACACGTCCGCTCGGTCTAAGCGCTCAATTCAGAATGATCATGACAGCTATGGTTCTCTACGACGCCATCTCTACCCCCACTCCATACCAACCATGCCCAAACAATAACTGTTTCGTTTCCAGAAGTAGCTCCGGCCATCATTCATAGATGGCGGTAGGTTCCTAAAACTAGTTCCATCGATTACTCATAGGTGGCGTTACTAGATCAGCGTAGGACTTTGGTCTCGCTCCTACATATATAAAAGCGACAGGTCACTCACTCTTCACGAAATCTCGAAAACCGCTTGACGTACAATCATGAAATTATACAGGGAGGTACTTAGTGTATGATAAGTAAACGCCCGCTCAGAACGTATTTTGTCATATTACTCCCCTAATAGGGTCAAATAGCGTTAAAAGTTTGTATTAATATCAGTAATTTAAGTGAACCCTCGGACAAGAGCTATTATCTCAATAAAATCAGAGAAGTAGGTATACTGATGACGTTGCAAACCAATATCTTCTTATAAACAGTTTTTTGCATTAAGGACATTCTTATGACGAAGGGTTATTATAAACTGGATGAATATTTTCAAGATGAAACAGCCTGGACATGAGTTTGAAATATAGCCTTAAGTAGTGATAAGTGTTCTCTGTAACTGTGAGTGGGGAAGAAAAAAGAAACTCCTTGGGAGTTTCTTGCCGCTTCTTCTACCAAGGCCACTCATCGTAGGGATTTGTGGAAGCGATGGCGTAGATGACATTCGAAAAGTGTTTGTAAAAACCAAGTTCGAAATAAATTCATTTCATTTCATTTCATTTCATTCCATTCCATTCCATTCCATTCCATTCCATTCCATTCCATTCCATTCCATTCCATTCCATTCCATTCCATTCCATTCCATTCCATTCCATTCCATTCCATTCCATTCCATTCCATTCCATTCCATTCCATTCCATTCCATTCCATTCCATTCCATTCCATTCCATTTCATTTCATTTCATTTCATTTGCATGTCGTGAATGTCAGTCACTGTCCCTCGTAAATAACGAATATTTAATATTTTATTAAATTATTTCATTTAAATCCAACATCATGGCGTCATGTATACAGGCCCTTATCACAGTGTAAAAACTTATTATTAGACTAGCTATGCCCTTACCTTATACAGTAAGGGTGCCTTTCCACCGGAGATGTGCTATGCTACGTTGCTAAAGTTGCGTTTGAGATCTACCAATTACATACATTGGCCCACCTAGAAACCCCGTAAGGGCTCAATATGATTGGTGGATGGCAGACGCATCCATAGCGACGTAGCATAGCACATCTCTGGTGGAAAGGCACCCTTAAGCTTATAAACGTTATAAACGTACATCGTTATTAAATTTAACCAAGATACAATGTAAACAGCGGAAATTTGGCAAAATGTAATTATTATAATTATTAAACAATGATTAACATTGCTAAGAGTTGCAACTATAATTAAATAAATAATAGTTTAAAAAAACTAAAAAACACGCTTTTTATAGAATACTGAACTAAAAAAATAGAAAATAAGTTTCAATAAATTTAAATTAAGAATAGTGTTAAAAATTTCAACAAACATGAATTAATAATAGTGTAAATAAAGAAAATATTTTATTTAAAAAAAAGCGTGGGGTGCTTTTTAAGATATTATCAAAATGACACCATGCACCCCACGCTTTTTTTTAAATAAAATATTTTCTTTATTTACACTATTATTAATTCATGTTTGTTGAAATTTTTAACACTATTCTTAATTTAAATTTATTGAAACTTATTTTCTATTTTTTTAGTTCAGTATTCTATAAAAAGCGTGTTTTTTAGTTTTTTTAAACTATTATTTATTTTCGACTTTTTAGTTTTGTTTATTTATAATAGCTTGTTTTTATAATTTTAAACTATTATTTGGTCTCTATCGATCTATCTACTGTGATAACTTAGAATTCAAATAAACAGAAGAACAACGCCATCTAGTAAAACGTAATGTACGCAGTCAAACTGAATACGCAGTTACAGCTAGTTGCCCGTAAATATGGGTAGATGGCAGTAGCAAATGGATAGATGGCAGTAGTGTGAGAGTAAAAAAATTAAAATCTTATTTTGCATATTGAAAATTGGAATAATTTTATCAAAATAGTGTAATGTCATCGGAACTCGATAAATCTACAAAGTTTGAACGAAATCTGGCCATTTAAAGTGGGTCAAAATCGCGTCCAAAGAAGTCGGTTACAAACAAATATACAAACATACAAACATACAAGTGAAGCTAATATAAAGCGTGTAATAATATCATTATGGTAGTCTCTTTATGCGAAGGAGAGTTACATACAAACATACATACAAACATACAAACATACAGGTGAAGTTATAGGCTAGGGAAGGTGGAAATTAAAGAAGTTAGGAAAAACGCCTATTTTTAGGAAAATCCGCGATAGATTTGCGTGGAAAGGGTCTAGAAAATTAGGGATCAACTGTTTATAGGTGCGTTATGAATTTGAAGCAAAACGCCTGAGGGGCACGGAAGATATTAACAGAAATGTAGGTTTAAAATGAACGAATTTAGTATAAATCAAGGAAAAACAGTTGTAACTCGGAAAATTCGCGATGGATTTTCGTGGAAAAGGTATAGGAAGTTAGGGATCAGTTAGCTTTAAGTTAGTTATGAGTTTGAAGCACAACGGTTGAGGGGCACGGAAGATATTAAAGGAAGTATAGGTATAAAATTAAGAAAAAAATGAGGAAAAACAGCTATTTCTCGGAAAATTGTGGTCGGATTTTCGTGAAAATGGTATAGAAAGTTAGGGAATAATTAGTTGCAGATGCTATATAAGTTTGAAGCAAGAAGACCTTTGGGCACCGGAGATATTAAAGAAAATGGAGTAAAGTTACATACAAACATACAAACATACAGGTGAAGTTAATAAAAGCGTGTTAAAAACCGGCCAAGTGTGTGCCTATCCACGTGAAGTAAAAATCCGTAGCTGACAAATATTTTCCTAACTTATAACCTCTCTAAAGTAGGGCCATTTTAATAGGCCACATTTGACAACTGTTTGTCTTTGCTTTATAGTGAGGGTAACCTGCTGAAAAACATCGATTAATTTAATTAATCGATAAGGACTTAAAACATCTGTAAATTGAATGCGATTGTTATAAAAAGTATTAATAAGCGCACAGTTCACACAACGACTAAAAAAAATTACAAAAATAATGCGTCAAAGAATGGCGCGAAATGAAATCATGACTTTTTTGTAACATTTCACGTTTCTAGATACTGACTTGTGAGCCAGACGTTATTATATAAATGAATGATTACATATTTTTTGGCCTAAAATGTAATAAAATAAATTTTGTTTGTATTAAAATACATTTTATTTTGTAATCGTAAAATACTTTTTGACGATTAGTTCGACTTCTCGAATTCAACTTATCTACTCATCATTTTCTTTCGGTACCATCCCTGATATTTAAAAAGAAAAAGAGTTCACTGACGTAACTTTGTAACGACGTCAGTTCCTTACTTTTAAGTGTAAAAAGTTTAACAATATCTAGTATGGAATGTATTAGATACTATGGGGTGCCTCCCTTACAAGGTTACTTTGTAAAATTTTGACGAACTGTCAAATGTGGCCTATTAAAATGGCCCTACTATACCTGTACTAATTTTACTTTAACTATAAGTCATAACATACATAACCGGTCTTCGTGTATTTCTGTGAGGGCCAATGGTTAGCTGGTAGACAATACGTTTAAGCAATAAGCTCGGCATATTATATACCGTAATATTTTACTGCGGTAAATGAGTTTAAATAAATATCTATTTTTATACTCGTAATATATATAGTAGCGGTGATAGCCTAGTGGTTTAAGATCTCGGCCTCCTATTCGGAGGGTCCGGGTTCGAATCCTAGGGCACGCACCTCTGGCTTTATCGGAGTTATGTGCGTTTTAAGCATTTAAATATCACTTGCTACAAACGGTGAAGGAAAACATCGTGAGGAAACCTGCATGCCGGAGAGTTCGCAAAACTCAAAGGTGTGTGAAGTCCGCCAATCCGCACTTGGCCAGCGTGGTGGACTATGGCCTTACCCTTCTCAGAATGAGAAGAGACCCGTGCTCAATTTAGTGGGCCATTATGGGTTGAGATGATGATACTCGTAATAAAATAATACTGACCTTAATTGCTTTATATTTATAATTTTAATCATTCAGCTACTTGAGTCATTCTACTCTTAAATATGTATAAATAAATAAATAAACTATATCAAGGTTTAATATTTTACAAATGGATAGGATAGAGTTTGTATTTTTATTTAAGAGAACCGAAAATTAATTTTCATTTACGAAATGTTTGTCATTTTTTGTAATTTTTTTTGCCCATATCGAACGTTGCCAAACTATAAATATTTTTTTGCAATCTGTTACTTTATTTTATTAATTTAACTCTATAATTGTTGTCTTTATTAATGTGACCTAGTCACTTAACATAAAATATATCGTCTAATCATTTAAGATCTTTGAAGCCGATGTTACAAAGATTTGAGTCAGAGAGATAATTAATTAATTTCGTTTATACAAATTTTATTATACTGGCTCGACTACATTTGAATGCTCGATTTGAATATGTGTAGATAAAAAATAATCCCGAAAAGGTTTTAATGGTTTTTATGTATGTGTGATACACAAGAACTAGTATGACTAGTTGGAAGATGTTTTGCTTGGATGCTTACTCGTATTTACCAAGGATCCTTGTGTCAGAAGCAGGTATATAAGTGTAGTACAAAGTTATTCTCGTGCTCAGTTTTTCTTATACTCTGTGAAATAACCATGATGGTTGACAAAACTTTCCTATTGATTGCGGTGCTACCATTTATATCCGGCATCAATGCAGGTAAAATTTTAATATTGATATTATTGAAATTATCAGTGAAATAGTATTGATTATAAACCGGATTTGAGCTTTATATTCATATATGTTATCGGAAATGCATGAAATCTGGTAATTGTATACGGAAATTATATACGGAATTGTATTGTATACAATACCAATATCGTATTAGGAAATGTATAAAAAATGTTTTCTGTAATAAAACACCTCACTGTTTTATGAAAAATTGGAGGGGGTATGGGGTGCTTGGGGGGCATAGCCCCCAGTCATTAAATAAGGCTCATGCACTTAAAATGGAGGACAGATGGGTTAGGTTAGGCTTTGCTGTAATTCTTTATGCGAAAGAAAGGAACCCCGCGAAGCGTGATCTCGTCGAAATCCGTGACGTAATGCACCAAATAAGCATCGAATATCCTCGCGTACATTTCCGACTGCTCTTTAGGAAATTTTCTAGGAAATGTCTAATATAATTTATTTCACACATTTTCGGGCGATTTTAGGAACAACATATACATTTTCTAGTAATTTTATACAACGTAGGATAACTTACATTTTCGTTAACATATTATATATAAATTCAGATTTTCTTTACGAAAAACATTTTTGTAACGTAAAATTTTTCCTTGCTTTCAATGTTGTCAGGAAAAAAGTGGATATCCATTTGAAGAAATTCCTTTTACATTTTACCTGTATGTCAACATTATTACAATCAGTGAAAATGTAGAGCACATGAACTTGTTTTGTTTTTCTTTTTATTTTATGCAAATAAAGGTTCTTGTAGATACTTTAGAATTCATTGCCGTCGCTTTTAGACCGCAAAGCGAGAGTCATTGATATCTTATATTAACATTACGGAGGTTTTTACCATAATTATTATTTTTATACTGCTATAAGATATCGAAAACCAATTATTCAAAGAAAGAATAAATAGAACTGAATTCTATAATTGTTCTAAAAGGTTTGTATTTCAGAAATTATGTTTATAAAATAATGCTTAAAAAACATACATCGTATTTCCAGGATTGGTAACAAAATGTAAAGCAGACGACTCAAAATGTATCAAAGAGTCAACACAACCCTTAATTCCGGTATTCGCCAAAGGTTTACCAGAACACAACGTAAAACCCATGGACCCCATGAAATTTAAGAAAATCGATGCCAGCACGTCTAGCCTGAAGTTAATATTATCTGATATTACCGTTACGGGACCGAAAGACTGCGTTGCGAAGAGAGTTGCGTAAGTTACGATATATACTTTGGTACACAGTCATAAAAACAATAAAAATAAATATTTATGTCACTTTTAACGCACAACGGAATGGAGAAGACGTGTGTTAGTGAATTATATTTATCTTGTGTTATTTTAGGTTTTTAGATTGTTATTACACTAATGCCTCATCCTCTAAGAGTCACGCTAAAGTCATTGATTGTACAGTCTTTGATTTGTATGGTAAAGATTGTGTGTTCCTTCCATCCGTCTTCCCTCTCTTGTAATGCACTCAGCAAAATAACGGATGAGGTTCATTGTAATGAAATGTTACTTTTTTGGGCTTAGTAGGTATACGTTTGTCTGAGGACATAATTTTATTTCAAGATAGATTAAATGTCAAGAGGGGTTCGGTGGGCAATTAAATCCACGTTTCTTGGGTCAAAACTATTGTCTTACGACTCGCGATGGCATCATGGAAATTAGAGTGCGATTGGTTTTTATAGGTTAATTAAAACTTGTATCCCTCATATAAAATTAGTTCATTAAAAATTCTTTACAACTTTAGTCCAGTAACTTTTTGTCTTGAAATAAAACATAACATACCTAGACAAAATTAAAACTGATGATGGCTTTTGAACTTTTAGTTATTTAGTTTAGTTTGTTTCGTTTAGAATGTTTTGCTGGTGATTTTATAAATATACTTCCTCAAAGGAAATACCTATCCATATGACATACAGTATGATTATACCTCATTAATGGCCCACTACTGATCATTAGGGTCCCCGCAAACTGACCGCAGCCACCGGCGGCTGTGGCGCTTCTTTTTCTTTTTCTTCTTTTTAGATCCGGCCAACAGCCAACAGCTCCAATAACAGTGAGCAGGATTCAGCCGAAGCGGCTGTTGGCCGGACCGCGCTTCTAAAAAGAAGCGCCACAGCGCCACAGCCGCCGGTGGCTGCGGTCAGTTTGCGGGGACCCTTAGTGTTTCCTCGTCATTGAGAAGAGCGAGAGCATACTCCGCCACGTTGCTTCATTGCGTATTGGTGGAAAGGTTTATGGCCAACCCAAGTATTGGAAAATTTCATGCTGCCTTCAGCTTTCGATATAACCAGTGCCGGCGGCTTTACTCATAAATACGGAAGTGCTCAAGAATTTTTTCCTCTAGAAGTCACCCATTCAACTGCCAATGTTTGCAGCCTATGTTTCTCAATCACTTAGGATACACAAGCCGGTCTATGAGCGTACATATAACATCTAGGTACTTACTTTATCTAGACGATGTCGATGTTTTTAAAGCGATCGATGCAAGCAAAAAAATTAGGTTTGTAACGCTTTATTTTTCTTTACAGGCGTGATAAGTCTAAAAATACGCTTATGGTTAAACTACTTTGTGATATTCAATTAGAGGGTCAATATGACATGGACGGAAAACTTTTGATTATTGTTAAGGGAAAAGGACCGCTGCATGTTACACTGAGTAAGTAATCGTCTCTTTATAAAGATAATAGTGCATGAATCAAGTTGAAGACGAATTGATTCAATTCTATTTTGTGGAACATTGAAAGGTATCGATCATGAATTTATAAACACGAAAATGTCAGACTTTAGTTACGAGTATCTTTAAACAGTACGTTAAGGAAGTAAATGCTTCAAGCCAAATTAAAATTATGGTGTCGGTTCTTTTTCTTAGCTATCAAAACATTTTAGACTTGAAATGTGTAATTAATAAATACATAGCTCTTATTTGAATTGCCAATGATGAAAAAACCAAACAAACAGTTTTTTTAAAAGGTTAGAACTGTTTGACATGCCCATTTAAATACTGATTGATTTCTAATATTTTTTTTTTTAACTAGGAAAACTCGAACTGACCGTAGAAGGAACTTTGGGCGAAATAGAGAAGGGAGGAGTCAAGTATTGGGATGTCAAAGACTGGAAGCATTCTTTCGCTCTAAAAGATAAAAGTGATGTCGTCTTCGAAAATCTGTTTGATGGAAACGAAGTATTAGGTAAAATTTTTATTTGCATGAAACTTAATTGTAAAATTTTATTTTTAAGGATATTTTTATTTGTAAAGAACTCTAGGCTTTATATTTCTTCGGCCCTAATAAATCTCTTTTGCTTGTAATCCACTCATCTGAACACTAGATTTATATTATTTTGTGCACCTGCATGTCTTTTGTTTACACCGAATATCATAAATTATCTCCGTACGTTTCTTCTGCGAGAAAATAACAATATTTACTAGCTACTCACTACTCGCCGGCGGTGGATCAACAGCCTTAATTCAACTGTATGTTTTGACGTGTTTTACCTCATAACTGAGTGTTCCGATTTTGATGATTCTTTTTGGATTCAAAAGCTCGTGTTTGTAGTGTGGTCCCATCTAAACAGCGACATCTGACGAATATATTTTGAGTTATCTCTCCTTGTTGATGTTGTTTTAAAATAAACTAATTAAAACTGGTTCTGTTTCAGCCCAAGCTGCCCGTGAAGTGATATCAAGTGGTGGCAACGAAGTGATAATGGAAGTAGGACCCCCAGTTATTAAAACTTTCACCACTGAAGTAGTGAAAAATGTTATCAACTTCTTCCACAGCGTTCCCGCTCATGAACTATCTGAAGACTAGTGATTTAACTGTAAAAAGATAAATAATTTTTGTATACAATATGTGTTTAATTCATTACGGTTTCTTAACGAATCCATTCAACAACATCGTAGAATTTGATAAATAATGAACTCAACAAATAACCTATCAATGCATATGTGCAATCAAAATCAACAACCAACCTATCATTCCTATTAAGTACATATATCGTTAAGGTAAACCGGTCAGTTTCTACGAGGCCATGTATTATAATAAGGTAAAATGTAAATGATTAGTAGTTAAATTAAAACTAATTGAAAAGTACTAAAATTAAAATCTACCTCATGAAGTTGTATTGTCTATTACCTACTGATAATTTCATGAAGGTGTCAATCTTATATGACTAATCATATTTCAAACTTCGTCGCACGGAATCGAATCCAGGACCATTTGAACGACAGCTCTAATGGTAAACATTACACAAAAAATAATGTTAATCGTATTTAATTTCAGTATTTAATTTTTTACGTAGCGGTGATAGCCTAGTGGTTAAGAGCTCCGACTTCTTTACGGAGGGTCCGGGTTCGAATCCCAGGGCACGCACCTCTGACTTTTCGGAGTTATTGTGCGTTTTAAGTATTTAAATGTCACTTGCTACAAACGGTGAAGGAAAACATCGTGAGGAAACCTGCATACCGGAGAGTCCGCAAAACTCAAAGGTGTGTGAAGTCCGCCAATCCGCACTTGGCCAGCGTGGTGGACTATGGCCTTAACCTTCTCATTCTGAGAAGAGACCCCTGCTTAATAGTGGGCCATGATGGGTTGAGAAGAAGAAGAAGAAGATTTAATTTTTCTCCCTCACTAAGCTTGAATTCGACAAAGGTAAAGAAACTTATAATCACTACTCAGACTTTTTACCGGACCTGAAAATACCGGACGGAGAAGAAGAACGGAAAGAAGTGCCCAAACGTAAGAACGCCGGAACTTGAATATTTGATAACTAAAAAATGAATGGCAGACTTTTTCAACAATTTACTTAACAAAAAAAGTTTCTCACAACTCACAAGTGTAACAACACCTGACCTCTATTTGCTAAATAAGAACAACAGGAAGTGTCCGTACTTCGTAATTATTATAATTAATCTTAAGCGAGTGATGTAGGTACAGTGGGCCAAGAAAGTGGTGTACCAGTTTTCATTTAGTTTCCTATTTATCAAAAGTTACATCAAAGTTCATAGGAAATATCACTGAAAAGAGACGCAAAATAATGACGTAAACCTAAGTGTTTAGAATATGTACATTATACGTCACATTATAGGTGCAAAACATTTTAATCTTTATTAGAAACGGATAATGCATTAATTTGTGCAAAGAAGATTTAAATATTCTGAACAAAAGCATAAGAACTATTTCAGTTGACAAAATAATTATTTTTAAAAAGAAAATTGACATTTGACATTTAAGTCCTACAACGATCTTTTGGCGCGTGAATGACGTGTGAGTGACAGAGAGAGTGCCTTACAGTTTGCCTTACCTGTATGGCGCTGTCTCTGTCACCCTCATGTCAGCCATCACCACAAGATCCTTGTCCCTGTATATGCAAGTAATGTAATAGAAATTGGCTAAGTGCGAGTCGGACTCGCCCATGAAGGGTTCCGTAGCAGCAAGTAACATAATATAAAAAAATATTCGAGTAAGTAGATTGAATGAAAGGTAAGTTGCGGTTTACGATTTATGAAGTATTAAAAAAACTGCTTACTAGATCTCATTCAAACCAATTTTAGGTGGAAGTTTACATGGCAATGCACATCAAATATGTTTTTTTAGTTTTATCATACGCTTATTTTGGAAGTTACAGAGAGGGGAACACATATTTTACCACTTTGGGAGTGCCTCTCGCACAAAGTATTCAGTTATTAGAAACCTCAATATCATTTTTGACGACCTATTCATAGATATTCCACACCTATGGGTTTGATGAAAAAAAAATTTTTAGGGTTTCAGTTCTAAGTATGGGGAACCCCCACGGTTTATTATTTTTGTGTGAAAATCTTAAAGGTTCACAAAATATACCTACTTACCAAGTTTCCGACGTCAATGGTTATATCAAGTTTAAACTAAGAACAAAACAAATGTCACGTATTTATAATCGGATAAAGATGGCAATAAAAGTTGTCAGATCGATCTGCAAGCGAAACTAACCTTTATCACCTATGAATCTGCAAACGGCATTCAACCTTAGGGTGGTAAACCAATTCTTTGGCCGACCGTACATACAATAGCATTGACAATGTCAAGTTAGTTTTAAAGGTTTTTTGGCGTTGTCTCTGTTCTCTAGATACGCTACCACTGATTTTAATTCGCAAAGAACTCTGTAATTTTTAGTCACGTTTAAGTACAATATATGTACCGCAAAATAACGTCCATAATAATATTAACGTCCATACTAATATTACAAATAGGTATGTCTGTGAATGACGCTTTCACGGCTAAGCCACCGGAACGATTTGGATGAAATTCGGAATGAAAATAGGGTCACACAAAGGCTACTTTTTCTTATAAATCAATCCCTTAAGGTTTGAAACAGGGTGTGACGAAACGATGGCTGGTTGTGGCCATCCGCTACCTAATTCCTACGATGAAAATAAAGGTTACACCTCATTAGAGCCACCCGGCACCCACCCCGCACCGCGGCACCGCCTCGTCGCACGGCGTCCACCCGTTGTCGACAGGTTGTCCACGGGTGGACGTCGCGTTATCACCAATAAACGTCCCGCAGTCAACCAGTGGACCCCTCGCGGTCAACCAGTGGACCCCGCGCGGTCAACGAGTGGACGCCGCTTGGTCTACGAATGTTTGAGTAGTCTGTTAATAATTGGCACATTAAATGTGTTTCGTTATGTCAAATTTTACAAACCGTGAATTGGCAATCATAGCTGACGCGCTTGATGAAGAAGAAAATAAAAGACGCAACAAACAAAGAAAGCTTATTGCGTGTATCAATCGCGGGCAGCGCGCGGTCCACTCGGGACCCGCGCGTGGTCGACGCGAGGTAAGCGTGCGAACAGCGAGTGGTCAACGAGTGGTCCACCCGCGGGCTGCGCGCGGCCAGCTTGCGAGCGAGGCGATCCGGTGACGTTACGGCGTTGATGTAATGAGCGCATGTCCATACAAATTCATATAAAGAATGCTAACCACGCGAGGCGAGGCGGTGCGGGGTGGGTGCCGGGTGGTTCTAATGAGTTGTGACCTTTTAGGCGCTTTGCCCACGGTGCAACTGTTGCAGCAACTGGCAATTTGCAATTAATTTGCAACTAGCTGTTTACACACATTGTGTGAGTGTGTGTGTGCGCAGTCCAATTGAAATGTATGTAAACAGCTAGTTGCAAGTTAATTGCAAATTGCCAGTTGCTGCAACAGTTGCACCGTGGGCAAAGCGCCTAAAGGCTCTTGTATTTGTAGGGCGATGGAGATGTGGCGAGCGCTAGTATTGAACTGACGTTTTTCCTAATGTGAGAGCAGAAGCAGCACTATTCTTTTTTCAAACGGTATTTCTTCTTAATGCCTTACTAATAAGCGCTGTATAAAGTTATTCCATGTTTAAAATTATTTGTCCCTGTCATATGATTCTCTGAAGTCAAAGGCAAGAAAGAGACGAAAAAATTTAAACACTGAATAACTTTATACAGCGTTTATTAGTAAGACAGTATATATCTGTAGGTTCAATACTAGGCTTACCACAGCTCGTACAGACGAATAACGCAAGATTTATTTATAAAACATAAAGTTACAGATTATAAAAGACATTATATCAAAATTTTGTCGTGCGCACAGGGTATGAAAGTTTGTATAAAAAATCTGGACAATTTGACCGATTTTGATTAATTTTTTTAGAAATATGGTCGTCGATTTATATCCAAAACAGAACTTCTGGCCAGATTAAGCATAAAATTAATATGTTTGTATTACAAATCATCAAGCATCATTCTTTGTGTTATTCCATAATTAAAATATTACAATTATTTTAATAACTCCACTCCGTTCACAGTCATGTTATTTGAAATGATATAGAGGAGATTTATCAAATTTTTATGGAGACTTCTTTTTTTAAAGAACCAAACACTTTTTCTTGCTGCTACAAACCCAAAATGATGTAAAAACTAAACATCAATTTATTTAAGTTGTCAGGTAAACCTTTGCAAATACAATTTGGAGATGAAACTTACAGCAACGACAGCACATAACAAATAGATAATCTCAGCAGCTCTGGTGTATGATGCTAAAATTTTTACTTACTTGGGTACTGTCCTCCTAAAAGCATTGTCATACAAGGATCTTTTGGCGTGTGGATGACAGAGACAGCGCCTTATAAGTAAGGCAAACTGTAAGGCACTGTCTCTGTCACCTACGCGCCAAAAGATCCTTGTACGAAAGTGCTTTTGTCTGTGATGCAACAGCTCACACTCAAGTATGTATGACATCAATTCACTTAATGAATTATCGTCTCGTCAGCCAGTGCGACAATAGTATCATAATTGTATCATATATCAGTCACTCACATACCCGGAAACGTTTGTACAATGTACAATTATTAATGCTTGTACGAATGTGTGACTAGGCGTCAGTTTTATGTGAGCGCGCTTTGACGTGCAACTACGAGTTTAAAGTAAACCCAACTTAAGATTGAAACGAAAGAGGCGCTGTCGGACGCATTTGACATTCATTTGACCAATCATTGCACACTAGTAACTGACAGATGAATGACCACAACGTACTTATGAATGACTTTTCGTTAGTTCCAATTTTTGCCATTTCAGAGATAAGTTGGGCGCACTGTAACCATCACAGCTTTGACAGCCTACAAAACCCACGAATGTGAGTGTGAGCCTTAAAATCCAGAACCAATTTCTTATGAATAAAATATGCATTACCCATTGTATAATGACTCATGCTAAGATTTCTGCCAAAGTTTTACATACAATATCTATAAAAAATGTAATGAAAGTTTAGATGCGCTTAATTTTTCATGAAATTGGTAAATAATCATAAAAATTCATTACATCTCTACATATTATGAAAGGAAATCCTGTTTTCTGTCTATCTGTCTGTCTGGCCGCGATAAACTCGAAAACTACTAAACAAATTTTTATACGGTTTACAACAATAGAAAGAGTGATTCTTTAGGCAGGTTTAGGTATATAATTTAATATACTTTTATGTATATTATATGTACATAATTATATTGCCTTACAACGCCATCTACATATTATTATTACAATGGTTCATTTATCGATGCAAGAAAGCTAGCTGTCATTTGTAAAGTTACAGTTCACTCACAATACGCTACAACAAGGCACTGACACTGCACTGACAATGGCGAGAATGTATGAAAAATTTGCCGGAACTGTGACGGAACGGTGACTTCACTGATATGTGTGAATCGTCCGTTAATGTCAACTATTATAATAGTTAACAGATCTTTGTGATTTTGCTACATTTTAAGGTAAAAACAGATAAGTAAGTTGTAACACCAATCCCTTCTTAAATAAAATAATTGAATGCATGACAAAATGAACCTCAATTTAAGTGGCGTTAAATTCCAAAATGTTAACGCAATAACACATCAAGGTATTTGTACTCTCTTTGCAGAAACCCACATAATAGTTAGTCAATAATTTAGTGCCGCTCATTTTGTTCATCATCCCTTATGGGTTGCGATGATAACAATGATGCTATCCCACTGCTGCGCATTGGTCCCTTCTCAGAATGAGAAAGTTAAAGCAGTCGTCAATCACACTGGCCAAGTGCGGATTGGCGGACCTCACACACCTTTGAGTTTTGCGAACTCTCCAGCATGCAGGTTTCCTCACGATATTTCCTTTCACCGTTATAGCGAGTATCTAATATTAAAATGCTTAAAATGCACATCACTTCGAAAACTCAGAACTGAACGCCCTAGGATTCGAACCAGGGCTCCCTGAGCAACAGGTGAACTCTTAACCACTAGGCTATCACTGATATCATCGCTCATTTTTTTGTACCTATCAAACAGCGATTAGCACCTACAAATTCTACCGACAGAAGTAATGCTCGCTGACTAATATAAAAAAGTAATCTACCTAAGTCTAAAAAATCCCCCCACACCCATGGACGTATAAAGAGACCCACACCACAAGGCAAAATGTTCAACGTCAAATTTTAAATCAAATATTAAACGTCAAATTTTAAAAAACCAGTATGACAAGTTCTGTTATTTCCCTATGATTTATATAAAGTCGGTGTCAAGCGTATTCTAGTCAGTTGCGTTGCGACCTAATATACAGTAATCTGTGGTCAGTTGTAAGGAAAACAAACACAATGTTGGGTCTAAAATGTTTAGCGGTTTTTATAGTTCTCGGTTCGTCTAGTGTTGGCTCTGGTAGGTTGTTTTTATTTATTTACCAACATTTTTTTATTTTTTAATGTATTTAATATTAACGAAACATAGATATTTATTTGAAATTTTCATACTACTTTAAAAAAAAAAAATATATAGTAAAACTGAAATTAAAAAAAAATAATAAAACTGGTGGCTCCATCATGGGTAAATGTGTAAAAATTTATAATAAAATTCGGTTAGAATTGACGTGAAACGCTTACTATAAGTTAAAAACTCATATCAAGGACATTCTTATGACGAAGGGTTATTATAAGAACAAGACTCAAATAGGACTAGAATGGTCAGCCCAGTTAGTAGATGGGGTAAGACCATTACTTGGTTGGTTTCTACATAAGTGTGAGGATATGGTAGGGATTGTCAGTGATAGTTATTCTGTTTGATGTTTTAGGGTGTTAGTCCAGAATGTCCAGATATAATGTTGGTAAGAGTTTTGGTCCAATTCAGTCAGGGGTGCTTTAAGTGCTACCTTTGAGAACTGAGGTGGTCGCTTCTAAAAAAGTGTAACTGTTAAGTTGCTTACATATAATATAATTAACGGCCCATACAGTTTGATCTAATTGTGTAAAATTACGGAAATATAACTATTACAAAAAAAAATACTTGGCAGAGATTTTAACCCCAAGCTAAAGAACATTTTGTGGTATTTTAATTCGTTAAATCACAATTATTTCTTAATTTCTCAGAGTTTATTAATAAAACACTCTTTTATTGGCCATAATCATTAAAAATTATACCTATCTTCGTAATGGTACAGTTGCAGAAATTTTTATGGGTTATTAATGGGTCTATAAATATGTAGAAGATATACCTATGAGAAAAATTATTACAGCGGGTCTTAATAATGCAGTCGCTTACGTAATAAGAACAATTATATATGAAGATATCCAGGTCTAGGTCTAGAATATAGGCTAACGAATTATAAAATAATCATCATCATCATCATTGTTTCATTGTTCATTGTTTCCTCGAAAATTGATAAAACAATGATAGGAAGGTAATAAGATGATAACCAATTATGTCCGTTTCAAACCCGCTGTTTTTTTTAAAAAAAATAGTTTTTTTAAACATATGTATATTTTTTATAGAATTAAGGTAGCAAACGAGCATGCAGCACCACCCTTCCGCTGCCGCCCATTACAATTGTGACCGACTTAGACCAAGGCTCAATTTAGGGACTGGAGTGGTTAGTCCAGTTAGTAGATGGTGTTAGTTTGTTAATACGTGTGAGGACAGGGACTCTTAGTGATAGTTAGTCCTGTTAGTTAATGTTAGTAATTGTCCAGTTAATAATTATTATTATGAGTCTTGTTCCAATTCGGCCACCGATGCGTTGCTACCCCTGGGGACTTAGATGGTCGCCTCTAAAAAAGTTAAATCTCCTTTACTTTGTAGTTCGAAATCGTGACTTCTATCAGCTACATAGTCAGATCACGTTTTTTTATTGTAATTAAAGTTTTGTAAGAGAAATTTTATATATTTTTTTATATAGAAACACAGTTCCGAACGACAAAGGAGATGAGTAAGTAATTAAAAAGAGATAAGTAATTTTATATGGTCTTATTTATGTCGGTATAAAAAAATACATGGGCAACATGCAGATTTTGTATATTTTAATTTTTCTCCGAAGATTAACCTAGGAAATGACAACCGGGTAATGACAAAGAAGGTACGTGTTGTTAGAAATGAGACACTTTTTTGATATTTTGAATAAAAGTTATTTCATTGCACGAGACAAAGTGTACAACCAGAGAGGACACCGTTCTAGCTAATAGTTTTGGAAACAAAACAGCAAACAAAAATACAGAGAAAACAAATGCTGCCAACATTCATAACTTTCCAGTTAACCAACTGACACAGTAAAAACTAATATGCATTTGCTACATCACTACGTTCAGGAAAAGTGAGACGTCGACAGTAGAACCGACAGAAAGTGGACCACCAAAAGGGTTCTGTTTCTTCTCGTATGGAATCCTAATTATTGTATGTCTATGAGCTATGACAAAACACAACTAAATTAATAATAAAAGTTAGAAAATTTATATTATAAAATCAAATTACTCATAATTTATGTGTCAAATGTTTTAATTGAAGTAATTGTTTTATATTCATTTCCACATTTTCATTATCACAAAAACAAAAAAAACAATTACATATTTCCTTTTGTCACCACTAGCCCATTTTTCTTTTTGTAATTTTCTCCTGTACGTAAGGTTGCCTGGAAGAGATCGCTGCTTAGCGATAAGGCCGCCTTTTTTGTATATGTTACCGGAAATGTATGAAATCTAGGAATTGTATACATTTCCTAGGAAATGTATACAATTCCTAAGCTCATTAGGAAATGTGTAAAATATTGTTTTAAAAATTATTTAATTCATACATTTCCTAGGAAATGTACACATTTCCTAGGAATTGTATACAAATTTGTATTTTAATTTCGCTGTATGTGATTATTTCTGGTGTACAAATTAAGAGTTTATCTATCTATCTATCTATATGTCAACTGTCGTCAATGTTGGGAAAATACATCATATATGTATGGATGGACCGAATTAGATGCAGTTTTTTTTTGTTTTAAAGCGATCGTGATGTTTTTTAATTAAACTCATCCCAAGATTTTCTTTGTGGGGAGCTTATACATTTTAAATGTACAGTTATAGTTACAGTATATGTGTACTTACTTGTATAGTTGCTGTATATGTAAAATATACATAAATTAAATTTGTTTCATATGATCGGTTCCTACAGTATCCCAATTCTTAATCTTAATGCCTATTGATACAGTCATTAAATTACTTCTATTCTCTGTTCCAGAAATAGTAACAAAATGCAGCTCAGAGGACTCAAATTGTGCGCTGAAGTCCGCAAAAGCTTTACTTCCTCAGTTTGTTGCTGGACTTCCGGAGTATAACGTGAAGTCGTTAGAACCCTTTTCATTGAAGAAAATTGATGCGAGCAAAAACAACCTGAAATTAATATTATACGATGTTACTGTGACAGGCCTGAAAAACTGCAATATAAAGAAATTGGTGTAAGTTCCTTATTCATGTTTTATTACATAACGCAATATTTGCAATCTAGACGCGCGGGAGCGTGTAAAGCCAAGTTCTAGCTAACATAACTGGCGTACATAAAAAATCTTCACCCAAAACATTTAATAATTCGATTTGATCATAAATCATTGTACATATAGATAATATATTGTTGTAGCCCAACTGTTAAAGTTTTTGTTAATAGTGTTGTTGTTGTGCAAATACAGTCGAGCTACAACACTGCTAAAACTATCAACATAGCTCAGTGCGATGACGTTTTTTTCCGTTCATCGATTTGTCAGTTTTTTGTGCGTTTATTCTCGCTTATCTCAGAAACGGATTAAACGAGAATTTGGAGTCTGTGGAGATATGTTGTTTTTGTGTGTTGTTATACTCGTATTTTTATACCTTTACTTTTTGCTGTTAATGAGATATGTTGATCTTAAATCTATGAACGGACAAAAAGTTATTAGCATTCATAAGTATGGGCCACTTCTCATAAACGAGGAGCCCTAGAGCATATTCTTCCACGCTGCTAGTGTGGTTTGGTGGAGGGGTTACAATGGCTAATCCAATGTACCTATCCGAAGTTTTTATGGTTCCTTAAATTTAGTGTTTTTTGACGATAACAACTGAAACTGATGGCTTAACGTGTCATCAGCGCTGGAGAGGTGAACGTATCCAAATACTTAGCATGTTCACGGATGCTTAGCTTGATCGATCACGTAGGATCTCTACGATTCCTTCTGTACCGTGGGATAAGCTACTTTGTACCAAACTTACGTAAACGTACGAAGGAGCAAGTGAAAGTAAGTTATCATTTTCATTTTCAGACGTGACAAGGCCAAGAATAAAATGTTTTTGAAGCTTCTTTGCTCTTGTCAACTAGAAGGACGATATGAAATGGATGGGCAGCTACTCATTATTCCTATCAGGGGAAAAGGGCCACTACATGTCACGCTGAGTAAGTGACTGTACTTAATAATAATGTTATTCTCGTCACTATTCAATGTGTTATAATCCAATTATTTACATAAGAGGAAAATAATTTTATTATTCAATTACCGTACCTTATATTGTTCAGTGCTATAGATTTGCATCTGTAATTAAACTGACACGGGGTTCAACAAAAGGTCAACCCATCAAGATCACGGATAAACACCTCAATTACCATGATTTGTAATATTCAGGAACGGATGACTTACGCACACAAATAAATTAATAAATTATAAGTGCCACTTCCATTACAGATGAACACTGAGTAGGTACGAGTACATGATCACGGGTTAAAATTATGAGTAATTGGCACACTAATTACTTAAGGATTCACGTGATGATCATGAGCTTATCGATAAGATAAATTGTAAAATTCGCACTAAAATTACCTGCGCGTCGGGTTACACAAATCATCATCAAAAACACAAATAAAATGTTACTAATTAACTAAGGGGGAATTTGAAAGATGAATTTAAACTTCCATTCTTGGTCTAGTTGTGTGCTCTTATCTTATGTGTTATCCATGGCATCCACGAGACAGGGAATTCTAGTGTGGGGCTATGAGTGTGTAGAACCCTCACCGAGACCAAGAATAGAAATTTAAACACATCATTCCAATTTTCGCCTCACGGGGAATCGAATCCTTTGAACGTCAGTCCGGCATGGTAATAATTTCGCCACGCAAAACGGTCATAATAATAACGTTGCTTTATTTCCAGGAAAAGCTGAATTGAACATAGAAAATGACATGGGCGAGAAGAAGGAAGGTGATGCCTTATTCTGGGACATTAAGGGATGGAAGTATACCTTTGCTTTGAAGGACAAATCCACCGTTGTGTTTGAAAATCTTTTCGATGGGAATGAAGTTTTAGGTACGTAATAATAGCGTCATTTTTATATTATATCTAAGGGTCTACATGCGGGATCTGCTATCGATTGATATCGTTCTCTAGACCATACAAAGCATGCAACGCGTGGATCTGTGGACGTTTACGTTTATCCCGCGCTGCTTAGAGAAAAAATAGCGCTTATAAAAGGGTATTAGATATTTTGCAGTAGCCACGGTATCTGGGCTGGAATATCACGCGATATTTTCACTATTCACAGCGGTAGTAGATCCCGCATATATCCGAACAGGAATTAACATGCAAATAATGCTTCATGCATAGTACCTATGCATAGCAGTATTACTTTTTGACCGACTTTGAAACAAGGAGGAGGTCCTCAATTTAACTTTTATGTCTGTTACTTTATAACTTCACTAAGTGAACCGAAGCAACATAAAATAGTTCACAATAAATATGGGCTCGGTAGCTACCGAAGCGCCTACCACCATGAATGTGTATCACGGGTTAGAGAGGTAGTACCTACTTAGCTCAAGAATAAGCTCCAAAGATATGGGCCGTATCCTGGATTTTTGTTCGGCGGGGTCTTTCACTATCAGAGGAGGCTGACTTGAACTCTACCTGTCTTACTTAACTTAACTCTGTGAAAAGTTACTCCAAGTTTACCTAAATTTTTTTGTCTTTTTTAACCTTTTACTTGGAACAATCATATTACCATTTTCTAATTTAATTTATGGGTTTTTAATACTTTATTTTACATGTTTTTCACTTTTTAAAATTGTTTTTGTATTTTGCAGCTCAAGCCGCTCGCTCGGTAATACATGAAAGTGGCAACGATATTATTTTAGAGGTGGGGCATCCTGTATTTAAATCTGTGATCGAAGGAATAATAAACGAAATCAATGCATTCTTCCACAAAGTTCCAGCCGCAGAACTGTCACTAGATTAAAATGTAATTGTAATAAATTATGGTGTTTGTTAATTAATAAATAAGGAACGATTTTTAAGATGATTATTATTCATTTATCAATATGATGACAGTTACTCTTTTTAGATATTATCCTGTAATGATCTACTGTAGAGTCCGGGTCTCTCCTCATAACTGAGGAGACCTAGAGCATACTGCACTACGCTGCCTCACTGCACATATTATATTTAGGAGTTACTGATCCAAGTGTTGGAAGTTTTACTTCTCCCAAAGAACTTCGACATCGCTAAGTGACTGCTATCTTACGATAATAACCGAATCGACTGGTTAAACTCAAGAACAGCACACGGAAACGACGAATTACGAAGGAAATTACGAAATTACGAACGAGAACGAGACAGTTAAGGGTTTCAAAATAGAAAAGCTCGAAACTAAAACCGGAAATTTGTCTTATTTCTCAAAGTTTTTCAATCTTTCAAAACACAAAGACAAGAAGACTTCCAGATCGAGGTCATAAATTTGAACTGATCAATCAAACGTACGTTTCGGTAGTAGGTAATCGAAACACCGTACGCGTTTTTAAAAAGTGCTATTCATCCTGATGACGATATCTATGACTTATTAACTTAACAGAGTCACCTTCTTGAACTTACTTAATAGCCAATTACGGTTACGATTATATGCATGCAGAAGGAAAATACTATGCAATATATGTGTTCTCAGTATATTAAGTAATTAATAAATAATGGTAGATGATTACATCGTAGATAACTGATTAATATTCCACAGTTCTACATACATAGTACTTAATATTATGTTCTATAAGTATGTCACAATTTTCCTCATGCTGATCTAAACCAAACACCGTGAGTGCATATTAAAGTCGATTCAAGGGCACTTATTTATTTGTAAAACAATTTACCATTGACGATGTAAATGAAATATAAACTGATTTACCTACAGGTAATGAAATGAATTACATAATATTTATTATTTCCAGCAAATCCGGGGGGTCATAATGTCGATAAAAGCTGGTCTCTCCTTGGCGGTATGGCTGAAATTCAGCAGCCTAGCTTATTTACGTCACATGATTTATGTTCTTTGGGCTGGTAGCTTGATAGCCAGCTCTTCTTTCTGTCTTGGTAGGCTATGCAACGGTGATGGCTTTGGTACTGCATCTATCTTGTTCCGTACGAGAGAAGATTTTAGAAGCCTGGGAAAATGTAAAAAAGTAAAGGTTGCGCATTAACTTAATTTTAAGTTCAAACTTTCACACCGGTTACGATCACACTTGTTATTATCATATTGGAATACCTTTTTTCGATGTCCGTTTAATTTTTTCACGAAGATTTTACTAACAGCTATTTCCCATAATTTGTATGCCTACCCATTTGCAAGAATTACTTATTTAAAAATCTTAAAAAATATGCTTTGAAGATACGGCGGTCCTACTAACTTACAAAACACAAAAAAAAAAATTAATATTTCTAAATAATTATTAAAGATAACCTTGACCCATACAATGAATGAATACAGGACAAAAACTTAGACGAATAAAACATAAAATTACGGAAGAAGTCACATTCAATACTTAAAAAACAAAACAAAAAACTTCAAGTTTGTAATCATATAATTAGCTTTTTGTTGGTCGAAAATTGTATGATTGCTTCACGCTCATGCATATCTGTAACGTTAAAAGCACTGAGTATGTTAACGAAGATATAGAACATGGAAGAAATGAATAATTGAAGTCTTTCGATATTTCTGATATTTATGGAGACCAATAACTTTTTGGGAGTCACCAATGTGGGTTTCGATGGGAGCTGCTCGTCTACGACGTCCGTCGTCGTGTTCAATAAAAATGCGGACTAGAAAAACATAATAAGTATTATGTAAAATGGCTAAACACACATGGTAAAAGCATATTAATACGGTTGAATTGAGAACCACCTTTTTTTAAGTCCGTTAAAAACCTACAACTATACCTACAAGTAGGTACCTACTGAATGTAATGGACATTAATTTTTACTTTACTTTTAACGATATAAACTCATAAAATTAAACCAGTCTTAATATGTTCCAACATTTTGACGCTAATTTGACATGGAACCGCCGGCTTTTTCGCCCAAAACTGCGACCACATGTTACAATAATATTCACTTCGCCGCTGACATTTTTATGCTACGCCTCTGTGAAGATCTGAAATAATTGTTCTTTTATGATTCATTTAATAGTAATACGTTGTTGTAGAAATGTCATACATTTTACAAGTATCACTTATGTGGTAAAAATTAGATACTCCGTTTTTTTTTCATAAAGAGCAATAAATTTTGTAGCGCTATAAATTACGGTAACAACGGTATGATTCTAATATTTTTACGATTAAATCCTCTCGTCTTAGTTTCGAGCCTATTCTACTCGTATAGTAAGTACCTGTACCTCTATTATGAGTTTTTAATACTATACACGCTAGCGACTATCGTATATGATAATTAAAAAAGTGTTTAAACGTAATTTTAAAACTAGTATCTTTTTTATCTGTCATCCGATCAAAATAAAAACAAAATTAGTCTTACTCCAAGATTACATACACTATCTTCCTACCAACCTACATACTATTCACTATAATACGAGTATATGAAAATCAATTTTGGCAAATCGCCGAATCGATAAATAGACAAAGATTTAAAACAAACTTTTCGTACTTCACCTAATAGGTACCTGGTAGAAAGGCTAAAGCCCGGTTAGTTAGCTACCGCCTTTTGCTTGAGTCAACAGCCACAATGGAATAAGTTTCGGCTAAAGAAATATTTTTTTTCTTGCTCTGCTCTTTCTTCTCTCTTGGCTGACATTGGAAGGGAAAAGAGATACCTGTGGTGTTTCTCATATTAATGCAATTATGAACACCTACTAAAATACCTACTGAAATAACTACGTTAATAGAGATAGATTTTTACAAATAAATAGATTTTTAAAGCTGTTTAAATATTGCTAGATCATTTTAGATAGATTTATTTCCCATGCGACACTTTTTCTAAATGTTACCAGCTCTGTAGATTTCTAGATACCAACGGAGAGCATTTAGTCAGCGATGACAGTTTCATGTTGGGATAATACGATTTACTGCGAGAATGTTTTACGACTCGGATGTTAAATTGTATATGAGAATGTGCTTTTAGTATCTTTTATTCTCTTACTGAAAATTTCATTTTACAGTCCGATAAACTATTCTAATTGGTACCTACCTCTGTGTAGACCATTAGGCTTTCAAATAAATCATAAATCATAAATGTGCCATATCATAGATATAAACCTTTCTTATCCGTACGAGAGATTCTTCGAATCTAAATCTTTCTACTAGATCTTATTCTTTCTTTAAAATATAGAATAGATGGACTCTTTACCAATACTTACCTAAATATTTAAATAGCATAGGTACCTACTCGTACATACAGCGATGAATTACAGATTTATTTTATCTATAGAACAGGAAATAAGATTGTATACAATAACGGTAACTACAAAAGATGTATATTACAAGTCCTTCGTGACTATATTGATGATAAAACTCGGCTTACTAAAAAAACTGATAATTTATTATAGGATGATAGTAGTCACTTTTGATTGATCATGGTACCGTACCCATAAGCGTGCGTCTACATACATATAATCTGCCCTCCCAAGCAGATTATGCAAATAAACGCAGCGACACTCGACTTTCATCAATCAGCCGTCAATAATCCACAATGAACAGTCGAACGTTAGGTTCTATCGAATGGCTTATAATTTTCCTCACCCATTGTTCTATCATTAGAGAAGACAGCATGAATATTAGGTATATGATGCTTTGCACAGTGATTTGTTCATAACCACAATAATAAGTATGTTAATTCTAGTAGGTACATGATGTTTAGTTAGTTGATTTCAGCACACATAATTGTGAGTTTAAATCCATCACCTCTTATTTTTTCCGGAAATAAGGTATCAAGCGAGATTCAACAAGAACAAGACTTAATTTAGGGATTAGGATAGTTAGTCCAGTTAATAGAATGATATAGATTAGGTTAGAATATTTGTTTGTTAATAAACACTTATTAGAAGGCAGGGATTGTTAGTGGTAGCTACTCCTATCAGTTGATATTAGTAATAGCATGGACTAATAACTCTTTTAGTCCATGGTAATAGTCTAGTTAGAGATCGTTAGTATTTCTCACGTTCTAATTCGGTCACAGAAGAGTTGCTACCTCAGAGGACTGAGATGGTTGCCTCTAAAAATGTCTGCTTAGTGATCAAAGTCAAAGTCAAAAGTCAAAATTATTTATTTCATCTAGGAATTTATAAATTCGCTGAACGTCAATTTTTTGATTCTACCACCGTTTTGGAAAAGTGCTTAAGGAGGATCAGTTGTTAACTGAAGAAAAACACATTAAAAATGAACAATCACTATGTAGTCTGTATCTCCATAATTCATGTAGTAGGTAGCTCCATAATATTCTCCGATGTATGAGTCACAAATCGTAGTAAAATCAACTGTCAAATTAATACCTATTTTTTACGTATTTCGGTCGCAATGTAAGAGAGTAACAAGACAGTAATTTTAATACGAATCTCTTGTGTTTTTGTGGCTTGCAATGCAACGCAACGGTGATGCTTTAGTGTTAGTTTGTCTATGGGCTGTGACCGATTACAAACAATGGTTAGTCTGCTTATTTATCAGCTATTTGCATGAATAACTTAAACAAGAAATAACGGACATAACTTAAATTTGACAGTAGTTTTTGAGTTATCCTTAGTAACATGCATTTATGTTTGTTAACACATAACTTTTTATTCGAAAGCTGGTACTTGTTGTGTAGTTGCATATAAAGATCCGAAAAAGAGTTTTTTAGGGTTCCGTACCCAAAGGGTAAAACGGGACCCTACATATTACTGAGACTTGCTGTCCGTTCGTCTATCACTGTTGTTATGTTAGATAATTACGTAACAACTTAGGACAGAAAGTCCCATAAGTAGGGACTAAATAAATTTATAACCGACTTGGTATTACATGGATCTCACAACTTTTTACGGTAAAAGAACTGAGTTGCGAGACTTGTTTTTTTTTGACAAGTATTGTTTTTTATGGGATATTTATTCCTTGATAACAAAGAGTCTAACAAAACAAGAGCGGCTAACTAACGTTCACAAATCAATGCTACTCTGTCATACCCTCACACTAGGATACCCTGTATTACGCCATAAAGATGTTCAAACTTCCGCTTATGTTTGTGTTTTGTTTTATAATAGGTAATTATACGTACTCCTACAACAATTACACGTATTTTTTCTAAGCACTGTTGTTTATTTTGACTAATAGAATATAATAGCGTCCTGATAAAATCAGTAACTAGCGATACCGCATCAACTCGAAGCGAGCTGACTAAGCGGAATTTTATCCTGTTATCTAAATCTCCTTTGAATTATTACTAAATTCTTTCTAAACTGCTTCGATCACTATTTATAATGTCATTTTTTCGTTAGATAGCAGATCAATATTTTGAAATTTTTTTATCGTCTTTTGCTAAAGGCTTGCAAAAAAACTATAAAGTAGGTACACTGTGATTTGTTTCAATGTAAAGTTTTAATTTTATTTATCTCTTTTTTACGCAATTAGCCTAGTGGTCTATTCACGTGAATTTATTCTAATTAAATTTATCGCTTGCTCCCGAACAGGGAAACATTGTGAAGAAACCTGCACAATTGAGTTCTGCATAATACTCTAAAATGTGTGTGGAGTCCACTAAACTGCAATTGGCCAGCGTGGCAACGGCCTGCACCCCCAGATTCTGACCGGTGACCTGAGCCCAGCAATGGGGCATTTATGTATTTCGATGACTAACTATATCATTATACAGTAGATATCGTGACTACTACCGTAATTACCTTCCTATCAACGTAAATTAACCCCAGTTCGTAAAAGTGATTCGTGAACCCGACATTATGGGGAAACATATTATCCGGGGCGTTACTGACTGCCAATCAATGACACTGATTTATTTTTAGGGGACTTGGCAACAACAAAAATGGATACATTGGGTAAGAGATAATAAAAAGCATCTGTATATACGGGTTCCGTAGAATAAGTGGCTTAATTTGAAATGGGTTTAATTAGCAAATACCTCGTAAGTTTGTTGTAGTGATACAATGGCTGATATTATGATCGTCATCCTATTAGCAGTACCATTTTCAATGATAATTTACAGCCAAATCAATTTATCAGTGACAGCACATTAATTAATATGATGTTTAAAAAAAATATATAGTTAGGTAACATCCTATTAAATAAGTTTATGGTACCTACATTATTTTTTAATTGCTTTATGCTTTACAATTTTTCATTGCTTATTTTGACAGCAGCACGGGTATCTACTCATACCTGAAGAGGCCTAGGACATACTCTACCATTCTTACCAGGCCGGATATGTGGACAGTGGAGAGTTAGCGACCGACACAGAAGTGTCTGAAAATTTAACGAGTTATCAGTTATACTTATAACACATTTTTTAAAAGTGCAGTTAATTTGGAAATACTAGTTTTATAAAGGCTTTGAAAGGTCGCCGGAACCCTAAAGCTATCAGCCGTAAACAGCATTTTGTAAATCTCGCGACAAATGTTCCATCGCTCGCGGGATGTTTTGGCACGTGCCGAGGCCCTTACGTGACGTCATCGCAGTACCCACTGTTGTATACCATTGATAATACTGAACGAATGATGCATGATACAATTTGAAGCAGATTTTACAATTCCTTAAATCTTTCACCCTCGCTTTATACTTTTTAATGGACTATTGAAGTTCAAGTTCATAAGTATTAAATTACGCGGGTATTTTTCACCAACTTTAAGAAAGGACGAGTTCTTTTTTGACGCCCATATTTTTTATGTATATCCTGCGATTTCTTTTTATTTTCGAATACCGGCATTCGCTTAGTGGTGTAAAGACTAAGTGAACCACTCTATCTTTCTATGTTCTGAAACTATACATGTAGGTGCCTAATTGTGATAATATACTCGTACTTTGCAAATTTTAACTTCATGAAAATTTTGTTAGAACATTTCGTATAAGTTCTTTACCGACTCTTTCAAAATTACTAAAGAATAAAGCTTGTTCAGAATCCTATCACCGAGAGTGTGCTTTATCAAGTTTGGTGGTAAACAATACAATTGCTACAGAATATTTCACGAGCCGAGAAACACGGCGAACCCGCGTTTTTGTAAACGAGTTTGTATCATTTTGTTCATCACTTACCTACATTCAAAATATCGTTCAAGTCTAATACCGGACATCTATTCGAATGGTTACTAGGTTCAATTCCTAGCGATGCGGAAATTCGAATAAAGAGTTTAAATATAATATCTGTTCTTGATTTGTGTACCTATGTGTTCTTGTCTTGTACTGTTATTCGTATCACGACATAAGGAATCCTATTGTAAGTTATGAGGTTGTGGGTACGTTATTTACTTAATTAAATTCGATAACTATTCAAAAGTTTTGAAATAGTAGGTTAGGATGTTCATTCCATAGGCATAGTTTAGGCTGCTTTTCCACCAGAGATGTGCTATGCAGCTATGCTGCGAGGATGTAATAGCTAAGCTGTGAAACATTGTGACCGTTTCCATTTCCACCGATACTAAGCTATGTCGCGGTGCGAGTAAGATGTGCTATGAAGATGCGCCGCCGCAAAGTAGCTGCGGGAGGAAGATGCGCAGTTTGAGCTATGCGATGTATCGATCGATAGAAGGGAAGCGGCGCAGCGCGGGGAGGGGAGAGGCTACACCACTCGCGACCATCCATAGCACGCATCTATAGCACGCATCCATAGTACACATCCACTGCACGCATCCTTCCATATAAAAATATATCTTAGTTGAATCCGTTTCCACCAGTAGTGCTAAGCTATGTGCATCAATGAATATGATTGGTGGATATCAAACGCATCATAGCACATCATAGCACACGTAGCATAGCACATCATCTAATCTTACGGTATAGATGTGTAAAACCTGTACATAATAATGCAATCAATAGATTCAAATTATACAATCGTCAATGTCATCCTACATCATTTCTAGAAGCGCAGCAAAACAAAGCAAAGCGAAGCAAACTGAAGTTGCTCGATTCCATTTACATAATAATTTGATAGTCCAACAGCAATCTCCATAAAGACCATAAATGTAGTAAATGTATCGGCAAATCGACACGTGCCGTGGGCCGTGACGTGTGGCCATTTCGTGACGTCAACAATCGGTCTGGTAAATGACTAACGAATGGGCCGTTTTCTTGCCAAGGAGATTGCAGAGGGGTGCCTAATCAAAGTTATCAGATTGTGCGACGACAAAATGCTTTCCTGTAAAAGAATTTTGACAAAATGTATTAGCGACGCGGACGTGAGACTGCAAGATACCTTCTCGTATAAATTATATTAAAGTTTGATGTAGGTACGGCCAGAGCCTATTATAAGAAGGCTTTTCAATTATAAGGAATGCTCAACATAAATTAAGAGATAGGTATAAAAGGTGTGGTAAAACTCGTGGTGTAACAACGAAGAAAAAAATTCGTCAAAAAAAAAGTCAGGTATCACATAATATTATGTCGATGATTTTATAAAACGCATATTATTATAACTAACGATAATAATGATGGTAATTGAAATAATCTCAGCTAAAAAACCGTCAATATTTATCAAACAAAATTATAAACGGCGTGTCATCTCCAAAAAAGTAGTACAAATAATAAAAAAAGTTAGCAAAAACTAAACTACAAATGGAAAATTTCAATCGTTTTGCGATCCACACTAAAACTTAATAAGAACCGGAGCTTTTTGCATGACAAACATTAGTGTAAGAATTCTGTTTTTATGCCCGTAACAGATCTACACGTTCGAGTTGGCATGACACATCACATTTTTTCTAAGCTGATGTAATTTGAGGGATCCCATCGCAGTCACTTGTTAGATAATAGATAAACGTACGTAATTGATCGAAATGATCTAAAAACTGATACGAATACGAATAAGTAGGTAGGTACGTTTTCTTGTTTTAAGAGATATTTATAGTCGGTTTAATGAATGAATCTAGGTTTTTTCCTTTTCTATATATAAGTACCTACTATACATCCATTTATTATAAACCAAATATCTGGACGGTGTCTGTTACGTTTTTTTTGCATGAGTAACATCCATATAGAGACCGATTTTTTAGCAGCTGTTGTTGACTACGTGTCCTGGTACGGTCTTTTTTTATTAATCATTGACGTCAGCTTATAACCGAAAATTGTAGACTTACATTATATTTTAGACAAAGTATCATCAAAATTATCCTACGGGAATCACCAGGACTAAAGTATCCTATATCTAGGTCAAATATGATGGGTGTTTTTATTCATTCCAATGCTCTTTTCTTTTAACATAATGTCCTAATCGATTCAGTTGATTGAACGTGAAAAGCTAGCAGGCAGGCAGACAGAGTTACTTTTGCATTTATAGCGTAAGCTGTGGCATACCTAAGTATGCATCGCACGTTGGCGACAAATTCATTAGAAACGATTTCAAATTATTGTAATTATCCACTTACGTTTTTCCTTCAAAACAATTAGTCAAACAAATTAAACAAACATGAAGTGAACCTTACTCCGTGGTTATAAAACTCATATTACAGAATATTTTAAATGTAAAGTTTTAAAACAAGGGTAGTTGTGAACGTGATCGCTGCCTGTGACAGTTGGTACCATTCCGTGTGCAATTGCACGAAACGTTATTAAATTCGAACTGTGAAACTGTTGGGTGAACCCTTATTTTCCAAACTCGTATCGGTACTTATAAACGCGGCGTTTTTTTCCTTCTCTTATTTCTTGATTATCATCATCATCAACATCTCAGCCCATCACGGCCCACTATTGAGCACGGGAATCTTCTCAGAATGAGAAGGTTAAGGCCATAGTCTACCACGTTGGCTAAGCACACCTATGGCACCTTTGTGTTTTTGCTAACTCTCCGGTATGTAGGTTTCCTCACGATGTTTTTCTTCGTCGTTATGGATGTACTTAGGTAATACTCTTCCAAAAACCACCTGATGTGACAAAAAAGATATAAGAGTAATTTAAAAGAACACTATTCAATCTTGATTAAATACCGTTATAATTGATGCATTGGTTTCTTTTTATACATTTTAATTGTTCGTTAGTTAACAATTTATTGTAATACATTGTAGTTGGGTTGTTGGGTTGGAAAATTCATCGGGAGCCGATTAATTAAGTATTATTGAATCTCCAATTTGATTTTATTCTTATTTACCTTTTCACTTAAAGCTCATTATACCCACCTATAGCTAAATAATCTTAGTATATATTTGCTCCTTCCATTCGGGTATGTGTTTTAATAGCCGACTTTAATGAAACAAAAAGAGTATTATTCGCAATTTAACTCATATTAAAAAAAACTGTTCATTTATAATCCGTACAATAGTTATCTTAAATTCGTTATTTCGTTATTCGTAAGAAGTAGGAATAGATAATAATAATATTAATAATTAAACACTTCTTAATAACAGTAATGAAGAGAAAAAAATAGTAACTATATATTTTATTTTCTCTCTGATTATTTAAGTTTTATAATTTATGCTTAAAAATGTCTATTGTAAATTATTCAAATACAAAATAAGTCATCGTCTAGGAAATCAAGGACATTATAACCAAACGTCCTTGTATGCAACCCATAACTTAACCTCTGATAGACTCCGGTCTCCTCTCTCCCACAAAGAAAGTAATTCAGGCTATAGTCTTTGCTAGCTAAGTGCGAACAGTTCGACTACTTATTTCTTCACGACGTTTTCCTCCATTGAAAAACGTGTGGAATTCCACTTATAAGCACATAATATTTCAAAATAAGAGGAGCAGGATTTGAACCCAGGGACCCAGGTCGGGAATCTAAAATTTAAACCATGTAGACTATCACAGCTGTGTTGATTTTTCAATGGTCAAAATATCGATATAACCCTTCAAATTAAAAACAAAATAAATATACAGTTTTGATCCTGATGTATTATTGGTACTTTCATAGATTATTATTTCCAGAATCAGAATATGTAAAATGAGGTACATCCCTCAAACTGGTAAAATCATTCCACCAAACGGGCGTGGCTGGTAAAATTCGCGTGCATGCATGCATGAACTTTGTTATTAGAGAAACAAGTGAGTGACAACCGATAGACCACATCACGTTATTTGTACTGAACGCTATAATGACCGAATATTATTCCGAATGGTGTTAGAGAATAAATTGCAATGTTTGTCATGGAGATTGGAATAGGGTTGGTACTATTTCATATCTGTCATAAGAGAAATTTAATTAAAAATTCTATAAGCAGATGTATGCTTTTACTAGCTGCTACCCGTGGCTTGGTCATTGAAAATAAATTTCACCTGATTTTGAAAACTTTCGTCCCGAACCCTTAGGAGTTAATTTATCAACAACGTTGAAACAGGTGTTTCATTATCATAATCCTTAAGAAAAATTTCTGCTTAAATAACGGCATTAAAAGCAATATCAACCGTTAAAATAAATCAAACGGTAAATAGTTACCTCCTTAGGGGTGGAACATAACAGAAACCGTTCTAAGCGGACGTTTAGTGATTATAAATTAACTCCCAGACAGATTTCGTGATGAGTGAGTAATATTTCACTTTTATAATTCTTTAGATACCAACTCTCTTATCGCCTGGCTCCTAACCTACCTACAAATATTTAACAATAAAAAACAGATGTGTAGTACAATCGCGCAGATAGAGACGATTGCAGTCAAGTGGACAAATAATATACCAACAGGATTCTAAATCGACGTAAAAAGGGTCGCCGTTTTTGTACTCACCAGTTGGCGTCACCGGCGAGTGAGGTCCTGCTGTCAAAGCCCACCCATACATAAACAGTGACAAGTGATATTCAGACAAGTGCGAAGAGACAGTGCCACAAACTTATCTGACCCGGTGGCCAAAATTGGAACTAATGCAAATTTTATACTGTTGTCAAACAAAGACAAAGATAAATATACCCTTCTTACCGGGTCAAATAAGTTTGTGGCACTGACAGCCAGACCTCACTCTACACTAGTGCCTCTAGCGGCGAATTCACACGCCTTTACCCTCAATGAGAATCAATATTGTAAATCACACATCACATTTTGGTGACTTAAAATTTCTTCGGTTTTTGAAATAACGATGACACCGATGACGCAATGATTAACACGCCGGATTGCTGTTCCGAGGGTCCGGGGTTTGATTCTCATCGAGGCGGTTATTTGAATGATAAGTTAAAATTGCACCTACGAGACAGGAAATTCTAGTGTGGGGCTCTAGATACCTACCTACCGTACCGTTAAAAATATTGTTTTCGTGTAAGAAATTCAAACGAAGTAACAAACAGCTAAAATTATAAAAAAACGTACAAAAATCCAGCTGCAACGAAAAGCAATTAAAGTAATGGTATTAACTAGAGGTAAAACAGAAAAACAATTGTTTAAAAGCGGAAACCCTCTTTCATGTCGGTCCTAATGAATATACAACACCTAGCGTGTACGAGCGGGAATTAAAAAAAGTAATTCTGCAAACAGCTAACATAACAAGGGGTACCAGTGTATACGTTTTTATTTTACAATAAAAGTAAAAACGATTCGAGATAAATTTGGAATGTTTTGCTTTATGGGAGTTTGTTAGATATAAGAAACCATTTTGGCTGATAATATTGTATGGTATTAGATTACTATGAACTTGAATATTATCCATAAAAGCTATTAATTTTATTCAAATGCAATGTTGTAATAGTTGCGTAACCATAATCAAGATTGTTTAGATATTTAACTTACCTACATTATATTCCCTCCCGATTCAAGTGGTATTTCTTGAGAATCTTAGATATTAAGATTGACACAATAAAATTAAAGCCATTTATACAAAGTTACAAAGTAATAATATCATTATCATTGTTTCTCACTAACGTCAATAAAAATGTAAGTACCTATGTAATGTACAACAATGTAATACGTACAACAAAATCTATAAATGTGAAACAATTGTTTGCTTTCCCTTTAAGTGAAACATCCTTTCATCCGGTTAATTAATTAAGAACCAAAGTAATGTTCCGGTGACCGGTGATTAACAACTATTAAAACTGCTTTTTAAACTTAAATTAAACCTTATTCTGAATTAGGTATTCAATCTGAAATAAAAGCTAAAGAATATCACATTGTTACTTACCTACCACATTATTCAAGTTCAAATTCTATGTCTTCTATCACTTTACATTATGACTGTAATCGTATATTCGTATCAATGATACCTATTTTTAGGGTTCCGTACCCAAAGGGTAAAACGGGACCCTATTACTGAGACTTCGCCGTCCGTCCGTCCGTCCGTCGATCCGTCCGTCTGTCACCAGGCTGTATCTCATGAACCGTAATAGTTACGCAGTTGAAATTTTCACAGATGATGTACATATTTCTGTTGCCGCTACAACAACAAATACTAAAAAACAGAATAAAAAAATATTTAAGTGAGGCTTTCATACAACAGACCACATTTTGTTGGCGTTTTTATACATAATGGTACGGAACCCTTCGTGCGCGGGTCCGACTCGCACTTGGCCGGTTTATTATTACCGTTTCTAAAAAGCGATTGATTGTTGGACTATTGAGCATTAGTTGCACCGTTTTTCTGTTAATACGTTAAGTTGTATACCTAAGTATAAATAATAAACGATGAAGAGGAGCTGTTAAATCCTTAATCCGAGGCGAAATACACCGCCTTCGCTAGCTTGTCTTAAAATCACATCGGGACACTGATTGATCGAACGCTTAGGGTGCGTCTAGTTAGACGATGTTTGGTGTCTACAGAAAACAGAAAAGGGGAGCTAAAATTAAAATTATTGTACTAGGATAAGTTAATTTGACTAGTTACAGGGTGCTTTTATGTTGTAATAATTTATCTTGTCACATAAAAACGAAACCACAGTTAGGTACACACTCGCTGGTTTAATACGTAATATCAAAAAGTAGGGGGAATCCGGGAGACTTGCCCAGATGGGAGAGTTGAACCACCTTTTAAAACTCGACTTAAATTTTGCGCTAACGAAACGTCAAAACGTTCAAATATAGGGCGCGGGAGGCCAATGACAAGCACGGCGCCATTTTTAACAATGGCCGGTTTGTTTGGCTGTCAGATTCGAAAAGGTGTTTTTGTTATGGCGGAGTGAATTTTAATTTTTTTTGTAGTTTTGATATTGCGGCCGTGTTTATAGAGGTAAGTATTGTGTGATATTACTATTTTATTGCCTGATTATTATAGTTTGACGTGTGCTAAGTGTTGTTTCGATTACATTGATTGTTTTTTCTGTGGGTAGAATTTAATGTCAAAGTAGTATATGCGGGAGAGTTGCACCATGACGGGTGCGGGAGATATGCTCAGTGGTTCATGTCTCCCATGTATAGTATTTGTATGAAGATATTTGGAGTTTTACTTTACAGATATAGTATAAATTTTAAACTTTTTGACGAAATTTAAAAACAATTCGGGAACCTTAATACAACAAGTCTTATTTGTATTTTGTTTGCTTTTATGTGTAATTTTATATTTTATTGCAGACTAATTGAATGAAATATATAATTTCAATACAAACCATCCGAAAAAATATCGAAAAGAAAAATATATATCATTCCAGAATTAGAAAATGCTATACGTGAGATAAAGGACGGTGCATCTTAAAGAATAACATTGATCAAATTTTTGGTTCCCAGCTGACTGAAAGTAGTCCTAATTAAGTAATGATACTAAATGATAAGAATAAGTATATAATTGAAACAAAATGGTAAGAAATATCAAGAAAGAGTAAGAAGTTTGATTAGAGAAACGTTAAATATTTAATTTTATTAATAAAATGTTTAATAATTATGATGCCTATGGAATGCTTAAGAGTATGTCGAAGTTTTGTTTATTTATCCTTATGAGAAGAGTGTGTGACTGTGTTTCGTTAGAATTTCATTTCATTTTGTAATCTTTTGGTTAATAAACTTGTGATTTAAGCTGTAAAATGTTTTTATTTTCTACCTTTAAAAAGCAGTGTTCAACTCTCCCCAGACCCCGGTTCAAGTGTCCCATAGGGTGGGGAGAGTTGAATCATATCCCATTTTTTATTAAAATGTGTATAACATATTTCAGTAATATAATATGGAAAATTTAAATACGCATAAGTAAACCTAAATAAATAAGCTATCGTTTATTATTATAATTCAATCACTAAGCCTCCTTATTTAGAAAATATGATACTTTAAAAAAAGCGGTTCAACTCTCCCGGACTTCCCCTACTTCCCCTATGAAGTGGAAATTTAGCCTGGAGGAAGATTAAGAACGGAAAACGTCAGCAAACGGCTTATCCTATAGTCCATCTGTAAGGAGAATTTGAATTTTATTCTTTGATTTCTTGAAAATGTCCTTTAAATGGACAGCTATTAACTCTCAACGACCGATGTTTAGACATAGGAATGAAATAAAAAATTCTCATTAACTCTAGCGTCAGATCCTCCCCTATGTTAACATGAGTGACGTAGGCACTAGGGTGAATGAACTGCTCGCTCTCTTTAATATTTCATTGCCTTTGCGAAGAGCGATAAGCAACAACGACAGTTCGCGTGCTAAGTAATGAATTGTGATATGAATGCTGTCTTTGCTAACTTCGCTTCTGTTCGCTTCGTTTTCTAGTTTGATTTGCTTTACTTGCGTTATGAAACTAAGCTTTGGTCAAAGTCTTTCATAGTAATAATAAGTCATAATGTTATCTGCAATTTTAAAAGACATTTAGTATCCAGTCCTGAAGACTGGCTTATTTCGACAAAAGTAAGCCCTTCGAGATGATTTATGAACAGCTGGAACATTAAAAATAACAAATAATGAAACATAATTGCATACGATTAATTTAAAATTCAAAAATTAATTTAAAATTTTTAAAGCCGAATTTTGTCTTAATCTTTACGAGTAATTTAAGTCTCAAGTTAAACTATTCCAAAAACATATTCTAGAACATAGACCATTACAGTGCGCCCAACTTATCTCTGAAATGGCAAAAATTGGAACTAACGAAAAGTCATTCATAAGTACGTTGTGGTCATTCATCTGTCAGTTACTATTGTGCAATGATTGGTCAAATGAATGTCAAATGCGTCCGACAGCGCCTCTTTCGTTTCAATCTTAAGTTGGGTTTACTGTACGTCCATTACTGTTGGATAAACATAACCTATAATTACCTGACATTACTTACCTCATTAATCAAATAACACATTTTATTCGTTTAGTCGTCCTTGTTGCTATAAAAAGTGCCACAGTATGGAATCAGCCTAATCGACTTTTGACCTTGACTTCTCATGCGCGAGCAGGTCTATTCTATTCATCATCGATCCATAGATCACCCAGAGCTATGTACCCGACCTTTCTTGGTGCAATGACCTCATCTTCATTACTTTGTCGTACATCAGGAAGACTTTCGTTTAATCTGTCTTAATAATATAATATACATCGAAATACCTACTTTTATTAAATCAATTAAGTATATGGTATAAGCCTATTGATTTTTTCTAGTGAAAGAACAAGTGATCTCTCAGTTTATTCATGCACGGAGATAAGATGAATCAATATGCCCTGTGCCTCAACCACAAGGACGGAAAGATTGCATTTGTGTGGGAATATCGAACACGTATAGTTTAAAGGCTGTCTGTCTACAGGGTCATCAAAAGTAATATTTTTTAATACATTAAATGCACCAACCACAACTTGGCTACCACTATTTTATCTATTTAATAAAGTAATTATTAAGTTAAGATTAGTTTTAATGTCCGAGATAAGGCCTTAAGTATTTTATATCAGATCTGTTTAAAACACCTTGTGTAGTTACATTCAGGTATGTGGAGCCATCTCTTGTCAAATAGCGAGAATCATAACATATTTTTCGGTGTTAAGGCGCTACAACCGAAATATGTAAAACCGAACGACGGAGCTCAAAAACAGAGGTGGGATGATTTCATTTATAGTCAAATAGTGAGATAGCAATGCTCTATTTTTAGCTTTAATATTATTGACGTAAGTAAGTGCCAATTGCATTTTAATTTTTTATTTGAAAACTGTTTCGGTTTTTGAGTTTTTCATTCTTATAAAAACTTAGCTTTGATTATTTACTATGTTTTAAAAATAATTTCATCAACTAATTATTAAAACTTTTGTAGTAAACTTGAAAACCATAACTATTTGGACCTAACTTTAAATTTTTTTTCTATCGAGAAAACTTCTCATTTTACTGGTTTTGCTCTTATGAAATTCTTCATTATATAGTGAAGATACACATATCTCAATATCGGAGATATAGACAGTAAGCTTTAAAAATAATCTTCGATCTAAAACTACCATATTTCGGATGTAGCCCCTTAACTTTATCAGAAGTGACCGGTGATACCTACATAAGTTTTTGTTGCTGTTCATTACGCACGATTTAGTAAGTAGGTAGTTAAATTCATTTTTAAACGCATTGCAATCATTTTCCTGTCTATAATGGTGTCACAATGAACAATAGCATGTAAAAGTCTTATGTAGTCGAAAGTAACCTGTAAAAACACTTGATGGCTAAACTCTGAATTCTAGTTAAAGAAATAAAAGAATGGAACGCAAACCAAAAAACAACCTTACGGGAACTGAACTGTCGTTATAAAGTTGGGTCACTGGTCATTGGGAACATAGGCCGGCGACCTTCAACAAGGATGTTTCTCTTGTTTTTGGTTAAGCAGGATACAGGAGATTTGAGATCCCAACGAGTACCTACTGTATATGGCAAGTTTTTTAATAAACTAATTTATCTTTAGCTGTTATAGTTATTAGGTAAAAATTTGAACTCGATATTGATTTGATTGACTTTTTAGAACAAATAAAATTTCCCTTCCTTACTTATCGATATGATAACACACACTAAAAAATGTAGTCGAATTCTTTTTTGAGGTCAGTTAAAAAAGCAGAGGCTTATGTTCGAAACCTTTGCATACTTTCAGTTTTTGAACATTATCAAAATAAATTGTTTTCGGTCACTAAAATCACCGTGAAGAAACTGGAACCCTCAGGGTCTCCCTTTTCTCACAGGCACATATCGTTTGCCAGTCCGCATTAGCCCATCGTGAAGGAAAAAGCCTATATTGTACCCATTACGACAGTGAGTTGCGTTGATGGCTTTAACTATTAACATAGAACCGCGATGTTCTAGTCCAACGCCATATTTTACAGTCCAATAGACAACACTTAAACAGACGTAATTACCTGTACCGTGGCGACTATTAACCATTGACCAGACGTCCTAGCTAGTATGATAAATGTGTTTGGATAGGACACGGTAATGGCCAGTAACTAACTAGAACTATCTTTAACAAGCCATTTGCCATACGCTAATTACATTTGCAGCAAACATCAACGTTAAGGATCTTTGCTATTAAATTGGCCAATGTTTGGAAGTATTTGGTAAAAACTCGGTTATGGGGTATGAGGAGTTTGTAAGGGTGAAGTCTTGTAAGTGAATGGCTTAAAAACATAAAAAGTAAAAAATACAAGTTTTGGTTCACCCGCGTGGAATTTTTGTTTCAGGTTATCTCCTTTATTATGACTTTAGGTGGGGAATTATGAAAGAACATACTAAATAATCTACATGCCTTTCATCTTCTTGCGTCCAGTAGTTTCGGCTGTACGTTGTCTGTCAGTCAGTCTGTCAGTAACGAAAGAGTTTTATCAACTGAACAAATAGTAAAAACTTAAACTAAAACTAATTAAGGGGAAGTTAAAAAGCTCAGTTGTAACATCTGTGACGGAAGGTAGAGTCGGTAAAAATGTGATCATTCGACATCTAGCGCCTAAACTATCAATTGCCAATAGGTAGGTAAGTGGTAGTACTTTGTAACCACTTGGTTTGTTACCAACCTAACTGAAAACTGATTGCCTAAAGTAATGTAATTGGCGCAATTCCCATAGATACTACAGTTATCTGCAGATACAAATCAAATAGCGGTATCGAAATCAACATTAATTGTTCAAGACGATTGTTACGTACGGACACATTGTTAGACTTATCGGAAAAATCTTTTATGAGAAACTCTAACTTAAACGTTTCAGTTAAAGGTTTATTTTTCTCTGCAACGTCTCACTGTTTTGTATCAACTTGTGGTTGCCCTACACTGTATCTTCGTCAGATTGCCGACTCATCAGCTTCTTTAATTCATTTAAACAAACTAAAAAAGCTTATGTCACGTTTCGTATAGGCAATAGAGAAGCACATATTGCACTTAGATTGATTGATGTTTTTTGTTACTTGACATTTAAAGTAATTGGTCTCTTGACTATTTTTAAGAAAATGTGTAAAGGGTTAATAAACATAATTTTATTTTAAAAGTTAACAGTTATCCTTTTATATTTTTTAAAAAATAAATGTTGATTTTACAAATATTTCTGTTTGAAGGAAAATACTCATAGCTTTAGTATATGGAAATTACAATTTTCCCGGTAACGTAATCGAATAATTGTTTAAAATAGTAACTTATTAATTTTGTTACGAAATCTAAGGATTTCAATGTTCATGTTTTGTTTTGCTAACACCAAACTTTACTCCGAAATCGTATATAGTGCAAAAGCAATGAAACGTATGGTAATTATAACTAAAGATTAATGTCACATGTCGTGTCTGTGCCACTTAGAAATTTTCAGTCAACTATATTTATTCGGACGGTACCATAGGTATACAAAGGTATAGATAGATTTCAAATCTCATTGAAAATAAAAACACATAAGTATTGTATGTATTATAGTCACATTAATCTTTTGTAGGTATATGTAATCAATTACTTATTTTATTTATTGGGACCTACAATTATTTATAATATAAATAATGAAATACTCCACTAAGCCCCCCACTAAGATCACCTATGTCGCAGGTACCTACAATGTCTAACAACATAACGCAATACAAGAACACAATGGAAAGAAATTTGAACTGGGTACATCGGCCCACTACAGATGGTGCCTACTTTAAATCATAACTCTGTGGTCAGATGCATCTTACAGATACGTATTAAAATTCTTACGCGACACATAATTCATACTCGTATGAAGGGTGTTCTTGGAAGGATATAAGCGACTAATTATATTAGGAATCAAATCAAATTCGTCGTGTGCGATACTGTTGCTTGTATCGCTGTCACATGTTTGATTAAAGTAGGTACAGGAATATGATCATGATCTTTGTTTTATAATCCTCTTTTTACGAGAATAAACGTTTATAAATGTAATTCATTTTATTATTATCGATATTGTAATTACTACGAAGTGAATGTTAAAAATGTTTACCTAAATATTTTACAATTTACCACATACCTACGTTACATATTTTAATACAATATATTATTAGTATAACAATGTAATGTGGTGTAGTAAGTAGTACCTATTTATAATGTATTAAAATATTTAAAGTAGGTATAATATGGTTAATCGTAAGTCATGCAGGTAAATAGATACATGGATTTGGTGTCATGCGTAGAATACCTAGATATCTAAGATATGTACAATTATAGACAAGAAGACATCCAGACCAAAAAATTATATTTATTCTCAGCCTCACTGAAAATCAAGACAAATTAATGAACCTTCATTAAGTACCTATAAATAACTTAAAGTGTAAAAAATCCAGGTAAATTTTTATTTGGATTCTCCAAAATAACATATCGGGATCCGTTTGTGCGGATCAGACTGGAATAACTCGTAATTTTTGATGACAATAAATAAATATTTCGACATAATGTAAGTTGCTAAATACTTATTATTTTTCTCTGTATGTTCTCCTTCTCATTAATTATGGTAGTAGATACAAAATATTTTATAATGAGTTCGTGATTTAAGCAATAATCTATTTAAGTTTGAACCAAAGTGTGACCAAGGCATTACCATGAATTCCGTTGCTCAAGTGCTTCGAGCTATAAGTCAAGAAAATCTGCGTGACAAATCGTTATTAAGTATATCATGACAATAAATTTTACCAATAGTAGCACTGAATCAAATAGCGAAGCAAATATATTTATTTATTTAATGATCCATTAATTTTCTATTTTTGTTTAAGGTGAACTTGACTCCCGATTTAGATAGGTAATAGATTAGCCATCTATACCTGCCTCGATGGACATAAAATATTCCTATAAATAATAGTCCTAGTCTTTATTAGGACTATATAATTACTCTTTAGATATTCTAAGAGATAGTTAAACTGCAAAAACGATGAAAGTTATAATTTGCATAGGTACGTATATTTTATATCAATTTTCCTGAAAAATACTCAATTAATATAGATACAAAGATTGTAATGTAAGAGTTCTTATCAAAATAGAATGTTTTTACAAACGCATTATTTCAGTCAACCCGCCTAAACTAAAAATATTTTTATTGTTTTGGAAAAACCAAACCTACGAAGTTCCAGGTAGGGTATTGAATATAATTTACATAGATCTACGTGATCGACGTACGTGGGAATGACGGGTCGATACGTGAGGTATCCTTTTAGACTTTTCTGCATTGTGAGTACAGTGCTAAGCTACAACCCACTAATGGCCCACTACTGAGCACGGGTCTCTCCTCATTATTGAGGAGGCCTAGAGCATACTCCACCACGCTGCTCCAATGCGGATTGGTGGAGGGGTTAGTGGCCAACCCAGTGTCGAAAGTTTTCAAGCCGCCCGAAGGCCTGCGACATGGCTTAACGACTGCTATCAATCGATAACAACCGGGACCGACAGCTTTACGTGCCCTCCGAAGCACGGAAGCGCTCAAGAAATTTTTGCCACTAGCGGTCACCCATCCGACTACCGACCGCGCCCGCTGTTGCTTAACTTTGTCGATCGCTTAGGATCGACGCAAGCCGCTGGGCTATGAGCGCTTCAAGTAGAGCGAGTACAGCACACTTCACTGCATCAGATCCTTTAATAGGTTTTTGTTAGTCTTTATATGATGAAATGGAATAACATTTTATTAAGAGTTGGTTTTTACAAACACATTAAGTTATTATTTGAAAATATCGACATTTCCATCAACAATTTCCACAATTACTAACAAATAAATCAGGTTTATAATTACGTAAAAATAATTAATAGGAAGAAAAGGTAAAAATAGATACTAACGATTAATAAAATATATTACATAGCTTTTGAGTGTAATACGTGTAATAATAGGCGCATTTAGTCGTTTATTAGTACATATTATATCGCTTTATACATAATTACATAATTTGTTGGTATCCAACAGTGGCGATTTCTCTAAGATGGCGCGTATGGCGGCGCCATACCATAAATTTTAAGCATTAAATAAAATGTAAAAAATCATATATTTACAACCTAATTATTTAGACCTAAGTACAATAGTTACATTTTACGAGCGCTGCGGTCTTCTATCACGAACGCGACTCGCGGTGATTGTCTTCGCGTTCGGTCGGCGCCGAGCGCGGCCGAGGCGAGCGATGCGCTACTGCCAGCGCATGCCTAGTCCATACAAAGTCGTTGGCCCGCGCCGCCCGCGCCTCTTCGATCGCTTAGTATCACCATAGTAAAATATTATACTGTGGTATCACCGTATCACTGAGTTTGAAACGCGGGTCTGGCGCTGGGAATGGCCTACCTAACGAGTTTTCGCATGTTTTTCGTGATAGTGTAGATTTGTGATTACGGTTTCTATCTTTCTATTGATTTAATTTACTTTTTATTTAGTAGGTAATTAGTTTATAATGAAATGACATGAAATTATGAGTGATTCAACAAAATCTGTGATACAAGAACTTTTAGAAAGACCTTTCACGACGAGATCGTTTGCCGAAAAACGGTTGATAGTGGAAAATGGACTTTCACTATGGGACAAACCCTAAAATCGCGAAAAAACATTAGCTATTTCATACAAAAATAAAAATGTCAAATTGTATGAAATTTCTTTTTAACCGACTTCAAAAAAGAAGGAGGTTCTCAATTCGACCGTATATATGCTTTTTTATGTACGTTCAGCGATTATTTCGTCGTTTATGGACCGATTTTGATAATTCTTTTTTTATTCTAAAGTAGATATGCGCAGTGGAGTCCCGTGATAAGGACACCAGGATCTGATGATGGCATCTCAGGGAAATCGAGGGGAACTTTTGAAAATTGTATGGACAACTAGTGTGTTTGTTCATGTTATCATAAGTACATTAAAGCGCTACTATTTCATGAAGATCTGGAGTCGATTTGATGAAGCCGAAAGACAGTCGAGGGAACTCCTCAACGATTTACTGCAGTTATCTAGTGTTTGGGCTTGATTAATTTGTAGCGACGAGAACTTTACACTTACATGTTGAATTGAGCGCCATCTGGATAGTAGTTTTTGAGTTATCTTTACTTATCAAGATTGAAGTCGGTTATTTTTTTTTGTAAAAAGCAATTATTATTTGCGATTTCAAAGTAGGTTTCTTAATGAAAGACTGCAAGTTTGTTAGATTGTCCGTCTGAAGAAATGGTTTTCCGGTTATGCGCACTTAACACTACACCCTATATAACAAAAGCTAGAGCCACCCCAATTATAAACACCAGGAATCGCCACTGGTATCCAAGTATATACATATTATAATTACAATTAATCAACGCCTCTGGACAGACGCGTAATTTATGTAGATCGATAATAATGATAAATTATTTATTATTACTTAAAAGACTATACTGAAATATAACATAGGACTTTGAGACGGTCGATCTTAAGGGCGACGGATTCAAACAATCATCCCCCATCATTTATAAGCATCAAGGAAAACGCATCGAGGGTAGGTACCTACCGCACAACACCCTTCAACAGGGATGTGAATACCTACGTTATATCGATGTTTTTTGTAATCAGTTCTTGATTAAAATCAAGAACTATATTATTTGCTGGTATTTAATGCAACATTTAGAATATAATGATTTATTATTAGATTCTAAATGTTGCATTAAATATTTACAGCTCTATATAATTTTGTCAATATTAGAAATGAAGGAAAAAGTTTAAATATAAGTACGTTATATAATTGTCATTCTAATTAATCTGTTTTCTACTTTTGGTCCTTTCTGTTCAGCTTTAATGATAAAAAATTTTGGGAAATAAAAAGTATTTTGATAAGATTTTATTTTTATTCCCATTCAATTAAAAGAAAACGCTGATAACTTAATTTATATTTAATAAATTTTTCATATGTTCTCGTTTATGACTTGAACTGAGAACTCTTCACTCGGCAGCCAGAATTATTAACAATGCCCTACACAGTATATTGAAACGAATAAGTATTATTATTTTTTTGATCTTTTGTTCATTTGTTTAAATGCATGAATTAAAAGTAGCAATATCACTGTTTTGTATAAAAACAATATCCATACTTTAATATTATAAATGTGAAAGTGTGTTTGTTTGTTTGTTTGTGACTCTTTCACATCGCAACATGGCTATTATATGATATAATTTATGTGTGTAAAGATAGTTGGGAGGGTGGAGAGTGACGTAGGCTACTTTTTACCGCGGAAAAACATCTCATTCCCATGGGAAGATCGATGTTTTGTTAGTTGCTACTGTTGCTAGATATTTAGTTCCGGATGTTGTTAATAGATGTTAATAGGTGTTAGTAAAATTCATTAGCAAGTTCTTAATCAAATACTACATGTATCGTTAATTTACTTAAGTCATAGGTAAATGTTATAACTTATGTTCCAGTACAACATATAGGCTACTTTTTATCTCGAGAATCCTACGGGAGCGGGACCTACGCGGCTGTTACCTACGGGTCCCGAAGCGAAGCGCGGGCGGTTCTCTAGTGAATAAGTGCAATAATAAGTGCACGTGGTAACATCGGATTTGAGGGAGAAGAGACATGGAATAAGGAGAATTGGTATTACAAGCTTTTATTTAGTTACTTAGATGAAATAAATCCAGTTTTAGTATTTTTTTCAAACATGAAAATAAAAATATTTACCGACTTTTTCATACCAATTCTCATCCTTATTTCAAGCAAAATACATTTCTGCTTCCGCGGGGTTTATAGTAATGACACAGACACCCTCAACCACTTATTGATATATGTATGTATGATGTATACGTATGTAGATTCATAGGGGTCGCAAATGTGCACTAAAATTCAGGTTTCATATTCAAACCGACACATAATATTATTATTAATTAACCACCCATTATAAAATAATTATTTAATACGCATTGTTGCTAAATTTTGAAATTAGTGTTCGTAGTTTCGTGGTTTCAGCTGGTTAATAATCTGAAATAAATAAATATAGACGCTGTTAATATTCGATGAGCGGCTCCTAATAGAAAAATTATTTGACAGCTTTGTTCCTAATGGAAAGTAGATGTTTCATTTTGGGCGGCGACTTTGTACATTTCACCACAAAAAGAGAAAAATATACTGATTCACAGAAAAATATCAAAAAATTTATTAGATTAGCCGTTCTCTGCAGAGAAATTATTTTCAATAAAATATTTTTACGCACAACAACATGGCGGTTCCATGACTCCGAAATAGAGAACTATCAAAATAAAAATAAATATAAACGTGTCTGTTGTCTGTGATTAGTTATTGAGCTCTGAAGTTTAGAATGCCAGTGACATTTTTCGACATTCCGAGTGTTTCTTTGAAGTGAACAACATTAGTGCTATTTATAGTGATCAAGTGAATATCTACCTACGGCTTTGTTTTTTGGACTCCTGGATCTCGCAGTACTTGTTTACCCGGCTTTCGTTTTATGGACCTCGATTTTGCTTGTGATTTGGTTTTTTGTTGTTTCCGTTCAATAGCTTTTGCGCATACTTTTTAAGGTTTGTAGATCGTCTCATTATAAGACAGACAAATATTGAAGCACCGGCTTCAGTCCTGGATGGCATATTATTAATAGAAGATGGTTGAAATGAAAAAATAAAATATGAATAAATAAAATGCTGTTTTTTATTTACTTCTGTCGTATCTAAAATATTTAAATACAGAAATTGCAAATGCCATACAATTATCCAGCTTCACTTTAGGTTCATACTTATTTAAGTATTCATTGGCATAAAGTAATATGCGCGTTTTAGTAGTTGGCGTTTCCAAACTGCTTTCAGCGTCGATTCAGACCGATCGTTACCTATGTCGATATCGTTGACGATCGAATATTACATTATATATCGGAGTCTGAGATCTCAACAAAAACCCATGCAAACGTGAATATCGTGACATTAAATCGACTGCTATACATTAGCAGTATAGCTCTTGGAGATCTATCGTCACGATTTTGTTCGGATTAATCGAAGCGACGGATTGCACCGTTTAATTAGATAAGATACGCTTAATAATGTTAATAATAAAAGACAGATCCAACAAACCAAATCCAAAAAGATCGTCGGGCTTATATTTTATCATGCATTGGACATTGACACATGTTGACACGCCTAATATGACATTAGAATAAATCAAGTTTATCAACGTCATCAGCAGTCGATTTGTCCACCATACTGTCTCAGTGTTACAATATATTATCCATAAATTGAATTATTGTCGCCAAACTAAGGTGAAATCAAGAATTTGGATGATATGGAATGCTTTCAAATAATATGAGCTACTTCCTATTGAATGTACAGTGTACCCGCCCAGGCGCCATACATTTCTGAAACATCTCCTTTATGCTATCAACCGTGTTTGTTATTTTTTTAAACGCTACACACTTAAAACCCTACACTAGGATTTTCTAAATCACCTTAGATTCAGAAACTTAGTCATGGACAACACACAACATACCGAGAACGGATATTTAAACTGATCGTTATTTTCGCTGGGAATTGAACCAAGGACCCTTGAAACGGCGCTCCGGCATGTTAAGCATTGCGCCACATGGATCGTCACTGTATGTATATATCTATATTATGTATTTAAGTGAATAAGAACTTCTAATCGACCAGAAAGATACGTAGGTATATAATTTTGAAACGGCATAAATTCATGAATTCTCGGGGGCTCTCTATATAAGAAGTCATAATTCTCTAAAGTGCCAATGTGCTGAAACTGACCCCCATTAAATTTCCATTCTGACAAATAAAGCCAATAATTCAATAAAGACCCAAAAGTACGTGCAAAGCGTCCAACTTTGGGAATATACCAACCAGTTAGATATTTTTTAAGGACCTACATAACTGTGGAATGATTTACTTTCTCAATATTACTGTGGAACTAGTAGCACCATTCTATAGGAACAAAATATAGGACGCAAAATCATTTTGAGATCATACACATTAAGTCGAAAACTAACAAAAAAAATATAGGAGTGTCGTAGAACTCGATTGGAACGAATTGTATATAACGAATATTGTTGCACTTTAACCCTACTTAAAAATCTGATATACCTCACCTGATAACTGACTTACCTGACCTAACACCTGACACCTTCCTCCTGCGCATGTTCCTCCCGTAGCTACTTTGCGGCGGCGCATCTTCATAGCGCATCTTACTCGCACCGCTACATAGCTTAGTATCGGTGGAAACGGTCACAATGTTTCACAGCTTAGCTATTACATCCTCGCAGCATATCTGCATAGCACATCTCTGGTGGAAAAGCAGCCTTACTGTGTGATAAGAAACTTCGTTCCAAAAACAAAGTGTCTAACAAAGTGAGGGCGGATTAGTAGCGTTCACAAATTAACGCTACAGTGTCATTCCCTCACACTAGGGTCACAGGATTCCCTGTATTCATGTTTTAATTAAATGGTTACCCTATTCGGTGTCAGGTGGGCGGTCGAGGACATCGGAATTAAACTGACTACGAAATATTACTCGCCCTTCTGAAGTCGACGCCTCGATGATATTCATTATTAATTTTGTGGACGGAATTATTGAATACCACTAGAATGAAATGGGTGGCGTTAAAGCGATCTATTACTAGGTGTCTGTTCCAGAAATCAGTTTGTATATAGGGGATGTGTCTGAGTAAAGTTGTGCGTGAGTATAGTTGTGTCTGAATTTGGATGTTACTAACCGTAATGACACTTAGTAATACTCAGTAGCTTTATTTTAAAATTTAAATAAGTACGTCTTAGCAGACGTCTGCTAAATTTCAAGTTTTTACAGCAAGCTGTTTTCGATATTATGTGACGAGTGAGTGACGTTTCGCTTTTATAATAGATATCTATATCCTCAGACCAATAAACTATAGACGGAGCGCCGTGAACAAAAGAGTGAAGCCGGAAAAGTCAGCCGAAAGCACACATCGAAACCAATAGAATGCCCTATGTTGCCAGTTTGAACTAGAACAAATTTAAACTTTATTTTTGGAACACAAAACATCATTAATTTTTTATTATTTAGAACACAAAAGTCGTTTTGTTGTGAGTGCCGCTGTGTGTATTACAAGGCTAGGCTGACTTTTTGCTGGCTTCACTCTTTTCTTACCGGCGTAACGTCTATAATTTATTTGTCTGAGTCTATATCTATAGATACAGAAATTACATCAAACAAAATTCAATTAAGTACCTATTACATACTCGTGGCAACTGGGCACAAAATTAAAACTATCCCGCAGCGGACAGGAAGAGGAACCATTTCGCTTTATGGATTCCGTTGTTCGCATTATGAAAATAGTTATTGCTTTTGTACAAAAAAAATAACCGACTTCAACCTCGATAAGCAGAGATAACTCAAAAACTACTCGCCAGATGGCGCTTAATTCAACATGTAGGTGTAAAGTTCTCGTCACTACAAATTAATCAAGCCCAAACACTAGATAACTACAGTACCTACCTAAATCGTTTAGGAGTTCCCTTGATTGTCTTTCGGCTTCATCAGATCAACTCCAGACCTTCATGAAATTGTAGCGCTTTCATGTACTTATGAAAACATGAACAAACACACTAGTCGTCCTTACAAGTTTCGAAAGTTGCCTTCGATTTCTCCGAGATGCCATCATCAGATCCTGGTGATCCTTTTAAAAGGACCCCACATGTCATGGTGTATGACTGTGTATGCTAATCACTACGCAGGCGTGGGCGGATCCAGATTCCAGACCTAGTTTATTCTGTTACACTTAGGTACGTAATATTTAAAGGAAATTAATGTAAGAACATAATTATGGAAAAAATCTAAAACCGTAAAATAACCGATAGACAAATAAAATAAAGCATTAGGTATGAATTAAACAATTTTGCCCCGGGACCTTTAATATTGACAATACCTAACTTATGAGTCAATGAAAATCATTGTATACACAAGCTGTCCCCGCGACTTTATCCGCGCGTGAGAGTTTATCCAGCGCAAATACCGATCCCGCGAGAATTTCGGGATAAAATCTGCTTATACATTGCTCCAGAATATCCTCTACTTTCCAATGAGTCTCATAGAAATGGGATCTGCCACTCCGGATATTAGCTCAGAAAAACAGAAACACAGCAGATAGACAAAAAATTTAAAATAATTTTTGTTTTACGTTTAAATAACTACTTGCTCTTGCAAAACGCACAGTTATTTTAGAATCACAGACAGACATTTCAAAGTTATATTTACGTACAGAGATGTATAGATAAAGTTATAATTCATGAGTTAATCAAAATTATGTAAAGTGCGTAAATTTAAATTACTTCCCATCAACGAACATAATTGTACCATCCCATAATTGCACTACTCTGTAAGCTTGCGAGGCCCATTACTGGCCATAGGCTTCCCCTAATTGGCATTACTCCGACCGGTCTTAATCCTCGGTCCGACTTCCCACTCAGAACTTACCTTCGTGTAGGTATGTGATTTAATAAGTCTATTTTAAATTAGCTACAACGAACGCCATTAAAGAGACTGTAACGGAAATTATTATGGCAGTCATGCAGGTGTTTAAGTTATAACTATACCGTTGATATTTATAAAAAAATCTCTATTAGACACCTCAAAGAAAACCGCCACAAACCCCATGGGAACGGGTGAAATGCTTACGTCAATTAAAACACTCATTACGACGATGCAATGAAGCTATCCCAAAAACGTTGCAGAATTTAAAAAATGCTTTTTATATACCTACTATTTTATTATGTTACTGCGCACAGTAGTTTACATATTTTAAATTTTAAAACGATCAAGTGCTCCCTTCGCATTCGACCTGGAATAGGGAATATTACGCAAAGCTCAGCGTAGATGGCGCCATCAGCACATACAGTAAACAAATTATAAGCAGCCTTCCGTAACTTGACCAAAACGTTCAAATTTCTATGAAAAAAATACATTTTGGGCGTTTTCGTCCCGTTACGAAACGCGGCGGTGTATGTGCTAGTGCTGCACTCTGTCGCCAAAATTTGGCTGTAATATCTCCTTAGATTCGTTCGTGCAACCCATACAAATGGCATGTTTCCGCTCATGTAAGGTTCATTGTAGGTTAACGGCAAGAAATTAAAACGCCTTAAGTAAACTTTGCATACAAGCTAAATTGAACATCTACTTAAAATTTTAATGGGACCTCATGCCTTCGAATGTTCGAATACAAAATAATTATCAAATTCGGTACCCAGACCCAGTAAAAATACAGTCGAATTAAAAACCTCCTTTTCTGAAGTAAGTTTCTTGTCTTGTTGTCCATGGCATCCAAGTCACAGAAAATTCTAGTGTAAGGCTATGAGAGTGCAACATTTAGTTATTTACCTAATAAACATAAAAAATATATTTTGTTACTTCAATGTATTATACCTACTACAATATTGAACATAAAGTAAGTCAACCACAGTGCGCATAAAACGTTAAAGGGCGAACAACTGGTCGGTAAATAATGTTGGCGGAGTTCAAATACTTCTCCCACACTGGCGTCTAGGAATCTTTGTAATTACTCGCCCTCAAAACATGTAATTGCAAGTCCACGGCATAAATGTCCCACGGTACATTGTGTAGCATAGTCTATATAGTATGAAAGTAGAATTCATAGTATTTATAGTTTTCTTTTTGATATATTAAAAAAATGTGAAGGTACCTACTTACGTAAGTAGGTAGATGAAAGTTGTCCACGTTGTTTTCTAATTCTAAATTCAAAATTATTTAATCACAATGTGCGTAGTTTTACCACAGGTTTTACAATATTACGGTCATCTCAACCCATCACGGCCCACTATTGAGCACGGGTCTCTTCTCAGAATGAAAAGGTTAAGGCCATAGTCCACCACGCTGGCCAAGTGCGGATTGGCGGACTTCACACACCATTGAGTTTTGCGAACTCTCCGGCATACAGGATTCCTCACGATGTTTTCCTTCACCGTAGGTAGCAAGTGACATTTAAATGTTTAAAACGCACATAACTCCGCAAAGTCAGAAGTGCGTGCCCTGGGATTTGAACCCGGAACCGCCGAATAGGAGGCGGAGTTCCTAACCACTAGGCTATCAGGTTATCACCGCTTAATATTACATTTACCTCCATCGACGTGATCCAAACATGCTTGGAGCCCCAGCACATGGTGTTTTTTAAAACAACGCGAAACAAACGCGAGTATGAAGCGCGTTCGAAACTCTTTTGATGGCCGTACAAAGGCCCAGGAGGAGTCCATTGCCTCTCACGTGTAGACTTTGAATCAAATTTTCTTCATCGGTTTTCTTACAATTCCGTGATATGAGGTCCTACGAGAAGCGAGCCCATTGCTTCCTTTTTAGCCGGCAACGCGTTAGTGTCGTCCCTGGTGTTGCTAATGCCCATGGGCGATAGTCACTGTAACAGATTACATTTGAGTATTGTTTGTAAATATATATGTGAGAGACTTAAACTGTAATATGTAAGAAACTATAATAATTATTTTCGTTCATAAATTAAAACCGAACAGTTACTAAATAGGGTTGTCTGTTTCATATACAACCATAAAAACATCACTTACCCAATAAAACAGCTTCGAATACGACTCGTCCAGAATACGACTTATTCTTACTTTGATGATAGCGCTATTTTACGGCTTTTTAATGTTATCCATAAATATCAACGGGGGATTCGAACGAAAATAATGCTATGCATAATCAAATTAAAGGGTTATTCATAAAACTGAGGCACTCGTTCCCTTACGGACTATTAATCACTTAGTTAACACCGAGAAAGGAAAATTTATGAGCGTTCACAAAGTTTATTATAAAACATCGAAGTTTTGGAAACGACCTCCTTTAGGTACCTACTAGCTCGAATGGAAATACCTGCGGTGGGTATGTACCGCCTTTATGTACCTACATGAGACGTGCCTACTATCTTGAATATAGTTTATATCCACCACGATATAGTTTATACACAACCCTTACCTACAAATAAATACAAAAAGATAAAGGAAACAAACGCGTAGAAAAATAAACAATGATTCTTATAATCATCATTGCGTTATAAAATATCTTAGTGGATAGATTTTTTCAAAACATTTTCTGTGCCTACAAACATCGTGCAGTTAGAATTTCATATAATGTATCTATTTGTTGCTTTGTTGTGTATGTAGTGCCTATAGGAAGGATTTCAATGAAATGTTCATAATGGCACATACCTAGTTCGTCCATCAGGAAGTCGCTTCTGTTAATCCTGTTTCATCTTTCAGGAAAGCCCGCCACCATTCTTTTACTTCTGTCAGCCAGCAAACAACTCTCGTTCTGCTGGAAGTCTAACTTTCTGTACTTCTTCTACTTCTACTAAAACCTACTACTAACTGGACCAACTATCCCTTTCCCTATCTGAGTCTTGTTCTGGGTCGGTTACAGTTGTCATGGGCGGCAGCGGAAGGGTGGTGCTCCCTGCTCGCTTGCTACCTTAATTCCATAAAAACTAACACTTGTTAGTTAGTGTTTACCATCTAGGTTCTATCTCTATGTAATTACTAAGTGGAATTTAAAACAATGCTACGGAAATACACTGAGTAGGTATTTCTTTATATTCTTGGATTTTACAATACGCGAACAAAAGATGTATACTTAGATCAATCGTCTACCTTGCTCGCGAGAAATAGGAAACTGGGCTTGACCAAATGAAAACTTTGTTAAACAATACATCTATTCGTATCCTTTGTAATCTTATTTGTATAATAGGTGTGTCCGAATATGTTTTTTTTTTTAGTTTTTGCCTAGGGCAATAATGAAAATCGTCTATACGTCCTCAAAAAAAATTCTGTCGCTTCACGAACAAAACTCGAAGGTATTTCATACAGCGGATATTTCTCTTAACCTTTAATACCCCCCGATTAGTCAATTTGTATTGCAAGGAAATAAATTATAATGATGGTCTCCGTCGGAAATTATAGCGTAATTTCCTCGAGCATCAATCTTTAACCAACAAATATTTAGCACCGCTGAATAATTAACCCTTTCTTCCGATGCCTTGAAGGGTACGACCCTAGCGCGTCGGGCTCAGCGTAACCTACTTTTTAATAATTAATTAGAGAATCCATTAGCGTGAAGGTGAGATAATCTTTATGGTTTCTTGGTCGGATGGCGCCTCGCTAAATCACGACTCGCTTGATAATATCGCACTTTTACGGTCTTAACCCTAATGTCGTCTTTTAGTCAAAATATCACGTATTTCTGTAGATAAGTATGATATAACGCCCCCGCGAAGATTAAGACCCTCCACGTGTGTGTAGCTTAGTTCAGTTTTGTGTGCGGACAAGTTGAAAGCGTCAGCGGGGTAGCTTGCGTCTGCGACTGAATTATTACGGTAAGACGATTATTTGTGATACGGTAGGACCTAAAAGCAACTCATTCAGTAAATTATTTTACTTTTTTATGCAAGTGTTAACATCAAAATAATAAACATTTTAAATTTAGTCTAGAAATGGTTATTAAGAACACTGGATTTGCTTATGTAAATAAACGCTAAAAACACTCATATCACTTCACTATGATTCCATACACTACACTATCATTTATCATTTATTCCCTCACACAAATATCTGCCCAAGCCGGGAATCGAAACAAGAAACCCCTCGCTTTGCAAGCAGAGCCAGTACTAACTATGAATGAATGAATGAACGAAATGTTTATTTGTACCTAATAGGTTTTTACAAACAATTTTCGAAAGTCAAACTATGCCATGGCTTCAACAAATCCGTACGGTGAGTGGTATTGAAAGAAGAAGCGGCAAATAACTCCCAAGGAGCGATTTCACCTACTCACAGTTACAGATTGAAGCTATTACGGCTGTGATACGAAACTCATGAACAAGCTTTTTTATCTTTAAAATATTCATCAAGTTTGTAATAACCTTTCGTCATAGGAATGCCTTTGACATGAGATTTAAGGTACGAGATATTATACTATAATGTATATAGAGTACCTAGTCAGGTAATCGCTCCCACTCATTACTTAATCACGCACCCTGACCCCACTATTACCTATGTAGAAGCAGTACTCGGGCGTAACATCGATCAGGTTTACACTTGAATAGCTAAATTCTAGTAGCAATATTTTCAGGCAACGTTAAACTAATGCCTGTTACGTTCATAGGCCTTTTGCTTATCCTAATCGAATGTATCCATCACTGACGTCTCAGGCCGGTTTGACATTAAAAAGAAAGTGAATTCTCAACTATGAACATGTTTTCTTAACTTTTTTAACAATTAACTGCTTGTTTACGAAATACAAATTACAGGAAAATCTAAAAAAACTTGTTTGGTTTGTAACATGTAGGTTGTAGGTAATGCCTTTTCATCTTACTAGTGTCGTGCGACGGTAACCAATATGAAAAAGCTCTTCTGCTTGTTTCACGATTGGTGAATTAAAGCTTACACATTTATACTTACCTTTTTAACCGACTTCAAAAAAGAAGGAGGTTCTCAATTCGACCATTTACATAATTATATGCTTTTTTATGTTTGTTCAGCGATTTTTTCGTCGTGTATGGGCCGATTTTGATAATTATTTTTTTTTTGTTGTAAAGTAGATATGCGCAGTTTGGTACGCTGATAAGGACACCAGGATCTAATAATGGCATCTTGGAGACATCGAGGGGAACTTTCGAAAATTTTAGGGACGATTGGTGTGTTTGTTAATGTTTTCATAAGTACATTAAAGCGCTACAATTTCATGAAGGTCTGGAGTCGATCTGATGACGCCGAAAGACAGTCGAGGCAACTCCTCAACGATTTACTGCAGTTATCTAGAGTTTGGGCTTGATTAATTTGTGACGTGCTTGATTAATTTGTGAAGTGACGAGAACTTTACAACTACATGTTGAATTGAGCGCCATCTGGCGAGTAGTTTTTGAGTTATCTCTGCTTATCGAGGTTGAAGTCCGTTATTTTTTTTTGTAAATAGCAATAATTACTAGTAGTATTTTATACGCCGTTATTTCGGCCCAGTTGCATGGATAGCTAGTACTCACGGCTGAACTGCGGTGGCGCGGAGAAACTTTTAACAAGATGACTTTCTCAACATGCAACTGGGTCGAAATATCGCCGTACAAAATACATATCGTGTGTACTCGTATCATAGAAAATGTGTACAATCCGCGATGAATTAAATTTAAAATCATAATATACTTTCCTTATAAATCCCTCCACAACCACCCTGAAAACCCTCGTACATAATTAAGACCAAGATGATTTCTTTTAAGCAAACATACTTTGTTTATTTATACTGCTTTTCTATTCAATAACTTTTGTTCTTCTTATTAACTGAATTGTTATTGCTCTTAGACCACTTACTAACATTCGCGCGATTACGCGAACCCACAACTATTCTGTTAATCTATAAATGCTTCAATTGCAGCTCGATTGAATAATTTGACACATTTTTGACACATACCCCATACAAAATGTGTCAAATAACTCAATTGAGATCCAATTTATCCGCTAATAAATTAGCAAATAAATTCGTAGGGTTCGCAAATCATTATGCAAAGTTTTTGTCACATTCAGGGATTTCTTAGCTGTCAAAGCAATGTAAAACAAAAGTTTGCGCGTATGAGTGAGGGTGGTTACAATCAGCTCCTTCTTTTAAAAATATACCAACCCCATATTTCTGTTGTGCAGATTTTCCTTTGCGTTGAAAGGGCCCAGATATGCAATTGTTAGTACTATTTTTACTTATTAAAGTAAGGTTTGATTGAAATTTCACATGATGGTAAGTTCTAACGTTGACTTGGGTAGTACCTACCTATAGCGCAACACTTAGTTTTGTTCGTGTTTATTCGTATTTGTTCGTTTCTAGTTACCATACTGGACAGCCAACCCGAGGGTCCTGGGTTCGATTCCCAGCGAGCGGATATGGTCTTTGTGTGCTGCCTGTAGCAACCATGGTATATGAAAAGAAATGTCATGAGTGTGTGATATTTATTTTATTTTTTAATTAAGTAAAACTTATTCAATCTTGTGATGTAGTTTACTACATACATTTAGTCTATTTAAATATTTCTAAACCATAAATCCATTGCTCCCTTTCACAAAATCAGTCAATAATCCGTTTCCGAAAGTCCACCTCTCAATTTCTGCTTAATTTAGTAGTCAAAGGTCAAAAGCTGTATTAGTTTGAAATTCAAGACGAGTATTCCCCTGAGTTTAAGACCAACGGCCGCTTTCCTTAGTTATTACAGTTAAGATTACAGAAGACCTTCAGTGACCTTCTGGCACATTATTCAGAGACTGTATCCAGGTAATTTACTACTGTATAATACTGCCAAAACTTCTGAAGTTTAATTGATGATCCGGTAAGATTGTTTTTACTCAGGGGTAGCAACGCATATGTGATCGAATTGCAATGAAAATACTAACAATTACTAACTGGAAAATTATCTAATGACATCAACTAACAGGATCAATAATTACAATCAGTCCCTATCCTCACACGTATTAAAAAACTAACCAATGAATATTCTAATTATCATCTGTTAACTGGACTAGTTCCTAAATTGATTCTTTTTCTATGGTAGTCACAGTTGTCACGGGCAGCAAACAAGCATGCAACAGCAGAGTGGTGTTGCATGCTTGTTTGCTACATTAAATCCAAAAAAGATTTTTAGCTTTTCTATTGTCCTATATAACACGGGACTAGACTTTCGACTCAAATATTAATAGTATACTGACTTTGAAGGTTTGTACTTTATTATTTGATAGCGACTGAGGCAGTTAGGCCCCATCATTCGAAAGGTAAAAATTGATGAGAAAGCATAAACAGACCTCGAATGGCTTCTATGCATCGTTAAAGTCGCTACTCATACTAACTTGGACTGATGATTTAAAGAAATTGCAGGATTCAGTGGACTCAAGACCTGTCGCAATTGCAGTTAGGCTAAGCAGTCATAGGTCCAGTATGTAACTACAGAAGCGTCTAGATGGATGAAAAGTGACAGTAAAATTATCTGATTTTTATTTAGAGCCCCAGCGCACGGCGTAATTTTTAACGCGCAGACGACGCGCGTTCGCGAACTTAGGTTTTGTAGATGCGAACGCGCGTTGAACGTGAAACAAACGCGCGTATGAAGCGCGTTCGAAACTCGTTTGATAGTCGTACAAAGGGCCAGAAATTTGCGCGTATACGCGCAGTAGCCGCGCGTTTCCTGATCGCTCCGTGTGCCGAGGTTACAAAGTTGCGTACGAATCGCGTAAGAAGTGCTTATACGCGCGTCGTCAGTGCGTTTTAAAATACGCCGTGTACTGGAACTTTTATTGTTTACTAGAGAACCACCCACGCTTCGCTTCGGGACCCGTAGGTAACAGCCGCGTAGGTCCCGCTCCCGTAGGATTCTCGGGATAAAAAGTAGCCTATATGTTATACTGGAACATAAGTTATAACTTTTACCTATGACTTAAGTAAATAAACGATACATATAGTATTTGATAGCGTGATTCAGAACTTGCAAATGAATTTTACTAACGCCATCTATTAACAGCATCCGGAACTAAATATCTAGCAACTATCAAAACATAGATCTTCCCATCGGAAAGAGATGTTTTTCCGCGGTAAAGAGTAGCCTACGTCACTCTCCACCCTCTCAACTATCTCTACACACAAAAACTATATCATATAATAGCCATGTTGCGACGTGAAAGAGCCACAAACAAACAAACAAACACACTTTCACATTTATAATATTAGTAAGTAAGTAAGTATAGTAAGTATGGATTGAACGTGAATCACGTTAATGATCTTTTCCAGTGTAACTTTCATGGGGCTAATTATATTAACTGCTTGACTTTACAAAGAGCACCAATATCTAACCATAACGTAAACTGAATTCAGCTTCAACTATTAAGTAAAGATCCATAGGTATACAATACAACTTCATCAAACCCCACACTTTAGGAGCAAGTTTCATAAAATAATCTGATTCCCAGACCCATAAAAATAGAATCGTTTCCTTGTCCCTAATCGTTTGATAACACAATCAGCGGGATCTTTTATTTCTCAAAGAGCACAGAAGTGGACCCTAATTAACACCGTGGCGAGGAATGCCTGTATCTCTAACTGATAAGGTCTTGTTATGCCGCCACCTTTAGCGTTGATAAAGAGGCATTAGGAAACAATCAAAATAGTTAGTCGTTGTAGGAAGCAGGTGTTGCTTTTTCTATTTTTATTTATGGTCTTGTCACCTTGATTATTGAGTAGTACTACCTGACCACAATAATTAGGCGCATGACAGATAGCAGTCACGCGGGCCCCCCACCCCGCTCTAGCCCCGCGCGTCCCCTAGTGAGGCGCAGTCGTGTACAATTGTACATTAAGGTCATTTTGACTAGGCTGATGTGAACTTCGTTTTCCGAGATGTTTGCGCAGGTACAGTAACTGACCAAGTACAGGTGGTAGGGCCTAGAGCTCACCCGGGGAAGTACCACCGCCCGCCACGGTACTTTGTACCATTCCTACCGTGTAATAATTGTTTTAAGAACAATTGTGTTCCGGATAGGAACCACACCTTCCGGTTACACTTTTTAGAGGCGACCATCTCAGTCCTCAGGGGTAGCAACGCATGTGTGACCGAATTAGAACGAGACTCATTGAGTCTAGTTCTGGGTCGGTCACAGTTGTTATGGGCGGCAGCGGAAGGTGGTGCTGTATGCTCGTTTGCTATCTTAATTCCATAAAAAAAATTGTACCTCCATTAAACATTCACCATGGTACTTTTGGTACTACTGCAGAATGTACTACGTATTCCCATCCCTAGTTCCAATGACGTCTTAACTGACATGCGCCTAATTATCGTGGTCGGCTAGTAGCTTTTTCGTTTTTTACATCTCAGGAAGAATATTTTTTGTGCAATTTATATAATCTGTGTATGGTCTAAACGCGTCAGAATGGCAAGGGAGTCATGAAATATATCAATAACAATGACAAAGGCGGCAAGCGTATGCTAGGGCTGTCCCTAATTTATATTTTTAACCCTTTAAACTTATATAGATATTTATTTTACAGGACTATCTCAACCTTATCGTATTTCATGTAGCTTTGTCCCACTTAATTTTAGAATAAAATGGACTCAAAGACTTAAAGCACATTCACATTTTGTAATACTAATATTTCGCTTTATGGTAAAATTGGTAACGATAAAGTCCTTAAACTGAAGCGGCAATGATTTGCCCATCGTTAGAAGGATTGATACCTCTTGGAGATGAAAGGTTTCGACCAGATGGACTGAATACTTCAGGAAGACAGCAGCCATATCCGCTGGATTCAGTAGTCTCAGAACGCGTCAAGCTAGTACTCATCGAGGAGGCCTTTTGATCAGCAAAGGACTTCAAAATGATGGCAGATAGATGCAATGCCTGAAATAAATGGCTATAATAGCGATAAAACCGACTGTTCTTTTGCAGTTTATCTTTAATTTCTTTGCATAGTCTGTGGTGGGCAAACAATAAATAAATATCTTATATAGATTACTAATAATATTTCTTTATCTTCTTAACTATTGAAAAATTTTATCAAAAAATTCACAAGTATCCTAAAAAACATGGAAAAAAAATATAATTTACTTTTACTCAAGCTGTGTTTATAACATGAGACATCACATTTCTATACATGTGCCAACCATGAATACGAATATCTGTCACCCCCTTTATCTTCATTACGTTCGTCGCAGTACATACCTTGATGTTGCTTTGACGCTATCGTTTTTCCTATGATTAATGGTGAATCTGCTTTCCTTTAAATCTATAATGTTGCTCCATTTTCGCTCACACAACGGTATCATGTATTTCATTCCGTTTTTTTTTTCAATGAAGGACTCGTTTGTTTATTTACGAGTCTTATCGTTATTTTTATAATTACTGACATCATTTGTTTAGTATCTTTGAAAAATATTATTTGTTGTAAGTGAACGTGTTAAAACCAACATCACAGTTTCACAGTAAAAAATGGAATGGATCTGCTGCTTACCTGTGAATATTATCGTAAAAACTAACACAATATAAAAATTATAAAAACCCGAGAAACAAAAATTTAACTAATAAATAATTTATAATGCAACACATGCAACTTTAGGGTTAAAGTAATATTCACGCATATCAAAATATTATACGAAGGGATGTCGCCACCAAATTTTTTTAACACTTCCCTCGTCCAGATATTGTGGGACGGTGAAGATTTTATCAAACATTTTTGTGGCCTACGAAAACGGTTCAAATACATGGTGCATGAAGGTTCTCGGTTATTGGTTTCCACAGTCTGGGAATTCAGTATCAAGATTCTAAGCAGGTGTATTATAAGACGAGGCGCCCTTAGAGAGATACACACGTACATTAAAAATGCGTTCAAGTAATATTTATTACTTTTTCTGTGCATCTACAACTACATTACATATATTAACTGTTTATCGGTAATATTTATTTTTTACTATGCTTGGCGGCTTATTTACAAAAATATTGTCATCTTAGTAAATCGGTGACCACTTTTACCATTAGTCATACAAAAAAATGTTACTTTGATGTAATTTTGTAGAAACTTATATATCAGATAGTTTTTTTAATGAACTGATGCTTTCTTGTCTATGGGTTTAATAGCTATTAAAACCCGTAGACAACCCGTAGACGTGGTGAAGCTTCACTTGACTTCTATTTTCTGGATATCTGCCAATTATTTATACCTAATATCTAGTTTTCTTTTTGGACTTCTTACACACTAATTTTAACCAGTTTTCTAGGGTAGACAACTCCAAATAGCAGTTTAATATCATACCAATGTCTGTATTAAAAATGACTATTCGTTAGTAAGTGTTTTTGTCACCGTGCAATGCGCATTCTTCCCATCGGTATGTCACGAGTTTCCGTAAAAAGTTGTAGTCGCCACTGCACTCCGTCGTCGCTTTGTCGGCTCTTTTTGTACCGCGTGACTGTTTTAGTAATCCGATACCTGTTGGAGTTACCGGCGACGCTTGCGAACAGGTAGCTTAGTAATTTGTACATATAAATTAAATTAAAGTGTCTGTCTGTGATTTTAAAATTACGGTTTTCTGCTGCTTAAATATAGTTATTTAAACGATAATAAAACATAAACGGTGTTTTTTAAATTTTTGTCTGTCTGTTTATAGTTCTGTTATTGCGGGACGATCTTTTGAATTACTGAACCGAATTTAATAGGACTTCAACGGAAAATAACAACGTTTAAGGTACGGAATTCTCCCGGTGTCAGTATTTACCTACGTGAGAAAAGTCACTTATGAACGAAGTCGCGAACACAGCTAGCATAAGTGGGCGTAAATAATTTATTTATTATATGTAAGTAGCCTTCAATCAATTTATATAAAACTATACCGTTACTGAGTGACTGACTGACATACAACGCACAGCCAAAACTAAATAAATGTAAAAAGCTGTAATTAAGCATGCATGTTCCTTAGGAGTGTAAAGGAACACTAAGGGAGGATTTTTGGAAATTTCTCCTCAAGGAATAAAAAGAGGATTTAACTGAAACAAAAATTCTAGCGGGCAAAGCAGTGGGGGGAGACCTTGCAAATTATATGGCTCATGAGACACGGGTCTCAGAGAAGCCTGGACGTTCGCGTTCGATATGGAATTAGGGGCGCCGTAACCGGGCGTGCAATGCGTGCTGCGCACGCGGGCGGCAAATTGAGGGCAAATGGGCCCCAGCGGGCCGACATAAAACTGTATGACATTCGTTTTGCACGACAAGGGGGGGGATGTAAATCGGTTTTCATTTTATTTGCATCCCACATTAGTGCCAGCTTTCTACTCTTGCAATTTAGGCACATTGTAGATTTTGGCAAAATTTTTAAATGCCGTACTTAAGTAAACTTTACTTTTAAGCTAAATTGTTTTTAACGGGGAGAGCAATTGGTAGGTATAAAGCATACTTCACCAAGCTGTTTCAGTGCGGATTTGTAGAGCGTTTAGTGGCCAACCAAAATATAACTTATTGAGAACTACATATCTAACGACAACTAGGTCGATTACTTATGGTGCCCTTCAAGCATGCAAACAGAAATATTAATACAACATCCGACATTAATTTAGTAGTCAAAAACCTAACAAATATTTACCTAGGCATAGGAACACTGCTTACTCACTCGAATTACATTATCTACCTACAGTGGTAGCAGATACCGCTTATTTTTGAACAGGCTCTACATATATAGGTATGTATAACATTATTTAAAATACCGAACTAAATGGCATGTCTCTGGGTATCCATTTGAGGCAGCCTCAGGCCGAGCGGCTGCCTCAACCCGAGGCAGATCTAGTGGAGACCGCGCCGCGAGTCGAGGCTTGCCGCGACTTGAACCAAACGAGGCGGCCGCGCAGCGAGCCAAATCGTGTCGGTAAATGGCCATGCTCAAAGACGCCTCAGTGTGAGGCGTGCGTTCAGTGGAGACGGACGTACGTGTGCTCGGCACGCGGCAAAATGGATAATCAGAAATGTATCGAATTAATTAAGTTATATGAAAACCACCGACTTTTGTTGTGATTGCTTTGCGAAACGATGTATCTTTTTTCCCAATTATGGGTTCAAGCTTGATGCATAGATCTTCAAAGGTTTCAGAGTTCATTCTGGTAAATTTTTTAATAGTTTCTTCTACGCCTTCAAAGGTCATATCTGACAACAATTGTTTTGCATGAACATTTCGCTGACGATATATTTCCTTAATCCACCATCGATGTTTCCGTTTCTTATGTTGCTTCCTTTTGTAGTGACTAATTACTACTAATGCTGCAGCGACTTTACGTGCGTCAACCATGGTGGTTAATGAGGAATTGAGAAAATCGTGGCTCGGGTTGAGGCTTGCCGCTCGATACGATATTATGTGTGCTCAAGTGGAGACGCATGTACTTTCCGCAGCCCGCGGCACGCTCAGGATGAGGCAGCTCGCCACGAGGCTGCGCAAATGGATACCCAGCTTAATAGTCATTAGCTCTGTGGTTGTTATAATCCCGTATTTACCGGTTCATGTTATTGTATAATAGTCGCATAATAACACTATGAATGGTAATAAGCCTGCAGCTTCAAATGCAATTGACCTGCAATTAGATGTAATTAATGGCACTATAATTACCCGCACTACGTATTTATGATCTGTTCAGATAAAAACACTATGTTTGTGTGTCATCCTGAGAAGATAGTGATTTTGTGTGTACAGTATTTTTTCGGCCTCTGATGTTTTTTAACATTTAAAGCTGGTGATGACTGACTGTACATCAACACCGCCCATGGAAGTCACAACAATAACTTCTGGAGTATATTCGGCGATTTAGAGTGCGATTGAAAAAAGGAACATTTAAAAGTAACAAAAGCTCACGTTATTAACATGCGCAAATGGATCCTTCACCAATCCGCAGCGTGGTGGAGTATACTCTAGTCTTTATCAATGACGAGGGGAGACCTGTGCTCAGTGGTGGGCCATTAATGGGTTGCAGCCAAGTGTAGATTAGCTGACTTAACACTCATTTCCGAACGCTATGAAGATCTCCCGCTCTAAAGAAAGCTATGAAGAGCTCACGATGTTTGTCTTCACCGAAACAAGTGATAATTCAGTTCGAATAAACACATACATTTTGATAATTTAGTGATCGGGATTTCAACCCGGGTCCTTCGATTCAAGAGTTAGGAAAATAAAATTTAAACAAACCTTCTCACTAAGCGAAGGTAACACTCTGATAAAAGGTAATAAAACTATGTAATAAAAGCTGCTAATCCATAAATCTGACCCTTCTATCCACTTAACAGAAATATACCCGAAACCTTAAAGCTAGCCCCAAAACGTAACCCTAACTAAAGTTGAGAATTAATAAGGCCTCAAATTTATTGCCTACTTTGCAAGGTAACGTTGTTACCCTATTTATTTAACGATGATACCCCGGATTACCTTACCGTGTACGCAAACAGGGCCCTACAAAATTTGGCAGTTTAATAGACTATAATATTGTTTACCTGTAAAATCAAATTAATTTATGCTGTTGGTTTAATAAACTCGCTTCAGTCGATGGTGGAACGTGATAAGTACCGCCATCTGTCGGGAAATAGCAACATAGGAGTAAAAAAATTGTATTACGTTTTCTGTTCATGGTATGATTATTAGCGTTCATTGTATTATTTAAGTATTAGGTACAATATTAATAAATGAACTAACACCCTTATTAATATTGGCTCTACGTTCATTTTTATTATTTAATTGAATTTATTCCAATCCAAATGATATATTCGCTAGCGCCATGTTGCGGTGAGAAGATACACTATTGTAATATTTACTTCAAAGTACTACGAGTATAAAGCCTTATTACTGTGAAACATTTTAATGTATGATGCAGTTAATACTACATTTATTTAATTTATTTTTCGGTGTCCTTATACTACTAAGGTAGAGTGATCTGTTATTGTCCAAGACCTTATAATGAAATCGAAAGACGAGTGTGATAATAGATGGCAGAGCATTCCTATAGTTTGCCTTAGTTTAATAACACCTGATAATACTGCCGTGAAGTAAGTTGCTTCAAGCAACTGTAGTTGTCGTGAAATGTTGGCAAGATAGTTTTTATGTAATTAATAAATAATTTTCAATGAAACGAACCACCTGATGCAAAATGGTCACATTATAGGTATTCCATTCGCGTTCGGTATTATGGAATTCGTTTTAATTAGATCCAGAGAATACCAGCTTTCCGCGTCTTTATAACGTACATTGAAGACTGACAGCAAAAAAATTTAGTGCCTTATATAAATTTTGACTACAAACTCAATTGAACTGTGAGCCCACGTAATAAAGTTGTTTTTAGCGGGGAATGGCAATTCCATAAATTCTTAGTGATTCAAGTAGGTATAGTTAATGAGTAACACCAAACACATCACCAATGGTGGGTTGTCGAGTGAATATTACTCGCTAATAATGACTTTGGCAAATGTTCAAATATTCATGGTATTACTAATATTAAGTCTAAAAAGTTAGTATGAAACATCATAAAAAATCAGATGTAGCAATGCGTGTGTGACCCTAAACACTATTTACCTAATCACCGCTTGAGACAATCTACAGATATTCATTGGTTTAGAAGGCAATTAACACTAGATAGCCTGTTATGTAATGCGCGCTTTTGCATCTTATTTTTAACAAAAAATAAACAACTAATATTTTCGACTATTCGCAAAGATCAGTTCTTATTTTGTTTTCTCAAGAGAAAATTTCTTGAAAAGCAGTCAATCAGTTTAAGAGGTGGTAAGCAAAGTGGAAGGACTAGAGGGAAATATTTTATTGTGAGCGGTGCCGGAGATTTCTGTACACAGTTTCTTTATAAAGTCGACGAGGGCGCCATCACTGCTGTGACCATGTTTTAAGTTTTTCCAGGAAAATATATATTAGAAAGTTGTAGTGTTTATTAAACCAGTCGGGTGAATCTGACAAAATTCACGACTATATTTTTATTTTGTTAATAATAATAATTGTAATAAGTGTATTGAGTTTCAACAATTGGTTAGCCGCAATATACAGTTTTACATAGTTTGTAATGACGATTGAAATCGGCTCTGTGGTAAGCCGAGATAATTATGCAAAGATTACAAAATTAGTGTTTGAACCATTTGAACAAACTTGGTAATGAATATCGAATAGAATAGAAAATAATATACGTATTTATTTCATCAGTTCCCACCACAAATTTAATGAAACCAAAGTTACAACTTTCACACATATAAAATATATGAAATTGATGGAATATCCAGTGAGAGTATATTTTAAACCAACTGATAATTATTACAATATAAAATAATCGAAAACATAAAGCGGCTTATTTCTTTATCTGCAAAAGTAACTATTTGGTATGGTACAGGACTGTCACAATACTATTTGTACAAAATCACATAATAGTGGGTGTTGAATATTAAGTCTTGTTAGTGAGAATCTCCAACGCATTTTTGATTGTATTTTTTGTAATTTTTGTGCAATTTCTTATTAAGAAGGGTTTCTTAATACTCTTCTCAATGTACGTATTTTAAATAGTTAAAAATTTAAAAATAAACTATTTTGCACCAAACATTTCAGTAAAATAAATTTCTCTGCTCCCAAAGCGTAGCATTTCGTTATCTACTGCAAAAACTGGATGGAGGTGACGGAGTTTTATGCAGCGTGTATAGGAATATTCATGACGGCGACAGTTTCAGTAGGAGTATTTAAAACTTTTATCTAAAAGTGAATTAAAATTTTTGAACAAAACGTAAATTACGCGTTAGCTTTCAGAACTCATCAGATTTTAGTTCTCTTTACATAATGGAATTTTTATGCTGAGGAAAATTTTAAATAGTTGTGTATACTTTTGTGTAAATGTCAGCCAAGTAGAGACCAATATTTTAATACTGACTGAAATTTTATTTATAGTTTATAATTATATTTAAATGTCCATATCTTATATAATTAAATTTCCAGCTATTTATTGTCTCATTGACTATTCCATCTGTATTTATGTATAATTTATATATATTTATATATTATATATATTTATTTATTATAGTCTGTATTATAGTAAATATGTACTTAAATCTATTTTATATTAATATATATTTTCCACGATTGTGCACACTAAATAGAATCTCTATCATTGCGTTTCCATTCCTGGGTCTACTGGAAGAGATTTCTTTAAGAAATAAGCAGACCCTATGTACAATATTACTTATATCGATTCCTCTGTTGTGTATAGTGTACATGAAATTGTTAAATAAATAAATAAATAAAAAAAAATTTACGTAAAGTAGGAATAAAATGTTTGTTCTATGGTGTTTCTTATGTGTGTTGTTCTGTCCATGCTACGCACTACTTAATAAAGGAATTCCATGCTATGAATATTACTTGTTTTTGAATAAATATTAAACAGTTCAAAAGTTACAAATAAATAAAAATATGTCCCGTTCACAAGAGAGTCACCGTAGCTATCGGCAATACTACTATCGGGCGACCCGTTCAACGACTTGATCCCATCATCCCGATCTCTTTCATAGACCGATGTTTACATTACGTCTTCCCTAAATTACTTATTCAAAACTCCTCGACCTAATTTCAAACATTATTTGTTGATATCAAAAACATTATTTGGTTTTCGAAATTAAAGATTGTTTCCGACGCTGGTAGCTTCAAGATTAAATTTTCAACGCAAACATTTTTATTAATCTTCAGCATTCGTCGCAAGTTTTCAACAGATTCTGATTGTATAATTAATGTACGTCGCATTTTTATTTAATATCTCTTGGATAAAAATTGTGTTTCAAATCTTAAATCTGTGGAGTGGAGCCGGTTACACTTTCTTTTAGACGCAACCATCTCAGTCCTGAGGATGCTCAGTGCCGAGGACGCTGCATTGCTACTAATGCATCTGTGACCGAACTTGAACGAGACTCATACTAACAGTTCCTATCCTCACATTTATGAACAGACTAACCAAATAATATTTAAACACCAATTTATAACTGGAATAACCATCCTAGTATTCCTAGTCCTTAAATTGAGTCTTGTCACAGTTATCATGGGCGGCAGATGAAGGGTGATGCTAGGCAATCACTGGGTATAGCCGCCCAGCACATCTACAACTTCAGGGATGTTACTGGCTTGTCACAGGGCAATAAAACGAATCTTGCCACTAGCCCCCAATAGATGAGACTAATGGTGCTTTGTCTCAGTTACGAGAAAAACACAATATGCTTTGTTATACACTACTACTAATGAAGTGAAGCTTGCTCCACGTTATTTAAATATAAAGTTACAACGGGAGTAAATTTACCGACAATTAAACCCAAAGTTTAACGCTATTGCTGCTCAAATTCGCGAGAATTTCAAATATACATTCACTAACGTCGGTAAATTCAGCCAATCTCATACTACAGTCTATACAAATAACTGAAATCTAAGCAGATTCTCGTCCATTTGTAGTAAGTAGTTCAACTGGAAACAGGCAAGCACCCTCACGTACCTTGGCAGTCCGATTATGTGTATCCGGTGCTTTCTCATGCGCTTTATACCTTGGCTCTACGTGCAAGATTAGCATTGGGCTACATTTATTGGACTATATTATTTATTTATCTACCGTGTAAATTCTAAGTAAAAGTTGTTTTGTTTCCTGATTTAATTTGAATCGAAACCAAAATAAAGTCGAAAGTCGTATGAGAACTGACTTTAACAACGACACATTGTACATTAGACACATTTCATAGGGTCTTCTTCACTATATCCAATATCACAACTAGGTATATTTATAACGGTAAATGGAAGCCTTGACATATTTTAAAAACTATAATCTTTAATTCAAAAATGCCTACGATGGTTACGAGTAAGTCAATCCATTCTGGGTTCTATTTCTCTAATACAAAGTTTACTATAGTACTGCAGCTTAGATTTAAAACTCTGGAGCATTGCAGGTCGTTTTAAAAATATTTTTATAGAATGTTTCTTTTCGCTTCCGCAATTATGTTTCGTTCCGCTTAATAAGGCTTGGAGTTTAGTGCGGAGCGCTGAGCACGACGTATACCTACAACTGTTCACTGCAGAGTTCATTCAGAACCAACGGTTTTAAGTGGAAAAGGAATGCTCACTTGATATTTTAAATTTAGTTCCCTTACAACTCTGTAAGATGACAGCGTATTTATTTAACAAAATACCCGCTGTGTCCTATAATTCATCATTATTTAAAATTTATTTCAGCTTTCATTTTTTAGGCTCATATTGTATCTTTTGCTTGAATTTTTACCGGTATTGGATAGGTATAGGTAATGTCTCTCAATACATTAGCACATGGCTTCACCATCAAGTTTGAACTGAAGCATCGTGAAAATATAAACTACAGACATTCTTTACCTAGATAGTTCCGTTCTCCGCCGTAGGCTGCTTACAAGTTGGACTGTGTACCTCTTTTGAGATTTTGAGATAAAGAATTTAAGAATTTTGTAATTCGAACAGTTTCTAAAACGTCCTACGGCTAAAGCTGAACTACGTCACCACTTTCCTCACGTAATCTTCTCCAAATTACGTTGAGTAAAAAGAAACTAGAGCTTAATTATGAATATTTTCAGTACATTCCTTCAGCCTAATTACCTTCTTCTCCGGCTTTGCATTTAAATGTACTTTAATAGAGAAAGAAATTTGTGTGCAGTACGCTGGGTGAATTTGCAACTAGCTTTGTGAAATTGTCGAACGCTGTTTTCTGTTTTTATTTTATTTCTATTAACAATACACACTTAGAGACAAGTATTTAAGTATTGAAATCATTTTAGATTTTGCTGCAACGTCGTCGTCGTCGCTACAATTATTTTATTGGGTTATTTATATCATGCATCGAAGAGGAAAGTCTCGTGAGAACATCTTGTGGGAAGTACCACAGTGTTCTTCTTATGTTCTAAATGGTCTTCGAAGTCTGTCGATCCACGATTGGTCTGCGCAAGCAAATTCTATAACTATATATGTAAGTCCCTGAAACATGATTATATTTCATGCCTTAGACGGGCAGGATACATAGATTCCTTAAATTACATATTTACAAATATTACATACGACTCGAATGGCGCAATGGTTAACACGCCGGATCGCTGTTCCGAGGGTCCTGGGTTCGATTCCGTGCGAGGCGGCAATTTGAATGATGAGTTTGAATTTCCGTTCTCGGTCTGAGTGTTTGTCCTTGTCTTTTGTGTTGTCCATGGCACCCACGACACAAGGAATCCTAGTGTGGGGCTTTGAGTGTGTAGCGTTATTTATTTATTGAGCGTTATATTTTATTTAAAAACTACTTAACTAATTCCTAAAATTACATAATTTTAAAGAATAATTAAGTTATACTAACTGTTTGGGCTGAAGTCCTCATATTAACAGATCTACAATGATATTCTATACTCATACTAGCAATCTAACCAACTCATGTTCTAACACATGATAGGTTGTCTATCTAACGTAGCGTATTTGAATCGTGTTCTAGATCGGTCTCAGTTACCTTAGGTAACAGTGAAAGGGTAACTATCTAATGTTAATGTTCAATGGCTGTCTTCCCATAACAAAGTTCTTACTACCATCCTATGGTCCTCCTTTTTGGGCTGCTAAAAATAAAAAATAATATAATAAATAATATCATCGTAAGTGAACCGATAACAAGAGGGTTTTAGCGATAATAAATCTATAAAATATTGGCATTGTTAGTTTTGTCTTCGTCCCAAAAGCATAAGTCACTTCAGTCCCTAGAGAGGCGACCTTCCACTAAACTAGAGGTTATGTTACATGGACTTTTCCTTTTTGCTATGGGTTAGTAATAAATTCCATTTGGTCAGTGGATTTATTACCTAAAATTAGGTCAGCTTGTCGCAATAAAAATAATGTGTCGTCGGTTATACTAAAGGATTTACCAAAAATTTTAAGAAATTCAATTAAGGTACACAATTAAATAACGTTAAATTGTAATATTTTATAGGACCATTATATTTCTGTATGTTTCATATATTGTGATCATAATTTAGCAATTGAAACCAACTTATGCCAAGTGTCAAAGCTCTACAAGGAGTTAACACTTGATGTTTTGCGTGTCCAATAACGTTATGTCAGAACTGCTCGCGACTACGCTTATCATTAAATTGGCCGTAGAATTAAATAGTGTCTCATTCTTGCAACGGTATTTTTTGTACTTTTAGTTGGTCGGTTCGTTAGTGCGTATAAGGAATGGGGCAGAAACCGTTAGAGATAGTTGCCATCCAAAAAAACTAAGATGATTGCCTCTACAGAACAACTTGCTTTTCACACACACACAACACAATTTGCTGTTGAACAATTGTTACACTATAAATACAGTGGCAGGCGGTATTAATAAGTCAGCAATTATTTAATTTTACACTGTTCTTAGTATGGACTATAAGGTACCTACCTGAATTATATTATGCGTCGCGTAGCAACTGACACAAAATACAGAACCTCCATAAATCTTTCCAAAATACAAATAAGTCTTCAGCATCGTGTTCAAATACGATGACTTAATGTTCCAACGTTCTTACATAAACAATAACACTGGATCAATATAAACATTAGTTCTACCACCCGGGGAGCACCACTCGTCCCAATAACCCTGTTACACCAATCATCAGCCGAAATACATTTTGGCCTAAATTAGACTTATCGTTTCACACTCAATAAATTTTATAGACCCCGACTGCGCTTTAGACTGGGGGGATAACGGGAGAGTTGGAAACAATTTTAACGTGGTAAATTAAATAATGGATGGTTAGTACTGCAAATTTTATACTATAAAAAAAATGTTTACGCTTCCAGTCCCTACCTAGGGATTCATGTTTGTGTAATCCCTTCGATTTATACGAAACTTTTATACATTGTACAGAATAAAGTAGAGAGATGTATTGGATGGCTTATAGCAATAGGTATTGTATAAAAATTACCTATTAAATATGGGTTTCTTACTGGCATACGACAAAATGGTGATTGTCTAGCGGTTAAGAATTCGGCCTCCTACTCAGGGTCTGGGTTCAGGTCCCAGAGCACATACTTCTGACTTTTATGGTAAAATGATGGAAAAAATCCCGAAGTAACCGGTATGCCACAGAGTTCGCCAATATTAGAGGTTTGTGAAGTTTGCCAATCCGCACTTGTCCAGCTTGGTGTACTATGGCCTTAATCTTCTCATTCTGAGAAGAGACTCGTGCTCAATAGAGGGCCATGATGGATTGAGATGGGTCTGACAGAAAATATATTTTGATATCTTCTTCTCAAAATAATTCAACTGTACGAAAGGATGCTTCTATAAACATTATAATTATTTTATTACCGACCAACATCAACTAAAGATTGAATCAATCCGGGGTGTTTTACATAATACTCGGGACGCTATGAAATATGCATATCTGCCGCCTGTCTCGCTTTATTAATCACTTAATAATGAACTTGTGTTTATTTATACACTTGTTGTAATACTCACGAGAAAATATGCGGTGATGTATATACTTTGGATATCTTATAACATGTTAAATGAGTTTTACAAAGTTAAAATAAAAGCAACAATAAATAACAGAACAGGTATAGTGTGAGGACACAGATAACACAAATTTATCATGCCGAACTACGAATTCGAAAGGTCTCGGATTTGATTTTAGGGAGGAGGAAATTTCAACTCAATACTCATATTAAGCCAGGAAAGAAGAAAGAGGCGAGAAAGAAATTACAGTCATTTGGCGGTTAACTTAAGCGGAACGATGTTAGATAGCTAACCGGACTTCGGCCTTAACATCAAGGTGGAGCCAGCTTCTGTCACCACTTATGACACCTTGATCTTATGAGAAATTAGAATTAGTATGCTAGGTCACCACAATATGGCTAATACGGTAAAAATACGTCAAAACTATGATATTTTTCAAGTCCAATCGCCATTTTCATTACTTAACTGTCGACTGTGAGACCGCTTCCTATTTCTTAAAGTGTGTGCTTAACTTCGTACGGCCATTTTTGGCACTTAAATTTATGGGCCCGAAATTTTCCCGGGAACGTCGTCTCCCCGTCTATTCTGAAAGTTTCACCCGGGGTATGATCAAGAATTGCCTCCGACAAACTTTTGCAAGTGTTCTCAAGAAAATGTAAATTGTTTGAAATGTGTACTTTTTAGTACTACCTCATTTCACACTACAGGTTATGTCAGGGTCAGATTGATATTATACCTGAATTTTGTCTTAGGTTTCGTTCTGAAGAATTACGGTCAAATATGGTCCAGGTGTAATGACTTAAATGAGTGGGAAAATAAATTTAAATTACCAGCAGCGGTGCGAGTTACTACTTACTTTATTCATTACAGCGCATGGCCATCCCATCTACTATTTTTTATATAGCCTGAAGGGCTGACAAAGCAAACGAGCGACCAGATGGTAAGTGGTCATCGTCGCCTATGGACACCTGCAACACCATGGGAGTCACCTGTGCAATGCCCGCCCTGAAGGAGAGCTCTTTTTACACCTTTTTTGAAGAACCCCATTCCATAGCGCTCCGGGAATACCTCAGAAGGAAGCTCATTCCACAGCTTGCAAGTTCGCGGCAAAAAGGATCGTGAGAATCGAACTGTAGTCGTTCGCCACGGATCCAAGCGATGTGGATGAAACTTCAATCTTCGTCGGTGGTGTGATGATGGGAGGGTGACGTTGGCACCAAATCTAACAATTCCTCGGAGCAGTCACCGTTGTAAAGTCGGTAGAACACACAGAGACATCCTATATCTGTCCTGAGACTTAGGTGTTCTAACCTGTTAGCGACTCATGGGTCGTTGACAAATCGAACAGCGCGGTTTTTTACGGCGTCAAATGGACTAAGCTGGTATTGTGGCGCCCCTGTCCAGAGGTGAGAACAGTACTCCATGTGAAGCCTGACCTGAGCTTTATAAAGCATTAGTAGGTCCCTCGCGTTGAAGTACTGCCCGGTTCAGGACCCCAAGCTTTTTGGAGGCCAATTTAGCCTTAGCTTCCAGATGACACCGATACTGCACGTCGCTCGAAATATCAACTACAGTACCACAGACACGCATACAGACAGGTCAAACTTATAACACCCTTCTTTTTAGGTCGGGGTTTAAATAAACTATTTAATAATTAAACAACCATTTCTGGTTACATATAAATATATTCCAGTGACGTTCTCAAACTCATTATCGAAACAAGCGACACAGCTGGGGGCCTAGACAAGTGGCACAAACGTTAGTAGAATAGAATACTGAATGTATGGGAATGACGTAAGCTTACGCTAAATATTTCGATCTGACGCATAGAAATGAAAATTGGTAGCCAAATGTCATCGTTATCTATTCGATGTAACGAAACGTCTGAATAGTACGTTTAGTCGTGTCAAATTCGTAGCCAAACGGCAGTTTTGACATTAAGTTCGACTGAAAGCGTGCGAAACTAAGCGAACGCCAAACTCTTGTAGATAACGCTACAAAATGGCGTATATTTAATGATTTCGATTACAATTGAAGGAATGTGTTTTTTAAATTAATAATTTATACCTTTCCATAAAATCTAAAAGAAGCGAGAATTGTTCTGGACTAACTCGTAACCTCGGTTCCATGATTAAAACAAGAAAAATAATCTTACTTAAATTTTTCAATTTCCCACAATTTTAAAAAGTAGGTATTTATAGTAGGTATTAGGTATGTACATACCTAAAAATTTCAACTCTTGAATATTTTTAAAAAACATTAGGTACGTGTTGAAATAGTAGGAGTAAGAACCTATACAAGTAGATTAATTGTATATTATTTCTGCTTACCAATTATGAAAAAAAACTTCGTATACTGACTCACTCAATTTGCTTCAAGTTCGAATTTAGCGCCAGCACACTTCAGAACACCAAACCACTGACTGGTACAGTGCCACAAACTTATCGGACCCGGTGGACAAAATTGGAACTAATGCAAATGTTATACTGTTGTCAGACAAAGACAAAGACAGTAGCGCCTCCCTTAACGGGTCAGATAAGTTTGTGGCATTGCACTTGTATGACGTTTACGAACGAAACCATAACTATATTTGTTATTTTTCGTAGCGATCGAATAGAATAAGCGTTCGATATCTCGTAGGCCATTTGGCTACCAACCGAAGAACGATATTGCTAAGGCGCAAACGATTGTCGATATAGAATAGATTCGAAGCGTTTGCCATTTGTCTAGGGGGGCTGGTATAGCAAAATGGGGCAAGTATGTGTTTAGTGATAAGCGATATCGTTTCGTTTTCGATATACACCTATTAGCTTATTTACACAATTAGTATGATGAATTGTCATTGTTGCTTGACTGCAAACTTTTGACGTGATAACGTCTTATAAATTGGATTACCGGGTGGCACTTCAAGAAACTGTGTCACAGTCACGCTCCGCCGCTCACGTTATGCGCTTACAATGAGAGCGAGAGGCACGCGTCCCTTCCACTCGGGCATGGTTAGCCCGCCTAAGAGCGAGAGAGACAGACATCCTTAACATTACTTATGGTAGCTACGGCGTACACACGTTGGCGTGTTTCAGAAAATGGTACAGCGCCATCTCTGAAGAAGTAGAGTAAGTAATCTCGTTTGTTACCTCACTTAGTTGTGTCTAACGGTTAGCAGCGCTAGATGGCGGATGGTGTTACAATGTTTTAAATATAATTCTTTGTATAAATAAATGTTTTAAATTGTTACTATTATTTCATCCTTCTTTTATTGATAAATTTCTGTAACTTTAAATACGATTTCATGACGTTTGTTTACTTTGATGATATTATTTGTCAATCATTCAACATTCAAAGTCACGTTCAACTATCGTCAGTAAACCGACTTTACAGACAACCAGTTTTTTTTACTGTTTAAATCAATCTCGTTTTAGTTTCGTAAACAATTACAGTCACAGACTCACACAGTCACATCACACCATCATTGATAATATAATCGTATTTCATCCTATGCCTTAATCAACTTCGTGTTAGTGTAACTTTCAAACTTGTGTTTTAATGCCACTATCGAATCAGAGTCCTGATGCGGATGCCAGTGCTGTCTACGTACACCATGTTACTTCTAAAACCTTAGTACCTAATCTACGATAGCTTGAAATTTAAATGCTTATATAAAACGAATCTGGTTCAAATGTACGTATACTAAATATAACATACTTGCCCTATAACCGTGAAAGTGTACAAGGGTCCGCCGACACTACCACGAGCAGAAATTAAATTCGTATTCCGATCGTGTAATCAAGACAGACACTTCGATGCACATCTGCGCCTCGCTAGAACACGGTCAAATAAACGAAATTACCCAATTTGAACTCTATTGCCCCGTAACAAGGATATAACCAATGTAGGCAACGCTAACACTAGTTATTAAAAGGATTACTGCAGACAACGAGAAACCTTGTAAAGTCTGTTATCATTTTTGTTAGAGTATTGTTTCGGGAATTAGGTTTATTTATTGGATATGTTTAGAAATAAAGGTGGAGATGTATTTGTACATGTTTCATATAAAAAAGATAAAATAAGAAGTGGGTTTAATGACAGCGATTCAGTTAACGAATTTCTTGAAAGAGAGCTATAAAAAATTGTAACGTCCAGTTCAATTTCTTAAACTAAAGCAATAAAGCTATGAACAACAGTTGTGATAATACAACTAGCTCATGTCCGCGGATTCACCCGCATGGTCAAAGGGAATTAACAATGAATAATTAGAGCTATTATATGATATAGTGTGTGGAGACCCACACACTATATCATATAACAGCCATGTTGCGACGTGAAAGTGCAACAAACAAACAAACATACTTTCACATTTATAATATTATAGTATATAGTTAGGAAGTATGGATACCATGTATTAGGTATGTATGTCTGTTGTTGTATCTGATATGGGACGATATTTTTGGATAACATGGAAATACTATGATTGGTTAATATGCAAGTTATATGGAATGTCGGTCTATATAAAATAGTAATCTATGGTTAGTAGCAGCATTGTTAGACGTCCCAATTTCGGAGGTAAGTACTTCCCAGTTAAAATTTTAATTTTCTCAGTTTACTTCTTAGGATATTTAGCATTAACTTCCTAAAATGCCCACAAAATCTCCCACGCGCGGACGAAGTCGCAGGCACAGCTGGTGTTACTGTTACAAGACTTAAGTACTAAAATACTTATTACTGAAACAACTGATGTAAACAATGACAACGCTGACTGATTAATAAAATAACTGTCAGAACAAAGGGGTAACTAATCCAAAAGTATGAAGGGCTTTGACAAATGGCACTATGGACTTGCTTGACAATTTAATAACTTATAGTGATGGAAACTTTATTGGCTTTGACACTTATTTGGGGACAATGAAATTTGAGATATTACATTTCGAAACACAACTATGAAGGCAATGATGCAATAAATAGGTAGATTGAGCGTCGCCCTACAATGAAGACAAAAAAAACACGGCAACAATATCAAGCATGTGTGCGTGCAGGCGATGTTTTTCACGTTCGTCTAGTGTCTATGTTGCGTGATCAATGATACCAGTTACTAAAATTTTCCCATAAATCACACATTAAACTTAATTTATGGAGTGGTTATTTTCATGAATAAATAAAAAACCCTACTTAATTTAATTACAGTTGTTTATGTTAATGTTGTAATAAACCAGCTAAGTTAATTAAATTAATATTTTTTACGCAGTTTGTAGTTGGAAAGGAGACGGTCCAAAATTGTATGGAGTCTGGGCCTGGTTTTGTACCAGTGATAAAATAAAATAAAAAAGAAAAATAAACCATTTTTGACTAATCAAATCCACGAACTCATCTATATTTCAGTGCAAAAATTATTTATTAACTCCACGTGACGCAATTATTCTACATAATGGCGGGCAGCAGACCAGAGGATTCATAATTTTTGACGTATGACGTTAGCTGTCAATATGCCTTCTCTATGCTTGAACAATGGCTCGAACTCAGAGTGAAGGACGCCATCTTGCAAGTGTTGCAAGTAGTACCTACCGAATAACTCGAAATTAATTTTATTTTAGCAAGTCATTTATTGCGATTTGTGAATTTATTATATTTTTAATGAACTTTCTGTATTTTTTGGTTTTTCATGGTTTAGTGTACAAGATCAGGCCCAAAATGGACCATCTCCTTTATTTATTGAAGTTTTTTTTAATGATATGCATGTAATTAACTTTCCAAGTAATTTTTTTATTAAATTAGATAGGTAACGTAAATAATTGGCTCTTCTTTAATTAAGTTACCACCTCAAATTAAGCTAAAAATTTGAGGGGGGGAGGGGGCTGACGCTCACATCTTCCCCCCACCATTTTTAAATCTAGGAAATGCATACTTTTTTTATTATAAAAAAATCAAGTTTCCAAAAATTATAAAGTGACTACCTCAAATTAAGCTGAAATTTTTTGGAGGAGAGGTTGGTGACTCCCCCAACTTTCCCCCCAAATTACTTTTTCGCTATTGTTAGTCCTGTTTGCCTGTTTGGCTGCATCTTCCGCAGCGCCGGAGATGTCACGATTCAAAATTAGGCCCAAAAATCAAATTAGATCTACTTAAGTTATTTATTTTTTATAATGTAGTTTAAAACACACACACACACACACACACACGTCCACACACACATATACATACACTTAAGACTTCGAGCGCTTACACATTAACCAATGAGACCACATAACCTTAAAATTTTTAGAGATTTAGAAAAATAATTTTAAAAAAGTAAGTACTTTATGAGAGCAATATTTAGTTTGGGGGGACGAATGAGAGTGTAGAACCCGTCCTCCCTTCAAATTTTCACCTTAATCTGAGACGGTAACTTTACAATTTTAGAAAAGGAGATGGTCCATTTTGGGCCTGATCTTGTACACTAAACCATGAAAAACCAAAAAATACAGAAAGTTCATTAAAAATATAATAAATTCACAAATCGCAATAAATGACTTGCTAAAATAAAATTAATTTCGAGTTATTCGGTAGGTACTACTTGCAACACTTGCAAGATGGCGTCCTTCACTCTGAGTTCGAGCCATTGTTCAAGCATAGAGAAGGCATATTGACAGCTAACGTCATACGTCAAAAATTATGAATCCTCTGGTCTGCTGCCCGCCATTATGTAGAATAATTTCGTCACGTGGAGTTAATAAATATTTTTTGCAATGAAATAAAGATGAGTTCGTGGATTTGATTAGTCAAAAATGGTTTATTTTTCTTTTTTATCTTATTTTATCACTGGTACAAAACCAGGCCCAGACTACATACAATTTTGGATCGTCTCCTTTTCACATTACTCTTGTACCTTTAAAAGTGGTTTATTCGACCCAATGCAAAAATAATCATTAAAATGGGCTCATAAACATACGAATATTAATGTTATATTATTATAAATAAACACAAACGTATTGGTAAACACCACCTTTCTTTAATCGATTTATAAAAGTACATGAACTAAATAATATACACGTAACCATAAACCAATTTATATACCCACAAAAATGATGTTAAGTCGGGAGCATAAAAATAGAAACTAGCAACACTGACAAAAAAATGACGTAATTTGGTTACAATAAAAATCAAAATTGAAATTTAATTAAAAATATGTTTATTGGTTACTTGCCTATGATATGTGATGTTTTTTGAGCTTTTTACCCTTCCTTTATAATTCCGGCACAGTTTAATAGCACATTTCGTCATGTTATCCCTCTTATTTGTTTATTTAAATTGCGCGCGTAATACGTAGTGACACGAAAGCGGCGCGATCGGCACTAATTGGCGGGAAAGTACTTCTGCGCCAATAGTTGGCGCAGCTTTTTTGACAGGTCTTCGCGGATTCGATTATCCATCTAGATACTTATACATCAATGTATGAAGGGTATAATTACATAACAAGGTTTCATCTCAGTTGCTCAGTGAAGGGTTCTATAGTGGGAATAAATAAAGGAATTTTTCGTGACGTAAAGTAATCCTGTATAAGCGATCCTTTAGTGCTCGAATTACGATCATAAATTAAATACCTCTTTTTGTTTCCCTTTTTTTAAACAGTATTACCTAATATTTACAGAATAGTTAAAGGTCGCGTCAATTACCACTGTATCTGAATATTGTAATGTAGGTTAGACATACATAGGTACATTAGGGAGTTTGTTCTACTTGCATTAAGAAATCTTATAAGAACCCTTACGGCTATTTAAACACTTTAGTTCTATTTCCACCTCAGAGCACCAGAACTAGAGCCTTTGAAGAAATCTCACAATGAAGCTTTTGATATGCTTGCCATAGGTTTAGGTCGCCATAGGTTTCAATTCTGCCTCTTTGGTATTAATTCATCGCATCGCACTCTGTATTTACATGTTTTATATAATGCTACAGTTGCAAAGCTTTCGAGGTTGAACTTTGCCGATAATTTGTCGTCAGCAAGAGAGTCATTATACTGTAACCAATCAATAACTTATCGATCATTAACTAGCACGTTAATATTTATATCCTGCGAATAATTTAAATTTATTTTTAAAAAATAAAGTCAAATAATTATATGGATTTTCGTTATTTCCACAATGAATCTGATATGGTAGGAAGTTGGCTTCCCGAAACTGCACGTGCCGTAGAGGACTCTGGACCATATCTTCCACATAGTGAGAAGAGACTAATGCCTAACAGTGTGATTATGATGATGATTTTGATGTATTAGAGGTAAACCGATATAAATTTCGAAGATAGACAATCGATACCAGTAAATATTACTAGGACCAGTACCCAGGTCGAAATTTTCAGCTGCTCGCTAGATTCCAAGACCTTCAATGACCGCAATAAGCGCTACTAAAGAGATAAAAGTAAGTTAAAAGCCTTTGTAAGAAAACCCGGTCAGGTTGCTGGAATGCAATGAAAATCTTCGGTTGCACTAGGAAATTTATCTTTTCCAATAACCACTGTTGTAGGAATTTCGGCAAAATAGCGTTTGCTAGCTTTGTAGTGCAACCTTTACATAGTTTATATCGGGAAGCTTTGCTCTAACAAACTCAAATTAAAAGCAATTTATTTTACACATATACTTACCTATTCACACCACTTATTATTATTATTTTTAAATGTCTAAGTATGTGTAAAATATGGCTAAGCTGTGCAATTTTGAGTAATGAAGCCCGACGGAGTTTATGGTGCGAACTCCTCAGGCACATTGACAATGTTGAGATTCCAACACATTTCATGAAGGTTAGTTTAATTATTGTTAAATACTACGCATACAATGTTTATCGTTTACCGTGATACATTTATACAAATATACAAACACAAATATAAAACGATAGCCACATACCGTGAGACACGCATGAACACTTTATAACTCGCTTTGAAAGCCGCGAAAATCGGATTCGCAACTCTAAAGAGCTTTCCTCTGTATTCTCGCCCCGATGAGACCGAGGACTCTTCTGTACACTTTAGGCAACTCTGACAGCGGCTTATTGGTGTATGTTGTATCACATTTCAAGATATTTACAGTCATCTGAATATGTCTCATTGGTGAAGAAATAAATAAATCTGCTTTTGGAACGAAGATTCGTAACGCGGATGCGATAGAAATTGTCTGGTAGAAATTTTTGATGTTTTTGGAAAAGTAAATAAAAGAAGTAATTATTATTTTAGAGTAGGTATTTTAAGAGATTGCGATAGACTCGCTTTTTGTTGGATCCATTTTTGATGTCCAACGTTTATCCATCATCATCACAACTCATAACTTTCCCTGTTGGTTGCCAGTTATTGCCAATAAAATAAATCTTTTAAAACTGCAATGTGTCCAATTTATTGCTGTATTTCATCGTCAGTTGCAATGTTATATATGGGCATTTATCTAGGTACGTTTTCAGCAGTAACATCGTACATAACAGTGTGTTGTCGCTTAAATATCTCACAAGTCAATTGCAGACTTGTATTTCATTAGAGCAGGCGTTGGAGCAACAGCTAACCCTGTCTGTTTCCGGACTAGAATATATGTGTTTAGGAGGCACTTCATGCGAGGCTTATACACGGTATATGAAGGCTTCATGTAGATACAATCGTGACAATTAACATTAAGTATTTATAAGAGATTTAAATAAGTAGTTCAAATTAATACTACTCGCAATGACCAGTTGCTACTTCATCCCTATAATAAATTACTATTAACTTTCAGATACTTATTTATATTTTAACAAGTTAAGAAATAACTATGATTTTGTGTGAAGATACTCTTCGATGACAATTTTTTTATTAGTGAATATAGAAACCTAATACACCAACATTGAACTCAGTTGAAGAGAGACACGTGCTCCGTTGTAGGGCAATAATGAGTTAAAGCCAAATAAACCATTTTGATATTTTATAGCATCAATTACTGTTGGGACTGGACAATGTATTCCGAAATATTCAACGTTAAAATAACTTCAACGTTCCGAACGTATTTCATCCGACTTTACCACAAACTACAATTCATAATAATTTCACAAACAGCTCAATATTTACAGCTGGCTAGTTAAATCAACATAATTTAAAGCTGGAACCTCCGTCGCAATATCCGATCCGAGTCCACAAAGAAGATTATGCCTTTGTGTTTTGTCTTTGTGATTCATGTAAACACAAAATTGTGACCGCAAATCCCATCAGAGCATTCCGACTGTAACACGTGGACAACAAAGTAGATTTTTAGAACTTTGTGGTCACATACGAAAATTTAGCGCACGTTTCGCGGTTAATATGGTCAGGGTCATATTTCTTTCGCCAAGCTTCAAAGCGTTCGGATTTAGGGGCTATAACATAAAACGTGAATATCTTCGCAGAAATATGAACGTATTGTTCGGTCTATTTTTACACTATTGGTATTTGTACGTCGTCGTAAATCTAGAATATCTTAAGAATACAAATTTATCCACGAATGATTGAACATTATGGACTAAACGTTCAATGCTTCTTGGGAAAGATTGAAGATTTTATAGTAAGCTATATTTTTATACTTCGCTACAGGAAACATATATTATGATTTCGTTACCAAGGTGTTATTTTTTATCGGGATTTTTATAAATCTTCTTTTCGTTCCATTTTATCATTTCAGGGATAAAACTCCTTGAAACAAAAAAGCTATAAATTATTTTCTATAGATGAATAGACGCAGTACCTAAAACATTAATTACAACCCCTTAACAGAAGCTCAATACTAACTTAAACCTCTTATCCCTCCGGATCAGACCCATTTCCCGAGATGAAAATAAGTATCCTAAATAATGACCCATAAAGTATTTCAAGCAACTTTGGTGCAAATCTACCCAAATCTTTATTTGGTTACCGCCAATACAAAAGTGATATTAGTGATTTAAAGCTTCATCCACGTTTCCATCACAAAAGACATAACAATAAATAATATCGGCATACTCAGAATTAGAGTAAGCCGTCATACTTAGTAATCAAAATCAACGTAAATTTGGGAGATACTTTAGTGATCAAAATCAACGTAAATTTGGGAGATCGCGTTGGTAGCCAGAAACAAAACACTGCTGCTGTTTAATTTTCATTTTAAATGATCATGTGGGTCTAATAGACAAACGACAAATGAAAATAACAACTAAAAAGTTTGCAACTCAGGAACTTATACCGCGGTACGATAACAAGGGGTTTTACGTCGCACGTGCTCTACATACGTTTTTTTCTGAAATGTTTTGTTTGTGTCTTAATAATTTTACTTGTTTGGATAGCTTTCAAAACAAGGATGTTTTTCATGTAGTTTGTACGATTGATGTATACTATATTTTTTTAAATAAATCTACTTTTCTATCGACCACATTCGTAAGAAAATATTTTTTTTTACAAGAATTCACTTGTTATTTTAAAATGTATAACACTTGTGCCTGCATTGGTATTAATAAATGATTGTTGATGTATTGGTCACTGATAAAAATGCACACAACTCAATTCAAACCACTACTTTTTTATTTATTGATTTTTTTGTAGTCAAATTCGGTGTACTTTGACCAAAACCAAAAATAAGGAATATCTCGATAACCAGCTGACTTGGTATTAGGGACATTATGGTTAATTTTGTTGGAAATTGGTTGTATTACCACATCCCAAGACGAATACGTCGAGTTACAAATCACCCTGTATAATAGATGATAATAATACCAGCTTCCAAAAATAAACTTTGCAAACTTCTTTAGTTCGTTACTAGATACCTATGAGGAATAGGTGAGGGACTCTTCGTGGTGGTTAGTCCTGTTAGTTGTAGTTAATACCAAATAATATTTGTTCGTAAAAATCTTTTATTTTGATCATAGATAGGTTACTTCCCATGAGGACTAAGATGTTCGCACCTATCTCTTAAGTATAATCGGATCGACAAATGTGTGTTGGTCAGTGTTATTACTAAAAATTATTTCATTTGAGTTTATTTACTCATTTATTTATAATTATAATAACTGTCAGGGATTCTTGAGAAGTTTTCCCAAGCGAATCTGCAAGCGAACGATAAAACGCTTATTCGGGATGTGGTTCGTCGCAAGGGAACTTAAGCTTACGGGAGGAATAGCTCTACACCTCCTCCCTGCGTGGTATAAAGCCACAAGCTGAGAGATCCTCTTCCATATTCCAAGATTCCAACCAATTGCTTCAATGATCATCAAACAGTCACAATTACAAATAATTTTCGATATTACCTATGAATAACGTTCGTATTTACACATCGACGCTAGCCACTAGGCTATGAATGCTTTTCTAAATTACTAAAAACCTATTAGTCCTCTTCTTTATGGCTGTAATGTCAAAGTTAATTAAACAACAAACGCGGACAACCCTTTCTAGATCATTCTTTTATTAAATCTCCTCACAGAAGTGGCAATCTTCTTTGACTAGGTTTTAACAAAAATTTAGTGTCCTCCATGAATAAGTATATGATGGGATAGTAATGATAGTTATTGCTATGAAAACCTAGGTTTAATAATTTAAATCGTTTACTGGCTTTCAACGTGTCAAAATTTACTTCCGCTCTTTACTAAGGCCTTCTAAACATTGTTACCAATTTTAACTTGGCTATCCCTAATCTAAACAGTTAATTATTTCGAATGCATCCGTTATATATCAAAAAATATTCAGTGAAGTTAACTACAAACCTAATATTCGCGTAATAGTATTCAAATTACTGTAACACCTCAATCTCCTGTACTTTACGCCACGTACCTGTCGGCAGGTCTTTACTCGTAACAGCTTTGTTGGCTCGTTACGTCTTCCGTGCAGCCAGCGAATAAAGTTTTCTTTGACGTATTTGCATCGGTGGTGTACGTGAATTCATGTAGATTTCATATATCGAGCCTGTGAAGTCAAAGTTCGTAAAGCCGTTTAGCGTTCGAATGGGGTATATCTTTGATTCTCAACCTTCTATGCTGTCTGGCTTTAGGCGACTACAGGAAAATATTATTTTTATGATAAAATTTTAAGTTGTCTTCTACCTACATTCGTATGGACAGAGATGTTTTTACTCCGACTGCTAGATAAAAATTACATAGCTCCTTTGAAACTGGAATTTACTACCCAAAGTTGCTCCGCTACTCGCGAAGTAAATTATTTATTAACATACTCGTTCACTTATTCGCAACATTGCTTAAATGTAAATTGGTTTCAAGAAGACATTTAAATACGTTTTAACGTTTCACATTAAGAAAGCACTAAAAAAGGAAATACCTAAAAAAACTGTCAAGATCCGATATCTATTCCCTAAACCAAAACGTCAGATCTTTTTAAAGGGCTCTAATTTTTGCGATAATTACTATTGGCTTTCTCTCATTTTTGGAACCTCTAATTAAAGAACGGAGGATTAAGACGCACTGAACAAAAGATTGCAAATGAGCTTAATTCGATCAATCAAAATTTTAATTAAAACTGTCTTTCAAGCATAAAACTGGTAATGGAATAAGACTATCAGTCTTGAACAAAGAGTTATTAATAAAAATATAGGTATTCAAGTTTAATAGTCAGCATATTTTGACAAGAGATTTTTCATATGCGTCTGAAAAACGATAAAACGAAGTACAAATAAGGTTTTTAGCTTGTGTTCTAGAATTTCGAGAACAATTTTCGCAATTTTCGCTAAAGCAATTACACCCACAATTAAAACCTGTGCCCTCGAGTTCCACGGAATCCCGACAATTCCGAATGCCGGTATTTTCGCAGAGATCTGCGACCCTAAACTGACCTCACACTACATAAAACTTTCGATTAAATTCTCTTACAGCGCCATCAGCTCTTTAGGGCCATTTTAAAATACCTAATCCATCCATACTAATAATATAAATGTGTAAGTGTTTTTGTTTGTTTGTGACTCTTTCACGTCGCAACATGGCTTTTATATGGTATGGTTTATGTGTGTGGGGATAGTTAGAAGGGTAGAGAGCGACGTAGGCTACTTTTTACCGCGGAAAAACATCTCATTCCCATGGGAAGATCGATGTTTTTTTAGTTGTTAGATACTTAATTCCGGATGTTGTCAATAGATGGCGTTAGTATTATTCATTTGCAAGTTCTGAATCACGCTATCAAATACTACATGTAATTTACTTATGTCATAGGCAAATGTTATACCTGATGTTCCATATATTAGGGTACTGTTTAGCCGAGATTCCTACGGGAGCGGGACCTACGTGGCTGTTACCTACGGGTCCCGAAGCGAAGCGCGGGCGTTTCTCTAGTGATTTAATAAAAGGATCGGTTTATGTTAAAACTAGAACAAATCGCTTTAAATATTAATATTTTTTTCAAAACGTTATTATTATTGAGAAGGCTAAGTTTCGTTGTTGAACCTTTTGTGGTCCATTCATTACGAGGCACGGCTCTTTTTTAGAACAAAGATGAGATTCAAAAATGTTTATGGAAAATTCAACTTAGTTATCAAAGGTGATAATATGAAGTTACATCTACACGTAACCTTAAGCAGTAATTTAGTCCAGCAAGTATGCATATTAAACCAAAAAAGCAATTAAAAATTATTAAAAGATTATATTTAATCTCTAAAACAGTTAAGGAAATAATCACCATGCCTGTGAAAGAAAAGTGCCAAGTCGTAAAAATGAGCATGAACAATTGTCGTTAACGTCGACTGACGAAATCGGGAACAGAATTTGAAATGTTTGTAAGATCACAGAGAGCTGGAGACTTCGATAATAATGAAAACGATGAACGGAATTGACGGCTACCTCTATTTTCTTCACAAATTACAATTTCCAATTTCTTTGTGCACCACGCAAGCCAAAACTTGAAAAAAAAACAAACATCAATGACGACTAACAGATGATGCCAGATGATCACTAACAGATGATGACAAGATGCACTTTGAGAAATTTAAGCCTTTAAACTGTAACACACTACTTTAGCACAAATTCTCTTTCCATGCTGACGGACCAGAAAATCGTAAGAAGTCTGTCGCTTATTGCCGCCCCTGATTAGTGGTAAAGATGAAGCCTGGCTGACTAGCTTCCATTGTCTTGCTCCGGCTAGGAGTTTGAAGACTCAGTGGCTGATGTCCAGGGACAATAGGCCAAATGCCTTGTCTGCTCGTTTCTTGGCTATTATTAACATAAAACAAGAAAGTTGTTAGATAGTATCAAAAAAGTAATTTTTTTAAAATTCAAACAAAATGGAAACACAATCATATTACTTCCACGTTTGTCTTTGTCGTCTCCACTAACCCAACAGAAAGTGCCGCATCGAAGTATGCTTCCCATGAGAAATACCTCGAACAAACGTTAACGTAGCTTTAAACGTAGGATCATAAAAGAGCCATTCCACTGCACTCAGTGAAAATGCACATTTTATAAAAAAAATACTTTGTAGAAATGTTTATTTTCCAAGTGAATTTTCAGCGTCTGTAAATTTTCTCGTTTGCTTTCTAACTTCTTTGCGAGGGCATTTTGACTTGTGAATATTGGAGCGTATTTTACGTGCAGTATGATCTAAGTTGAATGTGACGCAGAGACTGAAGTTTTTGAGCTATTTTTCAAAGTCACTGCTGTTTTATCTTCCTATTTTCCGTCCCGAGCGCACGGTGAATACTTAACCATAATTTAAACTTAAGTAGCTGTACGCTCTTCTTTTAATTACTGCTATATATATCGGCCGAGTTTTGTAGTACTAGTATTTAAATAAAGAAGAGAACAATTTAAAAGTCAAAAGAAGTTTTGCTACAGCGTACATTTTTATACTAAGTAGGTACTTACGTGATTATTAAGTTTTTAGGTGGCTTTCTCATTCAAACTATCTGAGCTACTTTTTTCAACTATGCAAGTTAATTCTGTTATTTTTTGAAACGTTACTTTTGGATTTTGGTGCCTGGAGTGACGCTGACAGAGGAAATATGTCTTATTCCTCAGAAAAAGATTCTCGATTTCCGTTCCCGTTAATTACGGCTTGCGAAGAAAAAAAAGCGTTGCTGCTGATTAAACTTTTATACCTCAATCTTACTTGCTCCTACTCAACTTGGTGGAGTAGATAGAAGTTACAGCAAATATCGAAATTATTCGGCTTTCAGACGTAAAGGGGTTTTTCAGACGTAAAAGGGTTTGAATTCAGATATATCAAGCACTTGACGTCGAAATATGGTAGCAAGCCAGACAGATAAACATTTTACCACCATACACGATAAACGTCACAATTAGACTCAGCAAACGGGGTATAGCAACCTTAAACACGGCGCCTATGCTCATTAATTGTTTGACAATGCACACTGATAGCACTAATAAGGAAAGATAGCTGTTCACCTCAAGATCTTTCTTCAGTTACCACGTATTGTACTCCACTAAACTCATGAGGTTCTCGAACTAATTACTCTGATATCAATGAAATTAATAGGAACGGCAAGTGAATCAAACGTGTTTTACACGTTGCGCCGATAGTCCGGACGTTACAAGTTAGGTACGGTTACAAACTTGGTGCACACAAGCCTCGCCGAGCAGAATATTCATGTTGCAGCATCCGACTTGCGGAAACTTGGCGCGCCGTTTTAATTACGTGCACTAAACAGTGTCACCAAAAATAAAGATTTTATAAGGATATTGTTAATTGTTTAAGGCGCTATTTTGTAGGACTCCAGTATTAGAGATTAAAGATGACTCTACCTTGCAGATGTATACGCACCTTTTTAGGTGCTATTTGCATGAAAATAAAAAACATCATACATAAGGTATCTCAACGCAGACTTCAGTCTAGTACCTAAATATTCAATTACCTAATGGCCATTCCTGTGCCGACTGTAAACGTCTGAAATAAAATTAACATAAAATAAAAATACATCAGTTACTTAGACACTCAATAAAACCAAGAGAGTGAAATTTTAGAGTGAAGTTATTATTGGTGACATGGTATTTAATGTTTTTAATCATAGTAGATTCATGTTTTATAAGAACACCATTATTAACTTGTCTTTAGCATTAGTTCAGTACTTATCCGAATTTCGACAACCTACATGGTATCTGTAACTTTGAATAAGTTTTCCTTAATAAACACCTAGCTCTATTAAAGTTTAATTGTGCTTTGTACCATATCGTGAATTACATGTCAGGTTTCAACGTTCAGGTTAATTATTGGAATTGAGCGTGATATTAAGAGGAAAGTTATGTCGAGTTTCTGTTATTTAGTTTGAAATTGATATTCGACATGTTTATTCACAGCGTATTTGTCGAAGTGAAACAATCGAGTTATTCCGGTCTGATACTTAATCTTGGGCGGGGTCAATAATTGAAAATGTTAATCGTTTAACGGTTCTAGTTATCGTCACAATCGATTAAATCAATCGATTAAGTTACCAAACAATCGATTAAATTACTAAACTTTAGTCGCCTAGAATATGGAATGTCACTCCCCGTTAAAAACAAATTTATAACGTGTGCTCATAGTTTTATTCAGCTTATAAGCATAATTTACTTAAGGCTTTTTAAATTCACGCCGTCAATCTAAAATGGATCTGAATCATAGGGGCAGAAACCTGCTTTTTGTGTGGGTAACCATCAATTCTAATTCCATATCGAACGCGGACGGAGTTTTGTTTTAATCTCTTCATTAACAAACTAAAAGGGTGCCGCGCCAAGCCATAGCGTAATTGTGCCCGAAGTAACCTTAAACACGTGAAGATCATAAATAATAAATAAATAACGCTACACACTCATAGCCCCACACTAGGATTCCCTGTGTCGTGGGTGCCATGGACTACACACTAAACAAGGACACACACCCAGACCGAGAACGGAAATTTAAACTCATCATTCAAACCGCCTCGCTGGGAATCGAACCCAGGACCCTTGGAACAGCGATCCGGCGTGTTAACCATTGCGCCATCCGGGTCGTCATAACTTGCAATTCCCCTATTATTTTAATCAAAAGAGATTTTTCGCTTACTGGTAGAATAGAAGCCCTTCTTGACCCGACGTTAGCCGCCAAACGTTGAGACATGTCGTGTTCAAACGGAAAGATACTTTAGATCTTGTTCTTCTTTATTCTTACTTGGCTGGCAATGCTGCCATGATGACGAAAAACTTACTGTCAGATTTTTATAATAATTGTTTGTATAATTTCACTGCAATATACACCCGCTAGGCGGATCTGTACCTACCAGAACAAAATTATTTGGTACCTATTTAATCACATTTACGTAAATACTTATTTTAAATATCAATTAACAATAGAAATATAAAAAGTTCATATAAATTATTTAATGTGTTAAAAATGATTTACAAACACAATTCTCTCATTACATCAGTTTACTTAAAATCTCTGATCTAAAGGGATGTTGAAGACCTCTTTGATAGCACCCTCGCTTAATAGAGAAAACTTTCAAAATAATTATAATGTGTTGCAGTGAAGCGGGATCGACATGAGTGTACTTCAGAATAATGACGCGAATGTTAGGGTTATCACATACAACAAATTAATAAATTATTTTAAAGAATAAAGCCGTTGAATACTAAGGAACATTAAAATTTTCAGACATTTATCTTGTTTTAGCCACTAAATTTTTAATTATTTGGTTAAGATGTAATATGTTGCAATCCATATTATAACCAATCGATATTATATGTAGGTATATGATATATCTTTAAAAAAGGTCTATATACATGTTTGTATTATGGCAGGCTTGTATATAATTTCAAATTTTATCTTTGAGTAGTACCTACTTATCCCAATTTTTAATGACGAAAGATAAGATAAGAATTATCAAAATTGATAAGTATTTACTTAAGTGTTAAAATTATTTCCTTTAGATAACGATTATTTTTAAATGTTAACATTGTTATTTTGTTCGCGTCTGTTTTGGTACGACTTGAGTAATAATTAAGGTCGTAAACAAAATAAGTATGTTGGTTGCTAAAACCTGGTAAATAGCACTGTAAAAAAATTGTTACCTACACAATCATATTTGTAAATTATAATTATTATTTGTTTACATAAGAATTTTTTGGTTAGTAAGTTTTCAGATAAACTGCTCCTATTTTATCAAAATAAAACTTAAGCGATTCTATTTTGACAGCCCTAATTCAACCGAGGGTTACAGCTGGTATTAGAAAATGTAGGACTCGCTTCTTGAACGCTCTTAGAAATCAGTGTTTACTCCACGAACGACTAACACTTTACTGTGATTAAAATTTTATTATTTTCATCTTTTATGCTTTTTGATGAATGTGTAGTAGGTAATTTTTTTTAATATTTGGGGTGGGTTTTTGAAAATATTATAGTAGTCTGTTCGGCCTTGAGTCATCAACTTTCTTCCTGAGAAAAAATTTCATGTATACTTTCATTTCATCCCCTATTTCAAGCCTTCAGTGGTTGATTTAAAAAAAAAGTAGCCTATGTGTGACCCTGGGTCTTCAAGTATTTACCTTCCGAATTTCATCCAAATTGGGCAAGTGGTTCGTGAAAGCGTTACAGACAGGCAGACAGACAGACTTTCGCATTTATAATACAAGTATGGATTACATGTGAAACCCAATACATAAAACGGATTTACACATATTTATGCACACTTAACGAAGCACCTAAAAGTATTGTAATACAAGAAATAAAAATAACTCTTCTTTACACAATTTTCACACCTTTCCACACAAGTGGCATGAAAAAACATCATCTCCAGTAGATCGGTAGGTATAGGTATCTTGCACTTTCGGGGTTGTGGGCGGCCAGAGTGGGAGCTCGAACCGTCCATCAGCAACCCCGGGAAGGACGACGGTATGTGTGGCCGCATACCGTTGTAAGGCGCAAGCGATGGGGCCTTTAGTCCATCGCGGGAAGAGCCCGAAAACAAGGGCGCCGCGCTTGGAGGACTCCGGTTGTGTTCCTTTCGGAGATCCCGGAGTTCTCCACAAGCGCTGAGGAAGGCCACCGGGGGGGTTTTAGAAGGTGGAAAGACAATGTATTACGAGTACGTACTTTCCACCCTTTACGGTTAGAGAAATCAATAGATTGAAAAGCGAGACGCCCTGACTTGGATTGAGATTTAATGTCAGTAAAAGTGTGTATAATATCTCTAGCTGTTTTATTAATAAAAGCATTGTAAAGTTATTCAAAGTTTAAAATTATTTGTTCCTTCCTGTTACTCTCTAAAGACAAAGGTAGGAAAAAGATGAAAGCTTTTAAACTTGGAGTTACTTTACTATATAAGGCAGTAGGTAGGTTTTCATCTACGAGTATGTACTTGTAACCAGCTTTTGTTTATTAAAATGACGTAAATCAATTTGATTTTATCTAGGTAAACATAGAATAAAAATAAAAATATTTGTTACAAGTTCTACTTCCGGCACCCCGATATAACCCAACATTAATTACTAATTACAATAATTATATTATTGTGTGTATAATAATTCTATGTATAATAGTTTATTCCTACGATTTATTAATAAATTCGTTTATTGTTTGAGATTATATAAGTGTTGTTAACTTCCGATTTAATTGTAAAGTGGGGTTGAAGGTGGGATATAAATATGGCGAACTAAGGTTGTGGAGGTCATTAATTTTGTAACGGTTCTAAGGGGAAGTTCTGCCCGAATGTATACTTGTAAAGATAATTGGTAGTTAAATGTAATAATGTACAAAGTGTAGAGAATAATGTGTATATGCTGTAATAAACTACGTGAAAAGATGTTGCTGAAGTTTATTTTTGTGAAATAACTCATCGATAGGAAAGTTCATCGTCCTTGCTGCAGCCAGTGTGATAGCCATCATCACACCTCAGAAGTGGGTATATTTTCCTTTACAGCCCATATTATCTTGGTCAAAGGAACGGAGATTTTTTTTTGACACGCCATCCATATCTACCAAAGTACTCGCTGGCATGCGGCGGGGACTTCTTGTGATCCAAGGAACAAAGAAACGAACAGGTACGTCATATTCATTTTGTCTTAATCGAAGGAAGTGGTGTCTTTCTTAGGTTATAAAACCTTATGACAGTTCTTAAATATTGAATGTTTTGGTTAGTGGTTGCTGAACCGTTTCAGATTATTATTTCACAAAACTTTAAGATAACATTACCTAACGATAGGTATATCTACACGACAACACAAAGCACTTATACAATCGTTCGCAAACATAATACTTAAAACATTATAATGAATACAGTATACATATTACCCGTAAAGATAATTTAAACATGATTCTTAATAATGTACTGACTTAATTGTCTTTTGGAATCTTTCCACTTTGTTATTTTTTTTTACAACTGAGGGTATTTTGTTGTAAAGTTGTGCTCCTTCAAAAGTAATTGTTTTTTGCCGTAGTTTGTTCTTATTCGGGGTAGAACTAAATAACTCAATATCACACAGAGATTAGTGCAACAGGCGGCCTTATCACTAAATAGCGATCTCTTCTAGACAACCTATTAAGCTGAATACATAAATAACTTTGGAAACAGGGTAGGGTGTACAATTGAGCTATAGAAATTTGTTTGTCAGCATTAGAACAGAATAGTATTTTCAAAAGTAAATGCAAAGAGGAAATAAATAGCAAAATAACAATAAGACTGTGTGGTTAGAATAAAAGCAATCGATCTAATAATATGAAGCCGTTATCTTGCATAATAAATAAATCTGTGTGACTACTATATAAAAAAAAGTGACTACATGGCAGATCTGTGTGACCACTATGAAAATTCTGTGCGTCTACTTGGCAGATTTTTACGGCTACTATAAAAATACTGTGTGTTTACATGGTGAATCTGTGTGGCTAGTATGAAAATGCTGTAGAACTGCATGGAGATCTATGTGGCTACTAAAGAAATGCTGTGTGTCCCCATAGTTAGGTTGTAGGACTATTGGCAGATCTGTGTGACTTCTAGAGAATTCTGTGCGTCTACTTGGCAAATTTGTATGGCTACTATGAAAATACTGTGTGCTTACATAGTGGATCTGTGTGGCTACTATGAAAATGCTGTAGAACTGCATGATAGATCAATGAGGTTACTAAAGAAATGCTGTGTGTCCCCACAACCAGGTTGTAGGGCTATTATGAAATAGTAGTAAAACCTTTATCATGTTCCCAAAGGTACTCTGGAAGAAATCGCAATTTTGCTATAGCATTTTCTGCACAAGTAATATAAATTGAAATATTTTTATTCCAATTTGTTGTTATGGTGTGCAATAAATTGTAATAAATAAACCAATAAAAATAAAATGCGAAATAGATTAACCTAAGTAGGTATAAAGGAATTAAAAGAAACAAGCGCTCAATAGTAAGTTGCAATAAGTTTTTATTGAACATGCGATAATGTTTTTGTTTGTTATAATGATTTTGCGAATTAGATTGGACCTCTTTCAACATACATTCTGGTGTGACAACATACCTACATAATACATTTTTGACATAAGCATGATCTGGTAACACGCTCAGGATTGACTGCAGCCAAATCCTCATTTACCGACTTGCTTTACAATAACATATACGCTGAGTATTGTAAATAAGTTATAGGTCAATATCATCACTGTTGTAGAGTGATATGTTTAACGTATCTATTTATTATACGTATGTATCTTATATTTAATATTTGGTATCTATTGACGAAAGCCAGAGCATAGCTATATAGCATAGCTATAGCTATGGCTAATTGACTCTTTCTCATGAAAGAGGGAATTTGACAAAATAGTCCATATTATTTATTGTTACATGGGTCATGAATACTTACCGAGTAATTCAAATCAAATAATTACGTAACAGCGTGCTATGTGTGCCGAAATAAAATTAATAGACTGTATATTTCATGGTCTTAATTACAGTCACCATATTTATTGAAGGAAATTTTGGGTTCAATCCAATTATGCTCTTGATTTATTAATTTATGTATCGTTATTCACAATAATATACAATACGCAAACTCGAGCCACCTAATACATTTATTTTGTGATATACCTACCTACTTACATTACATTTTCAATTAATTGGTATATTACTTACAACGCATGTTAAATTATTCAACACAATTATTTTCATCACGTACATATTCTCTTAAATTATACCAATTAATAATTTTGTCAAGTAAATACGTCAATTCGTTTTGTCATAATCATTCTATAATGTTTATTAAGAAATTTATATGAAATACACTTAATGCATTAGGACGTAGCACCTGTAATGTTAATGATAATAATTTGTAATAAATAAAAAGTAAGTAATTATATACGCAATTGAAGGTGTTACTTTATGTGTTAATACTGTAAACATTATTTCAATAAAATAATTGCTTAAGTTCCTATATTCATTCAAACATTATATTTACAACACAATGAAACGAAAATTTAAAACAAACAAGATTTATTTTAGCTTTATTTTCAATAGATATTAAGTACTGGTTATTTACTCCACTTATATTCACCTTCTTATGTTATTCATTTGTTAAGGTTCTTCAACAATACATATATTATTAGAATTTAATTTATAGGATGTCCCTTACCTACAGCAGTACACATCACTCATTAGTCATAAATAAAATTATTACATGTATATGGTATAAATAGATGCTGCTATTTATGCTTATTAAACATACGTAACACAAAAAAAAAACAAATAAATATAATATAATCAGTTCTTGACGATTTCATTATTACTATAAGACACCAAGGATAAAAAAAATACTTCCTCATGGGCATTTATTAATCAATTATTACTTATCATAAGAGAAAAAAAAAACCAACTCCAATTTTATAATTTTATTTGATAAGGCCTTTACGCCTTGTTATACCATTAAACTCCATAATTATATTTGCCATAGGATTATAGTATAAATATCTTTCACCAATCATCACATGACCAACCACACGTTCACATTTATTACACACACGTTAATATTTACTATTATTACTAGTTCACATATATAGTACAGCCATTGTATATAACGTCACAGATATGTGTTCTTGTATATGTTTGTGCCCTTTGACGTCCTAGTATTTATGAGAAAACGGAGTCGGTTCGCATAAGAGTTTGAATTTGCCTCTAAAATGGTCGCTCCCAGTTTTTAACCTACGTGTTATTGCATAAAGCAACTCACAATATTACATAACAAAATTAAAACATTACATACTTTCGTCTGTAACAACAAGAATAAAATACTTATCATGTACCTATGTATATGTACCATAATTTAAATAAAAAGAAAGCACTTCAACACACTTCAAATATTTATTTTGTAATCTGTAGTGTAAAGCGAATTATTTTTTTGTTATTTATTTTGTTAATCTACCCTCAAAAGTTCGTGGAATTATTTAACGAGAAACAACCGCTCTCTTGATAAGTCCATGTTAGAAGAGTATATTTAGACATTTTTATTTTATGGTGTTCATTTAAAATTGGTTATTGTGGCTGATTGCTGTGTGTGTATATTTAGACATTTTATTTTATGGTGTTCGTTTAAAATTGGTAATTGTGGCTGATTGCTGTGTGTGTGTGTGATTGCTACTCTGATTCGTGATGGACAAGCATAGGGCAAAATTCATTGATGAAATACAACTCTTTAGGTCTCTTTAGTGCTATTACTATTCTTTGCGCGACCCAGATTATAAACTAAAAATTACACAAAGGGCATTCAGTTGCTAAGTGCGAGCTCTCTAATCTGGTGCTTAATTCTTGTACAATTACGATATAGATTAACTGGGTTTCACTAATACTTATAGTATTTGTAATAATATATGTACTCTTTAAAGTCATACATGGAAATAATAAGTTTTAGAAAAAAACAGGATACATTGAAAACAATGTTAGATATTAAGAGCTATGTGAATGAACTGTGTGAATGAAATTAAAAGCTGTGTGAATGGAATTAAAAGCTGTGTGAATAGAAATAAAAGCTGTGTGAATAGAATTAAAATCTGTGTGAATGGAATTAGAATCTGTGTGAATGGAATTAAAAGCTGTGTGAATGGAATTAAAATCTGTGTGAATGGAATTAGAATCTGTGTGAATGGAATTAAAAGCTGTGTGAATAGAATTAAAAGCTGTGTGAATGGAATTTAAACCTCTGTGAATGGAATTAAAAGCTGTGTGAATTAAAATAAAAGTTTTGTGAATTAAATAAAAGGCTGTATGAATAAATTAAAAATCTGTGTAAATTAAATTGAAAGCTGTGTGAATCAATCAAAGCTGTGTGAAATAAAATTAAATTTGATAAATACAGTTTGATCGGTGTCAGTTACGAGCGGCTGCAGGCGGAGGTAAATAAAGGAGACGAGACGAAGAAATTTTATAGAATTTATTGATTAAATTCAGTTTACAATTAAAGAAATATGTACCTAATCTAAAATACGTAAAGCTCACGCGATGCTAACTATGAGTCTCGCCCTTGGGAACGCTACGCGACACCGCGACGATTCCCGGAGTCTTGCGTTGTCAGCACAGGTGCATAACATGTTTGTCTGTACGCGGCAACAAATTTAAAAATTTATGAGGTCTTTATTTAATCAAGAGAACCCAATGTTTAACCATTTTGTCTATTAGACTGTAGGTTTTTGCACACTAATCCTCTAGAATTGCTTATTCGATTTGAATGCACTTTTCAGATTTCTACTTTGATGGGCTTCACTTAACATTAGATTGTAAAAGAAAAAAAAAATCAAGTTCTGTGTTGGAAGAAAATATAAACAGTAAATAAAAGTTATATAAACAGAAAAAAAAATATGCGATTGAGGAAAATACAAACGTCACCAAAGAAAAATAAATTTTATTTTATTTAACTTTTTTTTGACAAAAAAGTCTATTACTTAGTACAAATGGCGAGCTTCTATGTGACAAGATGTTCATTCTATCTCCATTAAATTTGCAGTAATTACAAGAACCAGTTACTCGTTCGGTGTTTCAATTTCAGATGCCGCCGTAGACCAGTGACAAATGGGGACGCGAACAGACTAGCAATGATGACCTAATGATGACCGCCGTGAGACACGACAGTTGCAGGATGGCCGAGTGTTACAAGTTCTACTTCCGGCACCCCGATATAACCCAACATTAATTACTAATTACAATAATTATATTATTGTGTGTATAATAATTCTATGTATAATAGTTTATTCCTACGATTTATTAATAAATTCGTTTATTGTTTGAGATTATATAAGTGTTGTTAACTTCCGATTTAATTGTAAAGTGGGGTTGAAGGTGGGATATAAATATGGCGAACTAAGGTTGTGGAGGTCATTAATTTTGTAACGGTTCTAAGGGGAAGTTCTGCCCGAATGTATACTTGTAAAGATAATTGGTAGTTAAATGTAATAATGTACAAAGTGTAGAGAATAATGTGTATATGCTGTAATAAACTACGTGAAAAGATGTTGCTGAAGTTTATTTTTGTGAAATAACTCATCGATAGGAAAGTTCATCGTCCTTGCTGCAGCCAGTGTGATAGCCATCATCACATATTATTACAAAAACAAAATACACGACTGATTACAAAAGAACTCAAAAGAAAAAAACAAGTGTCACAATATCAACATAAAATAGTGTTACTTCATGCTGCCGCATGCAAGCAGTGACAAATTAACGTAGTAGGGGAAGTCCGGGAGAGTTGAACCGCTTTTTTTTAAAGTATCATATTTTCTAAATAAGGAGGCTTAGTGATTCAATTATAATAATAAACGATAGCTTATTTATTTAAGTTTACTTATGCGTATTTAGATTTTCCATATTATATTACTGAAATATGTTATACACATTTTAATAAAAAATGGGATATGATTCAACTCTCCCCACCCTATGGGACACTTGAACCGGGGTCTGGGGAGAGTTGACCACTGCTTTTTAAAGGTACAAAATACAAAATAAAAACATTTTACAGCTTAAATCACAAGTTTATTAACCAAAAGATTACAAAATGGAATGAAATTCTAACGAAACACAGTCACACACTCTTCTCATAAGGATAAATAAACAATACTTTGACATACTCTTAAGCATTCCATAGGCATCATAATTATTAAACATTTTATTAATAAAATTAAATATTTAACGTTTCTCTAATAAAACTTCTTACTCTTTCTTGATATTTCTTACCATTTTGTTTCAATTATATACTTATTCTTATCATTTAGTATCATTAATTAGCCTTAATTAGGACTACTTTCAGTCAGCTGGTAACCAAAAATTTGATCAATGTTATTCTTTAAGATGCACCGTCCTTTACCTCACGTATAGCATTTTCTAATTCTGTAATAATATAAGTATATTTTTCTTTTCGGTATTTTTTCGGATGGTTTGTATTGAAATTATATATTTCATTCAATAAGTCTGCAATAAAATATAAAATTACACATAAAAACAAACAAAATACAAATAAGACTTGTTGTATTAAGGTTCCCGAATTGTTTTTAAATTTCGTCAAAAAGTTTAAAATTTATATATCTGTAAAGTAAAACTCCAAATATCTTCATACAAAACTATACATGGGAGACATGAACCACTGAGCATATCTCCCGCACCCGTCATGGTGCAACTCTCCCGCATATACTACTTTGACATTAAATTCTACCCACAGAAAAAACAATCAACGTAATCGAAACAACACTTAGCACACGTCAAACTATAATAATCAGGCAATAAAATAGTAATATCACTCAATACTCACCTCTATAAACACGGCCGCAATATCAAAACTACAAAAAAATTTAAAATCTACTCCGCCATAACAAAAACACCTTTTCGAATCTGACAGCCAAACAAACCGGCCATTGTTAAAAATGGCGCCGTGCTTGTCATTGGCCTCCCGCGCCCTATCAATGACCGTCTTGACGTTTCATTAGCGCAAAATTTAAGTCGAGTTTTAAAAGGTGGTTCAACTCTCCCATCTGGGCAAGTCTCCCGGATTCCCCCTACTTGTGATAAATCTTTTTTTTCCCGTAGGTACCTAACAGTATTGTTTGTCCCCGCCTGCAGCACCATGAAGTATTTTATATTGATATTGTGACACTTGTTTTTTCTTTTGAGTTCTTTTGTAAGCGGTCGGTTTTTTTGTTTTTATAATATTTTTAACCGACTTCAAAAAAGAAGGTTCTCAATTCGACCGTATATATGCTTTTTTTTATGTACGTTCAGCGATTATTTCGTCGTTTATGGGCCGATTTTGATAATTCTTTTTTTGTTGTAAAGTAGATATGCGCAGTGGGGTCCCCTGATAAGGAAACCAGGATCTAATGATGGCATCTCAGAGAAATCGAAGGGAACTTTCGAAAATTGTATGGACGACTACTGTGTTTGTTCATGTTATCATAAGTACATTAAAGCGCTACCATTTCATGAAGATCTGGAGTCCATCTGATGAAGCCAAAAGACAGTCGAGGGAACTCCTCAACGATTTACTGCAGTTATCTAGTGTTTGGGCTTGATTAATTTGTACTGACGGGAACTTTACACTTACATGTTGAATTGAGCGCCATCTGGCGAGTAGTTTTTGAGTTATCTCTACTTATCAAGATTGAAGTCGGTTATTTTTTTTGTAAAAAGCAATTATTATTTCAGACTTTATAGTGTTTTCGCCGAAAAATTCTACTTTTTGGGATGGTTTTTGACAATTTGTGTTAAAACGTGTGCCTAAACGTTATATGATACCTATATATATTTTTGAAAAGGTCTTCATGCTCTTTCATTTGATACCCATACTCAAGATTATCCCCTTCTTCTTCCACATTCGGGCGCTATTTTGATAATTCATATAGCCTGTGACACTAACACAGTTCTGACGAATTCAACGATACTTCATAAGTCGAAATCCGTTCAACCGTTTGGGCTGTGGGGCCCGACAAATAAATGGACATACATACAAACATACATACATACATACACTCGAAAAACATAACCCTCCTTCTGACGCACTCGGGTAATCAAACAGATGTATGTACACAGGATATATTTAAAAAAATGTACGATGGAATACGAAAAAAAAATTGTTTTTTTGAATGGCTGTATGGTTGTACAAAGATCACTCAAAAATTACTGAATAAAATTAAATCGTCATCATTATTGCAACGCATAATATCTCGGTTTACTCTTACAGTAAGAGGGGTTCAGGTCATAGTCTATCAAGCTGGTCGGCACTTAACCATTGGTTTTGAGAATATTATGGAGAACTTTACGTTAAGTATTTACGACAATTTTCTTTACCAAAAAAATGATAATATGAGCTCATCATTTTGTTTAATTAGTGGTGCGAGTTGATTTCGAACCCATGTAATTGAGTCCAACAATCGATTTATAAATAATTCTAAACATAAACCCCCATATAATAGTACATAATCTACATTGTTACACATTAAGGTAGTGAAACCACAATTTTATTACAGCACACAACCCGTTCAAGAACGGAAACACCTCCCATAAAGTTACGAAGAAGCAAGGACATTTAAGTGCTATTTATTCCAATATGAGCACCATTTTTAGACCTGTCCTCGACTCGTTTAGATAGCAATGTAATAAATTTTCATATAAAAAGGACTAAATGCGCTTTCGGTGTACAAACAGGCGATATAAAGAGTTCTATCGGTAAATATAGGTACAGTAAAATTCAGGTTATTATTACATTTATATCACAAATAATTTTGTGTTTATACTTATTTACCACTACTAAGAACAACAGCTATTACTAATAACAATATTAGTAATTTTATTTCCTAAAAAATTAAATCGCTGCTAACCAACCCACTTCAGAAATACTGCAAAACAAATATATTGCAATAGTATTGGGTACCTACTTCCGAGAAATACTTTTCTTACGCAACAGCAGTACAGTTGATTGGTAGATGGGTGACTGCTAGAGATAATATAATTTATTGAGTGCTTTCGCACTTCGGAGGGCACGTTAAGCCGTCGGTCCCGGATATCATTAGGTAGCAATCATTAAGCCATGTTGGTGACCTTTGGGCGGCAGTGGCATAAAATACTTGGGATGGCCAACCTCGCAAAAAAATATGTGGTGAAAAATTTTCTAGGCCTCTTCAGATGAAAAGAGATCTGTGCTCAGTTTGGTTCTGGATCTGTGCTCACCAAATGGTTGAATCTAAGCCAAGCTTAACCAAAGCCAAGCTTTAATGTTTGTCAAGAGTAACCACGCCTAACGTTATAAAATAAAACGAAATAATAATAAAGAAGGAATCGACTCATATACGTGCTTAAATATACAACATACTTTAAAATAAACACTAAACGTGTGAACAAAATATACCTATACATGGACGTAATCCGAAATAAAATATAGAAATAGTAATTTCACACGTTCTGATTTCTATTTCCGATCGAAGCTCAGAAATAATAATTTTAACGATAAACGAAATAAAAATCACAGTGCTCAACGGGCTAGCCTGTCGCATCGCACCGCGTCTATTGGGTAGGGCTGTCGATAATATTATATTTAATAGTAAGTTGCCCTGGCTTCACACTGATACAATGAAGGTAGTAAAAAAATTAAATAAAAAAACCCGTCACAAAAATATAAGTTTCCTTTAAAAAGGAAAAAATAATAAAAATAACTCAAGCTTAAAGTACCTAAGGGCGCATTCATGTAGAAGGGCGCATTCAAGTAGAACGCTGGTTACCGGCGCCGATCTGCCAGCGCTTATCGGTACTGGTCCGTTGACATAACCTCGGTCGTGTGACAGGTCGGAACTTGTCGGCGCTTATCGGCGCTGGTTCGGCACAAAGTATAGAGATTACCTGCGCCGACTACCCGCGCAGATAAGCGCCGATAAGCGATGGCAGATTGGCGCCGGTAACCAGCGTTCTACTTGAATGCGCCCGAACGCTGGTTACCGGCGCTGATCTGCCAGCGCTTATCGGCGCTTATCGGCGCTTATCCGCGCTGATAGTCGGCGCAGGTAGTCTCTATACTTTGTGCCGAACCAGCGCCGATAAGCGCCGACAAGATCCGACCTGCTCCTATAAGCGCGGGTAGGCCATTGATACTATGTACTAAACCTACTAGAGAAGACACCGCAAAGAAATCTTATGTTCCATGCGCTTGCCAGCTCGCATGCGCGTATTATGTCTGAGACCTGTCAGTGTCTTCCTAAAGACATCCCTACAAAACCCAAATTGTTATATCCAAAATTCAGAATCGGTTTTTAAATTAGTGAAAAAAAGACGAACGACATATATTATTGCTGTTGTATCGTAAGTCATTAAACTAAATATCGATACTGTTTCCGTCCACGTAGTGCGCACAACACTAGCAAAAGCGGCCATGTTTTTTATTCACTAAAATTTTGTCAGGCACGCTATTTTTGCTCTAGTGTCTAATCCATAATCCTATAGATCAATGATTCTGAGAGACTGTCAGCCAGCTCCTGCTTATACAAGCTTGCTTTATGTAGAGGTTATCTCGACGGACCAGTACCGATAAGCGCTGGCAGATCAGCGCCGGTAACCAGCGTTCTACTTGAATGCGCCCTAAGTATATGTATCTACCTATTAATAATTCTACAAAAATTAATTCGCGTTAGGAGACCGCTCCAAACCTAACAATGTCTATTTTGTTTTGTATATGGCTTTTTTTGTACTTTTCATACATTTTCTTCTAAAAAGATCTCCGATGAAATTAATAAAAATTAAGCTACGGTTTCAGACGTCATATTCAGAGAGGATATCTGCGCCAACTACTTTTTCTTCTTTATTTAGGTACATCTAGATTACCAAGCAGACCGAGGCTCACACACTTCAATAAATACCAAAGGAGCAAGCGGAAACATCATTGGTCTCTACGACATCGGAACCAATACAGATTATTATAATACATTTTACCATTCATTACAGAAGTTGCACTCGTTCATTGCGTAGAATACATTCTACCCATTCCTTTTACTGTTTCTCAGGTGACTAAATTAAATGTATTTTTATAAAATTTATACACCACCTCTATTTGAAACAAAGAGAAATCTAATCAGAATATATTGTATTACAAAAACATACAAATACTCGGACCCCATATACAATATACATACACGGTCGTTGCAATTTTAGTGATAGTGATCGCTAGTACAGTGTTGTACTTGCATTCTAGTTTGCTACTTTTATAAAACAAGACAATTTTAGTGTATTCTTATCATAAAACTGTAACGGGACCACGTTGTACATGGAATTTTTATGTATAAAATTACAAAATCTTATACGCTTTGTTCTCAACATATAACAGATTTTTTTGATATTTTATATTTCGGGCGAGAAAATATCACAAAAAAAAACAAGATATAGATCTGGACAATGGGTACTTATCATAATTATTTGTAGCTTTTAATGAAGATTCTTTTGTTGAATTTTATTTATTCCGGAATAAGAGTACCTACTCTTATAAGAGTAGAATTTAAAATACCACACGGCAAAAATACCATACCAAGAATGAGGAAAACATAACATAGATGCTAAACTAATCCTAAACTCTTTATGCTTATCAGTTTTTCTAAATGGTTTGCCTGATAGAGAATGTAACTATCATTGAGGTAGCCTTATGTACCGCAATAATTATCATATTGTGGTCAATAAAGCTGAAAGTTATTTAATATTTATTATAAGTAGATAAAATTCCTGTTAGAGATATTAATTGCATACTCTTTTGCGCTATTGTGTCGCTGCCTACAAGATGCTTGTGCTGACATGGCGTCACTTGGTGACGTCACTAAAGCCTGAATCATGCTATCAAAGATTTCTACTCCACCTGCATCATTTCTACAAAGACCCGAAGAGCATTCACTTGGGGCCTCGGCCACCTCCCAGACATAAAGTTTGGAATGGTGGGACATTTCCCTGTGACAAACGCTTTGTAGCGGTGCGAAACCTACAGTACCTAATATGAGCGCAAGCCTCACATAAATTGCTGACTGGCATTACACCACAAGCACCTAGCAATACACTACTTCACATAGGTAGGTACGTCAAACTGAGACTGGACTTTTAGAAGACATATCCTCATACGTGCTATCGAAGTTTTTAAGGAATCAAACGATGTATAAAAATGATCCGAAGTTAACATTCGGACCGAGGTCCCCAGGCAGTCACATCGCCTGGCGGGAATCTCCCCTTTTCCTCCACAGCCTTTTTACGTTTCTTAAACAATTCAAAATAATTACAAAATGCAAAACAGAAATTTCATAGCCCTAGCAAGGACCGGTTCACCGCCGCTGCATTCAATTTCAACGAGAATAACGTAAACAGAGTCGCGTGTCTGGCTGCAGCCTCCGCGCATTATAAAACTCAACAGCTGTTTTCTTATTACTCTGATATGACTATAAAAGAGCATGTATTCATACGGATTTCCAATTTTAGACTCGGAATTTTGTGGTACGTAAACTTTACAGTTCTTTGAGGATTGCTGAGGTTAAATATTTGTTGTTACAATTTTGTTTTCATTCCTGTTCTGTTTTACAGTTACTAGTCAATCTTTCGAAATTCAAATATGGTTTTGTTTTATAAAGATTTTTTCAATGCCGACGTTGATTTAACAACTCCGCTGCTGACCTCCGCTGATTATGATAACATTAATGGCGCAATGGTTAAAACGCCGGATTGCTGTTCCATGGGTCCTGGGTTCGATTTCCAGCAAGGCGGAAATTTAAATGATAGATTCTGTGGTATAGACGTGAACACCTTAGGTACAGATGAACGACAGAGTTACTCTCGCATAATCTTAAGTAGGTATTTATAATTGTAATTGTATGTACTTATAATTATAACTACGGTTGACGTGATGGGACAAAAATTTTTTCATACCTTACCCGCTGCCAGGTCATATACCTACCTGTATAACTTATACATACATTTTGTACACAAATAACGCCTCCGCTTAAGAAGAACAAAAGAACATGTTAAATTGCCATTCAATTTAAAAATAACTTAGTCATCCAGGGCCCCGATTCTGCTAATTTATAAATGGATAAATTGGGTCTCAATTGAATTGTTTGACACATTTTGTATTATGTGTCAAAAATGTGTCAAACTATTCTCGAGCTGCAATTCAAGCATTTATAAATTAGCAGAATAAGGGCCCTGGTTATTGTTGTTTAAAGAAAGTAATATATTAACTCTGTATTAACTGTAGTATCACAGTATATTTTAGATAATATTATGTATGTAAAAAAATACTATGACATTTTCCTTAAAAAGAGCGATGTTCACAATATCAATACTAGGAATAAGGCTAAACTGGTTGTACCAAAATTCAGACTTAGCAAAACTGGTGGCTCATTCATGGGTAGCTGTATTAAAATCTATAATAAAATTCCGTCACAATGGACAGAAATGCCATACTGTAAATTTAAAACACATGTCAAAAGCATTCTCATGACGAAAGGTTATTACAAACTTGATGAATATTTTAATGATAAAACAGCTTGGACATGAGTTTAGTATTTTAGCCGTAATTATTAGTAAGTGCAACTGTAACTGTGAGTGGAGGAAGAGAAAAAAATGACTCCTTGGGAGTTTCTTGCCGCTTCTTCTTCCAAGACCACTCACCGTAGGGATTTGTTGAAGCGATGGCGTAGCTTGACGTTCGGAAAGTGTTTGTAAAAACCTACTTCGAAGAAATAAATAATTTGAATTTGAATATTTTGGGCATACAATTATGCACATAATTTTTACGTCTACCTGCATACGATTTGACAACATTGTTGTTGGTCAGTATTGGAGTTACTTTTGTATAATAAGAAGACAATTTATGATAGTTAAACATTTAGGTAGGTACTAGTTACTTATGTAGATTTTATTTGTGCTGACTATAGGTACATATTTATTTTCCCCACGACATCATCACTTAGCTATTTTAAACTGGTTGGTTGGACGCTGGTTTTAAAATAAGTAATAATTATGAGAATATTATAATATTTGAAGACAAGTTCTCTAGACAAATTCTAGAGTAGAAAATTATATCTTAAGTACAGATTTTATCAGCATTCGTTTGAGTAAATATGATATAATTTACACCAGTAAAAATGCCAAGATTATATTTTTCACACAAATTCATGTTTCGGTCTCAGCTCCTTAAAGGACGTAATAACTGGGAATGTACTTCACATCTTCGAATCGACGCTTTGAAGGAAGCCGTTGAATTTTGTATGAAATAGCAGATGCAGTGGGTGCTTCCTTGAAATAGATGATATATCCAACGGTACCGTATATCTCTGACGTATAAAATATGTAAGAGATATTTTCAGTTCCAATTTATGATAGCCTGGTACTCGAATACGCCGTACGTAGTTCTGAATGACGTATATTTTTATTGATTGCTAGTAACCCGCTGTCGTTTCGCTTCGCTGGAGTATATTTGAACAAATAGGTAGGTTATCTTCAAACAAAGGCATCAACACGGCATGTATGTGTGCACGCTACTTTCCTGGCATGTACTCACGCTGCTTACAGCGCACACAACGATTTTTGTTGGAGGTCTGAGGATGATTCTGTTCGTTTGTGTGTTCTACGGTGCATGCGTGTAAGTACCCTTTAAAGCCTTGGCCCACAATTTTTTAGTGATTATTTAAGTTTATATACCTACATCGTCTTCGTTTTTGAGATTAGTGCTTAAAAACCCCCAATAACCAGCCAAACAGAAAAACGGATAAAAATTTTAAAAATCATTATTTTGGCCTCTATAGCGTTAACGAAGTCCCCCAATAATAGTAGATTGTATAACAAGGGAGCAAAGTAATATTTTTACGGCGAGGTAATATTTTTAAATCCAGAGCGAAGTGAGGGATTCTTTAGTTGAATCCTGAACGTAGCGAAGGGATTCAAAGTACGTCGCCCGAGCCAAAAATATTTGCTCCCGAGTCTTTTTCTCATGTCTTCCACATACCGATAGTGAACCGGTAAAGATTTATTAGTATGTAAAGACTGTAAGCCAGGAGAGGATGGAGGTTTCGTTTAAAGGGCAGTCCACACAAAAGGCAGCTTTCAGCCTTTGTGATTAAGGTTCGTTGTAGATTGCCAGCAAGAATTTAAAATGTCTTTAGTAAATTTTGCTAACAAGCCAACTTGAACTGTGAGCACACGGTATACATTTGTTTTAAGTGTGTAATGAAAATTCCATATTATCGGCGATTCCGGATTGTAACCGCTATTTACTTCATTGTTGACCAGAAACGCATGGGTGTAACTAATGACTTTATGTAAGGACGATCATTAATTGTAAGGTGGTTAGTCTACTCATTTTTGTGCTATTTACATAATAAACATATTAAATTATCTTTATTTGTTTACTGGTGTCTCTGTAACCCACTTACACAAAAACATTCGGATAAAGTTAAGATTAAACACACGTGTACAAGCAATAAATGACTTCAACATTAAAATTTTCGTCTGATTTGTTTCTATTTTTCCGAATATTATATTAAATAAACAAAAAGTGCAATTAATAAATTAGAGGTAAATTTTCCTTATTTCAGTCAATGCCCTATAGAGACAGAATTTGACTTAACCCATTGTTGGGTTTACTTAACCTCCTTTGAGCATGGGTCTCTCCTCAACACTTAAAATCCTAGATCCTAGAGCATACTCCAACGCGCTGCTCCACTGCGTATTGGTGGAGGGGTTAGTGGCCAACCCAGTGTCGGAAGTTTTCATGCCACCCGAAGGCCTTCCACATAGTTTAACGACTGCTATCTATCGATAACATCCGGGACCGTCGGCTTTACAGGCCTTCCGAAGCACGGAAGCGCTCAACAAATTTTTGCCACTAGCGATCACTCATCCAACTACCGACAATGCCCGCAGTTGTTTAACTTGGTCAATCACATAGGATTGACGTAAACCGTTGAGCTATGAACGTATAATTTATTCGCATCAAATTTTATCAATTTAGGATTAATAAATATCTTCGTTCCAAACCAATCTATCAAGTTTTAACATTGATGCAATAAATAGCTCAGTTCAATGATCGGAAGAGCCTCAATACATCACAATTTATTACGATTATGCAAAAATCAGTCAATAAATTGCTTGGTGTGTGTATTGCCTATTGAAAACTTACATATGTAAGTTTTGTATGTATTTGTTTATTTATTTTTGCTCAATAAGAACTGTTAATGTACCTACCTACGTTTAAATAAACCTAGCGAAGATAATGAAATCGTAAAAAAAGTGGTTTTAAAATTTTACTTTTGAAATTAAACTTCTTGATACACATATCAGATGTAGTTGCATGAACCGTTTATAAAAAATGTATAACTAAAAAATCAATTAACCTGAGTTCGGTCACCTTCAAGCTTATACGGTTGGTCACCTGGGGTCTGTGAACGCCCCCATAGAATTATGGATAGGTAATAATATTCGACTGTTGTTGTTAATAACAATCATACTTATTATTTATTTATGTTTAATTTTTATCGCGACGAATTAATATGAGATCACAAAATGAATCAAAGTAGGATATTCGTTTTACTGTTGGCACAAAGAAACCAAAATAAGGAATCTTTGGACGGTTTTGCGACAACCTTAACATAAACTAATAAAAATTAAACATAAACTTAATTATTTTATTTAAAATTTCGTCTTTATTTGTGTAGTTATAACAAGAACTGACTATAGGTAATATTTATTACAAAAAATCGTCTGTCCCAAAAATTAGCAATGCCCCTCGCAAATATTTATGCTATAGCAGACCTCGATTCATGTTTATAACGTAAAAAATGTAATACAAAATGTCTAAGTATAACCGTTGATCCTACTTTTTAGGATTCCGTACCCAAAGGGTAAAACGGGACCCTATTACTGAGACTTCGCTGTCCGTCCGTCCGTCCGTCCGTCCGTCCGTCCGTCCGTCCGTCCGTCCGTCTGTCACCAGGTTGTATCTCATGAACCGTAATAGTTACACAGTTGAAATTTTTACAGATGTTGTATTTCTGTTGCCGCTACAACAACAAATACTAAAAAACAGAATAAAATAAATATTTAAGTGGTTTTAAGTAGTTTTACTATCTAGTAGATAGTTTAGTTATCTTTCGGTCCAAGAGATGGCGTTGTGCGTAAGATGTGGCTACAATAAACCATTAAATATTTAAGTGAGGCTTTCATACAACAGACCAGATTTTTTTGGCGTTTTTATACATAATGGTACGGAACCCTTCGTGCGCGCTTCGACTCGCACTTGGCAGATTTTTATTTGTATTTGTAAATGTTTAACAAATAATTATAATTATAATATTATAATAACACAGTTAAAAATTCCAATAATTATGATTTTATTCGATAATATTTGTGTCGGAAGGGTCTTGAATGCTCGAATAATAATTGATTCTTTCGGAAAATGACTTTTGTTTTATGTGAAACACAATATTTCCTAACCGTTCAACCAGAAATAGTAACCTCCGAGTTTTTCCTGCGTTTCAATCCCAGCAAATGATATCGATTTTCGATGTTCTGGCTACGTGTGCGACAGTATTTGAATTGGTTCTTTGATCTATAAACCAATTCGGTTTTATCTAGGTATTTGCTTTATATAAGTATTTTGTAATTTTGCTTTATACTACACTAGTAAATCCGCCCTCGCTTCGCTTCGGGGAACCAGACCCTTCAAAAATCTCTATAAATTTTTACAAATTATGTTATTCCGATGTCTAAGCTATATTACTGCAAAGTTTTATGAAAATCCGTTCAGTAGTTTTTGCGTGAAAGAGCAACAAACCCACACACACACTCACTCACTCACATACATCCTTACAAACTTTCGCATTTATAATATTAGTAGGAAGTAGGATAGTAGGATAGGATAGGAAGTAGGATAGGATATGCAGGGGCATCTACTTCGAAAATTAGATAAAGGTATGTCGTCACCACTAACAATTCATCACAAACTTTCATTGTTTCTTCCACTTTCGTGTCACATTTTTCTTTTTTGTATCTGTATAGAATATTCAATAAGTTATGTTTAGAAGTGTGTATCTAGATATTAACTCAATAATTAATATGGTAGACACCCTAATTTCTTAACGGACATTATGAATAAGATATTTTGTGTTTAGTATGTACAGGTGGCAGGAGAGCTTTCTACGGATGGGTGACCGCTAGTGGCAAAAAGTTCTTGAGCGTTTCCGTGCTTCGGAGGGCACGTAAAGCCGTCGGTCGGTCCCGGTTGTTATCGATTGATAGCAGTCGTTAAGCCATGTCGGAGGCCTTCGGGCGGCTTGAAAACTTTCGACACTGGGTTGGCCACTAACCCCTCCACCAATCCGCATTGGAGCAGTGTGGTGGAGTATGCGCTAGACCTCCTCAGTAATGAGGAGAGACCCGTGCTCAGTAGTGGGCCATTAGTGGGTTGTAGCTATAGCTATATATGTACGGGTGAATCCAAAACGTAAACTTGATGCTATAAAAGCCTCCAAGAGGATTGATTAATGGATCAATCCAATCTCTCTGCCAACTGCATGTTAATCAATGCAATCAGATCCGCCGCAATGTATGCAGAACGTGCTGCTCTGTTGACTGACTTTGTTGTAATGACATCATCTTTATCATCATCTCCAACAATTTGTAATGGAGGAGCGTGGTAGAGTATGTTCTAGGCTTCCTCAATTATAGGAAGGTACCTGCTCAGTCATGGTCTATTAATGGGTTGAAGCCGTACAATCACTTCACTGACAAACTTCACTGTCAAAAGTGTCAGATATCTACATACAAATTTTGGGTTGCGTTGCAGTCGCGTAGCTCATGAATAGCGTTGTGTGAGAACTGCCTAAGAATCTAATAGGTCGCAATGCATGTAGAGGACTATACTCCGCTCGTGTTCAATATGGATTTCGTTTTTTGTAACTCACACAAATGCCAACTTTCCGCCCCTGTGATTAAAATTCATTGTAGATTAACGGTGAGAATTTAAGATGCTATAAGTAAATTTTACTTTAAAGCTAAGTAGAACTGTGAGTAAACGTAACAAATTGTTTTAAGCGGGGAGTGGCAATTCTTTTCCTTGGCGACTCAAGTATAAGTCCAGCAGTAGGTAAGTACTGCAATCTTGCTAGATTTAACTACTTACAGGCTCAGCAGAGCCAATAACAATATCACACGTACGAGCCAATATCCTCTATTAGTTCAATTTCCATATAATACATATCTTGATTGGTTAGTTACTGTGTATAGTGTGGTTATTCGATCATGATATCCTAGTACATCAATACGCTGCAGTGATGAATAGATATTGGATTATTAAAAGCTATAATGTAATGGTTATATGCACAATATATTAAAACAACTTATCTAAGCAATTTTTTTTATTTATATATCACTGGTAACCATAAGTTCACATAACTTTGCTTTGTGATGAAAGTCGTGTAAAATTAATTTCCTGACTGTAACCACGTTCAATATTTGTATCTATATTTTGACAAATTTCTGTAATCATTTATCATATTTTTTGTTATTTAAAAAGTCTACAGTTTTCAAAGTCATAATTATGTTGGCTACTTATCCGATACCATACTAGACTAAACCTGTCAAAGTTACCGAGATAGAAAGTAATGAATTTCACAACAAAAATATAACTTAATATACAAGTTTATTGCAAGTTTGAGGGGAATACGTTCAGTGATTTTCCCGTAATACCTTTCAGAAAGATAGACAGATACATTTCTAAATAAATATGATTGAACTTCTCTGTTGATATACATAAAAACTAGAATAAAATATTCCACATTGTACGTGTGAATAACAGTTTTTGTTTGTACTTAGTAGATATAACTTAAAAAGTATAATAAAAGTTATTTTAAATAATAAAAAGTATAACTTAAGTAATTAAACACAACAAAATACTTCAAAGCATTTAGTCGTACCCATGTCAATAAGGGATTGATCATTAATTTTGTAGCATAACAACAGCGATCAAAGGTTTAGCCTTCCAGATTGATTCATCGATATTTATGGCTAATAAAAAATCTTTTCGGTCTAAATATTATGCCTTGGTTCCTTACAATTTTTTGAACTTATTAAAATTACATAAACTTTATTACATACACTATACTTTAAAGGTAAATGGGCATTTCGTTCGGACCGGTGACCCACCAGCGTTCAGTAATGAAACTAGTCAGAGTTTGTAAACGACCATGAATACTACCCAATGAAATGAGTCGCATTGCTCAAAAGCATGGGAGAGCTGTTTTATTAGCAAAGGCAGATTTGCTTTTAAGTGTAACGTAAAATGTTGTTAATCAATGTTGTTTGTTGTTCAATGAGAAGTAAAATACTTTTTATTTAACAGATTTTCAAACGACTTCAAAAAAGGAGGAGGAATTCGTCTGTATATATTTTTTCTTCTTATGTGTGTTACCTCGTACCTTCGTACTGGGTGAACCGATTTCAATAATTCTTCGATTCAATAAGACATTCGAAAGCTAATGGCTGCTGTGTGGTCCCATTTTAATTAAAACATTTGAATTAAAAATCAATAATTATGAAAAATATACATTTGCGTAGAAGTGAATAACTTTTTTCCCCCATGCATTTGGATCAAAATAAAAACATTGCGTGAAATGCTAATCCTAAACCTTAAAAAAAAACCTGTTCATTAATCAATGCGACTGTGTCAAAAACGCCCAATGACCTTTGCCAAAGTCTGTCACTACCAGTCATATCTTCCTCCACATCTTCGGAAAATAGGGAGTGTCACCGCAATCATATATGTAGGTTCTTCTTTGAAGACTATACAATATTTTTGAATACTAGTAATAATATACTAGTAATAACATTATGATCCATTGTATGCTTTGCATTTGCTGCAATGTATTCATAACCTTGAAATTTTAATGCATTATTTATATTATGTTACCTACTATTCGTAAAAAATCCTTATAACTAGCAATAACAACATTACTGTGTTATAAAATGTACATTAAAATGTAGGTACAAGTTAACGGAGCGTAATGAAAAATTTTAGTTCCTTGATAAAAAGTGTGAGCTGTAACACATACATACAATGAGTCCCTTCTGTACTAGCAACTTGCTTTAATTTTATTTAATTTTTCATTTCATTTTATTGTACACCAATCACAGTTTCAATAAAGATAAAAAATACTACTTCTACTACTAATAACACCACAATAAGTAGATCGTGAAAACACTATTTCGAGAATATTTTGTATAAGAAGAATAATTTTTGGTGATTATGTTATGTTTAGGTGGTTATGTTGGTGGTTAGGTTTTTTTATTTTTTATTTATTTAAATAATACGTTTGTTCTTTCTTTTAAAATTACGAATACCTATCATTCCTTTATATAAATGATATCCACTAGTTCCTCACTCTTTCAAACCTGTCTGATCCGTATTCAATTTACCACGCACTTAAGAAAAAAATAACATGACACCGCCACCTGTCGTTGAATCAAAACGATGTCTCACATTGTTTGGTTCATATTTGAACATTCATTAATCCCCAACGACATGAATTCATGTCATGAAACTCATAGTACGTTCACTTCGCTGGAATCCAAAGGGATCCATACTAATCTAAGGGAGGGAAGAATCCATACTAATATTATAAATGCGAAAGTCTGTCTGTCTGTCTGTCTGTCTGTCTATCTGTCTGTGACGTTTTCACATTTAAACCCCGGTCCGATTTGGATGAAATTCGGAATGAAAATAGTTGAAGACCCAGAGTCAAACATAGGCTACTTCTTTTTCAAAAATTAACCCCTAAAGGCTTGACATAGGGGATGAAAGTTTGTATGAAAAATCTAAACCGCCTGACCGATTTCGATGAATTTTCCCAGGAACATAGTTGATGACGTACCCCCTTTCCCACTTTCCCGGTTCGCGATATAAACGAATTACACGCGGGCGAAGCCGCGGGCAAAAGCTAGTAAAAACTATATGTTCGGTCATCCGGAAACTTGGACAACAACTCTTAAGTAAAGACCTGCATTATATACAAATAACGTGGGTATAAGAGTATGAAAATTTCTCAGTAGGCGAACGGGAAGTTCAGATAACATAAGTTTGTTGTTGGACCCAAATAGTTTCTGCGAAAGCCTAGCTTCAGAAACATTAATATGAAATTTTCACGGAACTTCACGTCTAGGAGATATCTTTAAATTAAATGTTTGTATTTTTTAATCTACAATAACTACCTTAACCCCACAATGCTTCATTGTAGCGTAGCCTGATATTTAATGAAAAAAATTGGTTGTCTGTAAAGTCGGTTTACTGACGATAGTTGAACGTAACAACGTCTTAAGAAAATACTGATGGAATGGTAGCATTTTTCAAAAGAAAATTTTAATTTCATTTGTTTAACTTTTCACTGCACTTGATACTCGATCAAAACATGTAAATGTACTATAGTATAGCAGCTGTCCACGAAGACGCATCGCTCACTCAAGTAGGAGAGAGACGGATGTCGAACGCTGCCGAACGCAAAGGCCGATTGTGCTTCTTTGTCGCTCGTTCCGCGCTCTCGCTTGCACTTCAAGGCTTACATGGAACGCCTCAGAGCGAGGTAACACCGCATGAGTCATGTTTTTTCGTGCGTGCAGCCGGCCCTATCGAATTATAAGACGTTGTCACGTCAAAAATAGTATGATTACCGAAGCAACGGTTACTATAACAACAAATGTATGAGCTATGTAAAATAAATAAAAATATATATGCTAATTAAAATATAAATAAGTCTTTGCTATTGAATCACTACGTAACATATACAAAAAATTCAAATCAATCTATAAATGACATTTCAAGTTTGTGGCGTTAAATATAAGGAAGTTGAATTTGTGTGTATTGAAAATTAATGTTGAGTAATGTACCATTGTGAGCACACCAAACAGGAACGGTCTTTCAATTCAAAAAATTTGCCTCCGATCCTATAGATAGTTGGTATTGCTAAGCAAAAGGATCCAGATTGTATATTTATTCGTGTTTGTTTAATGACAGCTAAAGAATTATTTGTATCAGCATGTAAACATTTGAAAAATCCTTGACAGTCCATCACGTTAGGTCAATTGTTCATCTCAAAATCAAATTACTTTATGTAATAGCTATTTATATATTTATCATTTAGCTTACCACTCATTACCAGAACACAATTAAATTATTTCTATAACTAGAGAACCGCCCGCGCTTCGCTTCGGGACCCGTAGGTAACAGCCACGTAGGTCCCGCTCCCGTAGGAATCTCGGCCAAAGATAAGCCTATAATATGACATACTGGAACATCAACATCAGAATCCGTCCTGTCTTCACTCACTGCTAACATAGCCGTGGGGATTCAGTTTCGGGGCCGGTGGCCCCCTGACTGAGGTGTCTGCCGCGGTCCGTAACAACGGACCGGTCGTTGGGTTGGGACCCTGTATAGGTCCTCGAAGATTGTCCAGATGGTGATGTGGAGTATGGGTGTCTAGTCCGGGGAGTCATGATGATTTTCACGCCGCCCGGGCGATCAGGCCCTACCAGGTGAGACCCGCTGGTGGGGAGCCCAGCAGGAGCCGATCTGCGACCGGACGGCGGCTTGCGGTCTTGTCCGAGGTGGTTCATGTCGGGCTGCTCCCGCGCAGTAGGTCGCGCGGGAGTGCCCAACGGTCCGGGGGGCGGGCGTGGAGCGGCGCCAGGTTCCGCAGGTGCAGAAACCGTACCGCGTCCGCGCGCGCAAACATCCGTTGCGCTAGGTCCTCCACGTGGGCGTCCAGGCTCTCAACTCTGAGGTCCCGCTGGATGGTGGCGTTCCTCATGCACCACGGCGCCCCTGCCAGCCGGCGCAGCGTCTTCGATTGAACCACGCGTAGACGCCTGCGTTGTGGTTCACTCGGGAGCGCGTACCAGGCTGGGGCCGCGTACGTGAGTCTGGGGCGGATGTAGGTCTTCCAGATAGTGGTTTGACCCTCAACGGGAGACTCGAGGAGAGCGCTGGACGTAGCGCTACAGCTGCTGCCTTGGCGTGATTTACGACGTTGGTCACGTGGGGCTTCATAGTCCGGAAACAGTCCAGGGTTACCCCATGGTACTTGGCCTGTCTTGTCCAGGCAATGTCTTGGTTGAGGAGCTTTAGAGTGGGGTCGCGCATCGTGGTTCCTCCGAATTGGATGGCCTGCGTTTTCCCTACGTTTATCGCCATCCTCCACTCGTGTAGCCACTTGGGGAGGGCGTCGAGGCATCTTTGCATTTTAACGGCGGCGTGACCTGACTTAATCGAGGTGGTCAGGTACGCCGCGTCGTCCGCGTAGAGGGCGAGCATGGCGCCCCCCTCCGCTGGAATATCGTTCGTGTAGCACGAGTAGAGGGTAGGCGAGAGGCAGCTTCCTCAACATTAGATATAACATTTGCCTATGATTTAAGTAAATTACATCTACTATTTGATAGCGTGATTCAGAACTTGCAAATGAATTTTACTAACGGCATCTATTAACAACATCCGGAACTAAATATCAAGCAACTAACAAAACATCGATCTTCCCATAGGAGTGAGATGTTTTCCCGCGGTAAAAAGTAGCCTACGTCACTCTCCACCCTCCTAACTATCCCCATACACATAAACCATACGATATAATAGCCATGTTGCGACGTGAAAGAGTCACAAACAAACAAACACACTTTCACATTTATAATATTAGTAAGGATAGTAAGGATTAATGGAACCCTAAAATCCTCGTTCATGCTTTACTGAATTCTTATTTCTCTTCTTAATGATTCGAGGGAATTTATAATCAGGTTTGATGCCAAAACATTTTTATTTTGTTGACCGATGTACATATATAAATGAGGCAAAGTTACAGATCCTATCAGTGCTTCAAAATTGAATAAAGTGTCAAGTTAGTCGTATAGTGCGTCTTTAAATTTATTTTTAAAATGTTTAGATTACAGGTCTTAGCTGCTTGCTTGTTAGCTTATTTTGCCTTTGGGTCTGCTGGGCCGGGTAAGTTTTTTTTTAATGGCCTATATAATTTTAAAGGACCTAAATATACCAATTATGAAACATTAAAAAATAAACATAATATTGAATACTAGCGGCCCGCCCGCGGTTTCACCCGCGTGGATCCCGTTCTCGTGGGAATATATGCATGTATTATACATAAAAACCTTGCTCTTGAATCACTCTACCTATTACAAAAAACCGCATCAAAATCCGTTGCGTAATTTTAAAAATTTAAGCATACAGACAAACAGACAAACAGACAGACAAAAATAGCGACTTTGTTTTATACTATGTAGTGATATTGTAATAAAAAGTTTGTAAATATTAATTCATATTAATTAATAAAGATTATTTCGCTTTTAAATATAAACTTTGACATTTTTTAATGTTAGGTTAACTTGTAGGTATTACAAAATATACATTGAAAATATAAATTTAAAATTTCAACACGAATAAAATAAAAATACGATAAATACCTAAAAATAAAAAATACCTAAGAAAATATTTGTGACCCAAATCCAAAGATAGAAAATTTTTGAATAGCTTTAACTCCATACCTACCTTAATTCCACAAAAACACTACAAAGGCAGTGGTAGTTATCACCATACCCATTAGTTGTGTCTCATGGATGGTGTTATTTACTCCTCAGTAACTACTCGTAGTTATTGAACATTTTTGTGACACTACCTTTTTTTTTTTTTTTTTTTTATGGAATTAAGATAGCAAACGAGCATGCAGTACCACCCTTCCCCTGCCGCCCATAACAACTGTGACCGACCTAGAACTAGACTCAAAGGGACTAGGATGGTTAGTCCAGTTAGTAGATGGTGTTAGAATATTAGTTGGTTAGTTTGTTAATAAGTGCGAGGACAGGGTATGTTAGTGATAATTAGTCCTGTTAGTTAATGTTAGTAATAGTCCAGTTAGTTATTGTTAGTATGAGTCTTGTTACAATTCGGTCACAGATGCGTTGCTACCCCTGAGGTCTGAGATGGTCGCCTCTAAAAAAGTGAAACCGGCTCCACAAACCTTCCTATCCGGAACACAATTGCTCTTAAAAACAATTATTATGACGGTAGGAATGGTACTGAGTACCCTACCCGAAGACAATTATTTCGCGGCAATAGGTATAAAAAGAATCTGTCTGCTTGTATCTAATGTGTACCTAATTTTTTTTTCTACTTCAGCATCCTTCATCAAACCTTGCAAGCCTGACGACGCTGTATGCCAGAAAGAAAATATTGTTGTAGCGACTCCATACTTCGTCAAAGGAATACCCGAATTAGATTTACCACCCGCAGACCCAATCGTCCTCAACGATGTACGTGCTGACGACAAGGATCTCAAACTTGGCTTTAGAAACATGAAAGTGACCGGAATCGCCAAATGCCAACTAGTGGATTTCTCGTAAGATTTTATTTTAATAAGCATTTTATATGTATATGTAGGTACTAAGGAGGTATTCGAAAAAAATATTATTCGGACATCATGCAAAATCCACTGATTGAAAGATGCGGTTTTCACAGTCATATTTCTGGGCGTTTCAATTTAAAACTGTTACACATTTTCATCTTGATCCGCCGCTTAGAATCTTCGATATAAATAATATACGTTGCAGGACAACGTATGTACATGGAAAAATAATACAAATATTTAAAAAAAATTACAAAACCCTTCCTGGAAGTGTGATTTTTAAAACTCTTGTTATGTCAAGAGTTCAGAGCCAATCGCTTTTTCCCTTAAAACTGCAAACAGCAAAATATTTAAAACGAACTAAAGAAACCTGTGGGCTAAAGAAATGCGCAATATGCGTTAATAGTACATTATGATACAAGTGTGCGAAGTTGGTCATTACAGTCGAGGCGGTATTGAGCCCGAGCCGCAAGGCGAGGGCTGTAATAGAGCCAAGACTGTAATGAACAAAGCACACGCGTATCATACGACGTTTTTCAACACACTTGCGAAGAAAAAAACAATTAGGTATCGACATTTTTCAGTCACAAATCAGCAAATTATAAACGAACAAATGTTTGCACAAAATGGCGCGGTTTATTTTTTCGCGCGCCGTATCTTTGGTTGAATAACTATGCGCGCGCAGGTTAAGTCCAAGGCACCAAACATTCAGCCACAATATATTAAACTAAATAATTATGTATTTCTAATAAGAATTTACGGTAATTAATGATTTAAAATATTGTATTTTTTAAATGCTTTAATAGATAAATTAGATGAAGTATAATCTTATCTTATCAGATTTTGACTAAGTACAACAAGTTTATTTATTTACAAAATAACAAATCTTTTGGTAACAACCTCTTTACGGATATTAAAAAAAAAGTGGAATAAGAAAAACACTAGTGCGGCAATGAAAAGTAAAACGCACTAGTGCGTAATAAACCGCATTCCGGGCGTAAGACTAAAGAAAAAATATCAACTTTACGAGCAAGTGTGTTGAAAATTTAATTTTTACGGCTCTTATCATTCAGAAATTAAAAAAAAAACTATAATGCGTACCTGACCTATACCTGAGTCTCCAAGAATGTGGAATCACCACTCACCGCTAAAAACAAATTTATTATCTGTGCTCGCTGTTCTATTTAAAATTTACGCATAATCGCTAACTTTAGCAACATTTACTTCCGGCATTTTAAATTCTTGCCATCAATGTGCAAGGAACCTTAATTACAGGGGCGGAAAGCTGAACATTGTGTGGGATGCAGTTAAAACAAATTCTATATGTAACGAGACTGCAATATAATTATGTCGTAATCATTAATGATGTCATTGCATTAAATGTTTATTAGCGATTAACTATGTATACCTGTACATACATGTACAGATTTGTGTATGTATGTCATTGATGATGTAAACTGTACAACATAATTTTGTGAAGAGGAAAATAAAGAATTATTATTATTACTAGTAAATCCGCCTTCGCTTCGCTTCGGGGAACCAGTCCCTTCAAAAATCTCTATAAATTTTAACAAACAACATATTAGTTTTTTAGCCATACTGTAAAATTTTATTTTGTGGACTAATCCGGTTCTGTTCCCCAGCTCCTCAATTATGTTATTCCGATGTCTAAGCTATATTACTGCAAAGTTTCATGAAAATCCGTTCAGTAGTTATTGCGTGAAAGAGTAACAAACCCACACACACACTCACTTACTCACATACATCCTTACAAACTTTCGCATTTATAATATTAGTAGGATAGTAGGAAGTAGGATATAAGAAGTAGGAAGTAGGATATAGCCAAATGTTCATAAAATTGTGCATGCTTTCATAACAGTTAATTATATCTACAGTCAGGTCTAAAAGCTTTGTGCCTATATAAAAACATAGTGGAAAAATTCCAATCTACTTGTAAGTCCAACTAAACGGGCAAGTAAAATAATAAGAAAATTAAAAAGCATTTATTAATGATCGTCGGTAATCTTTATTTCTCGTGTGATAAATAACTTTTAACAAAATAGAACCAACTTTAACGCCGAAAAGTAATAATCAGTTCAGTTAAACGCGGTTAATATTTATAAATCCTTTTCCTAAGTCAGATAAACACGATGCTGAAACCGTATCAAAATCGGTTCAGCCAAACTATATACCTAAAACCTTCTGCTAAGTCTGACAAATACTATGCTGAAAACCGCATCAAAATCGATTTAACCAAACGCGAGATAATCGCGCACAAATATACTACATACATACAGGTCAAACTGAGAACCTCCTTTTTTGAAATCGGTTAAAAAATTAAATGTCATTTGTTTATTTTTGGTACAAATAGCCGTGATCTAGAAAAGTCTACGATGACGTTGGTGGAAGAATGTCCTGTCAGTGCGACGGGGCAGTACGATGTCAGCGGCAAGTTGCTGACCTTCCCAATTGAAGGTGATGGCGACTTCATCATCAAAACAGGTTCGTTTTTTTCGATATCGAATCTCAGTATTCAGTATCAATTCCCTGCTCAAATTCCCTCAGCACAAAACCTCCTCCTATTCCTCTTCCTTCTCTGTTCATGCTGTGAGACTGTGGAACTCTCTCCCCCCTACCATACGTGATGCCAAAACCGTAAGCTGTTTTAAAAAACGTGTCCGAGAATATTATCTATCATTAGTAGTATAAAATAAAATCATATTTGGCTTTTAACACTTAATTTATATTTAGTGTATATTTATGTGTATATATTATATTATGTATATGTATGTATATTATTATATATGTATTCGTATATTTATATTATATATATGTGTTTGTATTTGTATAAATATTTATATATATATATATATATATATATATATATATATATATATATATATATATATATATATATATATATAATTTTTTTTAAAATACCTATAGTTTTTGAAAATACCTATTTAGTGTACACGCTAAGCCTACCTTTCCGCTACCATTCTCCAGTCGCAGGTCTGCTGGAAGAAATTTCTTAAGAAATAAGCAGTACCTTTGTACATTATGTCCAACTGTTTTAGATATCTGTTAACTGTGTTTCTTGTGTGTACATAAATAAATAAATAAATAAATAAATAAAATATCAAGTCTTAAGTGGCTATCACAGTTCATTATCAGTGTCAGTTGTTGCCTTTACTGTTACCGCTGTTCGCGCGCAAAGCGCATGTGAGCGCTTTGCGCGCGAACATTGTCATTGCCTCAGACCAATAAACTATAGACGGAGCCTCGGGAACAAAAGAGTGAAGCCGGCAAAAGTAAGCAGAAAACACACATCGAAAGCAATAGAAAGCCCTATGTTGACAGTTTGAACTGTCTTCCGAACGCAACAAACCTTATTTTTTGGAACACAAAGCTTCGCATTGGTGTGAGTGCCACCGTGTTTATACAAGGCTAGGCTTACTTTTACCTGGCTTCACTCTTTTATTCCCGGCGCTCCGTCTATAGTTTATCGATTTGAGGTCATTGCATTGTAAGAATTGTCAAAGCTTCAAAATCGGCAGTAAAAATAACTCAAAAACGCCGCTAGATGACGATGAAGAGATGTCGCTAAAATTTATATGAGATCAGACGTTCGCTTTCGAATCAAAACCGAATCACCCAGTAAAAAGTTATGAGCAAACAAATATAAAAATACAGTAAAATTAAGAACCTCCTCCTTTGAAGTCAGTAAAAAAAATACTTGAAAATAAAAACGAGCCAATTGAATCTTAAAACCAAATCTCGTCTAATAAAAGCAACTTTTTTATTGAGGTCAGATTTGAAAATCTCGACAACTTGTAACTTGTAAGCAACTTGTAACAACTTGTAACTTGTTGTTATTACAATAATTTTAAATCTATTCATCTTCTTCTCTATGCCGTTTTGAGAAACGGAAATGATAGGTAATTAGGTACAACATATTAAGCACGTTTTTGTACAGGATTCATTTTGTTTTCAAACGAGATAATATTATCGTATTAAAACACATTATCTACACAAAGCTACATATTTGCAATGATAATTAACAAGATAAAAATAAAAGTGGCACTACCTGAATGACCTTGGCATTGTTATTTGCATTTTAAAATGAAATCATTATTCTGTTCACAAGTTCACAAATACTAACGACCTCAACCACATCCGATTCGTGTTCTCCGATAGACTAAGAACTGAGTTAATCTTTAATAAAAAAATAACTGATTTCAAAATCACAACTCAAAAACTACCCATCAAATGTCGCTCCTTACATAGGACCAACTTCGAAGTACTATACTCTATCTATTAAGGAAAATATCAAAATTGGTGTACTTTGTAAAAAGGTATGCGTGGTCTAACATAATAAATACACAATATCACTATGAAAGTATAATGACAAAGTACTTACCTACTGACGAAACCATCGCATAAGCCATTAGTGGTACGTAACCTTTGAAGTCAAGCTGAACTTTTTTATAAAAAAGTAACCGTACAAATTACACAATAGAGCTTGGAACGTATTGATTTTCAAATTATATTTCAAAATAAGAAGCCTGATACCAATTATTTATCATTTTGATGCTAATGTTTGATTTTGCTCTCCTCTTGTTCTGTTACTGTTGTTTTATTACTTCAGTCAACTACAACTAACGTATAACGGTAACGTAACGTAACGGTTTGTAAGACATTTTATTTAGTAAACCTCTTGTGTGCACACATTTAAATATCAAGATTTAACTAACAATAAGTATTTATACTGTAATGTATTTTCAAGCTATATAATGTTTTTTTTCCGTTGGTTACAGATAAAGCAAGAGTAACAGTTACTATGAAAATAAAAGTTGTAGAGAAAGATGATGGCAAACATTGGAAAGTCACGGGATATGACTACAGTTATGATATTTTGGACAAGGCCTCCATTACATTACATAATCTCTATGGCGGAGATGAGGCTAGAGGTGAGTTCATTTGTTAATTTAAAATTAATTCCCATTAAATGATTATCTACAGATTATCTATTTCGTGGGAATTATAAGCGAAATAAAAGTGCTTTATTTCTTAAACTTTAATTAAATTTGCATGCAAAGATACGTAACAATTCTATTCGAGTTCTTTAAATTTTACATTTCTTTCAATAGTCTCAAGAACGTACAATAAATACACATAACTTAAGCAGGATAACTGGATTCACGTGTATGTTAATTTATGCGAGTCGATATTTTAGTCCAATTTCTTGGACATTAAATTAATTATTTTGATTTTTATTATGTTTAGAATCTGATATCTGTAACACTGGCAAGCAAGGTCAGCTCTTCTTCCATTAAGTGAAGGCACAAGCAATTTTCTATTAGTGAACTTCACACTTTTACTAAACTATGTTTTAAATCACCAAAGTTTAATTTTTTTTATTTTTTTATTTATTTATTTAATTCAGGTAACAAAGACCCATAACATATATACCTTATAGACTTAATATGAATATTTATGTTATATCAATTCTTTTTCAGCTAAACCTATCCGAGATGTCTTAGATAGCGGCTCGACTGAACTCATTAAGGCACTCGGAGGGCAGATTATTAATGAACTCGTGGGCAGTGAAGTCAATATCGTTAACAAATTTTTCAAGGCCATACCCATATCTGAACTTGAGCTATCTTAAACTGTATTTTAATACGTATAAAATTTAAATTAAATTGGATCTTGTGGTTATATTTTTAATAGATAATTGTATTTTTTTCATCCGCACTCGTCTTTATCTATAAAATCATCCTATGTGTTGTTAGAATATAAAACAGGTAGTAACATTAGACTATATCTGGTTTGTCATAACATTAATGACCCAATCTCTTACCACCTTTTCTTACTTGGCTTCAACTCATTTATGAGGTTGAGAATTGAGGAGGCTTACTTAGAGCACACTCCACCACGCTGCTAAAGTATCAGAAGATTTCATGCCACTTTATGGCCTTCGACTTACTTAACGACAATTAGCTATCGTTTACACACGGTCTATGACTATGACTATTAACCTTCAAGTGACTGGTCAGCCAGTCAATACGAAACAACTAACAAAATAACAACCTTTTTAAAAAAACTGACTTCAAAAACTGAATCCAAAATCTATCCAATTCTAAATCAAGTTTTGTATAAACCGCTTTTCGGCAGTGTCGATGGGCACAGTAAGTCTTCCCAAAATAATAATATATGAAGAGAGATAATAACCAATAATAGAATGATTGACCAAAATGATTGTGTTAAACACAATATTAAATTTGAACCATTTATATATAACGTACACTATTTATAATAAAATTAATGGCTCAATCAAATCATTACGGATCGGCTTATAGTTGAATGTTATTATTGAATTTTATTACCGCCAAGCCACCTACCAGGAGCTAAACCACTGAACATAATGAATGCTCCTTTTATAACCGTCCGTTAATAGGGTTGGCAATCGACTGCGGTCAAATATTACAATTTGTTTAATATGCATTAATTTAACACAGACATTGAACAGGTAGTTTTTAAAATCTAGCAATATGGACAGCCGAATAGCTAAATATTAGTATTTTATCGTAAGAAGTTTCAGGAATATTTCATATCTTCACAATTCAGAGAACAGAAACATTAACACCTAAACTTTAAGAATAAAATTATATTTTTAAGCTACTTCTGTCATTTGTGCCCACTACTATTTATAGGTATTTGAGATATGAACAAAAAATTCTATCATATACCTATTATAGTCTATCTAGGTCAATAAAAATGTTGTCGACACCGTACCTGTATTGAACAATCGACAACCCTATCAATAGGAAAACTTTATATAAACATTCATCTATGATATTCTTATTACCTATTACTTATATTCAATACATTTTACGATCCAGACATACACTGCTGCACACTATTTATAATGAGTAGTTAAAATATACCGACTTGAATACATTTTCGTGGATATTAATAGAAATGAAGTTTCTCTACTTATTAGGATTCTGAAGTTAAACAATGAAAAATAAATGTTTAAAAACAAAACAAGTAGGGACTTCAATGACAAGTACATCATCAACAAAACTCACAAAACTTTCGTCAGATGTCGTTCAAATTTAAATGTAGTTGTAAATTATCGGAAACAGTTTAACCCTGTAAAAAGGTAATTAAGAGAAATTTAGATCAAATCAACGCAATGAGCTTAAAAGTTAATAGCCTACCCAAGCCTCCACTACCTACTATAGGTATCACGACAAGATTCCCAAAATGGCTTTACGATTATAACAGCGGATTATAACGAGAAGATTTATAGAATTTGCCGTAAATCAACGTCATTTTCATAAATCTAAATTAGGCTGACGTGATGACGGTTCAAAGACTAATTTGCGAACTAGTGTCAATAACGGGTGACACACAGGCAGGCTAATGACTGTGCAAACTGAGTGTCTATTTATAAACTTAAGGTAATACGCAACTAATCTTTCTCTTTTAACCGATTTTGCACAAAGAAATTCGATGTTCCACTATTACTGCTTATTACTTAACTCACATTCCTGTTACATACCTATCTATCATATACTAAACCAAACCTAAATATCGACATGTCTGTCAAAACGCTAACATATTCGGACATGAAATATTCCCGTACCAGATTGCATATCGCCGTTATTGGGCCTAGAACGGAAAGTGGCGAAAATTACAGGCTTTCTAAACCGTTTCAGCCATTGTAATGGAAGAATGCTAGCGAAGTGGAATGGTATTTGGTATTATAGTCTGCCCACAGATACTGTGAACGCCGTGGTCAAAGGATTTAGATCGATCTGAATCTATTGTAGATGGTTTCAATTGAACAGGTTACAACTTTATACCAGTTGTCCAGCAGAATCCTTTACTGAAGCAATTTGTGATTGTTTATTAATATCTATAGAGATATTATGAAACTGAAGAGTTTGTTTACTTGTTTCAACGTGAGTGTCAGAATGACGGGTGTACTTCACGGATTTAAATATCTCTTGTACCTATTATATTTGAAATCTATGCATAGAAGGAGGTACACAGACTTTTAGGATAGGTACACTAAGGTACACATCAGGTACGTTTGTAATCCAAAAGAGATATTTAAATCCGTGAGGTAGGTACACCCGCCATTCTGGCACTCACGTTTCAACGGGCTACTCGGAGGAACCAGTGATTTGATTTGAAAAATTATTTATGTGTTGGATAGTCCATTTATCGAAGAATGCTTCAATTTATATACCATCAAGTACATTAAAAGAAATTATCATATATTTTAAAAGAAATCATCTGATCAGCCGCTATGTCTATTTGATAAGTGTAACAACTGCAAACCTTATTCTGTTCGAATTACGAGTGTGTAACTGTGTTATAGAGAAACCACTTATACCAAAAGAACCAGGAAAATCTTTCAGGACGTCTTTCCTCTCCACAAACATTGCAGGACGCTCGCTCATTTCCCTTCACTTAAGAAAACAATGACACCATAATTATTCCGACCGCTTGCCTCAGACATTCTCCCATCTTTTCTCATGAAACAAAAGACTAGAGATATCTTAAAAAGAACACGAAGCGAGTCAAAGTGCAAACTGCACGGTACAGACAGGAAAAACCTCTGCATTCTTCTACTGTCTGAGGTAGTTGTCATACTGTAAGCAAATAAAGATCAATCTACTGGGCAACAATCAGCGAGTAAACACATAAATTATTATGGTCTTTTCTTTCAAGCAAATAATGCTTTCTTCCTTCCCACTTCAGAACATGCAATAAATCGAAGAAAAGGTTACACGAAGTTACATACGTATTACTCCACTAACTTCCACTCACATACATACTCCACTGATACGTTTTGCCCAGAAGTCAAAATCATTATTTTATTCGTTTAGGTACGCACGTAATTTTTCTTCAATCTATCGCTATTTCCAAAGGTGCTGTATCTCTTTTTAGGACAAAATAAGACATTATCAGGGTAAGTAGATTCTATTCATGATAAAAAATAACTTGCTCACACATACCTACACGAAATCTGCTGGTTCTAGTGATTTTAACACAATACGTCTGGTATCCCGCAATTTTAAAATCCATCAAACCGATTACGCCACGAAACGTGCTAAAAATAATAAAGAATGAAACGCTTAGGCACTTCTCACACAACGCTATTTACGATGTACGCGACTGCAACGCAACCCGAAATTCGTATGTATCTGACACTTTTCACTGACAGGAGACGCGTCTACGATGCGACTCCTGTCAGTAGACAGTGTCAAATACATACGAATTTTGGATTGCGTTGCAGTCGCGTAGCTCATAAATAGCGTAATGTGAGAAGTGCCTTAGAGATAAAACATTTTTCAAGTGAATAATAGATATCGGTATGAGGGTCATAAGTAACTTTTCATTATTTTAAAATACATACTTTTTTAAAGTTATAATTTCTAAAAATCCTATACCTTCAAATACGTATACCTTCTCGGCTCTTATCTACAAATTAAAAACATGAAATTACAGAATGCTTACCCATAGTTTCAGAAGAATATTAATATACCTAATTTACTGCACAAAAACAATAAAAACACATTTTATATGTCCAATTCGGAAAGAGATAAAATTCTTATTAACGACTTTATTATTCTAATAAAGTCGCGTTCGTTTCACTTTGGGAAATCTGTCGTTGGTTGTAGTAGTCGTAGTTCCACTAAGTTAATTATTTTACTTACAGTTCACTTTAATAATTAAAAAAAAACCTTCATTGATAGTTTTCTGAAGGCTGTTTGCGCACCTTGGTTGCTTTCTCGAATACGACTAAGCCAAAAGTAAGGTTCTAATTTTGAAACTTCTAATTCTAATTTTGAAATTGTGACAGTCCAAGCGAGCTCTCGTCGCCGGTGGCTCCTGATGACGAACCTCGGAATCGGTTCGAAACTAGTCGGGCGAATCCGACAAAACAGTACGTGAGGTAAGCCGCGTTATATACGTAAAATTAATTCAAACACTCACGAATCATTCAGTACTAAAATCTTCTCCTAATATTTTACTCGTTATCTTTTAGTAGTGGGACAAACGCCTAAATCAGGATGTCAGAGTAACATAAAACTTTTCACTTAAGCTACGCTCCGCACATCTGGGAGTTTGCAGTTATGTTTTTATACCTTTGGAGTTTTGAAGGTTGTCTAAAACAAAGAAGCTTCATACTGATTACTACATTAATAGCCAATACTAAAACGTAGTGCGAACATTATTATTTCCATTTTTATAGCCCCAAAGCCTGTTGAAAAGGTAGACGGGGGTCACCTTCGAACAACATGCACCTTATCTTTTAAATAAAACTGGTTTTACAACTTTTTTAATGAAGCCTTTAACTCACACAATACCTCAGAAGCAAGTTAGTTCCACAGTTTGCAAATACGCCGCAAAACACTTTTAAATAACGGACCGAAATAAAAATAGTTCCCGGCACCTTCGTTTAAGACAAAAAGTCTTCGATTTTATGCTACTGTATAGTCAAAATATGTAACATTCTCGGGTACTAAACTTTCTGTTCTGTCTGTTTCCTATAATTTCCCTATTTCCATTTCGAAATTTTATTTTGGATTGGCGCACTATATTCTTCTCTTCTAATCGTCCCTATTAGGCGTCAATTCTTCATTGACTCCCTTTTGTTTTTGTATCATTCTTTCACACAGCCCATCTATCTATTTTTGGCTGTCCTCGTCCAATCTATCCATCCACTTTCATACCAAGCACTCTTCAAACTGAAGCTCTATTAAATAAAAAGTAAAAGAACTATACTGCTAAATAAATTAGTAAAGCTTTCTTACATATAACTAATAATGAAACCGCACTGCGACAGCCAGTGCATCCTAGCAGTAACATTATAATTTTATGTCCCTAATCGCTCAACCACCAACCATTATGCAGTAACAGAATGAATCACAGCTCGTTAAATGTAACGATCCTTTAATGAATCAATTATTACTGACTGCAAGCTTTTGCAATTTGTTTGTGCGGATATATCGCTGGTTTTCTATCAAGTTCAATTTCTGTGGCTACTACCCTTTAGTGGCCAATTACTGAGTACGGGTATCTCGTCAGTATTAAGGAGGCCTAAAGCTTACTCCACGACGCTGGTCCAGTGCGGATTAGTGGAGTAGGAATAGGATCGTATCACCATGTAAAAATATACTGTAGGTAGACGAAATTACCTAAATATAATATGTATAAGAACCCTCGGCTCCCAGCCTAACCTTCTCGTTCTGAGAAGAGACCTATGCTCAGCAGTGAGCCATGGTGGGCTGAGATGATAATTATGATCATGAACCTCCGCAGAACAATCAAATTTTAAATAATACCGGAATGGATAAAAGTTTTGATAGCCTTTTTACAACTATTACAATAAGTGAATTTCATACTCAACTATAATTCAATTCAAAATGTTCACCAAACCGTTAAAATAAGGTATACGTGACATTTTTATAAAGCCTGAAATAGTGTGCAATTCTGTAACTGTACAATTTCAGGCATTATCAAAATAGGATACTCGTATGTTCCCAGGTTTATCTATGTGAAATAAGGACGGTCACAATAAATATTTAAATAAAAATTATTCTAGTAGGTACATGCGCACAAATCGATCACTTATTATTGTACCAATTATACATATTATATCGATTATTACATGGTTGTGATACCCAAGCAAAATCGATACCAATTAAAATGAACATAACCACGATACATCGATCCCGCAATTTACTGATTATAGTTGACAGACTTGGAACATAAATATTCATCCCTCGGCCGACTGAGGCGAATAGAATTGAAGCGTACGATTCGAACAATGTATCTGCCGATAGTAATTACATCGATTCTATATCCTAATATTACATCCCGATCTGAGTTATTGGATTAAAAAGAGATATACATATCGACAGTGCGGTCTTTTTTAACGAATGGCAATAGCTTCTTCGCTACCGACTATTAATAAAACTGCAACGAGGTTACACATTTGACCATTTCGAGAAATTTTAATGTACATAGGCTGACTGTACAAATAAAATTTTGCAATTATTGGTGTAGCATATTATAATGTATGTTTGTACCACCCTACCGCTGCCGCCTATGACTGACCTACAAGACTCAATTTAAGGATGGACAGTCTAGTTAACACCACCTGTGTTAGAATTTTTGTTAGTTTGTTAATAAGTGTGAGGACAGAGACTGTTAGTGATAGTTCTGTAAGTTGATGTTACCTAGTAATTGTCCAGTTAGTAATTAATAGTATCATCGTCATTTAACATCAATTTGGTTCTGTGTCAAAACTTAGCACCATTTAAAAAATAGGTGGCACGCTTGATCGTTTGCCGGCTATTAACATTTTTAACTGGACTCTATTGGTGTACATATTTATCAGAGCAGGATTGTACTTCTATTGTTGGTCCACACGACGGCCCATATAGCGCAAAGGTTACTATGTCGGCCTGCTATTCAAAGGTATGTAGTTCGGTAGGTAGGTAGTACGGAAACATTGTAATTAACAAAAACATTTTATTATGTTAATTACGACATTTCACATTTCTTCCGTCGATTATCTTAAACAACAAAGAAATGTCGAAGAACTTTTAACGCTAGCTAGCTATCGCTCAACTGTAAAGTATAATTGAATAGTGACCTACTAACATGCGTGTCCAGTACCTGATAATCACATTATACATTATCCCTACTCGGTTGTAGCCGTCACTGTAAACAGCGTATCATTAATTTCCCTCAAAGATAAGCGTTTTCTTTCGACCAAAAAACGCGAACTGTTTTTTATACATGCAAAAACTTGCTGACACGCAGCTCCTATCGCTGAAGGTAGAACGCGCGTTATTATGCTGTATAAACGACCTTGTCCTAATAATGGTGTAAATATTACTAGAGAACTGTTTTATAGTATGTCTTAACCCCAAGAAGTTCACAGGCTTCAAGTACTGTATAACCCCCCTCAATTTGCTTCGAGAAATCAGTAGCCACTTAGAAATTCTTAGGCGTGTTTATTTAAACTGACAACGTTTTTTTATGAACCGATTGAAATAAAACAAACACTTAATATTAAGTGAAATGAGTGAACAGCACCCATATTTTTGAAACGGTTCTGAGATTAGCACATAAAAACCCACAGCCCACATTTGAAACCACAACCACATTTGAAAATATTGTGGACAACACGCAGGTGTGTTAGACACTGGGACATAATTGCTGTTTTTATGGAACTAAGGTAACAAACAAGCATGCAGCAGCACCCTTCTGCTGCCGCCCATGACAACTTTGACCAGTACAATACTAAATAGTATCGTTCTAATTCGGTGACAGATTCGTTACTATCCTTGAGAACTGAGATGTATGCCTCTATAAAAAGTTCAATCGGCTCCACACCTTTCTATCCGAAACACAATTAATATGACGGTAGCAATTATTCTGACGGAAGTACCTATAATTGTACTAAGTACCGTGGCGGGTGGTGGTAGGTACTTCCCCGTGTGAATTCTATCTGTTACCACCTACAAACTAAATTTTCATTAAATATTAAGCTATCTCTAACTTACATTCCTAATTACCTCATTAGAATTATTACCACTTAATAGTTCTAACCGAACACGCCTTTAAACTAATTTGAGTCATGGCGTAACTCATTTATCATTATCTAAGCCAGGGTCGTATTTGAATAAACTGAGCCGCAGACTTGAATGTCAAACAAAAGAGCAAGGTAATTTAACTTTACTGTAAATAAGTTAAATGGCCTGTCCGTTGTAGGTGTTGATGAGTTTCCGCAATAGCTACATTATTTTCCATTTAGTGTAGACCGCCTTGTTAAACAAGAGTTTGCAGTTTGATTCTTTTAAATCATTTTTAACAAATGTTGTGTTTTGTCATAATTATTTTTTGAAATAGATAATTTTTTGAAACAAAATTACGAATAATTAAAATGCACTTGATCAAATCACTATCTTCAATCATGATAACATTTTGCTCGACGCTAACGACAACCAACATTTTTTTGCGGGATCTTTGTTTTAAAGGAGGTCCCTCATCACTTTTCACAAGGAATCCGTCGATTTACTAGTCACCTAAATAAACAACCTTTAACGCACCATTACATCAATCTCCATTCTCATTGAGAACCTTTTAAGTACCGCCACAATAATAGCAGCAAATAGCCAAACCCAAAGGAGCATTACCCAACTCGATAACATAAAATCAAGTGGATTGAATTACATAAATCTAAAGCAGGTTACTGAAGGGCGGGTACTGTAATCCCCGATTCAACGGCATCAGCCACTTGTCAGTCCTTGTGACGTAAGAGGAAAAATTGAGCAAGAACAGAACTCGACAGCGGTATCTTGCCGTGAAGAGCTCAGCGAGGGGAAAAATTCTCCGCATTACAAATTGCGTGTCTAAATGCGTGAGATAAGTGCTGAACTTTTCAATATCGGACTTTATCAAAATCGTTGAAGATAGCGATAACAACGGAAAAAGTCAAGTATAAGGTACCTATTAATGTCACCGTTATCGGTGACTGAATAAATCAGTTTATACCAAAAGAACATGTACAGGGAAATACTGAAACATAATGAGGTACCTACATAAAAGTTCATAAAGCTAAACAGCAGTTTCTTCTTCCCTTCCGTAATATAAAGAAATAAGTCCGAGAGTGTACATTAACCATATCAGATTTTGTTTCATACATAATATAAATTAAATTGCTACCAGAAGTGATGATCATAGACGAATATTTAAAATAATACTTTCGTTATTGAGCATCGCATATTCTTAGTAGTATGTAGTAAATTCCGTCGAAGAACAGCTAGAAAAGAAAAGGCTCAAACATGATGCAATATCAGAAGCAAAAGATTATGGGAAGTTGGAAAAGTGGGCATGTCTTTCGATTTCATTAATATTCTACATATATTATTCCCGGTTACTTATGGATATTTTTCATAACATCTTTGCTGTGTTACGCCCTTAAACTTATGACACTATTGCAAAACTGGTTTGATGACAAAATTTTTAAAGCATGGCAGTTTTATTCTCATGGATCACGAAAAACACTGCAAACGAGATATCCAACAGCCCCGATACTCTTGCTGTCAAGGACCCACTAAGAGGGATCCCCGCTTTATAAATTGCCTCGGTATCTATATCTGAGATAACTGCGCAACTTTCCAATTCCGCTACACATCAATAACACTGACACAGGGCCGAGGGTTGTGGGGGACACGTCAAAAATCTAAGTCGGGGAAAGAAATGGCTTCTGAGAGGGGAGATGCATGTTACATGTCAAATATGAAATGGATTGTTATGACTTGTAGCGACAAGAAATATAGATTGAGAAGAAATTTATCTTTTGCCAGTTACTGATCATCACATCTTAAAAAGAAATAAGTAAAAAAATATTGGTATAAAATCTGCCTAGGCGTATAGTAAACCCAACTTAAGATTGAAATGATGAGAGGCGCTGTCGGACGCATTTGACCAATCATTGCACTAAATTCGACAGGTAGTAACTGACAGATGAATGACCACAACGTACTTATGAATGACTTTTTAACATGGCGACGTTAGTTCCAATTTTTGCCATTTCAGAGATATAGTAAACCCAACTTAAGATTGAAACGAAAGAGGCGCTGTCGGACGCATTTGACATTCATTTGACCAATCATTGCACACTAGTAACTGACAGATGAATGAACACAACGTACTTATGAATGACTTTTCGTTAGTTCCAATTTTTGCCATTTCAGAGATAAGTTGGGCGCACTGTAAGTTGGGCGTACTGTAAGTAAATTGTGACATGTGGATGTTACTCTCAATTTAAAAAGAAAGCTCACATGCGTGTATTACAATCAAAGCTCACATGTAAGTTTTGCATTGTTCCTGCTGATAATATTTAAGACACCGAGTTTGCTTTAATAATACTGGAGCCCCATAATATTATGATTATGTATACGTATTTAGAAAAAAACTGTTGATTGTAACCTTAATTATCATCTCTAAACTAAATTAGGTATTTAAATTTGAAATTTTGTAGGTACCCACTTATTTATCTCTGATGAATATTTCAGGGTTCAAGTGATGTCATTTTTTGTTGTTTTCATATACTAAAGCTTTAATGACCGTTTAACCACTTAACGCTTAATATAACACGTACAAATATATGTATTTTTATTTTACATTTCCAATACAATAAAGTTATTTCAGCTTCCATTCCTATCGGATCGTTATCCACGAGTATAATAACTGAAATGGGCTATTGAGAACAACCGAAATATTCGGGTTACGTTGGGATGACGTATCTATAGAGATCGTATTACATAGAAATGGCATCCTTAGGAATTGGCCACAGAAAAAACTCGCCTCGCTAAAACTTTGTTAACGCTACAAATTTTATGTTTTTTTTTATAGCCTAAGCAGGCAAACGAGCAGACGGGTCACCTGATGGTAAGTGATCACCGTCGCCCATGGACATTGGCAACACCAGGGGCGCCACCAACGCGTTGCCGGCCTCGAAGGAAGCGATAGACCCGCTTCTTGAAGGATCCCATGTCATAGCACTGTGCGAATACTGAGGGATGAAGTTCGTTCCACAGTTTACACGAACGCGGTAGAAAATGACGTGAAAAGCGAACTGTGGACGAACGCCAGGTATCCAGGTGGTGTTGGTGGAACCTGGCTTTATCCCGTGAAGTGCGGTGGCGAAAGCAGGTATTAAGTTAAACAGTTCCTCAGAACATTCCCCGTTATACAGACGGTAGAAGACACAGAGAGAGCCCACATCTCTCCGCAGTTCGAGCGGATCTAAACCGTCTGTGAGCTTGGGATCGTCGACAAGACGAATAGCTCGCCGTTGAATACGGTTAAAAGGGTCCACTTGGCAAGCCGGGGCCCCAGCCCAAAGGTGGAAGCAGTACTCCATGTGAGGTCGGACTTGTGCTTTATAAAGCAACATCCTATGCTCAGGCATGAAGTACCGCTTAGCTCTGTAGAGCACCCCTAACTTCTTTGAAGCCAGTTTAGCCTTACCCACCAAGTGGTCCCGAAACTGAACATCATTCGAAATGTCGACACCTAGGATCCCAATGCTCGTAGAGATGTTAAGGGGAATGTTCTGAAACTGTGGTGCCATGAAGAATGGGTTTTTTTTAGCGGTTAACGCGCAAACTTGTGTCTTCTCGGGGTTGAATCGGACTAAATTCAGTCTGCCCCATTCCGAGACCCGCTCCAGAGATGTCTCGACTTCCGACACAAGTTTTATCCTCCTCTCCTCAATCTGCACCCGAGACATATTTGCACGGCCTGTGTACCGGGCATCACCCGTACTGTCATCAGCATAGCAATGGATATTCTCGATGTCGAGCAAATCATTGATATGCATGATGAACAATGTGGGCGACAGCACAGAGCCTTGTGGGACGCCAGCGTTTATGGGCTTAGTGTTCGAGCAGGTACCGTCGACAACGATCCTGATGCTCCGCTCCGATAAAAAGCTGGCGACCCATTTGCATAAAGACTCGGGTACTCCATAAGAAGGCAGCTTAGACAATAATGCCTTATGCCACACCCTGTCGAAGGCCTTCGCGACATCCAAACTTACAGCCAATGCTTCACCTTTGCTCTCAATTGTTTCGGCCCAACAATGAGTAAGGTACACAAGAAGATCACCAGCAGATCTGCCGTGGCGAAAACCGTATTGACGGTCACTGATCAACTGGTGGTACACTTTAATCTCAATTTAGAAACAAATTTATTTAGCTATAACATTGCAATTTGCAGTGCTATTTCATGGATTTGTAAGGGCGAGACTCCTTTGTTTTTAACGTTTGTCGGTCAAGCACATAGCGAATGAGGAAACGAATCCACCTAATTTTAAGACAAATCCAGCGTCTGCTGCTCGTTGAATCCTGTTGAACAACAGACGAATTTGTTGCGAATGATCCTTCTCTGGATATCTTTGTACTTTTTTGTTCTACAAAGTTTTTTGCTGTCATTTCTCGAATAAGGTGGCGCATACCAATTCATATTATTCGGTATTAATACTTTTATGTGTGTTTATCAAGTGATAGAAAATAGTAATCATGAGTTGTAACACGAAGAAACAATCAAATATGTTTCTAGTAGATCTTAGTTCTATGGAGATAACCAACTCGATACTGCACGACGTCTGATACAAAATTGGTTTAACATGAATGGCGATTCTTTATATCACGACGTTATGGTTACGATAAGATCTATAGCGACATAAATATGTAGGTACCTACACGTGGATTTATCCTTACTAGTTAAGGAAGACTTCCTTGATAATTCACCCTTTTATTATTTAAATAGCGGTTAAACTGTCTGAAAATCTGCCGACTTAGATGTAAGCGATGCAAAGATCTGTAGAACACCGGCCGTGTTTCAATATTTTTAAAACTTTACATACATATAAAAAAAATAAGCAGACCAAGCAATTTTCACCACTACAACGACGTATGTAAGCAATAGTTTCATCCCTTTCTCTCCCATGAAACGTACTAAGTCTATCTCGTTTTATTTTTGTTGTTGCAACACTCACGCACACATAGACAAAATGAGGTTGAGAAGTCGTTATAAGGTCGTAACCGCATCGTTTCGTATAAACGTATCTTCTCTATGAATAATTCATTCCGTAACAACGCCAAAAATGGATCACCTATGCATTAATGCTGTTAATAATTGAATTTATCCAAACTATTTTAATCTTTTAGTGTCATTACGGAAGTAGTGGATGAATCGTTAATACACCAAGTACCTAATGTGTTTTGATTATGGCTTTATCATTGTTCTTTATTATATTTGATGCTTTAAATACCATCATTATTATCATCATGAGGTATACCTGGTTAAGTCAGTCGCCTGATGAATCGTCGAGCTCTAAGGTAGTTCTTCTCGCATTTTTCTTGGCCGGAAACGCGTTCGTGATTAAGGTGATTGCATAGTCAAACTTACCGCCAGCGTGGTTGACCGACGCGCGGGTCTCGAGCTACAAGTCTCTTGTACCGTTTTATAGTGAAAAGAAACCCGCGCCGACGAACCGCGCGCGCCGTACGTCACATGACGTACAACATGTAGTGACATTCATCGGCGCGGGTCTACCGCGCTGGCGGTAAACTTGACTATGCAATCACCCTTATTTTCTTTGGTGTTAATTATTGTGTTTGGTGTGTCATTAGTTAGTATCCATAGACGACAATGACCACATGCCATCAGTTAACTCAACTAATTTATCCGCTGTAAAATTAAAAACACAACAAAAATAACACTACAAAACGTATAAATAACAAAATTCCAAACGAATCTGAAACTGCTCTAAAGAATTACAATCGTGCAATGTTTAACTAGTGCCACAAAGTTACGGACACAAAGAGTGAACTAAAGCAAGAACTACAAACAAACGGGTCCGTTCAGAATCAAATCAAGGAAGACTGTTCTGTTTTAACAAACAAAAGATTATGCGGGACAAAACGAAAAGCAACATTTTTAAACTAAGATATCTTTTATAAAGGAATCTCAACTGGGGACATTTTTGCTTAAAGGATTGTTGTTGTTCGAAGTTCTTCATAGTTTTTTGGTTAAACAAACTGTACAGTAGCTGTATGGAAGAGAGATCAGTTTTCTGCTATTTTTTAATTTAAATGTTGCTCTACTTATTGTTCAAATACGATATTGTCATTTTTATTTATAACGTACCTTATTTCCTTTACTTCGTTCCGAAAAGTGTATGTACCTGCCTGCTTATCCGCCTTTGTAATAATGTTTATATCTACAGAATTCTATAAATATGTATGTATATTGTTTTGTAAACGCGTTTTCTATATATTTCTTTTTAAGTTAATGGCTGACACAATCCCATCTGAAGGTAGGTGGTTAAAAACTACGAATAGAATAATTGATCAAAAAATTTAAAACGCTAAGGCACTTCTCACACAACGCTATTCATGAGATACGCTACTGCAACGCTACCCAAAATTAGTATGTATTTGACACTATGTACTGACAGGACGATGAGTCTTCTGTCAGTTAAAAGTGTCAAATACATACTAATTTTGGGTAGCGTTGCAGTAGCGTATCTCATGAATAGCGTAATGTGAGAAGTGCCTAAGCCGTTTTTGCGATTTACAATCTCAAACAGATTAAACAAACGTCATTTTCCTATCAGGTGAATAAGACTCACATTTGCAATCGTGTAATCAATCATTAACTCATACTGAAAAAGACGCACAAGCACAAACAAAGAAAAAAGAAGACAAAAATTCTAAAAATCAATGTTAGGTATAGGATTTGACTATCAATGTGGGATACTAAACCAGTCGTGGTTCCGGGATTCTCGGATTTTCTGGCCATGTGGGAGCCCTACTCTTTGTTCAATCCAATTTTTTAATATCTTTATTCATTTCTCAAAAAAATGTATATACAGGAAATATCAAATACAATATGCCAACTCTATTTTAGTGACGGACGTTATAGGTCAGGATATACTGGCGAGCGTTGCATTGAAACCCGGCAGTAGCCCGTGACGTCATCGCGCCATAACGTATTAACGGCGCGCTAACGTGTCAGCGGTTCCATAAGCCGCCTAGCTAGATACAATTAGTGTCGTTCATTTACGTTTAGTGCACTTATCAGCAACAACTAACCTATTTTAGTTGTAGTATGGATTCGGTCGATGGTCCGTCTTTGAAGAGCTGTGGACATGTCTATAGCCAATTGCGATATGATAGTGCCAAATGCAATGAATCTTCTTAAAAGAAGACTAAAACTAAAGGGCCTCTTTTAAGTTGGTAGTATTTACTTATAATTATTTTCAGCAAAACTTATGAGTCCATCAGCTTCTGATATTATTCAATAGATAAGTAGATATATTTATGCAATACAAAAATTTAAAATGCATTTTAAGGCCAAGGGAGGACGACCTCTCTAATTTGAAGTTACCGTCAATTATGGATATTTAGAAATATCAAAGCCACCACTATGATTTATGATTTATGTGATATATTTCATTTATTCATCGTTAATTCAATTAATCACAACAACTACATAATTACTACAGCAAATGAATTTAATCTGTGCATTTGGTCCATTAAACGTCGACAAAGAGGCCGTGTTGAAGTGATGTTGAGAAAATTTATCCATGTCAGACGAAACCAACTAGGTATTCGCTAATCTAGAGATAACCAAATTACATATAAGTATGTATTTAAGAAAATCACAGAATTCCAAGTAATAGATATTAGGTTGTTGGTTGGGTGACCGTTAGTGGCGAAATTAGACTTAGGCCTCCTCGAGTTCCAGGAATATAAGGGGGCATCCCAGGCACGTAAGTTCATTTGTCTATCCCAAGACATTTAGACTAAAAATCCTGAACATTTAAAGCTAAATGTCAAACTCTAACTATATATTTTGATCGCGTGAAAAAGCACTCTTGTGTAATTACATGAAACTGTTTGTAATAAAATGATTACTTCCATGCGAACCAAATCAAACGACCTAGTTTTATCACAATTTTGCTACGAACAAAATGATGTTTTCTCATTATAGTTGAAACTAACGGCCCGCCCGCGGTTTCACCCGCGTGGATCCCGTTCTCGTGGGAATATATGCATGTATTATACATAAAAACCTTCCTCTTGAATCACTCTACCTATTACAAAAAACCGCATCAAAATCCGTTGCGTAATTTTAAAGATTTAAGCATACAGACAAACAGACAAACAAACAGACGGACAAAAATAGCGACTTTGTTTTATACTATGTAGTGAAGTTAATCAAGCGAAATATAAATAACTGAACTTTGGCTTGTTATCATCAGACATAATAATAAAATAATACTCGTATGTATTGTATATGTATACATAATATTTCCACAAAACAATTATCTGGGGTAATTGATTAATGCAAAGTCTCATAATAATATTTATATTTTTGTCTGTTTGTTTAATTGTCTGTGCGTTATTTCCAATAATGTCAAAACCAGCATAACCGATTTGAATGCGCTTCTAACTGGTGCTTAGCAGTGAGCGTGTATGATAGATCGCAATTAGTTCACAAATGAAAAAAAAACAATAAGTTAATTTAACAAATCCGGTAAAACATTTTTTTCAGATATGCTTCCCAAGCAAAGCCTGAGCAACAGCTAGTAACAAGTATTCACTTATTCCTAAATAATAACCAGAAACAAAGTTTTCAAACTATGGCTTAGTGGTTTCTGAATCAGTAGTGGCATGAATGTGAATTTGAATCTAGGACTTTTGTTATCTACAAAACGCTTTGGCACGACTGCTGTCTTGTATCAATTGTAAGTGACTTGTTCTGAAAGATAGCTTGTAGCTTTATTATTGGACCACTAACTAGAGGCTCTCCCTCTAAGTATTCTAAATCCACTTCAAGTTTGAATCTTTAACTTTCTGTCAGCCTTTAATGAACCTGAGTATCGAACAAAGAGGTTTTTAAATTGCAACACCATTTAAATTGGTACTTCTCATTTCTCCGAGGATAAGAATTTAAAAAAATAGAAATTATGTATTTCTCCACCACCAGGGTAAAAATCCATCACGATCTCATACATCACACAAATTAAAGTAATGTAAAAAAATTAAATCGACTTCAAAGCGAAATCTGCCACAGACTTTTTCTCCCCTGTTTCCCTCCCCTATATCTCAAAAACTACTGAACTGATTTTGATGAAACTTGCACTGATCCTTAAATTGGAGCATATCGAACACAATTAAAAAGAAATTATTTGAATCCAATTTATAGTAGTAGTTTTTGAGTTCAGCGTGGACAAACACTTATAAAATTTGGCATAGGTACGTTTTTAGGAGCTGTTTTAGACTAACATATCCAAAAACTATGCAATTATGACAATACTGCATACAAACACAGCGAATCGCTAACCTCCTTTTTTAGAGTCGGTTCAAAAACAATCGCACCACAGACCATCAAATTGATCCCAAAACTATGAAGTCAAATGTTAAATTATTTAACTTGAATAATTTCAGCTACAAATAGTGTACTCCAATAATCAGCGCAGCCCTGCCTTGCATTGTACTCGTAGCTCGGGAACTTCGCCGACAGAATAACGTTACAGCTGCACTGTATCTTGCGAACTAATCCAATTAAGCCTATACAAGTGATGGGACTTCACAAGTTTCGCGAGTACTAACCTTATTTCATTTTATCATAACTATATCTATTTGCTTGTGTTTGTAATTGAGGGAACTCATCTTAAATCTTTAGAAATTTTGTTTTTCCGGTTTATTATTCAGGTAAACTTTATTTTATACATAATCTGAATAAGAGAAGGCATAAAAGGAGAGAAATGAGTGTGACAGATGTGAAATTTGTGTACTCGCGACACGGGGAATCCTAAGTAATCCTAATAAGGGGGTATGAATATGTTAACGTTTGTTAGCGTTTAAATATATCAGTGACGTAGCAACATTGTAGGTAATATTGCTCGATTTACAAAATTTTAATATTTCCGTCAACACAAACTTATATTTAAACTAACATCTTCAAAGCCTTGATAGATAAATAGGGCATCGGTGTAAAATATTTAGTTTATAATAAATTTTCGTATTTTCCATTTCATATTCGTGAAAAGTTAAAGCTGGGGCTTTAAATCTTTTTAGCATTATTTTATCTGTTCTATTTATATAAATTATCTGTTCATGTTGCACTCAGCTGAACAAAGAACGTCGAATTTACGTGCAAAAATTCTCTTATTCTTTTAAATTACCATTTTAACCCCCATTCCGTCAAAATCCTTTTTGTACGTATTATAGAATTAATTTAAATAAGACGCTTTCAAGTTTTCCTAAGCTGAAGTATACACTAGCACGGTATTATACGCTAGGTTTGGTTGGATAATTATCACCCTCTTACATATTCCTCCCTTACAGCGCACGCATGCCTCTTATTGTGAGAGCTCTTCATCTCGGCTCTCCCTGCGGATCGGATCAGTAATTTCTTTTTCCCTGCATGAAGTACCTTTATATACCTATACGAGTCACAGATTTGTTTACAGTTTTGTATATGTTTGCTTTAACCCATTAGGTTATAACCAACCCCTTTACTGACTCTTTCCTATCCGACTCTTTTCCTTTCTCACTTCTCTTTTCGTTTCATATCTGAGAAAACCTACAGCAATTCCAATGCACTGCTCCAGTGTGGATTTGTGAGGGATTTAGTGGACAAGTGTCCCAATTCTTTATGCCGCTCTAAGGCCTACGACATAGTCATTTGTATTAAGTGTTGGGAACTCCATTATTCTAGATTAAAGTTATGTATTGTTAGATGGAATATCGTAATAGCCGATAATGCGCAACACTATGGATATACCGAGATGGTGGACATCACTAGTGGACGCGACCGCTAGACTCCCCGCGCTGTGGTAAATGGAAAAAGTTGTATAAAATAAAGCCATTATTATAAATACAATATTTAGTGTTTAATAATTCAGAAGTGACATAGAACTTACGTGCCTATATGTATTGTAAAGCTTGGCGAGACGTATAATATAAAATTCGTGACTTGTGTTGATACCTAAACTCAACTGCGCAAAAGACGCTTGAAAAGTTACAAAGTGCATAATGACTGGCTTTAAAGTTTAAAAGATAAGTTAAGAGTGCTTAAATATGCTCATATTAACATTATTCAGTGCTTGTGTAACTAATATGTTACTTTGGATGGAGTATTACCTATACTACTCGTGTTTGGTCAAGTTGTGACGTGTTTCTTGTTGTGAATTGGTGTGATGCAAATGCATGTTAAAAGGACTTTTTAAAGTTAAGTGGCTTATATTTCACGTGCATGGCAAGTCTTGCATCTCTTGGTGCATTAGAACTGGGTGAGCTTGTTTCATGTTGTATTATATTGACTTTGTTTTACACCAAGTAATGAGTTGAGAGTGCATAATATTTATTATATTAATGGTGAAAAGAAACACTGAGACCACTTACTTTCATGGGTTCTAGTAATGTTACACTATTGAGTTAATGTAAATGAATCTGAAGGAAAGAAGATTCTTGCAACAATTATGTTGATTGAATTTATCTACAACTAGAGTCCAAGGATTGGAAAAGAATCAAATAAGGAAAACAATTATAGGAAACAGTTCAAAAGCATCGGAAAGTCTTGTGAAGGAACTAACTGCATTATAAGAAAATTGACACAGAAAGTCTGATCTACATATAGCATGTTGGATATAGAATTTAGCTCTATAGAGCATTGGATTCAAATTGGGAAGGCATATCTAAAATGCATGGATGGGATAAGTATTGTAATATTAAAACACAACTACACTCCTAAGTTACGGAGTGATGGCAAGGTTTGATATGAGCAGCAATCATCATATAAGATAAGTTGGACTTTTCTTATATCCTTTGAATAGCAAAAGTTACACAAGTGAAAATGCTATAGAGTTTTATTACAATAAACTTAGCTTAATGTATCATTGGGGCACACGGGGGCAATAAAGACCAGTGTAAATAAAGCTATTAAATGTTTTGAACATAGGAGTGATGGGCAATACAATAACTCTTTATTGCATACCGTTTTAACAGTATGTTTAGTAAAACTTGAATTACAAAGAAAAAAAATACACCTAGTATTAATAACGTGGGATCACTAAAGTGATTTGTTCTAGCTCTAGGTAACCCAGAGTAGCAAATATAAGTTGATAAATAAAGGGGCTTGAGATGTAGAAGTATAACTAAGCTATAAATTTATATAGTATAATGTTCATCAATTTTAAGGAACTAATTCTGGAATTAAATGAAATTTAGTGCTTTCATTTGGTCAATGGGTGTAATTATATTTTATAACAGTTCATGATACAACATAATATAAAACATTATATAAAATGTATAACAGGTTTATGGTGGTGATAGTTATTGATATAGTGTTTAAGTCATATTGAATGGTGGACTTATTGTCCTTGCCTTTTGTTATATTTTCTTTAGTGAAATATAGAGCAGGAGATTTTAGAATTTAAATGCAAATATGGCTAATTAACATTTAATATAAGGTAATACATATAGTATAAGCCATAGAGAAACAAAACAATAATATTACAAAATAATAAGATAATAACAAAGAGATAAACTTATTTAAAAATTTTGATAATGTTATTTAAAATGATTTATATAAAGGGATATTTGGAAAATCTATTTCTCACATACAAGTTCTATGCTTTTAATACAGGAAATCATTGTATATGCTTACACTATAGAGTGTTTAATAAGATAACGGAGAAGTAATGATATCCCCATTAGTTATTTTGATATTTGCAATTTATAAGATTGGTTCATAGTATAATTGTTATTTAGAAATGACATTGAGTTAATATTAAAGTCTTGACCATGCAAGGGTTCTCAAAGTTGGTAGCCAACACAAATACAATGTTTTGAAGAGCCATGAATGAAGTTCTAGTTTCTTTTATTAATGAATGTTTTGATTGTGTTATCATATGGGGTCTACCTGTAGAAAAATAATAATCATATAATTGATAAAAAAAATATAATATGAAAATATGTAAATAAATAGGAAATAATAAATAGGAAATAATGTAAATATAATGGTGAGGGCAATTCAAGTTTTAGTGACAGAAACCACTATAACTAAAACAGAAGGGTTATCATCCACTACACACTATGGTGGATCATCAAGGATGTTTTTTTTAAAAAAAAGCAATGGCTTATTGACTTGAATTATTGATGTGTTCTCAAAGTTCTTATTTTCAGCGAGTATTCAGATGACTGATGAATATAAAAAGTGCTAAGCTCACAATTTTAAAGAATTTATAATTAAAAAACACTGCTTATGAAGCATTTATGGAACGCAACATGTGTGGATAGATCACATCATTTTAAGCTTTAATTGTTTCTACGAGTTGCATTTAAAATGAATCAATGGGACTTCCATATCCTTTTTTTACAATTACTGTGTGGCTTAAGGCCACTTGGTGTGTGTAATGTTTACTTATACATGTTGTTCAACTGTGTTTCAGAAAGGCGATCTGATTTATGGGTGAAGGGTGTGGGGCCACACCAGACAAAGACAAAATAGTCGATCAAGTCGATTGAATATGTCGAAATAAATAAACAAGTACAAAATACAAAACGAGAAAAATGACAAGGACAAAATAGTCGATCAAGTCGATTGAATATGTTGAAATATATAAACAAGTACAAAATACAAAACGAGGAAAACGATGATTTGCCGTAAGGGGCTTATAAATGGTGCATTTTAACCCTCAATTGCCGAAAAAGGCTAAAATATATTCAGATGCCGCGAGGGGCTAAAATCTGAATTGTCGTGAAAGGCTACATATAACAGATGCCGTCAGGGGCCGAAATCTGAGTTGCCGTAAGGGGGCCACATGTCTCAGATGCCGTCAGGGGCTGAAATCTGAGGTGCCGTAAGGGGCTTATAAATGGTGCATCTTAACCCTCAATTGCCGAAAAGGCTAAAATATATTCAGATGCCGCGAGGGGCTAAAATCTGAATTGCCGTGAAAGGCTACATATGACAGATGCCGTGAGGGGCTGAAATCTGTACTGCCGTGAGGGGCGAATAACCGGATCCGGGGCTGTGTATTTCAGATGCCGTGAGGGGCGAACATCTGAAGAGTGCCGTGAGGGGCTGTGTATTTCAGATGCCGTGAGGGGCGAACGTCTGAAGAGTGCCGTGAGGGGCTGTGTATTTCAGATGCCGTGAGGGGCGAATGTCTGAAGAGTGCCGTGAGGGGCTGTGTATTTCAGATGCCGTGAGGGGCGAATGTCTGAAAATTGCCGTGAGGGGCTGTGTATTTCAGATGCCGTGAGGGGCGAATGTCTGAAATTGCCGTGAGGGGCTGTGTATTTCAGATGCCGTGAGGGGCGAATGTCTGAAGAGTGCCGTGAGGGGCTGTGTATTTCAGATGCCGTGAGGGGCGAATGTCTGAAAATGCATTGAGGGGCACCATATGTCAGATGCCGTGAGGGGCGAGATATCTGAACTGCCGTGAGGGGCTGCGTATTTCAGATGCCGTGAGGGGCGAATGTCTGAAAATGCATTGAGGGGCACCATATTTCAGATGCCGTGAGGGGCGAGATATCTGAATTGCCGTTAGGGGCGTAAGTCTGAAATGCCGAGAGGGCACCGTATTTTATTAACCATTAAGGATGGATATCTGAAATGCCATGACAGGCGAATATCTGAATTGATATTTCATCAACCGCTAAAGACGAATATCTGAAATGCCGTAAGGGGCGAATACCTGAAGTAATATTTTAGTTACCGTTAAGGACGATTGTCCGAAATGCCTTGAAGGCCGAATATCTGAATTGATATTTCATCAACCACTAAAGATGAATATACGAAAAGCCGTGAGGGGCGAATACCTGAATTGTTATTTCAGTAACCGTTAAGGATGAATATCCGGAATGCCGTTAGGGTCGCCATATTCCAAATGTCATGAGAATCAAATAGCTGATATTGCCATTGGAGGAACCATGCTCTAGATATTGCTGGTCCGAAATGCCGAGAGGGGCATCAGATTTGAAAGGCCGGTTGGGGCGCATTACTTATACAGCCGATAGATGGTTTTGTTTCAATTGCTGATTTGAGTGTACGATTATGTTGCCGAGAGAGGAACAAGGCTTCAAATATTGTTAAGGATACACACTGAAATAGCCTAGAGAGGCACTTTGGTATCAAATGCTGATAGAGACGCATGTTTATACGTCAGACAGAGATGGGACATTAAATGCCATTACAGATGCACATTATATTGTTCAGGAGAACCTCTTCATTACAGTGCCATTAAGAGAGGATGCGCAGAAATGCCGTGAAGGGGCTCATGCTTACAGTAACTGCAAAAAGCTATGGCTTGAATGCCTACAACTAATAAAAGGAAGAAACAAAGACACAAACAAAAAAAGAGAGTAACTACAACTGGCCGTGAAAAGGGTTCTAATTAACTATCGCATGGAGTATGTGTACAATGAAGCCACGTGGAGCTAAGTAACACATATTATGCTATATGTGAATTATATCTACGCTATGGTAATTATAGCCTTCTCATTCTGACAAGAGATTCGTGCTCAATAGTGGGCCATGATGGTTTGAGATGATGATGATGAAGTAACATAATTATGATATAATGCAAATTGAATTGTTATTGCAAGAAGCTGAAGTTACTAAATTGAAGTTGCGGTCATGAAGCATAATAAGATTCTACAATGTTGTTGCTTACATCAATGAGAGTATCCTTCGAGGCCGAAGGATTGCCAGGATGGCCGAACTGTTAGATGGAATATCGTAATAGCCGATAATGCGCAACACTATGGATATACCGAGATGGTGGACATCACTAGTGGACGCGACCGCTAGACTCCCCGCGCTGTGGTAAATGGAAAAAGTTGTATAAAATAAAGCCATTATTATAAATACAATATTTAGTGTTTAATAGTATGATAGTACATATTTGTATGCAACGATATTGAATATACACTATACACCTTTATACATGTATAAAACATACGAGTTTGTTTGCGGATTGTTGCATATTAGATTAACCTTTAATCCGTCTACCATGTAACTTAGCGACGGGTAATGATAACAATCAGGACAGATGGCTTTAAGTGACCTTCGAAGCACACCAATACGGCCAAGTATTTACTTTGCCCGCTGAGTAAAGGTTTCAAGCCAGAACGGATATTTGCGTGCCCGAGAAATCTTTCTTATATATTTCTTTTTCAGACGACACCGGATGTGAGGTGGGCGCTGTCGCCTACGGATATTATTGAAAGTTCATTGAAGAGCAAGGTCTCTGCTGACTTTGCTCATCTAATCCTTTTTGCTGTATTCAGAGAATACACAATACGTGTGACCTATTGGGTAACCTTTCATCCCAAACAATTTTCAGCCCATCCTAATACACATACATACACACATGAACATTGCCTCCATAGCTCAGTTGCATTTCAGCAGTTCAATATTCAGAATTAAGTCGGTAAAGCAAGAAAAATGTTTCGTCTATAATCTAATCTGTAGATTTTTCTAAAAGTAATACATCTACGGATATCATAACCATTGTAAAACCAATACCATAGGATTCTATTACAAGCAGTTACATAATACTTAACTTTGAATAACATTACGGTTAAGATCTTCGTGGATGCAATGCTTTTCGAACGCCCTTCATTTGCATGCTTTTGCTTTTGTGAGAATTTTACTAAACTTTTACCTTTTATCTTTTGTTTATATTTTTTTCGCATCTCCAATTAATAACGCCAACCTAAGGTAGGTGTCTCCTCGAGATGCACCCTTCAAAAATAAAAAACAAGTCAATAGCGTCAAAGGGGTGTCGGAGGTTTCTGGTCACTTTAACACCCAATTTAGTTTTACAATGCAAACTATCTCCCATATCTGGTATAATGACTAGCTATAATACCTTTATCTATTATACCTCTCTAAAATCGATCGTGACGTGTTTTAAGTATTTTCATCGCAATGAACCGGCCTTCCCTTCTTTTTCAATGTTTTGAACGTTGGACTCCCGAAGAGGGTTCAGCCGAAGAGCCGAAGAGGGGTCAGTCATGTCTAATTTCAAAAAAGATGTGCGTACCTATTACATTAAAATTATGGGAATAACTTGTTAAGCTAGGTAGTATGGTCGCATGCTTTGGTAAAGAAAACTTCCACACCTGAAAGTTCTCCATGATGTTCTCAAAGGTTTGAAGTCTATCATTCCACACTAGGCCACGAACGAAGACTATGACCTGAACCTCTCTTGTTGTGGGAAGAGAGTCGTGCGCAGCAGTAGGCAGATGTTAAAAATATGACAGGAACTGTGTTCCTACCAGATGGCCCATGTAATCTCCTATCAAAGTAAAAAGTGCCTGTCGCTATACAAGCACGATGACATAAGATAATAATGTGTCACAAGAACACGCACGACCCAATAAACGCAACATTCTGCAGATTTGAGTACACGAACCTTGTTCCATATGCGTGAAATGCATAGAATGATCTTCATTTGCATGAGCACTCAGCTGAAAGCGCTATTTCCTTTTATAAGGTTTCTATTAAGCGTAACCCTACATTTTTCTTTTAACGTACCTACCGCTGAATACAGTTCATTTACATCGCGAATTAAATAAAATATTTTACGAAAACTAGACATACTGTGCTGCTGTTTGTAGCGCTTACATGATAAAATTAAGTACGTACACTTGTTGGTATGTTTTGCTACAAATAATAATTTATAATCTAAGCGTTAAAATGTTTTAATACTATACCTTTACCTAAGTCGCAGAGAACATAGAATTGCCACTTGTATTTTTCCACTATTAAATCCACATAAAATTAAGTTTAAGCTTTTAAAATCAGTTTACGGCTTAACACAATAAAAAGCAATAGCATAAGACTCAAATTTTGTTCAATACATTTCTCATTTCTTCGAAAATATTTGATAATAGGCCACAAAAATTCCCATTCATTTCATTTTCCCTAACCAAAAACAAATGTAATAAATTCTAAAAACCTCATTTATTACACAAAAAGCAATTGTTTACGCCTATTATCCTACGATAATGACGTGATGTGATTTATATAAATTCAATCGAGCGTAACAATTGTAGGTATTTAGATAACCATTCAACTGTTAAATGTTCAAATAGCTAACAATATACTCCATCACAAAGTAATGATCCCATTGTGGTCGTTACATGGAGTAATATTTCATAGGTGTAGCAAATGGACCGGGGAAGGTAATGAAATTTAATGGGTGGACCTTTAGTCTGGTCTTAGATGTTACTTTCATACAACGACGAGTTAACCTTAAAGATGATTGAAGTGTCTTCCGCTAGTAATGAACATAATCGATAGATAAATCCGTGCTATTGGGCGACAATATCTACCTAATAATAACGCTAACATACTCATATCCCCACACTAGGATTAACTGCGTCGCGGATTACATGGACAATACAAATAAAACATCGTTAACTCTCGTGACCTGAAAACAAACATTTATTTGTTACATATATCTGGTCCAGCCGTGATCCACGTAGGAAGCCACGTTTATCAGGCTACCAACTTACGCTACGTGGTAGACCAATAATGGATTTACATTGGTTGACAGCGCATCACCACCAGGTGGACTGAGCGGTTGACCAGATCAGGCTCAGAGTGGTGCCAATTAGGCGAGTCCTACGTCCAACAGTGGACATGGAATGACTGATGGATGTAGCACCGAAGACGCTCAAAGTGACGTGTCCTGTAAAATTGCTAAAATCTTTCTACATCAGTAGCTGACCAATAACCACAGCTGGCAAAAAGAATTATTTGTATGCTGAAATCTACTGCAAAACTGTATTTTTAAAGAAGACGATAATGAAGCAAAATAGCGAGGAGTTGACGCTGGCATCGTGGTTAAGTCAGAAAAGGTATGATAAGTTAATGTTAGGTAAAATATAGGATCGGGACGAGTACTTTGAAAGGCTTAGATGCATTTACATGACATATCGGATGGTACCTTTATTATAGCAGCTTTATAGATTCGCTACATATTACCTGATTAGATTCTTCACTGGAAAAATGACATTAGGTGCAGTTCATCATCATCAGGTGCAGTGTTCTTTATCTCATAAAATTAGTGCTCTTATCTATACGCTCTACCCTTCTCAACTTTTTCAAATCCGATATAAAATTTTATAAGACACAAACTACTACATTTTTACTACATAAAACTAATAAGTACAAACTACTAAATAAAACATATACATACTTAATCAATAGCATCTATGTATGTAACGATGCCATTATTGTTATAGGTATAACGTAGACTAATGTTACGTATTTCGCACCAATTTCAACATGAAGAGAGGCAAATTGATAAAAGGCGCGCACAGCGAAATTCCCAACGTTGAATTAATTTAGATTATGAAAACTCTCAGTAACAGAGAATAATTTCTTTTCCGTCACATTTATTCACGACAAAATTATCCTTTCCTTTTCCATTAACAACACTCGTAAAATCTTCGCTTACAAGACCTGTGCCATGTACTGTGAAGGAACGAGGCCATTCGTCACAATTTAACAAATGATCCGCACTGCCCGGACACTATGTAATAAGTTCCCTAATTAATTGTTATTACCGTACCACGATTTATTGTCCTATTTGGTTCAACGACTTCAAAGGATAACTGAATGTGCCACATTAATATAACTTCGCCTCACAAGATAGATGCTTGAGACAATTGTATTGTTTATTTTACCATCGAGTTAGCGGTAAATAATAAAATTATTCGGTTTTAATCGCCTGTTACTAAGTATTTGTATAGCAGTTGGTGACAGAAATTTATTAGACAAGTTCATATTTATTGCTGAGATTATATGAAAGTAACTGGAATACGGTACAATAATGTTGTAAATATAACTTTGCTGTACAATTAATAAATCGGTGCAGGCGCCATATTATATCCTCGAATTCTACTTATACCCATTCTTCATGAGCGACAAAAGTGCTCTTACATCCTGATTGACCATTTCGGCATGCATGTCGTCATTTTGTGTGATCATAAATTCAAAGTGAAATCAGTTATTTATGTAGGTACCAATTAATCAATCCACTTATGACTTGTAATATTTCACATCTACCTTTTATGAAATTTTAATGAGAAGAACAAACGATAGTATTTCAGTCCTCAAGCCTCAAGGCTCAGGCATCTGCGACAGAATTAGAATTAGACTCTTACTAACAATAATTACAAACTGGACTATTACTTAAAAAATTTAACGGGACTAACTATCACTAACAGTCTCTGTCCAATTTCTGACACTTATTAACCACGTTAATGTTCAGACACCATCTACTAACTGGACTTACGATCCTAATCGGTTACCGTTGTCATGGGTTGCAGCGTATGGGTATGGCGGCATGCTCGTTTACTACCATTGACTCACTTACTACATTACTCACATATTCATAAAACTGTGTCTACATCCTGGAAAGTCAATTAGAGAAGAACGGGAGTGATCTCTAAAGCAAGCTTCAAAAGGTAAGTTACTGTAAGTTAATGCATTCCAGTCTCAATAGCCCTATCCATCAGGCACATTCTTAAGTTTAAACAGCAAAATTTCGCAACACCAACAATATTGTATTAAATTCCCTACCGTGCAGCCGTCCAACTGACGTGTCGCAAGAGTGAACTATGCGCCTTAATTACATAGTTCCTGTGACGTTATGAGCTTGTGACATCATGCAGAGGCGCGAAATTCACTTTAAAGCTAACTTGCAGCTCCAGAATATTCAATTTGTTTAGCTTGTGAAGAAACACACTTAGAGCGTATTTATGAAACATAACATTTTAATAGAACATAATAGCACGTTTGTAAAGGCAATAAATGTGTTATAAATTGTCGTAAAGTCACACAGAATGTGTGCTACCTATTTTATAAGTGTATGTGGGAAGGAAAAAAGTGTGCTCATGCATAGGTAGGGAGGCAAAGCTAGGACTGATACGATAGTTCTTTACATAAAAAGGTGACAATAAAAGTAACTCATACATTTTTCGCTGGATGAACATTTAGATATTTACACTCACAATATCTAACTTAGGCGTGATCATGTAAGAGACGTATGATTGTACAATACCACAATAATTTTATGATGACAGTAAGTATATTAATAATCTCTACTAACACTGACGACAATTTTATTCCGAAAATATAATCCCTTCAGATAATTTTAACGGTGCATGATCATAATATTCCAACTCCCACACAAAGTCGCGGGCGTAAACTAGTATTATTATTCAACTTTATAAGTTATCTGTACAATCCTGAAGCATGATAAGTAACATTAATAAGTTAAACATAATTAATTTTAACGTAGATTTAAATAACGAACTTAGCTTTAGCACTTGTAGAGTTTCTCTACGTGCTTCTAAAAGATAAATTACTTCCTACATCAGATGTATTTAATCAAAAATTATTTGAAAAAAAAAATTAACATTGTATTTGCGTATTAAATATGTATACTGTAGACACAGTATTTTCAATTATGTTATAATAGTCATTTCCATGTACCTAATACTGGCATAATATTCACATAATTATTTACAAACCAGTTCCAATACAACAGACACAAATTAATGATCCCTATTAAAGTAAAAAATTCCGTGTAAGTCGTAGAATACTCAATTGTAACGCAATAATACGATTGAAATTGAAACGCTGTAATTAATAAAACTGATTGACCTATGAGCACGCATCTATGACTAGGCTCAGCCAATATCATACATTCCCATTCGCACCGTTCCCATTCCGTTCCGTGCGATAAGGATACTGCGTTCTAATTACAAATTAAAATAAATGTATTTATGTAATTAGGTTCCTGCATTGCACAGTTGCACTACTTACCTGAGACGCTGACAATTCTATTTCATGTTATATATAATTTAATTACTACGTACACACAAACCATGTTGACGCTAAGTGGTCACCGGCCGTCCATAAAAATAAGGCATTACCAAAGCTTAATCAACTAAGAAAAAAAGGAAGATAAAAGAAAGAAAATTAAGCAAATCCCAGAATCCTACGTGCGTGTATTATTACACTAATACTAAATCTCCGAATTTTCCCGAAAAGACGTAATTTTGATTACACAATTGTATTCAGTGGAGTACAAATTATTGTGCCTACATACCGAACAATCATTAGCGAAAAGGTATTTCTAGTATGTGGATAATAATATCAGAAAGCAATCATCAAATAGCAATTAAGCATTCCGGAATCCTAAATTGTTTGACGGCTCTACTGAACATCGGACGCGAGCTTAATGTGGATGAATGGTAGCACGTTAGAATATCTTTAGTGTACTAATGTACGCAATTATGGCCTACCTATAACATACATACCATAAAGAATAAAAGCTAAGCTACTACCCACTAATGGCCCACAACTGAGCACGGGTCTCTGCTCATTACTGAGGAGGCCTAGAGCATACTCCACCACGCTGCTCCAATGCGGGTTGGTGGAGATAAAGAATAACTTAAAATAAAGAATACTTCATTATATTACTTTGTGCCAGCGAATTCGTCAGCGGAATATAACATATATTTGACGGAGGACATGTAAAGCCGTCCGCGTGTGTGCCAATTGTTATCAAAATGTAGCAGTCATCATGCAATATCAGTGCCCTTCGAATGGCATAAAAATCTGACAATTAGGTTGGCTACGAAACGAGGTGGAGTATGCTCTAGACCTCCTCAATATACAGACCCGTAATAACGTAATAAAGGCCCGTAAATAATGTTTAATAACAGGCTATTAATGAGTTGAAGCCAATTAATATTATTACTGGTATTATTCTCTTTTCATGAGACTCGCTTAATTACCACACTTTGAGTTGAGTTTGCCACTATTCAGTCACTATTAAAAGTCAGGAAAACTGAAGTATTATTGGCCACCGTTAATTAATTAACTACTTCAAATGGCAATGCTTTTTAATAAGGAAAATAATAAATATTACAGCTAGATAGTGATACGTGATTGTGTACAATTATCAGAGGAAGCGTAACTATCATACAATTCTTATTAGAAAACATTCAAACTCAAACTCAAAATCGTTTATTTCACGTAGGTATTTACAAATACGCTTGTGAATGTCATTATTTGATTCTACCGCCATTTTTGCAAAGGTGCCTTATATTCGTTTGTAATGGAGGAGAAAAAAAAATGGCGAAAAAAAAACTCCTCGGCATCTTTTAAAAGATCACTTACATCTACCTACAGTTTTAGGGTCGATTCAGACATATCAGTGAAGTCTCAGTTCCGACACAGTACCGGCAAATTTTTCATACATTCTCGGCATTGTCAGTGAAGTGTCAGTGCTGACAATGCCGAGAATGTATGAAAGATTTGCCGGAACTGTGACGGAACGGTGACTTCACTGATATGTGTGAATCAGCCCTAATACGTACTAACAGGAGTGGAACTGGTCGCGGATGGCTACTTCCAAGCATCCTTGTCATTTAAATATTCATCGACTGTGTAAATACCCTTTCTGTATAAGTCCCGTTTTAACATGTTTCTTAAATATTTGTATGGGCGAATCAGTAATGGACTTTGGCAATTTATTATAAAAGCGTACACCGAGCCCCACAAAAGACCGCTGTACCTTACGCAGGCGGTACGAGGAAGTTACTAAATGGTGCATATTTCGTGTTTGCCGATTGGTAATTGAAATTACAAAGTGGCCAATTACTCCTTAGTTTACCCTATCTTCTTTCTTTCTGTTCTTTCTTCGGTCTTAGCTGATTAGGTACATGTCTGTTGTGCCTTTATGATACTAAAGTTCAGGAGACGACGATGACGGCTAACCTTAAATATGATTTGTTTGCTGGTCTTTTGGCTTGAAATATGCTAGGTAGGTACCCTGGCCCCTATCAGGTACTCCGCAAATTAATGGAGCCATTTACACCAAAAATGTAGTTTAGTTTAAATCTCCATCATATTTCTGTAAGACTAACGTTGTATACTGATGTATCATGTACATATGTATGGCAATAATTGTCCAGCGTTCGAAGGGTACTAAGTTCGATTATTACCAGCGAGAAAGAATTTTGAACGATATTCTCGGATAAGGTATAATGATCCTATGTGTTGTCTATGACTCCCACGACAGAAATTGAACTAAATATAAATTGTCAGGTGATTTTATTATTTACGTTCCAATAAACCACCCACTTCGACACAACGTATTTTATTCAAATTAATACCTAATAATAAATGAACTCCATGACCTTATTCCAATCTGTGTAACAAAGTTTCAGTTCAGTCATAAACGCTATTGACCGTAAATCAAGTGTAAAGAAAACAGTCGGCCTCGAGTAATGTTTGGAACAAGCGGCGGATTGTGAATAACAATATTGCTTACTGTTTTCGATATTAATAAACGAAAATATATGTTCACAAAGTTTGGACGGTCTTGTTCCAATCCGTGACCGGGGTAGACTTACATCGTTCCTTACATCGGTTTGTTCTATATATCGAGAGAGGGCACTTGAGGCAGCTGGCAGCTTTTGAGCTTTGACATATTTTGCTACCGCAGACATTAAATGTTTGAACTGTAAATAAATCGTGAGTAACAGCTACAGTTTAAAATTTTTAAAAAGTAACTTTGATTCTATTAAAACCATCTCTAATCTTAAGCATCCTATATTTATAGTAATAATTATGTTGTTGTCATTAAATTTCTTTCATTAAATCTATGTTGTGATTAAAATATACCACCTTTTTGAACACCTACACATTGGAACATTAACAACAACTACAGCTGCAAAGCAAATAATTCACTGTATTTCTCCTTCTTATTTTATAGAGGATGCTTAGCTACGTAGCTTTATTAATTTTTATGGTGTAGCAAGACGGTAGCGCCAGCATTTCTTATTCAGCTACCAAACATCAAAACGCCTTTTGTTTGAGGTTCTGTAGCACTATCCGAAGATAGTGGGTAGCCTTCTTTGGTCCATTGGTAGCCGACCTTGGTCAGAAAAGTATTGCTACCGACATTAATGGGTAGCAAGACCACTTTCCACCAAGTCTATACCACAGCATCTATATACCTCGTTTACCAGCTATGTATGTGAAAAATACACTTGATCGTTCTTCGAAAGATGAGTGTACCTACTCTAAGATATTTGATAAATTTATGAAGGTCATCAAAACCCTGCAGAAAATTCGTAAGTAATCTGTTATGCTCCTAAATCTAAGTGCGATGTATTACGATGGATGGATTTCCGAGTGAGAATACATATCTGAACAATCTAAAATAAAATTCAATGCTTTACAACCGTTGAACACGATCAATGAAAATTACGAAAATAAACGCTCGCACACTCATACCTCCGAGGTTTCCTATGTCAAAATGGCCTTAACAACACACATAAGACATTAAATTTGACGCCCACACACTAATCTGTCCCATAAACATTTATCCCGGAAATCGAACTCGAGACTTGGATGTAAGTCACCTACTCTTGGAAGCAAAAAGTAGTATCTATTTAAATACACTAGTAACTGAGCAGCGAATCTCTACTTACACGATAAGGAACATGTTCCAGATTAGACCCGCCGATCACGGTACAAAGACAGTTAAACTTGCATTAGTATAATGGATTCTCTCAAATACCCACAGATATCTGAACATGTTAACAGACAAGTTCGGTCCCAAAGCTCAGGGCACTTACCCGCATGAAATATTCAGGTCCGGTGCTATGTGCCCATAATCTCCAACAGCTGTTCAGCTGTGATTGATAGCTTCCACGAACCACTCTATATGGGACTAATGTGTGTTTGATGGTAGGTCATCTGAAACGTCGAGAGTTTTCTGGGCCAGCCCATGTAAAACTAGTGGATAAGTTATACCTTTGAATAAATCGGTGTGAAAACGAGAGATTATTGTAAACGTTGTTAACCTTCAGGCTGTATGTAGTAAATACAATGACGTCTTTATAAAAAGGTGACTGATGTTAGATGGCGGATAGACGGTTATAAAATTTTTGCTAATATATATTACACATATTGAGAAAGGCTTTAAGCTATATAATATAATGGACCTGATTTTTAAAAGACTCTACTTACGTAAAACCGTCGTTCTAAGGCCTTTGGGCGGTAAAAAACCTCCGATACGATTGGGTTAGCCACCAGAGGGTTTATTCACCATTCCGCGCTAGAGCAGTGTGGTGAAGGATGCTGTACTTCTCAATGTTGAGGAGAGATCTCTGCTCCGTGTTGGCCACCAATGGGGTAGAGCCAGGTATATACCTGTGTTGAAGGCCTAATGACAAAATGTCGTAAACGCTTTCATGCTTCGTAAGGTAGCTATCACCCGGTTGCTTGTTGGTATCAATTGTTAGTCAATGAATGGCCTTGTGGCGGTTAACAACTTCTGTAACATTATTATCTACTGATCAGTACAGCATTGCAATAATATCATGAATATCTACGCTACCAGCAAGGTTGCTACGTCTGCGGCTACGCTCACGTGGAATTAAAATTATAGATATGTTTTTTCCAATAAGTAAATATTGTTTTAGTATAAACCATAGGATACAAAATAAATTAAACACTTTCCCAATAAAAGACAACCCTATTTATTTATTTAACACTTTATTGTTTGTACACAAAAAATAAAATACACATACAAAAGTATAAGAAAGTAATATAAACAATAGGCGGCCTTATCGCTTTTCTTTCGCGATTTCTTCCAGGCAACCGAAATGAAGGTAAGGACATCACTCAAAGTAAATAGGTACAGGCGTACAAAAATAGCGAAATAATGATGTACAAAAATAGTGAATATAATAAAATTACAAACATACACACATAATTGACACAGCAAAATCAAACGGTCAAATGACAAATCAAGGAAAGGAATTAATAACGAAGAAACAAGTTAGGAAAGGAGATAGTGATTCTTAAGTGAATTTTTAAAAGAAGCCAGGTTATCAGCTTTTCTTACTGCTTGTGGAAGCGCATTCCAAAGATGAATAGCAGTCAGCGTGAAGGATTTATAATAGAAAGAGGAAGTATGAGAAGGAGGACCCTATCTAAGGGGTCAAAGCATATTTGACATTTTCATTAGTTTTTAGCTCTTATAGCTCTACCAAGTGATGTATTAAATACGCGTAACGTAATTAATACTCACGTTATTTCTGGGCGTTATCTTTCAGAACAGAGCTCCTGTTGGACATTAATATGGTCATATGGTTGGACCCTTTAATGTAAGTACCCGCAAATCGAAACCCAACTTGTGTGTTAACCTGTTATGTATTTACAATGTAGGGAGAACCCATTAAATTAATGCATGTTTAGACCGCTGTATATGTGGATTCCAGTTGGAAATAAACATATGAATTCATATTTCGGGTTAATAGAAATGTTATTAGCATTTTCTATTTCAATATTATTCAGAACTACCAATTAATTTTGATAAATCGATATTTAAAATTGTGCATATGAATTTATTGGTGTTAAATTGTAAAGACTTCGAAAAAGGAAATCAATTTTAATCAAAGAAGTCGCAATGTGTCCACTCTACATTTGTACCAAATTTCATTAAAATCGTTTCAGTGACTTAGATGTGACAGACAGACAGACAAAATTTCTTTGCATTTATTATATTAGTGCCAAAAAGTTATATGAAATCGACTTATCTTGGTCAATATGGGCAATAATGGAAAACTGCGGAAGAATTGATAAATATAAAGTTACTCAAGAGAATGACGGCGCTAAAAAACAAAAGAAAACTTTATAGTTCTATACACAAGAAAAGCGCAACAATATAATAAATTGCAATTTTATACCGGCGGAATATAATACGTTCCAACATTATACTCGTAAAAGAACACAAAGCGATATATCTGTCTTTTTCCCTGATTGAATTGTGCACGGATGGTCTACTGTAAATTAAATAAGATTGTCATCAGACCAAAAAAATAGGTACGTGTGTTCGAAGCAAATCGAATTTCGAGCGTTTCCGAGCGATAAAAACTGATACGAAAAAACGAATTCATTCTCGCTTTCGTTGTATTTTCGAACAATAAAACAAATAGAAGCCCCGTATGTTAGAGAGAATTGTGGGCACAGACAAACGGCCAATTTCCTTGTGCACGATTTCTTCACCTTTCACGTACTACTGGTAAACAAAGCAACGTGTAGGGTTAACATAATTTTCTTGTGCATTAATCCAAAGTGTTCAAGACTGTAAACAATTAGCTGAACACATCCCTATGCTCCGTTCGTGTTCGATAAGGAATTTGTTTCAATGGCTACCCACACAAATACCAGCTTTCTGTCTCTGTGAGTAAGGTTAATTGTAAAGGAGAATGGGCATTTTGGTCTACAGTCCAATAATAATGAGTAGCACATTTTCAATTTGGGATAGAATAGTACAACAAATTTTACTTTTGGAAGTTTCCCCAAATCTTTGTCCGTTTGGAGATACAGCCATGCGAACATGAGTATGTCCGAGCCAGGAAATATTATTGTTATATTTAAATTAATTATATTATCAACATTATTATACAATATTATTGTACCTGCTTAACAAAACGACGTACTATAGGTACTTGTGCTTATGTGCTATCGATAATCTGGTACTGAGGGTGTGCCCGTCATGAAGGGTTTAATGCACCTGCATTGTTCCTTAACGGTGTTACCCTCGATGACAATGATGTTTAATAACATAATTATAATATTTTGACTATCGATGTTGTTTTTATTTATTAACAGACTTTAAACAAAGGTGGAGGTTCTCAATTCGTCTGTATGTTTTTTTTTTCTTTTTTGTCTTGTGTGTTACCTTCTTAACTTCGCACTGGGTGAACCGATTTCGATAATTCTTTCGACATTCGAAAGCTAATGACTACCGTGTGGTCCCATTTGAGCGACATCTGACGGTCATTTTTTGAGTTATTATGAACAATGTGAATTTAATTTATGCTAACTTTTGACTGGGTATTCCGATTTTGATGATTCTTTTTTGTTCGAAAGGTAGAACTTTTCGTGTGGTCTCTTATAAGTTGGAGCGACATCTACGAGTGATTTTTGAGTTATGTAGAATTTGATTTTTTTTTGTAAAAAGTTGTACCTACATTGTTTCATTATTTTTTACAAAATGTTCATTTTAATTACCACGATTTCAATGTTTGGCACTACCTAAAATACTGTCAGATTCAATGTAGTAGAACTCAGATCCGACAATACTCAGAGACATGCGACCTAGCACATATGCAAGTACATAAAATAACCTTTCTATTAACATATGACTTATTTTTATTGCAAGGTAGACCAGCTTCCATCTATTTTTGCCCATCCTCCTTTATGGCGAGAATTTTAAATGCCTTAGGTATGTAAATTTCACGTACAATCTTCATTAAACTGTGAGCACACGTAATAAATTTTTATTTAGTGGGGAGTAGCAATTCCATATTCTCGGCGACTCAAGTACCTATGTGTCAGTTGAAGGCGTTGAAGCTGATTGGCCAAGTAAGGCTCCATCCTTCGAGGGCATTCGCGCGACGTAAGGCTCCATCTATTCTCGAGAACAAGTAAACAACGACCTCTTGTACACCCTGCTTATCAGGGCATGAGGCTACGTCAGGACCCTCCTGTTCCAGGTCACTGATCTCAGCATTTTGGTAACATCGCACACATGTCGTACTATGATGTCATGACAAACGTGAATCACGCTATCGAAATTTTCTGTACCGCTCGCGTAAATTCCAGTTCTGACCTGGTGGGAGACCTTCCTTTGCTAAGTATCACCCAAAACAATTAGTAGCTTCTTGTTCATTTTGTGTACCAAACTTGCCACTAAATCCACTCTTCCTCTAGAATCAATTTAACAAGCGAATTAACCTGTTTACTTCTTGGCTGGCAACAGTCAGCGATAACTGGGCTATAATCGACGCTGATAGCGGAAAGTCTAAGACCATTATACAATCAGGTGGTCTCTATAACTGTATACCAACTAATCGTCTGCTAGCTTAAAAATAAAATTTACACTCAAATCGAAATCGTCTTTCTAGACCTCTTAATCACTGATACTATTAAGAATAAATTATTTTAATATTTGCTAAATTTATACAATGCAAATGCAAAATAATTAGTACGGTATTGGATCCGTGAGTTACGGGGCAAAAGTCAAGTCAGACACAAAAATAATTCTAAGTTAACTGTTAGTTCAAAGATAAGGTAGACGCTAATAACAGTCTATTCCAACCATCGATAACTTCGGAACCCTTTGAGATATTGAGATAAAATAGCGCCTGTGGCACAAGTTAGAACAAAACGTAACATGTCATTGCATTAATTCCCGTACAATTTATAATCGGGTTGATATTGGTATGGCGTTGGCGCTGACCGCAAGTCATATGAATCTTGTGGACAGAAATGTAGAGCACATCACTGATAGACATGGCAACGGCTCCCTCTTACTTAAAGCCACTAATCGCTTTGTTACTATAGCTCCAAATTCATTAAACTCTACTGTAAATGATTAAGAAGTAAGGAATAATATAATATGTATTAAAGTTATACAAAACGGATTACATTTCTAGACACACAAACCTGTAACTACAAAATGAACTTGGAGAAATATTTTGAACATCACCGCATATTAATGACATACGTTAAATAGAAAATTGAAAAAAAATCCAAAAGCCAAACATCCGAAAAATAAAGGTCTAAATCTAGGGAACGATAACACTCACTAAAAAAATTTTTGGCGTCTGTTAGGTCCACCTCAAAGCTATCTTTCCAATGAGTTTGTTGTAGATGTTATGAGGAATGTGGGCATTATTATTTTAAAATGTTACATTCTATGAGCTTCCTAACTCTTTGTACGATAGAACAGGGCTTACGACCGCTAAACAAAGATACGTATATCACTGCTACCTACACAAACCAGACTTATCCCTGCATCTTTTGTTTGTTCTGCATAATTGCAGCCATACTCCGATATAAATCACCTGCAACTGGTTATTATTAAGACAGCTACAGGTGTCTGCCTACTGTTTCAAAATTAATCCCACCAAATTATATGGTAAACTTAAAATTGCGCGAAATTCTGATACTTAAAATGAACCGCGAAATTAATAGCAGTGTCTGAGAACTTGTTAAATATTAAGGAGAATAAGACCTCGTAATCTGTTCGGGTTTATTTAAAAAATTGTCTCTGATATTTAGCAGCTAAAGTGAATCCGGTTCAGTTCACGACTGTTTTATAATATTTTTGATAGCAAAGACATTGAGTGTAAAAGTTTTAAATACACTTCACGCATTGCTAGTAGATGTTTAACTGTCGTTGACATATTTTTTGCTAAAGATTGTGGCAAAGTTTTTTAGAAATCCTTTCCTTTATTTATCTTTGTCTATATAATTCGTTTTCGTCAGATAACGCCTTATTTTACTGGCAACTTCAATTTTCCTATTTAAAAGCGGTTTAGTGTGTTCAAAGATAATTTACGCAATTTAAGTATCCGTCTCAAAGTAAGCCATCACCGGAGTTCAAACAAGGCAAATTAGAAGTCGTTAAACTATTGACCATCAGTGTTTTATGAGCCGGCGCCTTTGTACTCCCACAGCCATTAATTGCAGTTCTTGTATCTCACAATAACGTGGAATTCAAACCATTTTGATTTTTATACACTTGTCATAAAAACTACATAAAGTGACTTCGTGAAAGGGTAGATGGAAGATGGCACCATTGCAATTGTGCCCACCGAACTACGCAAACAAGGATTGAGTACATACATATTTTATTACTGGGAAAGTGTGTTCAAATAAAGAACTCTATTTTTAAAGCATGTTTTCGTTTCTTAATGTGTGTAGTTACGAGACAGCGCTTAATAAGAAGATTTATCAATAGAAATAGTATCTACTAGATGCATTTATTTATTAATTCTTTAAAAATTGTGCCAATGGCCTGCCGCAACACCTATAAGTATTAACATCTTAAAAGAAGGGTAGGTACACCTGAAAAAACATCGCTGAATTGGTCACATGTTAGCATTAAGGGCTGAGTATGGCTCTATTTAGAATAATTTTATTTTCCCTTTATCAACGTGCACATAGGTTTGACTTTGTATTAAACAAATTATTTTTATTGTGTCTGAACTATGGACAAAACTTCGAAAGTTGTTATATTGTACGTATTTCAAAACAATCCTAAAGCACTGCACACATTACAACGACGCGGCAACGGATCATCTAATTTAAACGACTTTGAAGTCCTTTGGTTGGTTTAATTTCCGACACATGGGTTTACCACAATATCTACACTGTGGCTTGGACTTAGCTTAAAATCTATTACACAATTGCTTGTTCTCACTGAAACGATACATGGCAAATAAAGTCACTACCAAATTTAAATACAGGGACATCATATTTGCAAATATCGAATTTTACCGCAAATCCGTTGCATTTATGTAATTGTCCCGTATAAACAAATGAAGTTAATTTTAAAGCACAATGGTTATGGATGGATCATAAAACATTGATGTTATTTAAATGAAATGAGTCTGGCGTCAGTAAAATTGCAGTGTATCGCTAAATGTGTTTTTTAATGGTCAGAGGTTGATGGAATTCCAAATTCATTTTGTTTTCGGTATTCATAAAAGTTAGGGCGTATTTTTTACATACGAAGGGTGAAATGAAGTCGATTTATTATAGTTTAATATTGTCTGCGAATATGCGTATCACTGACACTCTCTTTATCTTTCATAATATACTATAGTAAATAACACTGAGGCCATACTCAGGCAAACAAAGGAGTAAAATGAATGATAATATGTACTTCCTAAATTCAAATTCGAAATAATATTCGCTACATTTATAAATATAACAACGTAGAAATTCGAGCGCGTAATATTGTCAACTGCTCCAACCATAATAATATTATTAAATCCGTGCAGGTATATTACGCACACGAAATTAAAATGTGAAAACATTGTGGTTGTCCAAAGACATTTACCTAAGTATTCCCTTTGTAATTGTTCGTCATTACACTCATGTCGCTAAATAAGGTCTCTAACTCACGAGGTGCTTTAAAATATTTTTGAAGGTAATTGTTTTATTGAAATAAACCTGCTGGAAAGACTGCAAGACATACTGCATGTCACGAGACAATTTCTTACCATAAGTACATGGAGGACTCTCTGCGATACCTAATGGCCGCGAAACGGCTGATCTACAATTTTTAAACATCCTTTCATACATGACTAAATCACTCCTTGCATGTCCAAATGGTGCATGCAAGGAGGCTCCAAGATATGTCTAAAGAACAACCTGGTGACTCGTTTTGACCAAGATACGGTTTGTCACAGCTTGTTAAGAGATTCATGAGGTCTGATGACATTTTATCTATGAGACCATCAGTATTTTAGATCCAATACGACTAAACAGCAAACAAATCTTATAGAAGATACCTTAATTATATTTCAATTTCATAGCGACTATGGTTATTGGTGGGTGTGTGAGAAGCCTACCACTCGTCACTGCACGGTGACGTGACGTCTGTTTTGACATTTTAATGTGCCATTTGGCTGCCACTCCTTAATGTCACACGCTTTTGTTTCGCGGGTGAATTTGTTAATGCGCATCAAATGACAAATTATTCTGCTTTCCCTGTTTTATTTTGGGCGCGGTTATACAATTGACGCTTTTTATAGACGATAAAATGTAACGACATAAGTTTATAGTAGTAGTACCTACTTGAATTCATTTTTGAAGTCGCAAACGAATGTGCAAGAAACTGATATAATATAATTGTTCCAATCATCAGCCTGTGAAGTTTTCTTTTAGGCCTCCCCTAATTTTCGTAACTCTGACCACTCCTGACCTTTTTTAATCCAGCAGGTACCCAGTCTTTTTCGGTTTTGTCACTTTATTTTATGATCCTTTTGTTAAGTGGCCCCACTTATGAAACTTTCCTCCGAAGCAGTTATTACACCATAACATCTTTGGTAATTGTTGTTAACAAAGAGTTTTTTTTTCAGTTTAGTCATCTTTTCCTTGTAAAGTCGACTTAACTGTTGTATATTCTGTTGCATCGGAGAGTCATAAGGCTTCGTATGCTAGAAGCCTTACTCCTTAAGTTATTTTTATTCTTCTTCAATTAAAGTTCAGGAAAAATTGGGCCATATTAGCAATAGCAACGGTAATCTTTTCTCCTTCGAAAACTACGGCACGAACTTTCATTATTTCTGGTAAAGTTTCTATTTAGGAACTTTTGCAGCATATTATCTTCGGAAGCGAAGGAATGGTGTTTTACTAGTAAGTTTATAAATACTTAAGCTATTATTCAACAGGAATATGAAAAGAGCGAATGCTTGCTCAGGAGCTATCGTTCATGAAAAATTAATACAACGAGCCTGCTTACAGCTAATTTAGAGGTAACCATGTTATGCTTAATGTTTCGGACACCGCGTTGGCCTAAAATCCATATAAAAAATATTGTTAGAAATGTAAGTTAAGACTCCGTATACCTATCAAGTGTAGATGTCAGTATAACAGAAATACCTATAGAAGAGAAGATATACCTAATAATTATATGAAGAAGCATATTGTAATTTGAAGCAAGGTAATAATTCAGAAAATAGACATACTAGCAGTAGGCACCAATTTGATTAAGTCATCGCTTGGATTAGCTGAGACCAACCCATCGGAGCATTCGTCACGCAGTTTCAGTCGACCACAACACAACACCACCGCTCTGGTAGCGTGATGATTGCTGTGATGTGTGACGCTCTGATATACGCTTCTGATTGCTCATGGCTCAGAGCGTTTCAGTGGTCAGTTACGGTAGGTTGGACTGCTATAGTTAGTCTGGTGCCCAACTGAACTGAACCGTATATTGACTATATTTTTTTATTTTGACAGCAAAGAACCACTCTATTGCAAACTTCGTTCTGTAATGAAACTGCCGATTAACCCTCTGTTACGTCTTGAAGTGACACAATTATTTTTTAAGTAGATGTAGATGGTGGCACTGCAATATTAGAGCTTGCAACGTGATTCATATTGAACTAAAAATAACCCTTTATAAACCGTTGTAGTCACTTTAAAAAACGACCAACAGAAGTACCTAAACCCTTCAGTAAACACCGCCTACACACTATATTTTTCGCATCTTATCGGCTTGGAGCGGTTGGTAAACCTACACGAGACGCAATTTCGCTTCCGGCAGACGCTTGTGTGCGCAAAACACGAACTCATTAGGCGAATATTATGCTATCGGCAGAACACGATACCGCTACACATTTCAAAACTTTCAACACAATGAATAAAACGTCGTAATTCCATCGCCGTAAATCCTAAAATAGCGTGCAAGTGAAATGGCGTTTCAGTTGGGCAAAATTTCTGTAACACTTTGCGGCTGATTTAATGTAGCATTTTGTCCCTTAATAGTGTACTTTAGTAGAAAATCGAGTAGTAACGTGAAGGTATCTGGTCTCTGAGTCATATTTTGGACACAGAATAGCGAATACCGTCAATATTTTACAAATGATTGCGCTATCTAGGTCAGTTCGCCGTATAATGATAGGAGTATGAATATGCTCCTTCTAGATATTAAGTTTTACAACCACGTACGTTACTTCTTCTCAATGATAAAGCACAGATTTGATCTAGAGTAAATATTTAGATACTAAAAATAAGTTTAATAAGCATAATATGTATTGTGACACAAAACACATTTACTGCCATAAAAGCGTGAAGCAGAAGTGGCACAACTGATTTTATAAGATTTTTAATAAGCATAAAGCATACTTCACTCAACCTCATCATTTTATAAAAAAAGCCAGCAATCGAACCACGGGTAACATCAAAGTTGCCAATGGATCTATGTAACCTCAAACCCATCACCGACGCGCTGTAGGTAAGAATGAAGAAAAAGGAAGAAAGTACTGGCTATAATTTTTTTAAACTCTCTTGCTGAAGCTTTTAATCGCTCGTCTCCTGTTTTAAACATAATTGATTCCTCCAAACATTCAGATACCTGGTCAGACCAATTTCAAGAATGTATGCAAACATTTGTAGCACATGAATGGCCCTTTACTGAGCAGAAGTCTCTTCCAAAATCGGAAAAGGCTAATAGCATATTTTTCCAAGCTGCTCCAGTGCAACTGGGTCGAGGAATTCACGCGGAATACATGCTGGAATGTCGGGAAATACGTCTTAGTTTACTCTAGGCAGTTCTGCCCCCCAGATGTACTACAGACCCGTTTAAGGTACAACCCACTGATGACCCACTACTGAGCACGGGTATCTCCTCATTACTGAGGAGGCCTAGAGCATACTCGATAGTTTTCATGCCGCCCGAAGGCCTCCGACTTGGCTTAACGACAGCTATCAGTCGATAACAACCGGGACCGACGACTTTACGTGCCTTCCGAAGCATGGAGGCGCTCAAGATATTTTGCCACTAGCGGTCACCCATCCGACCGACTACCGACCGCGCCCGCTGTTGCTTAACTTTGTCGATCGCTTAGGATCGACGCAAGCCGCTGGGCTATGAACGCTTCTACCATGAGACCCGTTTACTACTACAATATTATAAAACAGTAACAATATCATACACATGACGAACACTTTTAATATTTTACGTATAAATACGTGATATGGGTCAGGTCGCTCGTACCAGTTTCATTGCCGTCGTTGATGGCGAGGTATGAATTTTATTAACGTAAATGCAACACGTGCTCTCTGTTTTATTGTAGAAACCATAAAACATTTTTATATGCGTTTTGTCTGAAAGCGAATCGTAAGTATGGAATCCGAGATATAGCAGTAGCCTTGTTTATTCCATCGCCTTTTTATATTCAACGCGTGAACTGTAATAACGGAGATGGATGTTGGATGAAAGCGAATTTATTAATAAAACAGCCCGATTTATCAGATCCTGCTATGTGTAATACCTACTTTCGTAAATCTTTTTTTTAACCTGAAAGTTGAATATTTTAGTGGCCACTATGTTGCATGATGACCAGTATGACGCAATGGTTACTAAGTCTTACTGTCCCGTTCTGGATGTATGTGTGCTTGTCTTGCTTTTGTTGCCCGTGGCTTGGAATGTGTATTATTAATAACAAAAATATTATTCTTAAAATATAATATTAAAAAAAAGTAATCTGAACACTTTATATAATCCCGAACGTAATTAAACAATGATTTGTGCAAGAATACAGTTTTCTATGAGAAATGACCAAAATTTTGGATCAGTGTTTGTTCCTTATCATCACTTTCATCTCATTTCTACCACACTCCAAAAGCCTATCATCACACACCACGCACTGCCCCGCTAAATCAATTCCCATCGTCTCCACCATAATTACACCACAATCAACTCGTTATAAAGACATAAGCAAAATTGACTTTTGCTCATTCAATTCAAGCAACAAAGAGACGTTTTTCCAAAGAGAGACAAACATTTAAAATATTACGGCATGCAGTATAATTAATATTGGTTACCTCGATGTATGGAAGATTCTCTGGAGTATTAAAATTCCGTACCTTAATGAGAAAGTGCCGGTCGCGGAAGTAGATATCCCACGTTGTAATACCATTGAGATATTTCTGTAATTAGTGTAGTTGCTGGAATTCTCAAGAAAATTAAGTAACTTTCTTGAAGCTGGAATTTATTTAGTACGTTAAAGCTAAATGTAAGTTAAACCGCCTATATTCCAACCTTTTGTGTCCATCTTCAATGGCTGTCCATGACACGTGATTTGGCTCGATTGGGTCACCGCTTAGGGCAAAATATTTAAGCGCTTCCGCGGTTTTGGGGCTTCGCGTTGAGCAATTAGGGCGGCTTGTTGTTGTAACCAAAGTTTGTGAAGTTTTTGCAACTCGGATTATGATACTAAACATCCCAATGTGGTTAGGTTTACTCAAGAAAGTAATTGATGTAATAAAGTTATTTACATTACATATGGATCCCGTTCTACAAGGCCACCTATAATTATGAAAATTTTGGGTTGGTTCGAATTAAACACTGAGAGAATTTATTAAGTCGCTACTATGCTGATCCGACTCTTTTTTACTTGGCGTTTTTTTAGCTCTCGACGATATTGACGAAATATGAAAAGTATAATTCGCACTTCTGAAATCTTATTGAGGATTAGATATCCGCTAAAAGTTTTTTACTGAAGCAAATGATAAATGTTTAATCTGTACGCAAAAAAATTGCAAACCTGTCACCTATTTACATATCAATTCAAAAATAATATTACTGTTCTTTCTGATTTTAATTAAAGCACAAAATTCTTGCACGATTGTACCTAGTGTTCTCAGAAGCGTCTCAATACCGCTTTGGTCTATGAGTGTAATTAAAACGGGTATCGAACGTGTAATGAGCCCGCTCGCTGCTAATTGCGTTCAGCGATTTAAATATACCACCGTGAAGAGCAACGGCCTACCGGTATTTCGGTCGGCCCGAGAATCCACCAGTCAGTATCGACGGATCTGGTCAGATTCCTGGGCCTTAAGATAGATTGTCATTGATACAGACTCATTGTAATCCGAGAAATGTTTTGTTAGCTGGTATTTATAGACCGGACTCAACTTGATCAATCTTAAGTAGAATTTTGTTTCAATTCTGACACTCATACTAAGATTTTCTAGTTCATATATGTAACTACGAGAATTTTACACTTAGCCATAGACTGAAAATGTATTTCGGATACGACTACCAGGCTAGGACGTCTGGAACAAACGAAGTTTCTTAGGCGTATGTAAAGCGCACAGAACGGCTTGTCAATCGAAAGTAGCGACAATCGAACAGCTGTGGCACGGTAACAGACCGACAAGCTAAAATTTCTTGAACGCTTTAGTGTTTCAGAGGTCCAGTCGTTTGGTAGCAGCCATAACACAGATTAAAGGTTAGTAATGTTAGTATGCGCAACCGAAACAACTGTCAAACATTTTGAATACAGCGTGTACATATCGATATTTTTAAATCGTAGTCTTAAGGCTTTAAATTTTTAAATCCTTAATGTTCTTAATGAATCAATATATCTATTGCTAAAACCGCATTAAATTCAATACATACATTTTAGGATTCTTACATCGATACTAACAGGAATTTTATAGGACGTTATGAATAACTAAAATGATAAAGGTATATAAATCTAATAATATTCAAGTAGTACGCGCTCTATTCCGTTTTCCGTTAGTCCAATGATGTAATGAAACTTAGGTAACTGGGTCATGTATCTCCAGAACACGTTCCGAAATGTATCCTGCGAGATACCGATGTACGGGCGAAACGTAATCTGAATATTGCCAATCGCTTGTGACGTCACTACTACAATTCAGACCGAATGTAGTATGCACGTGTGTTTCATACCTAGATTTTACCATAGCTCCTTCATAAAGGGAGGCGGAGCGGTATGACATGGGATTCTTCAAAAAAGGTGTAAAAAAGTCCTTTCTCCTTCAGGGCCAGCGTTGCATTGGAGACTCCCCTGGTGTTGCTAGTGTCCATAGGTGACGATGACTAAGTACTTAGCATCAAGTGGGTCGTCCGCTTTTACGTCAGCCCTTCAGGCTATGAAAAATTAGGTAGGTAATCATCTCAACGAACGCTGTGATAGTGATAACCTAGTGCTTATGACTTCGGCCCCCTAACAAGGGGTCCGGGTTCCAATCCCAGGGCACACGCTTTTTATTTTTCGGGTTATGTACGTTTTAAGCATTTAAAGGCCACGCGATAAACGATGAACGAAAACATCGTGAGGAAACCTGAGTGCCAGAGAGTTCGCAAAACTCAAAGATGTGTGTAATGTTTGCCAATCTGCACTTGGCCAGCACGATGAACCTAACCTAACCTTAACCTTCTCATTCTAAGAAGAAACTTGTTCTTAATGTTGGGGATTGTGATTAATTATCTAGATGTGCAACTTAAGACCAATAAAAAAACCGGTCAAATACAAATTGGACTCATGTCAAACATGATTCACACGCGCACCCCTGCGTCCAGCAATTAAAACTTCCAAAATACTAATAAACGTATGTATGTGCGATAAAACAGCAACGTTCGCAAACACATACCTACTGTTTATAATTTATAGAAATTGTACATTATACATAAACTTACAGCCATATTAATAAACGCGGTGTAAAGTTCCTCCAGGTTTAAAAATATTTGTCCCTGTCATGTGATTCTTCTCGAAAGTCAAAGGTTAGAAAAAGACAAAAAACACCTGGAGTAACTTTTAGCCGCGTTTATTAATAACGCCCTAAAGGTTTAAAAGAAAATTCAAAACACAACTTAAACAATTATACTAGATACCTTAAACTAAAACTTCACTTCATTGTGCCAGACAAGACTAGTTACGATGAAGACAAAAAATTGTAATTGAATGGGAATATAAAGCTTTAAATGTGCAATGAACCTTTGAAAAGAACCTTCGTCTAGAGCCAATACTGAGTATTACATGATCTTACTTATCCTAAAAATAAAATTTCATTTAAAGTAAAACAATATGTAAAATAGCAACTATGTAGAAGAGAAAATAAGGATTCAAAATTTAATATTCTAAGAATCTCATTGTAAGTGAACCTTTGTTTTGAATGAGAATAAAAATCTTTAAACTTAATAATAGCGGCGACCTCGTAGCCTACTTGATAGTGAGCCTTCCTGCGATGCGAGACGTCCTTGGTTCGATTCCCGGTCGGGCACTAACTTTTTACTGGGCGAACCGATTTTGTTAATTCATTTTATATTCGAAAGGTGGTGTCATCTGGTCCTAAATTTTAACGATATCTAACGAGTACTTTTTGAGTTGTCCTTAATAATGTGTATTTTTTTTGGTCATGCCAATAATTGTCTATTGAGAGTTCTGATTGGTATTTTTTTTTGTTCAAAAGCAGTTCGTTATGTAATCCCATATGTTGTCAATGTTGAAATCGGTATATTTTTGTAAAAAATGTTATTAAGACCTACTAAAATAAATCAGAACGTACCGAAATAATTCATTTAAATTGTGATAGATAGTTCCACGTACTATCGCACATTGATGGTGTTCCGTTAATAGGGAATATGCATGATTTTTTTTTATTGTTTTTATAGCTCATTTATGTTAATATAATACCGTAAAAAAATATACGAGTCATGGGAAAGTCCAAATTTATTTTAAATTAATTAATGAAAATTGCAGTGACATAAAGCCGATTCAAACGCCGCCCTTTTGGCGCGTTCTATGGTGACGTCATCGTTCGTCAGGTTGGAGTTGTTTACTAACAAGTGGTTATGAGCGAGGTTGAGAAAGAGTATTTTATAGTATTAAATTTACGTTTTCTAGTTTAATTTCATAAACGGAAGTATGGATGGAAACCGAAGACCTTATTTTAAGTACTGTATTGTACCTATGTGCAAAAATACGAGATGGAACGCGCCGGACAAAGTATTTTTTCATGTTCCATGGGATGCTCATATAAGAAAAATTGGTGTAAAATTGTGAAAAGAGATATTATATCTACAAAAAGCACTGCATACTGTTGCGAAGATTATTTTAACGTAAGAAGAAAATAATTATTTCTACCAAATATTAATAGTTTTGGTTTAATTTGGCTAACAAAAGTACAAACCCTAAAAAGTTGTTGTAAGATTCTCGTTCAGATCTGGGATAAAAACAGATTTGATTATAAAGTATTCCCAAACACGGTTTTATTTATTAACAACCATTTATTCCTAAAATGTGATATGAAGGATATAATATAATTTGTATGTAGAAGGTAAACGTCTAAATCTTTACAGGTTATGTTAAAGACTTTTATGAATTACTTAGAAAAACTGTACGTGAACCATGTACCTAAATTAAATATCTATCACTTCCTCACCTTGCAGCTTTGACTCCCCTGATTTCAGCTGATGTAAAATCATTATTTGAGGCGAAGTACGAACTCATCATGAAAGCATCTATGTACAGTAGTACACTGGAGCTTGGTGCTCAATAAAAGATGATGTGATGATGAACAATGGGCTTAATTCTGGACTTTGCAAATACAATTATCATCTAATTTAATTTAATACGTGAGAAAGCTTATTCACTGTGCGCTCCGTTAATAGAATGTTCGAGTCCGAATGTACGTAAGTCGCGGGTAAAATATAATTTTCACCACACAAACTACCGACATTATTGCGAGCGCCTGCACAAGTTTTCAAAGCAATTTGACGTCAGTGAATGTAACTGTAGGCGCAAACAATCAATTATCGGAAGATTATCCGATTGCGCCTTTTGAGATCCACTTTCAGACATTGTTAGTCATTCATATCATCACTAACAAACAAAAATCACGCAAGAAGTATACGATAAACTCTGAAAGCAATCAAATTAACTGAAATATAAATGAAAACAGCTAGTTCTAGTATGTTTTTGACATGTCCATCGCGAAGGAAGACGTCACGCCGATGTCTAACCAATGGCGTTGCGTTTCGACATTTTAAATTTGCCTCGTAAAATTTGCACTTTTTATAAATTTATTTTAGTGATTTTAAAAAGATTAAATAGAAAATAATGTGACAGATATCATTATTTTAGCGATAACGACTGTACAAAAAATATTTACTTAAATTTGAATGACATGCATATTCCCTATTGCGCCATTTATAGATGTGCCTGCGCTGGCAGCGGCGCCGCGTTAATTCACTCTGAATCGAGCTCAATCCACACCTGGATTACGTAGAAACGCCATTCCCCGCAAAACGAACTCGATTAAAACTTCAACAGTACTATCAAATGGAAGTAATTCGATAAATGTGGCACACGTTTTTTTTGGTATAAAACTATTGCAGAGTTCTCATGTTATTTTTATAGGTCATTCAAAGTAAATTAGTACCTACGTTCTTTGTTCCTTCGTGGAAATAAGTAGAAATACATAAGTCATGAAGTGTGTTTAGTTTTACTGATTTCGCGGCGTTGGTGATGTCCTTAGGCGCCGTACCTAGCAACCTACCTTTGTTCGACTGCTTTGTTATTGTTAAAAACTTAAAAATATGTTCGATTTAAAACTTATATCACCGTGAACAACATTTTGAATAAAAACGGGTACTCACGAATTTGAATGGTTTTATCGATATTTTGATCGAGTCGCATAAATCTCTCATAAGTCTCACTGTCTCACCGTGATTCATGACACTAGGTCGAAATATCAATAAATCAATTCAAAATCTTAAGTACTTGTTTGCATCTAAATAAAAAGTTCCAATAAATATTATGAACGTGTTAAATGACTATAAAAATGCTATGACCGTCTTCATGTAATTGTATGTAATGCCTTATGTACCTAACATGATTTAATTTGCATCACTAACTTCAAAGAACCATATTTCATTTTTTTCTTTACAAAGGTAGGTAAATACCATTTTGTCTAGTTATTTGTAGCGAACTTTTAAAGAAAACTTCGGCTTCATTGCCATAACAAAGTAAAGACTTTGGCCGTGTGAGGAAATTGCCGTAGATCTCCATAAATGAATTTTCCAGTGCATATTAACTACCTATTTAATCCACAGACGTCGCATTATAATTTATAAATCTATCTGAACGTTTTCACACTGAATCTGCTTTAATCTTCACCTGGTTTTCGCAGTCCAATTTGTCGCAAACCGAATTCTATTAAAACTTCGCTGCTCCATTTAACAAATTCAATTCCATCGACGAATCTACTCGTAAATGCTTCACTAAAAATCTCGTAGAATAATCAGAGTGTTCTATTACTTAAATTATTAGTTCTTGAATCTATACATATAACTTTAATGAAAAATTACACGAGTGTCTTGGAACACTCGGTTCGCATGAAGATAATTATATTGTTGCACATTATCTGTGAAATCTACCTGGCGTGATTCTTCTACGTCCTCTAGGTAATTAGAAATTGTGACCTGAACTTTTTAAATTCCCGTGGTTATTTCGTCAAGCCCGTATAATGTTAACATCACCGCTAAAATCCATTACAAAATTTAACGCAAAAAGCTAGTGGAACACGGAAAACACGTCTTGGGCATTATCTAGCTAGCCGACCTTATTATACCGCTAGCCTAACTGCGTCTGAGTCTGACGGTAAAATCTTACATAATTTTTCTTCTAGCTTTTATCTGCACAGTGCGGTAAGGAAATTCGTTTCAAAAACCGACTTTAACATCGACAAGTAATGAAATGAGAATATCATCAACGTAATCGAGGTCTTTTAAACATTTAAACACAACTCATTAGGAATAATTCAAAACTACTGGTCAGATCTCGTTCTGACTTAAATGGCACATAAAAAGAGTCAGAACGTCATCCTCTCTTTAAAGTCACTTAAAAACTACAGAAAAGCTCAAAACGATTGTTAAGCAAATTATAATACTCGACTGACACGCCCGACGTTATGAAGATGTTCATTACAGCATGTTATGTTAGTGGCAATCTAAGTACAGGCCATAAATCCTTGACCCATATCCAAGGAACCTCATGTCACTCACTATAATTTGGCATGGTACGTTTCTATACTATTATATGTATTTGACAAATAGATACACAGAAATAATTTAAAGTAAAGAAAATTGAATCCAGTTTCATACCACTTAACACTTATTTGCAGTGTACAGCCACAACCCAATTTTTGAATGTCAACTGTGCAATTGTTAGCTACCGTTAACAAGCCTGTTCACGTTTTTTATTTAACGATTTTTATTTTTTGTCAATATTATTTTGCACAGTCGAACATTGAGCACGTGATTTACTATTTCGTGATTTAGTATTTCAGAATTGGTTGATGTTTTAACTTCAATATATATTTTACTTTAATATACCTACTTACCTACTCTAATTCAATGAACTTATAAATTTAGTCGGGCCTGTCAATAAATATCTATACTTACGAATTAAATAATTTCTATTATACTGAATAGGTTTCAATATTTCGCAGTCTGTTTCAGCGAACAGATTATAATGTGTTAATATTCATACCAGACATGACAATACAACGAAATTATTGCAACATCACGTTTACAAATTTCAATTAAAAACTTATTCATAAATGTGAACGAATTAATCCATACGCGCATGTCGGAAATAAAACTTATTTGTAAAGCAATGTTGAGGGAAACAAAATAAAAAATAAAAGAGAAATAACCTTAAACAGAAATTCGTCGTTTATGATCATTCACAAAACAATAACCGACGACAAACAACTTGTGCGCGGCTATCTTGCTTGGCTTCTTCCCTTTGTTATTTTTGCAATACTTTTATGTCGTCGTAACCTTGCTCGAAAAGAGAAGTAGAAAACATAAATATCACAAAATGGTAATGAGAAATCAGATATTAAAATAGACATTGATAGTAAAATTTTGCATTACAGTTTTCATATCATCCATCCATTCCATCTCTTTAATCATTCTCGTCTAAAATTTACATTTGGGTATTTCATACTTCCCCATTATGTCGAATTTACTTACTATCATTTGTTAAAGCATTTTCAAAATATCACGAAGCACTCAAAGGTCGACTAAACAGTATTGAGAGAGTATGAACGGCCCTTAGAAGCATTGTATAAAAATTAACTATTATTTGCTTTGGTGAAGGAAAACATCGTAAGGAAATCTACACACTTAAGAGTTCTTCTAATATTCGGAGAAGAACGAAGTGTAGAAGATTGGAGTCTAGCAATAGACGGCTAAGAGTTGTGATGATGATGGAATCTCTCTGTACGGGACCCATATAAAGGTTTAACTCGTGTATAGGTATAAGTTACATTATGTTATAAACGCCATTAATCATTGTCGTATTATTCAAGCAATATTTTAATTGACAATCTTTCCAATACGCTGCGGCGCATAAATTTCGCATTTATTTCCAATGGAAGGGAATTCAATTCGAATCACATATTGGTCTCAAACATTTATGTCTTCCACAAACGTGCTTGACCTATTCGATTTAGAAGGGCACAGTACAAATATATCTTTGGAACGTCGTCGAAAACGAGCAGTTGGTAGACAGTCGCTACATGGATTTGATTATACTATGGTACTCGAAGCTTGCTCAACGCAGACCTAGGTACGCATTAATAACTTTATGCATTGAAGCCATTCACTTGTATTGATTTATAGAACATCTTTGAGTGGGCGGTGATATGTTCACGTTCGGCTATTTTCCTCTCAGACCGAGAGAATGTTAGGTCCAATTTATTAAGCACTTGTACCACTCCGCAATGGACGTGCTTTAATGTCAGCTAAGTTTGCGATTTATTGCCCGAACGACTGTAAATAAATGTCCTGACAGATTTAATTTCATTGCGCGGGTAATATATTCCAGTTTTATTAAAGTTATTGGCTTTTTGATGGATCATTTCAATTTTATATTGGTGTTATTGTTATGGTTTTTCTTTGTGGTTTTAGTGAAAATTTCGCTGACGAAAAAATACGTACTTATAAATAAACTTCAGACCTATTTCTAAAAAACCGATGAAATTGTTCATAAACATCATTATTTTTAAATAACGAAACATGAGCGACTAACTTTCAATTAAGATACTATTTACCTATTCACTTATTTACCAAAAGGTGCTGAATGCTCTACTCTAGTAGCCACCAATTTGGCTACGTAGTAATTGTTGCTATTAATTATAAAGTAGAATCACGAAAGGTCACTTCAAATTAATTGGCGCCCCAATTCCACTCTATCTAAACGACATTTGAACAACGTGACATTTTAATAGGTGCTCGAAATAATTATAACACCGACGACCTTCTGTCGAGTTGGTATTGCCCATGTCTATCGACCGAGGGGTCTCAGAGGCGAGTCCTAACTGAGGACCAATTTTCTTAATAACTAACAAATGAGTAAATCAACTTGATAGCAAATTGTCACTATCAGTGGACATCAGTACCACCAATGCGTTTCTAACCGAAAAAAGCGAGAGGCCTGCATTAACACTGTCACTTTGACAATGCAACTGAACAAGTATAAACTATTCTAAGTTAGAATTGAGAACTTTACACTGCTTTATCACTGTAGACACCATAGGGGAAAACTTATGTACTTAGTACAGAATCCAGCCACCTCTAACAGAAGGCATCATTTGCTACCCTTTGCTTACCAGGAAACCAGCAATAGCAAATGGCGGAAAATGGACTGATTACTTAGATATTATTTCAATAAACTTAAACCGATGTCAAGCGACGAAGAGGGAGGGTGCAAAACGATATTGCACGCAGGCGCTCATACCGCTTTCGTCGGGCTTCCCTTAACTCACCAGAGCTGGCAATATTTAGACAATAATCAACTAAAGTGATTATTAAAATGGGTGCTCCGGCCCTTGGGTCACTGTATCGTTCGAAATTAATTAAGTAATGAAAGTTTGCGGTCACAAGAGGTTCGAACCTTGATCAAACTTAGTCTTTAAGCATATTGATGCGTTCATACCTTAGTGGATGCTCGTTTAGTTTACTTCAACTTGTTTGTCCGTAGACTCATGGACAGGCAGCTTTTAGTGATTAACAGCCAACTAGTGACTCCCGTTTTGCGATTAAAATTCAACGCTATTTAATTCGTCACAGGGTTCTTTTTCATTTACACATTTTACACGAATTTTTTTTTTACATAATTGTAACCCCTTGAAAGATCTAGGACTAATAATATTATATTTACAATATTTACCTTTCTACATTTCTTTTCTACATTTTTGTATGCATTTCTTCTCGTGGTAAATTTTTTGACATGGACAACCATGTAATACACAGTAATAAAGCCTATTATAACATCGCTTTTCTTTATAACATCGCTTTTCTTTGTAACATCGCTTTTTTGCGTCCAGGTTTTAAAATAAAATTTAAAACTTTGCGTAAAACAAGAAAAAACTAATTGGTAAGTTCCACTAATCTTTAAATAAAAACAACGGAACACAAAGCTCTTTAGTTGAGAGGAACTTCACTATCCGGTCAGACTTTACAATTTACTTTTTCATTTACAACGAGACTCTTAGTCAGCTTTAATTGAAACACGGAGCTACCTGTGTGTCGAGAAATGATTTCACCACTTAGCAGATTAATCTGGAGAGATCCAGTTATAGACAGAGAGCTGGCGGACTTTACTCAGGTCCTTTATGGGTACTAAAAATGTATGATTCTGGAATATTTTAAGTCCGACAAAACAAACCCACAAGCTATCTGATGACAGGTAGTAAACGTCGGCCATGGACTGTAATATTTTAAGAATAAAGAAGAAGTAAGGCAAAGTACACACTCTTAAGTGCAAAAAATTAAAGGTGTGTAAAGTCCGCCAATCCGCACTTAGCCAGCGTGGTGGACTTACCCTTCTCATTCTGGGTAGAGCCCTGTGCCCAGCAGTAGGACAGTTACAGGTTGCGATGATGATGATGAAGATGATTAAAGTAAGTGAAATGTAAATAAACACTGACAAAATATTAGTGCGCCTCCTAAGTGATGTCTTAGGCACTTCTCACACTAGGTACGCTACTTATGAGCTACGCGACTGCATCGCAATCCAAAATTCGTATGTATCTGACTGACTTTTCACTGACAGGAGTCGCATCGTAGACGCGTCTGGATTGCGTTGCAGTCGCGTAGCTCGTAAATAGCGTTGTTTGAGAAGTGCCTTAAATACAACTGGTGACATGGACGATGGTGACCACTTACCATGAAGTTAAGACGAACCATCTGCTCATTTGCGAAGCTATTTTCATAAATGAAGACTATCATCTTCCGAACGTTATGATTAGCGACAAGCCCCTTTTAAACGAGTAATTAGTTATCAAGCTGCTGTAATGAAGTTAGGAAACTATCTGCCCTCCCGACCTAATTCCAACGGTCGATATAATAAGCTTGCTCATAAATTGTCCGCTGCCTCCTGGACTACTAGACGGTCGCTAAATAAAAACATGGCATCGCATTCAAACTTGAAATGCCCGTCAACCTCCCTCCTACACCGAGGACTCGCAAACAGAAAGATTCACATTTTGTGATAATTTCATTTTAAATGCAGACTCAGCATAATTCTTATCTAGAATTTAAAAAAATGTCTGTGCATGAACAATATTTGAGAAATCAATTTATTGGATCAAATAAACGCAATTAATCTATAATTAACGCAATTAAATAATATTTTTCTGTCTAAACTCCTGTCTGTCAGTTTATAAGTGCATTTGGATACCGCTAATATCGGAAATAGTTTAACCAATTTTAATGCGGTTTTCACTTAATTTATTAAGTGTGTGTTTTATTGAAATAACTAACGAGCAAAAATACCAACAAACTTATTTGAAATACTTATTCAAGTTCTATCACCGTAGTAAGGAGAACATCTACTTACATTCATCAAGATCATCATCATCATCACCTCCTATGATGTAGGTATTAAATTTCAACCACTAAAGTGGTAAGACGTGTCTTATCTTCAAGAAATGACACCGTATTTTTATTGCGAAGTAGTTTTGCGTTGCCAGTCAAGTTATTCGAAACTTCTACTCAAAGTTTGTAGCGGCAAGTCCGATTGGACTACATTTTTATTTGAAGCTAAATACGGATTTCAATAAGTTGCAGCTCCTACTTTATATCCATTTTCAATATAAGTACCTAGGTGCTACAGCATTAGGTAGGTACACTAGAAACCTCTTATAAACCTTTAAGATTATTATTATTAAACGACAAAGTCTCACACACTCATATCCTCTAAATAGGATTTAGACAATAAAGATTTTGTAAATTACCTTATTCTGGTTATTAAGCTGACGCTCAAGGCACTTCTCACACAACGCTATTTATTGCAACGCAACCCAAAATTCGTATGTATCTACGAAGCGTCTACGATGCGACTCCTGTCAGTCAAAAGTGTCAGACACAGAATTTTGGGATTGCGTCGCAGTCGCGTAGCTAATAATAAATAGCGTAAGGGTGCGTACAGATTATGTAACATGTTATATAACTTCTGTTTTATAACACGTCCACACTATCTAACATTGTTGTCTAACAATGAAACATAACAAAACACAATGTGTTTTTAAATGACATATCGTCCACATTTATAAAACATGTAATATATGTACCTGTGTTTTATAACATGTTTTGTTATATAGTCTGTACGCACCATGATGTGAGAAGTGCCTTAGCCTTAACCGGTAGTCGAACCCTTACTCCTCGCTCCGTAGTCAAGACTTCTTACAACTATATTTTATTGCAACTGGCTGGTAAAAACAAATTGATTACTTGTGCTCACAGTTGAATTTATATTTTATTTTAGCAAAATTTATTTAAGGCATTTTAAATTCACGCCGTCAATCTAGAATGAACCTTAATGACATCAGCAGAAAGCTAACATTTGCGTGGATTTCTATCACAACGAATTCCATATCGAACGCCACCGGAATATAGACTACGTGGTCTTCAACACCAGACGTTTACATGTTTCAATATTTTGAAATTACAGGTGTAAGTAGGATTCGAACTCGGACTTAATTGCGTGACATCGATGTTTAAACCACTAAATTATGACTTCTTAAACATTAAACCAGATATTTCCCAACATAATATAGATCAGCAATAACAGTTTCGACATATTCAATCAATATCAAAATATAAGTACCGACATATAAACTCAGTTTATTTATTACATTTAATTCCCGCCACACATGGGTTAAATTAAGCGATGTCGTTTAACTGCGTGCTTGATAATTGCAAATTAAATTCACGTAAATGTTCGTGATTGTCACGTGCCGATATTAATGGGAACGTGACGGCCGCGAGTGTGTGAAAAGGGCTACAGAGCTGTGACATAGCTATGAATGATACCGGACGCTGCCTCTTATTGTTATAGAGTGAATGCCCGTGATGTAATGCCCGTTTGTCATGTAAATAGCTGATAAACGAGTGGATAGTAATACACATAATATGTAAGTAAATTTTCTTTTAATTAATATAATTTTCATTTGAGTCTCTCTTATTGTCTTCGAGGAATATAACATTTTCGTTAAATGTCGGCAGCCTCTTTAGGTACATATTATAATTTTTATTTCGTCGGTCTGTGTCGGTGGCTAATACCGTCAGTAGCATTCAATTTTTTCACAATGACGCGTTTAATGCTCCTCGTATTACCTACAGGTATTGACGTTTGTCTCTCACGTGAGCAAAGCCACTGGCACAAACGAGTTAAGAATCACAGCAAACATGAAAAAAAGTAACAAAAATGTATGTGGGTCGAATCATTGCGGCGAATGGGAGCGACCTAGCCGGAATGACCGCACAACAATAGCGTAATAGCTTTGGAGTTACATGTGCATAAAGGATTACTCCGCGTAATTCTACCTTTTAATAGTTTTATATAACAGTCATAGGCGTAAATTATGTTTGTAATGAAGCCGTTTCCCGCACAGAATTAAAAGATTTATCCAACCTGCAATGAACGCGATTTACTGTTGACGCGCATGAATTTATTTCTACGAATAAGTATAACAATAACAGCTCGAAAATTAAAATAAGGTTTGAAATAATAAAATAAAGCTTTTGTAAACTAAAAGCTTATAATACTAGGTACTACACTAATGTAATTTATGTTTTCTTGTTTTTGTTCTTTGCTGCTATTTAGGATTTTTTTGATACAATTTACAGACGAATTGCAAACGCAGGACAAATCGGTAACGATAAAATTTAAAAACCTACCTATTCCCTTGTTTAAAATTATTCATAAAATAAATTAAATAAATATTTTCATGTAAGAAATACATTTACAGTGTCCTAATTGGCTGCCGACATGTCGGTGGTGCCTTTATGATGTATGTATTTGCAATTTAAAAATATAAACTGGGAAGATTAATTTTCAAAAAGTTTGTGCTGAAAATATTCGTAGTTAACACTGAAACACCTTGTACCTCCTTCCATAAAAAGTCCAAAGTTTTACTTTAGTGTTTCTACAAAAATGTTTTCAACAATTTATTAATGTACATAGTTTGCAAATTACATTTTACTTACTACTACAGTGCTATATTTTCGTTCTTCAGACTACAGCTTTCATATTTCGTTATCGTCTAGGGACGATTTTAGTTTTATTCACACAACCAACATTACAAAAACATTTTTACGACTATTGAGTTTAGTTCATCCATTAATGACTCACTTCTGTGTAAGGTGCTCTCCTCATCATTGAGGAGCTCATTAAGAGTAATTTACTGCTACTTCGATGTGGATTGGTGGAAGGAGAAGGCCTCCGACATGGTTTAACGACTGCTATCTGATAACATCAACCGGAACCGAACCGCTTTACGTGCTCTTTGAAGCTCGGAAACGTTCATAATAATTTTGATACTGCTCTGCGTTCGCCCAAAATATGGAAATGTTACATATCTGTGCACACTGTTCAATTTAGCTTGTAAGCAAATACTTAATGCATTTTAAATTTTCGCTGTTAATCTGAAATGTACCTAAATCACAGAGGCGGAAAGTTGGCATTTGTCTGAGGTACAATCAAACATTTGTGTAGGAACTAAGTGTAGCAGTCAACTATGTATCTACTGACCACACCTGTTTTTGCTTCATTTGGTCAATCAGTTATAATCGAAGCAAGCCACCAAGTTATGAGTGCTTCATTGTGAATATTAATTGAATTTTAATGGAATGAGTAGCCAGGTTAACTCACTGTGGATCTATTGCCGTCTTCCATTGATCATTCCACAACGTTTATGTAAACTTGTGAATGTAATTGATTGATGTTTATCGGGCTTAATCTATCTCAGTTCTTTTGAGGTTGTTCTCTTTGAATATGACGGATTGGTTTTTAATTGGACGTCCGTTATTAAATCGACGTAATCCGGGCTCAGCGCTACAAAGGGCTATTATTTACGATCTACGTACAAATTATTATTTAATTATTTACGATATAATTTTTTTTACAAAATGATTTTTATGGTAGATATCTAATAGACGACAAATAAACAGAGTCATCAGAACCTAACACTAAAGGCATCAGTGATCCGTTGTGAAAGAGGAAAAAAGAAAACTGGCTGTACCAAAAGAATTTTTCAATTCGCACCAGTAGTCCCTGAGATCAACCCGTTTAAACAAACAAACTTCAGGTCTATAATATTTGTATAGATTTGAATAGCTGTTTAAATAGCGTATTGTTATCGTTCCACATTGTAACATTACTCTATAACATCATCGCAATTCATAATAGTCCCACTGCGAGGGTTAGGGTCCTCTTTCACAATGTGAGAGTAGGCTATAATGTAGTATAGACTTAAACCAAAACATTATTTGTCTGAAAATATTGCATAATGCCCCGTAATTGAAACACAATACCTACCTATATGTATATTTATGAGAATAATGTGAAAAATATAATTTATGAATTTATGAAAATAAATAAATAAGTTACTATGGGTTTAGAACTCTTTGAAAATATTTAAACATGTGTCTAAAACTTTGTATGTCTGTCTGACTCCGATAAATCTCAACATGAAACCCGAGCACGTGGCATTAACCCTTCAATTTGAAGGTTACTTTTCTTGTTTTCAGTTCAATAAAGGTTGTATTGAATTTCACTAGCGACGTCAGCTGCAATGCGATGTCAAACCAAATCTCTGTTGGAGCCGAAAATCAAATCACGGATTGCGGATTATACTGTCTGAACCAACTGACCGTTGCGCATCGGATTATTTATTCTGTTTGTTTATTCCATAGTCATCCGTTTTATTGCTAGCGTACTTAAATCGTTGTGAAAGTTAACAGAATCAGCCGTCTCTTTGTGGAAATCCATTGTTATTAATTAAATATTAATCTCCATTAAAACAATTCAGGAACACAACGTATGAGTGTATTACAGAAAGTACCTACTGGTCTATAGTTTTCACCACATAACTTCTTTATTTGTTCACCGATTCAAATGAAAAAAAACTAAATGATAAGTGAAGTTCGTCACAATCTAATTTAGACAACAGCATTAAAATTGGATGCTGTCATATATTTCCCATATAAGTGTATAGACAGTAATCATATACAGTTTTATTATATGTATAGATATGTGACTAGTATGTACCTATAAGCAAAACGGTCGGTATGTTTAAAAGTGAATCCGTTATCACGCATAATTTAATTAACAATTATCAGTTACATTTTATTAATATCCTCATCATGATACAAACGTTTGAAACTCCAAAACATCGACCAACCAACACACATACCTCATCATCCTTCATAACATCTTCAAGATCCAATCACAGCTTCAGATTGGACTGTATCTAGATTGTAACAAGCCCTACTGATTTATTTATTCTGTGTGAAATGTCGGTTAGCTGGCCAGTCGGCTCATTTATATGCAAATCGTACTTGCTCCAATGTGGGTCTGTAATACACGCCACAGACCAGAAAATTTATTTATGGCTAAAGGTCCTCCTCCTTTATGTACCGACTTGAATATAGTTTCATGAGAATAACGTGTTACCCCCTTAATAATATAAGCCCCATTTATAGTTATCTATATCTGTTACAGAATGGCTTTAACCCATTAATGTCCCGCTGCTGAGCACTGACGAGACCTAAAACATGCTCCACCAGAGCGGATTGGTGAAGGGGTTAGTGGCTTACACAAACAGCGATAGGTTTCCCGATTCCCGGCCGCTCGAAGGGAGACATAGCAAAATGACTGCTAGCCTAGATATCTGACGATAGCAACCAACCATTGGAGTCATCTTTAGGTACTTGCCCTCCATAGCACAGATTCACCAATCCAATTATCCACCCAAATCCAAAATATTACAACTTTAGGTAAGTGTAATAGAATTGGAAGTGATTGCTGTATATTTATGGAAGAAATATGTAATTATGATAAAGATGTAATTGCATACCTTAAATATTCCCTAGACCTAGAAATGCTTTGTAAGAAGATTTATATAAATTGTAACACAACATTTTAATCGTTCCACACAATATTACTAAATCAACTGTCGGCAAAAAATATGTAACAATGTATAATTTTCAAATCAAGTTAGGTTTAGAGGAGTAAGAAGGGAAAGATTATGAGAGGATCGGAGAATGTGACCATGTGAATGAGGAATAAACTGAAAGCGTTCTTTGAGGTAAGAAGGAGCATTGAACAGAAAGCAGTGTAAAGCAGAAAGAATATGTAAATTCCGGCGAAGTCGAATAGGGAGCCACTTGAGTTTATTACGAAATTTTATTGAGTAACGTGGTCAAGAGAGTGCGTTTATTTTGTGCGTTTTAAGCATTTAAATGTTACTTGCTATAACGGTGAAGGAAAACGTGAGGAAACCTGCATGACGAAGAGTTCGCTAAAACTCAATGGTCTATACTGTATGTAGTCTACCAATGCGCAATTGACCAGCACGGTGCATGGTCTTATTTTTTTCATTCTGAGAAGAGACTCATGCCCAACAGTGGGACACCTATGGAATGATGATGATGATGACAATGATTTTTTTTTGTGAGCTTCGAATGTGGAATCGACTTGCTTCTTCATAACCATCTTCAAAATCTAATCACAGCCGGCCTTTCTGTGTGAAATGTTGGTTAGCGGCGGTCGACTCATTTCTATGCAAATCGGACTGGCTTTTACAAGGGTCTCTAGTTCTACACGCCCCGCCCAATAGATACAGCGCACATAAAAGGTGTTGTTATATTTTATTACGCATATCCATATACTTATCTCTAGCGTTAAACATCACGACAAGACATCTTTAAGAGCTCACCTTGTGGATAAATACTGCCCGCTAGAGGGTTTTATTCCGTACCTACAAGTTTTATTCACAAAAAAAAAAATATTTATTCCTACGATTTACAGCGCAATTTGGTGGCCTAATTTTTGGGTCTGCAAGTCAAGGAAAGGGGAGGATATTTTAACACGATTTTTTCGCATACAAACAAAAAGTTCGTAAAGTCGGAGCGAATGCGCTTCGAGTTCAGGCAAACTATATTTTTAAATCATTGAATAAAATTTTAAAATTGCAATACATTTTATCATTTCGCGGTCCTACATGAAACACCAATCACTGCGTAACGTCATTGGTGGGAAACTTATCCATATTGTGTTTTCGTTCCATTGTTCCTTTCAAGAAAAAATGTTTACCTATCGTAAACAAATAATTTGCACACGCGTTGGAGTCACTGTGTTACGTGATTGTCATTGTTTACAATACAAATGACGTTTCGCATACAAAAATGACATATTGGATTGGAGCTGGATTGGAGAGTTTACGCTGCAAAATTATCTATTCAAACTGTTCAAATTACATATTTATACTGAAAATATAATTCATATCAAATAGGTACTTTTTGTAATTGAACATTGTGAATTAAGAAAAAATACTTTTCAAAATTATCAATCACTATTATTTTCACTTAGGGAAGTATTAGGAGGATATTAAATAAAGCCGTAATAAAAGGTCCATATTACATAAATTTATTTAACGCAAACTCCTAATACGTAGGTATGTACACGACAATAAGAGTAATTGTAAATTTTGTCAAGTCTAACTTCTTCTTTATTCACTATATTAGTGCGTTAATTAACGCGTTAAGACGCAGATATAGCCGTAGCGTGAATGAGGAGAACCTACTGATTTACGTTGGTTGGAGTTAGTGTCCACGACACGACACGGCGCGGCGCCAACAGCCAATCTCGCCGCGGGCCAGCGTGGGAGGCGCGGGAAAAACACATTAGAAAGCAGCTGCAACGAACAAGGCGCTTGCATACCGCTACATCCAATAAACTAACTGAACCTGCTAATAGAATTGTTCACACGTTCCATGGAAATGAGGAAATTCTTGAACACATGTAGAGAATACTTGGTAATAGAATTCTTCGGACGGAAGAAGGTATAGCGTCTTGTATTTGCCTGGTTTGAGCAACCTTTTCTTTCTTTATAAAGGACGGCTGATAGGTCATACAGGTTTTAAACTTTTTTACTTTAGATCATGAAATAGGCCAAATTCTACGTTATACCTATCTTATATGTGCTTACTGGTTTTGTTTCGCATGAAAATAACAGTCTCATCTACATATAACACTTGAAATTAAGTCCTCTTCTTGCTTCTTGAATGTCTGTCTCGTGAATAACTCTACATAATGGTAGCGCATGAAAATACAGGCTTTACTTTTTAACCGCATAATATTTATAAATCGTATAGATTATACGCGTAGGCAGTTCTTCCTACACATCAACCTATCAATATATGGTGTATAGATATTTCGTAACCATTCGATATCCGACAGCCAACCTGTTCTAGGCAAACAGCGTAATGTATCGAAGAATTATCGATTGGTTACGGCGTAAAGCCTGTTTAATCGATAATGCAATTTTAGATTTATTGACGTACAAGTATTATTTATGGCTTGAACTGGAGTATGCAAATTCTGCAAAGAACTGGTCACAAAATGGAATATATATCTGCATTGATAACATGTTTCTTTACTCTTCTATAATATTGATACGGGGAAGTATTAGCAAAACATTAGCTTGACAATATAACGACTCAGTCATACGCAAGAATAAGTTAGACTTCCGAACCCCTGGACTAGCATCGAATCCTATACACACTTGCAATAAAAATATGGGCGTATTAATAATTAATTAATTATACACGAAGAACCTGTGCACCAGAAAGTTCTATATAGTTTCTCAAAGTGTGTGAAGTATACTAGGATAGCCCGTTGTACCTACTATAACGTCTATAAGACTGTACCCCCCACCATTAACAGACCCGACAGTAAACAATACCTTATGAAGAAAAAGACCTTAGTAGTACCTACATACATAAATATCGCCACATTCGCAACTTACAATCAAGTGGGATTATAGTCAAGTTTTATCTTATCAATCCCAGCGGAAGGTAAAGCGATGTAGGCTTTGGAGGTAAATCGTAATACTAGATATCTTAGCTAAAGGCTTTTCGCTCTTCACTTGAAAATAATCGGATTGAAATACCCAAATATGACAATAATAATTTTAATATGACAATGGAAAAGGAAAACTGAGGAGCTCTCCGATGATATAATGTCCAGATCCTTTTATGTTATTATCCTTAAATATATGTTCAGCATTAGGCAAATGATGCTAAATATTCATTCGGCCTCCGTACCTTCCACTTACCAAATGAAATTGAACAAATTTTGTTTTGTTTTTATATCCAAATGAGAATTGGTAGGTACGTACTATGTATACGAAAAATATGACGCATATACATATGTACCTACGTAGCTATACTGGCTTGGAGATCATAAAAATTGTATATTTAAAGCATTTGTTATTATTATAAATGGTAATAGAAGATGCGTAAAATAGGAAACACGTAAAATAATTAGTAATTTCCACCAAAAAACTGATTAAAGATATAGGTACGCAGATGTTGAATTCATAAATAATGATAACTGAAAATTTTACGTTACGTTAAAAAAATTATTTTAATGTAATTAAAAAATAAACTTCCATAAATACCATACCAATTCCATAAATACTTCAATGAAAATAATACCCACATCCGTATATTAATTAACTTTATTATTGGGACTATCGGTTGTACGACGTAATTGTTGACATTGTTGTAAAGTTCAATTGCGAAAACAAATATTTGTTACACAACATTCTGTTCCAACACAACAATTATATTACTGCGTCGACCGCTGTCTAGCACCCGCCACCGAAAACGTTACTAAAATCACTCGGCCGATGTTTACTGAATGTGGAATAAAATAACGAAACACGAGCTGTTTTCAAACAATAAATTGGATGTTGTTGTGGATGAATGAATGAGTGTTTGACTGCTACACTTTTGGGTTCATACACGGGTCGATTCGTCTAGTACACTGTTTCCCAAACTGAAAACATTTCATTTTTTCAGCGAACTTATTCACTTCAGTTTAAACGAAAATGCAGGTATTTTCATTCATAATTTTCACTTTGAATTTCAATCGTTTTCAACCAACGTAAACGCCAGACGAATTCGAATGTACCTACAGTATAGTCATTCGCTTTTCTTTGACGATAAAAACGATTACATCACATGTTGTAGGTAATAAGTTTTGGCAACTGTGGCAAACCGAACTTGTATTTATATTTTAAACTAGCTTCCGCCCGCGGGCTTCGCCCGTGTGGAGTTTAAACTCACTACCCTATTTCACCCCCGTCGGGGTGGAATTTTCAAAAATTCTCCTTAGTGCTCCCCTACACTCACCAAGGAACATATATGTACATGCCAAATTTCAGCTCCTTCCGTTCAATAGTTTAGGCTATGTGTTGTGTGTCAGTCAGTCATGTCAGTCGGTACTATCTACTACGTTTTCCCGCGCTTTTTTAGCCGTTCGATTGATGTCAAGTTCGTTAAAGTTCATTATGGAAAATTTGAAAATTTGCGTCACCCCATGGATGTAGAAGTCTAGATGGGCCCGTAACATACATAAGGCGCACGACGAGTGGTCAACATTAGGTTGTGTGATTGAGTGATTGATCAAGTCAGTCTGTTGTAGACAGCAGCGAGGTACACATCTTCCTTACGCAAAATTGATTTCAGTAATTACGTCCGCAAATGTAGAAAATATGGCTTCCTGTGCCTTCAAAAATATTCTAACAATTCAAGAAACACAAATAAAGTCCAAAGGAATCACATTTCATTATGTAAACATTGAATTGTAAATTAACTTCACTATTTCTAAAATAATAACTTTAGTAAAATGGCGCGTGACATATGTAAGAGTAACAAAGACAGCACGACTAAAACTTCGAAACGCGGAAGCGAGATATCACTATGTAATCTGTTCGTTTTCAAATATAGTAACAAAATTCCATCGCGCCAACTTCACGCACAAACCGATTCGATTCAAAATTGGATTGTTCCAACTTGACGCACATTCGAACGTGCAAGGCCCGTCTAGGTATATATGTCCATGCGTCACCCCGCAACCCTGCGCCCCGCAACACGTGCCGATACAAGGTGCGTAGCGTAGAGTAATGCGAGTTCGGACGCAATAAATAAATTGAAAATGAAAAAACAAATTTTTTTAAAACTGTTAATTTAAAAAAGTCGTAGAACAAACGTTGTTAGGATTAATGTAGTGAAGCTGCCTGCAAGAGGTGATGCACTAATTTTCAATAACCCTGTATAAAACTCTTGGGTTACTGAGTGACTGACTAACAGACGACGCACAGCCGAAACTACTGAACGGATGAAGCTGAAAATTTGGCATGTATGTTCCTTGGGGAGTGTAGGGGAGCACTAAGAGAGGATTTTTGGAAATTCCCTCTCTAAAGGGATAACCTGAAAAAAAAAACTTATACGCGGACGAAGCCGTGGGGGAAAGCTAGTTATATCTAAATCTGTTGAAGATACCGCTTTACAATTTATTTGCAAGATTTGACCCATCCATACAATACATTTGTAAAGTCTGGATTGCGGCGAAGTGCGCCATATAAAATGTCAATATGGCGCGCTTTCCCAACTTTACAAATTTGAGTTTAGAATATTTATCTTTAAAAAATTATATTAATTTTACGAGATAGGAGTGAAATAATATCAGAATCTTACAGCAAAATATTTAAACTGTGCACTTAACTGACTCGTATATCGGTAAAAAGTGGATTTCTTGAGATTTACGACGATTTGTCGCCCTACAGTCATCTCTCCTCACCACTTTGAATAAGAGTGAATATAAAATGGCGTGTTTTTGCAACTTACACGACTACAGCCATCTGTGACTCTCACAAGAACTAAGACTTAGTTTGTAGCATCGATGTAGGATGTCACTACTAGTAACCAGTCAGTAGTTTTCGAGATATTTGTAGTAGGCGCACTTGCCCGGTAGGCGCATTTTGCCCCCCTCACTCTACATGTTACATTTTTCTTATTGTAAAATTGTTTATAGAAACAAAATAAATACTTCATTTTTTTCTTACTTTACCTTTATTGAAAATGTATAATAAATAATCTGTGGTAATACCGATACTTAATAATACTTTAGTCGAGCCGACCAACCTTTGAGAAACGCTGCTCTATTTATCCAATCGTAACACTTATCGTAACACTGCGGTAAAAGTTACCGACACCTAATATCAATACACGATATTGTTGACACTCACGCTCGATTATTCCACGCTTTAGGAAAAAATACGCTGAAGCATCGATTTTTATTACAAGAAACACTTAAATCATCACCGACGCATTGTAGACTAGGAAAGAAGCGAAAGTCATTGACCCTTGTTACGAATGTTCTTGTGTCTTATCGATTAACACCAACTCCACTCTCTCGTAAGCGTCAATATTCAAAACGGTTTTTTTTGTATTTTTTATCTTTGGAAATTCTAGTTTAAAATTGGAATATGACGTAACAAAAAAATAAAAGTTCAATAGTCGCAAACAAAACGAAATACCTATTTCCAGCTTAAATTTCGAACATTGCTTTGCTTACAGTGAATGAAACGAATTTGTATTGAAATGAAAAAAATGTTTAAGTTTAAAGATGAGCGAGGATAAAACACCAACAAACTATGTAAAATAGAGTGTTTCATGACGTTTTGTGAAGCGTTTGTGTGCATAATTTCTAGTCACAAGTCAGAACTAGCAAACTCGTAACTTCGGTCCGGTCGATCGTAATCCGCACGAAGAGTTATTTTGTGCTGGCGTTTGTCCGTGGTGACTCGGCTGGATATTCATAGCAGCCGGGCTATTCTGATATGGGCAAAACCTAACGCAACTAGATAACGGCTTACGTGGACTTCATGTTATATTACCTTTTATTTCAGCTTTTTCTTACAATAAATGGCAATAACTCGAACTTTAACTAGTGTTGACTGTTGATCGATAACGGTTGGAGTAATCTGTTTAATGTATTGAATTTTCAGGGCCTAATTGCTTTAACGTTTTTCAAACAAAAAAATGTGTTCTCATTTCATCAACTACATACTAAACACCTCACGTTTATTTATTTTTTGTTACATATGATTGACTATGTAAACTATAATAATATAGTAAGATTTAGGTAACATTGTAGCAGGACTTAACGGCTCCTTCTGGTTGTGTGCCTTACCTACTTACACACTACCCTATTGGAGTAGACATCACATTACATTTAACTACATTCACACTGAAGTTGTTCCAAACCTTGTTAGATGTCATCAATAAAAAATATCCTAGGTACATAAAAAAAAGCTACAACCCACTAATGGCCCACTACCGAGCACGGGTCTCTCCTCATTACTGAGGAGGCCTAGACCATACTCCACCACGCTGCTCCAATGCGGGTTGGTGGAGGGGTTAGTGGCCAACCCAGTGTCGAAAGCTTTCAAGCCGCCCGAAGGCCTCCGACATGGCTTAACGACTGCTATCAATCGATAACAACCGGGACCGACGGCTTTACGTGCCCTTCGAAACACGGAAGCGCTCAAGAAATTTTTGCCACTAGCGATCACCCATCCGACTACCGACCGCGCCCGCTGTTGCTTAACTTTGTCGATCGCTTAGGATCGACGCAAGCTGCCGGGCTATGAGCGCTTCAGCTACATTCAGGTACATATTTCTTTTTAATTTGTATAGTCTATCTATCAGTATCAGGTCAGGAGTGATCGCCATATTACTACAAACATTTTAAATTTGGAATCCAACATTAGTTCTTGAAATCAATTTTCCAATATCTCTCTGAACGTCGATTGGAAGTGGCATCAGCACGTTATGAGCGACAAGCCGATAGCGCCATCAATTCTCTTTATAGGCACTTTTCTCTGCCATCTTCACTATCTATGTTTTCGCGTCGCGTTACTTTTTACGAGACATGCTCATTTGGGAGATGCTCTGATGTCATGCTTCTATCATCTGTAAATCTAGTCCCAAAAACATTTAGAGGCTAAGTTATGGTAGCAAAAAATTTTGCACATTTATTCTTTCTACCTATTAAAGGTCCTCTCCACGATCTGAATCTTTCCTCGTATTCGACGAGGCCTAAATCATGTGAATCACTCCTCGTATTCCATGAAGCCAAAATCGTGCTCATGTTGATTGGTGATGGAATTAATAACCACCCTATTATCATATACCTATTTTAAACCAAAAAGCCCTTCATATTGCATGCAAATTTTTAGCGATAAGTCATATTTCCAAACTGAGAAAATAATCCCTAAAAAGATGTACGTAATATATGTATATTTCTTTTAACTATCAAGTACTTACAAAAAACAAACCCCCGGAATTACTGCGTACCGGATGTCACGGATAACAATAATAATGATTCTTTATTTCCTCTTCGTAAAATTATGTTACACAGTTTATATTTTCATAAAATTGTAGAAATAAGTTATCATTAGCACCCACGCCACGAGAACGAACATTTATCTGTCACATAAATTTGTGCCCCAGCCGGGATTCTAACCTGAGACCCCTCGCTGCGAAAGCACGTTCACTACAAACTAGGCTACGGGGTCGACATCATAGGGCAGAAAGTAATATCATGCTCATTAAGAAGTCAGCAATTGAATTACCAGAAATTTTTCAAGCTTGAAAACCCTACGCTACATTTAACGAATCTCTAATAAATAAAGTTAATCGACTCATTTGAAGCCTAAAAAATTACAAAAGAAAATTAAATTTCCCAGTAATTTCCGAAACATTCTACTTTCATTCGAAACATCCATTTCAGCTGAAACATTAGAGTGGATAATGCGAAACCAGTCAAGTCCGAGTCAATTTTGCTTATGATAAAATTCCTTACTGTAATCCGGGGAAGTTTTTCATGGATAGGTACTCACAATTTTTGTATTTGTATTTTATTGTATCAAATTTATTTCATTCTTGTTTTGAGTCACTTACATCAGTAATTGTAATGCTATGTACAAGTTTAAAAATTAAAATGCTTTCGTCTATTTCGTATGTAATAATTTAATATAAGATTTTCCTGAAAAACTATTATTATACATACACTGTAGCGGTGATAGCCTAGTGGTTAAGAATTCGGCCTCCTATTCGGAGGTTCCGGGTTCAAATCCCAGGGCACGCACCTCTGACTTTTCGGAGTTATGTGCGTAGCATTTAGATGTCACTTGCTACAAACGATGAAGGAAAACATCGTGAGGAAACCTGCATGCCGGAGAGTTCGCAAAACTCAAAAGTGTGTGAAGTCCGCCAATCCGCACTTGGCCAGCGTGGTGGACTAAGGCCTTAAACTTCTCAATCTGAGAAGAGACCCGTGCTCAATAGTGGGCCGTGATGGGTTGAGATGATGATGATGATACATACACTATACATAGATTTGTATGATTTCATTTAATAGTTTTAGGTTTTCATAAATATAATTTTATTTTAAACTGATATTTACAGCATTTTGAGGTACATACATACTTAAAAATGTAAACAAAATAAAATTAATATAATAAAACTAAAATAAATAAACAAGGGCCCGGTGGTGCAGTAGGTACCCAAAACGCTAGCTGCATTTTCTCGATGTATAGCAATGCTAATTAATACATACGTTGAGCGAGAAAACTGCCAGCTCTTGTATCACAAGCTTTGTCCTTTAATTTATTTTTTATTACTTTAAAAATATAGTGGACGTCAGGACCCCACGGACCAAGAGTTTCAACTCCAAATGCTTTGAAAAAGTAATAAACACTTGAGTTATTGTCATATTTCAAGTGCTTACTCTTTTCTGCTGGCTCTACCGTAGTACCGGCTCTGACTAGTAGACGGTAGGAGTAAGGCAAATTTTTTGCAAATTCTTTTTATCGAATTTTTATGTTCTATTTGTATCCGAGCCGATTACCATCATCGTACAGGGTAAAAACTATTTTGGAAATTTATTCCTCCTAATTTAACTTAATTTACTTTACGTATCTATACGGTTATCACAGGGTCGCTAAAGAATAAATTAGATCAACTTTCAAAATTTCTAGTACAGATAAGCAGATAGACCTGTAACTAATTATAAGGCTATATATTTAATTGGATGTACCAAACCCAAAAACATCAAGAGAACAAAATTAACCACCAAATCTACCTGGGCCTACATTAAAATTTCCTTTCAAATAAGTAATCCTCGAAATTCGTTATAAAGTTTCTATTTGCGCGATGTTTCGTAAGGTCTAATCTTTTATCTCGGGTACAATCAGAACAACTCGACTACCAAAGGATTTACTGAAATTTAAGGAGCATAATGATTTAAGGTCGTGGTTAGACGTCACACCCTACAAAGTTTTATCTGGAGCGGGTACAGTGAACGCGCCTTAACAGTAATCCTAATTAATTAGTGGACGGGATGTGGTCTCAGACATTACACAAACTCACTACAAAATCAACGATCTCTAACGTCAAAGGAATATGGACCTTATACAATTGAATTAAAGGTCACGATGACACTTCGCGTGGGATTCTCGCTCGCCAACTTTGAAATCGCTTGTCGTACCTAAACATTAAACGTCAACTTTGGGCCCATAAAGTCATGTAAGTTACGTAAATTCACAAATAGAGCATGTTTCAATTGACTTTGCTCGGCTAATGTCGGAACTACGGGAATGAACGAAATGGTACGTCTGATCAGTACGAATAAAGTTAAACTTACTATGATCGAAATTTTAGAGAGTATAATTGCTTGACAGTTATTGAACAAGTTGAAAATTTAGAACTGCGTTTTCATTTGTAACATTTGTCTTTAGTTACCTCAGTTTATGATTGCTATAAATACAGTATTGTATTTTAATGGAGTACTTAACGCGAATAGCAAGACGACGGACGATGCGTTCACCGAGCGACATATACATAGGTACCTAAGCTACGTTCACACGCAACACGCCACAATGGCACTAAGTGGCAGAGAAAGCAAATTAGGTACAAAATCTTCTATATAATAAGAGCGTAGAAAAGTTGTGTCTGCTTTTTTACGAAATTGGCAAAACAAAATATGTATATAGGGGGGTTAAGAAAGAGTAGTAGAATATGAACCTGAAAAAAAAATTTTATGGGCCACCAAAGAAAACATTCAGAGAAGAACCATGAACTTTTCTGGTATACAAAACCAGATTATGTGAACACGCGATATTGACCCCAAAAATGAAGAAGCTGTATTGATGAAGTCGTTTATACATACATATAAGACTTAAAGTTGGTGTTCCGACAATTCTTTTGCTGTGCTATCATAATGGTGATGCGAAAGTTAACATCTCTCATAGTCAAAATATTAATGTGGCTATAATACTCGTAGGATCTACACTGGGATTGGTACGGCTGAGTTTTTTTTTATAACCTAAGCAGGCAAACGAACCGACAGATCACCTAATGGGAAGTGATCACCGTCGCCCATGGACATTGGCAAAACTGGGGGCATCACCAACGCGTTTCCGGCCACGAATAACTCCATGTCACGGGACTGTAGGAATACTGAGGGATGAAATTCGTTCCACAGTTTACAAGTACATGGCAGAAACTGACGTTAACTGTGTTCGTTTCGCGCATACCACTCATCCCCAACAATTTCCCCTTTCAATTTAAACGCACACAGTACCCTGTGACTACGCGCTTTGCCACGACAGTAAACAAAGCACAAGAACAGACATTTAAATCTTCTGGTGTTGACTTGAGAATCGGCAGTTTTTCTTATGATCAACTTTATGTTGCTTTCTCGAGGGTCAGCATCGTTTCTGGTTTTTATGTTTTGGTACCCGAATGAAAAACTACCAATACAGTTTAAAAATATATATTTAAATTCATGGTCTCCTGCTTGACTTAAGAATAAAAAAACCTCTTCATTTATATCTTAGTCTTTTTATAGATTTTCTCAAGTTCTACAAAATGGATTTTTGTACAGTGTGACTAAAACATAGTAAAAATCAACTACTCTTATGTGTGGAGTAATATATGTATAGTCCACTTTTTATCTTAGGATTCTTACGGGGTCGGGATTCATGTAGGAAAAACTTTGTGACACACTGAGTTTCATGCGGACGGAGCCGCGGGCACAGCTAGTGTATTAATATTGACTGACGGGCAGAATATTCGCTTAGATAAGACTTTATTTAATTTTAATAATGAAATTTCAAAGAAATTGGATTAGTTTGTCATTAGGTTTAAGACAGTCCTCATCTGAGCCTAGAGGACATTGCGGGGTCATTCAAGTTGAATAATTAAGAGTTTTAATTTTTCCACGACCAATTTCATTACCTCATCCAAATTGAAACGAACAGTGAACTGTATGTAACTCATTCGTTTAAAAATAAAACTCAGTTGATGTTATTAATAACTCATCACCAGCGAGCAGATTTTTTAGTTCGTTGCTCATCACGGATTGCACCATTTTTCATAATACACGTACACATGATTTATATAGCGATAAGCTCAAAACCAATTAGACGGAAGGTAGAGAGAGTAATGTACCTATGCAATGTCAAATGTCATTCTGTCAAAAGTTTTTCCACGCCATCGCACCACCGCTGTTCAGCCGTGGCGCGTGACCACGATCCATGCAACTAGGTCGAAAATTGCTAAATACATACCGTATCTCATATCATTAAAAAACAAAAATTCAGTTAATACCAACCTACTATAATGACGAATATCGTCAGAGTACAGTTAGTAGGTACATAATAAATCCGCTCACAAAAAGAACTTTTATGAGCCCATGGCTCATTTACGGAATAATTGCGGTATTCTAAATATGCAATTAGACGATAAAACATTGGAACGAGTACCCGGAACTGCCGGTTTATTGTGATCCCGTAAAAACAAAGACTCGATAATTACCAATCGTGAAAGCATGTTGTGTACGCCATCATCGATATGTGTGCTATCCGTCTATGGGGAATGTATTTGAGAATGGAGGCAAATTGGGCAGAGGATTTTTCAAACGATTTCTAGAAAAGTGGACCTATTTATTGACGATTCCGTAGCGTTATTGGTAGTGGCACTGGTAACGCATCGAAGGGTTCTATGTTCGACTCCTGGGATCAGGCAGATATTTATGGAATTAAATTTTTACTTCGGGTCATGGATATTAATTATCTGCATTTATACTGCCATTCGCAGAGAAGTCGAGAGCTGGGGTATTATTTACTACGGGTTCTATTAGCAATTATTTAATTGTACAAGGCGTTACATGAGAGAGCGCGAGAAAACATGACTTACTTATAGTGTTTACAGTCATACAAAAAGCACCTCCCTACCTCCACATAGGGGCACTTCCCATGAAACAAAGAACATACCTTTATTAACACCCTCGTCATTAACATAAAAAAAAATGATTTCAATTTAGAAAAAAAATCAGTAGAAATTGACGTATTCCAAATCCATTCTTTATGACCATGAATATGTATTGCGATTTATAGTTGGTGGTCGATTACATTGTTGTTTAACTACAAGATATGTTTCCGGGGTCATTGCCTTGCCGCTGGCAGACGAAGCCGCCCACACTTCACAAACATGGCTCAGTAAATATCTACAACTGCATTGTTACTTTTCATTATTCCCTGTGTGCTATTTTGTTTACAAACCTCCCAGTTTTAAATAAATATCGTTTACACTTGAAACAGCAACAAATTTTAAGTTTCCATTACGTTTAGGTACGGTTTGCGTGCCGTGAATTTTTATTTGCCTTCTCGAATTTAGAAACAAACTTTATATGGGTACAACATGTATGTTCAGAGTTTTCATACTTTTCCAGAGCATATTTAGGTTTTTAGGTTTTTGTTATCGGTACCCATCTGTAATCCTATTCTTTTACGGCGCCTTATGTGGCGATAAGATCGTCTATAGTCCTGTACCTCTTGGTTGTTTTATTTCTTTATTTTATTTTATTTTGTAGACAAACAATAAAGAGTTTATCTATATTAACGTCGTTGTCGTAATTTCATGGCCATTCAGTAGTAACTTTGAGGGGCTGATATCATCCGCCTCGCGACGTCTCTTCTTTTTGGCGTTCGTTCTGATGCCATTCATCACCTTCCCTAAGTTGTTTTCTTAATATTCTGTGACTATTTTGTGTGTTATTGTATTATACAATTTACTTGAGTCTAGAATCTAGATCATGCTAAACAAGGAATACTAAGGACGCGACAATGATGTTGGAGCTTGTTGTAAGATCTCTACGCAGAATATTTTTTAAAAGTTTTCCAACACATATTCTGTCTGAGTTGTTAACCTACTTACTACTACCTACACTAGCTTAGTAGTACCTATATCATACCTACATTAAAAATGAACTACCTATGTTCAATTTCTTGTCCCATTTCGGTTGAAGTCGTTGAAAGAAGAGGAAGCTTCTAATAAAACTAGGTAATAAATAATAATACTCGTAGGTCTCAATTTGAATTTGATGAAAAACTTTAAAGGTTATAAAGATTTAATTCCAACTTACAAACCGTTCAGAAATTATAACCGATAAAAATGGTATAGGTAATGGTGTTCTTGCTCAAGACTTTACGATCTAAGTTACGACTAGCGAATTTTATGAATCATTTCAATAAATAGGCTCAATTCAAGCAATGACTCATTACTACGGTAATGACTGCGACCATCCTACGAAATTTATATTTCTCGTGCTTAAGCAATTCTAGCCTTTATTTCAAGGGAATAGATGTTACAGGATATTGGTAGGGATGTAAATCTTTAGGGATGCATGTGGGCCTCCGAGACGTCACGCGAACGGTGGCGCCAGTTGCTACCTGCCCCTCGTGACAAATAAAGTCCCCCTACGGATATTAGGCATCTCTGTCTAAAAAACAATAATAGAAAGAGAAGTAGACAGCTATTTTGATAACAGCTGTAGAATAGTAGAACCACTGTAGAAGTAACCTTTATTGATTCTGATATGAATAGTAGGTACCTATTGATGCTATAAACATCGTGGTTAATATGTGATTCAGTGCTGAAGGAACACGAAAGGTACATATTTTATCGACGTAACTAGCAATCACTTGTATACCATACAATCACGATACGAACACATGGAAAGTTGTAACGGTCCGCATTTTAATTTATTGCTTCTACTTGTTTTTAGGGGTTCATTCATCCGCTAAAAAGGACTTGGGATCTCGAGTTTTTCTATTTGTTCATCTGCGTCACGTGATTTACTTCGAATCTAAAGTCTTAGAAGAATATACTTTGCCACTTAAAACATTTCTTAATTTTTTTTTAAACAGCTGTTGAAACTTTATCCATGGATGTTTCGTCTACTACAATCATATGTATTATTGTAATGTGAATGTCACTTGCTGTGGAGAAAGATCCTACAAACCTCAGTCTTCTAAGATGTTCAAGTTCTCGAAGATATGTGAAATCTGGCAGTCTGTACTTCGATAATATTGTGGATTATATCCTGTACCCTTCTCATTGTGAAAGGAGATTCCCATGAGATGTCACGGGAAAGAGAGATGTATCTTTCTCTTTTAACCAACTTCAAAACAAGGAGGAGGTTCTCAATTCGCCTGTATTTTTATTACACAAATTATTATGGTTAGTGAACTTAATTGGAAAATACTTTTATAATATCCAAAAGATGGTGTTTGTCGTCTGATCTCATACGAATTTCAGCTGCATATTTTTAAGTTATCTCTTGTGTGGCGACTTTTTATTTTGTGTAAAATTTATGATTATCCTCTGCATGATGTATCGTAAAGTTCTAATCTTTAAAAATATCCAAAGACTCCAATTTGCTTAGTCACCATCGTAAAGGTTCTACAAGTGACAGCCCGACCTTAAATCGATTTAGCTTGTCAAGTCCGCCAATTATCTATTAAACGCGGAAACCGGAAATCGAATCTCTGTGACTGTCGTGACGTACATATGATAACATCATTTAATTACTGTCGGTCTATTTTCTACTTCAAGCTACAAGTACTACATTTAATTTTAGTTGTTACTGGTATAACTTTGGTGTGGGAAAATGGTATGTACTTTTATTATTCGTGTAATATTTTACAATTTTTAGCATATAAATGTTTAGATAGGGTTCTTTGAAGTGACATACTTACATACACTTTCTCTATTGCGTTATAGCGTACGCTAGCTAAGTAAGGAAGCTAGTAATCTATAGCATAATACGAGTATAAGTTAGTACTATATGATAGGTATGATCAATGATCATGCTATGAAACACTTTGAAATATGCCAATTACCTATAACGTATTTAAGCATTAATAACCTACCCATTCTACCACCAAGTTTCTAAATACCTTCAAAATACATAAGTAAGTCACGCCTAAATTGTGTTTGATACTATTTTAGAACTTAATCCCTATTTATTCATGAGTTAAGTTGTAAAAATCTGAGGTAAAAATAATTTATTTATACTAAAACATGTCACATAAGTTTCTACATGTGCGAGCAAAAGAGAATAATATATTACATCTAAGTGTAATCTGTCGACGTTTTCAGATGTATCCTAAAATCAGATAAAGTTCAGGAAGTGTTTATTTATGCAAACTAAATTTTGACAATTTCGCCATGTTTAAGTTGTTATTCAAATGTAAGTGTGTCAATGTGAAACATGAATTCAAATTTAAAATTTTGTCGAATATTCCCCTACGTGCCAGTTGTAAGGCTGGCAACACTGAAAAGCTTTTTCATTCCCAAGTGGACCTTGTGAGGAGTACAAAGCGCATTTTGCAACACAAACGCTATCTCATGTACTTGAAAGGAAGACATTCTGACGACAACATACTTACCAATGATGCAATAAATAGGTAGATTGAGCGTCGCCCTACAATGAAGACAAAAAAAACAAGGCAACAATATCAAGCATGTGTGCGTGCAGGCGATGTTTTTCACGTTCGTCTATTGTCTATGTTGCGTGATCAATGATACCAGTTACTAAAATTTTCCCATAAATCACACATTAAACTTAATTTATGGAGTGGTTATTTTCATGAATAAATAAAAAACCCTACTTAATTTAATTACAGTTGTTTATGTTAATGTTGTAATAAACCAGCTAAGTTAATTAAATTAATAGTTTTTTACGCAGTTTGTAGTTGGAAAGGAGACGGTCCAAAATTGTATGGAGTCTGGGCCTGGTTTTGTACCAGTGATAAAATAAAATAAAAAAGAAAAATAAACCATTTTTGACTAATCAAATCGACGAACTCATCTATATTTCAGTGCAAAAATTATTTATTAACTCCACGTGACGCAATTATTCTACATAATGGCGGGCAGCAGACCAGAGGATTCATAATTTTTGACGTATGACGTTAGCTGTCAATATGCCTTCTCTATGCTTGAACAATGGCTCGAACTCAGAGTGAAGGACGCCATCTTGCAAGTGTTGCAAGTAGTACCTACTGAATAACTCGAAATTAATTTTTTTTTTAGCAAGTCATTTATTGCGATTTGTGAATTTATTATATTTTTAATGAACTTTCTGTATTTTTTGGTTTTTCATGGTTTAGTGTACAAGATCAGGCCCAAAATGGACCATCTCCTTTATTTATTGAAGTTTTTTTTAATGATATGCATGTAATTAACTTTCCAAGTATTTTTTTTTTTAAATTAGCTAGGTAACGTAAATAATTGGCTCTTCTTTAATTAAGTTACCACCTCAAATTAAGCTAAAATTTGAGGGGGGAGGGGGCTGACGCTCACATCTTCCCCCCACCATTTTTGAATCTAGGAAATGCATACTTTTTTTATTATAAAAAAATCAAGTTTCCAAAAATTATAAAGTGACTACCTCAAATTAAGCTGAAATTTTTTGGAGGAGAGGTTGGTGACTCCCCCAACTTTCCCCCCAAATATGGCTGTAAAGAAGTGCATACTTTTTTTTGAATTATTCTTTTAAGTTTCAAAATTTTTAAGGTTATGACGGAACTAAAATACTGTACAAGGTTCTTTTATCTTATCTAAATTATTTAGATAATTGCTACCTTTTAAGGCAGGAAGTGTTGTAAATAAATGTCGAAGGGACCCCCTTCGGGCGTCCCTTTTTCCGCTTGGTTATTATACAATCCAAACTAACCTATACCTACCAATCCATAGTGCTTCGACTTGTTTTATTCTTTGAGGTGTTTTTTAAACACGCGATTTGCGGATGGATTACTGACTCTTGGCTTAGTTTGACAGTGCTACCAATATAATAAGGTTAGTTCGAAACTACTTTTTCGCTATTGTTAGTCCTGTTTGCCTGTTTGGCTGCATCTTCCGCAGCACCGGAGATGTCACGATTCAAAATTAGGCCCAAAAATCAAATTAGATCTACTTAAGTTATTTATTTTTTATAATGTAGTTTAAAACACACACACACACACACGTCCACACACACATATACATACACTTAAGACTTCGAGCGCTTACACATTAACCAATGAGACCACATAACCTTAAAATTTTTAGAGATTTAGAAAAATAATTTTAAAAAAGTAAGTACTTTATGAGAGCAATATTTAATTTGGGGGGATGAATGAGAGTGTAGAACCCGTCCTCCCTTCAAATTTTCACCTTAATCTGAGACGGTAACTTTACAATTTTAGAAAAGGAGATGGTCCATTTTGGGCCTGATCTTGTACACTAAACCATGAAAAACCAAAAAATACAGAAAGTTCATTAAAAATATAATAAATTCACAAATCGCAATAAATGAATTGCTAAAATAAAATTAATTTCGAGTTATTCGGTAGGTACTACTTGCAACACTTGCAAGATGGCGTCCTTCACTCTGAGTTCGAGCCATTGTTCAAGCATAGAGAAGGCATATTGACAGCTAACGTCATACGTCAAAAATTATGAATCCTCTGGTCTGCTGCCCGCCACTATGTAGAATAATTTCGTCACGTGGAGTTAATAAATATTTTTTGCAATGAAATAAAGATGAGTTCGTGGATTTGATTAGTCAAAAATGGTTTATTTTTCTTTTTTATCTTATTTTATCACTGGTACAAAGCCAGGCCCAGACTACATACAATTTTGGATCGTCTCCTTTTTACATTACTCTTGTACCTTTAAAAGTGGTTTATTCGACCCAATGCAAAAATAATCATTAAAATGGGCTCATAAACATACGAATATTAATGTTATATTATTATAAATAAACACAAACGTATTGGTAAACACCACCTTTTTTTAATCGATTTATAAAAGTACATGAACTAAATAATATACACGTAACCATAAACCAATTTATATACCCACAAAAATGATGTTAAGTCGGGAGCATAAAAATAGAAACTAGCAACACTGACAAAAAAATTACGTAATTTGGTTACAATAAAAATCAAAATTGAAATTTAATTAAAAATATGTTTATTGGTTACTTGCCTATGATATGTGATGTTTTTTGAGCTTTTTACCCTTCCTTTATAATTCCGGCACAGTTTAATAGCACATTTCGTCATGTTATCCCTCTTATTTGTTTATTTAAATTGCGCGCGTAATACGTAGTGACACGAAAGCGGCGCGATCGGCACTAATTGGCGGGAAAGTACTTCTGCGCCAATAGTTGGCGCAGCTTTTTTGACAGGTCTTCGCGGATTCGATTATCCATCTAGATACTTATACATCAATGATACTTACCTACTACGTATAGGTAATACCAAAGACAAACTACTTGTATCTATGTATTTATACTGATACATTTTATGTAGAAACATAACACAACTTCGGATAATCGACTGCCTTACGTTAAGTTAAGGTAACATTCAGATACCTCATTTTTCAGATTCTATATGCCTAAATTGGCATAGCTAACACAAATAAGTCTTGAAAAGCACCCACGAACAAACAAATATTTGTATGTCATATAAATATTGTCTTCAACTGGGAACCGAGACCATAACCTCTCACTGTGGAGGTAGAGCCATAAGAGTAGAGTGTAGAGTCGTTGGTTGATTTGAGCCAATAAACAAACAATTAAATGATAATACCGTATTCTAATAGATTTTTATAATCTGTCGAGTAGAAGAGCATTGCTAGGTGGCCAATGGCTGCATATCCTTAAAACCAAAGACAAAAATCTAATCACTCCTCTTTTTGCGTCAGGGCAGTCTCTGAACACAGCACGAAACTGCGCTTTTACCTTGCATCTTCGAAATGTTTTTCCTTTTCCCACAACACGATATCGCGAAGCACGTAATTACTCAGTGTTGGGCAACGTGAGGGCGAATAGATGGCGCTGTGTCCGCCTGGCCGCAAGCCAACGCGTAGCGTCCGAACGCGACATCATCTGTTGTAATAACCGTGATAGAAACACCCGCTTAATTAAATTGAAGCGCCGCTTTCATTGCCAACTTGTGCTATTTTGTTGACTTGCGTGAAATATGCAATGGTGGTGTGTTGTGGGAGCGCTGATTGTAATTGAAAGCATTGTTAGAGCTATTGAAATTGATGAATACCTAATGTCGAAAGTCTCTCCTGGATGAAACAAAAATTTGCTGTTTACTGTCTACAAGTGTCGAAGGTAACTTTCACTTCTATAAACGACACATATCCTATATACGAAATTCGCTTTGAAATTACCTATGTATAATTTCCATCAACATCGTGCAGATAGTATCGTTAAGCATAACAGTGTTGGACGGCGTAAGGGCATATAATATGTCTGAGTCGCCAAGAATATTGAATTTCCGTTAAAAACTAATTCTTTGCCTGTGCTTACAGTTCAATTTAGCCTGTAAGCAAAAGTTACTTACGGCGTTTTAAATTCCCTCTGTGAATCTGCAATGTACTTTATCACAGAGGTGGAAAGCTGGCATTTGTGTGGGACGCAATTATAAAGAACTAGCTTTCCGCCCGCGGCTCCGCCCGCGTGGAATTCAGTATGTCACAAAGTTTTTCCTGCGTGAATCCCGATCCCGCGAGAATTCTAGGATAAATAGTGGCTTATATATAACATTCCACAACTTCCACTACCTCCCAGTAAAAGCCCCATTTGAGCTCGCGAGTTCATTCGCGAATAGGAGCTTTTCCCGCGTGAACGTCGATCCCGCGGGAATTCTGGGATAAAAATATATGTTGCTCCATAACCTCCTTTATCTCCCAGTGATAGTCCCATAAATAAAAAAATCTAAGCCCGCGACTTGGCGCGAAGGTGTTTTTCCCGCGTGTATCCTGATCCCGCGGGAATTGCGGGATAAAAAGTAGCCTATAAGTATGTTGGTCCACAATCTCCTCTATCTCCCAGTGAAAGTCCCATAAAAATATAAGCCCGCGATTTGGCGCATAAGAGTTTTTCCCGCGTAAATCCTGATCCCGCGGGAATTTCTGGATAAAAAGTAGCCTATATGTTGCTTCAAAACCTTCCGAATCTCTCAGTAAAAGTTCCATTAAAATCCGTTCAGCCGATCCGGAGATAAGCGTGTACAAAGAGACAAACTTTTTTTATAACTTTTCAACCCCTATTTTACCCATTTAGGGATGATTTTTTAAAAAACTTTGATACAGGTTTTTCATTATTTTTTTTCATAATTCTAAACACCAATTTTCATAACACCTGGTTTACAATTGACGGACTTTCATACAAACTTTGAACCCCTATTAGACCCCCTTAGGGGTGGAATATAAAAAAATCCGTTCTTAGCGGATCCCTTCTAACTATCAACTACTACCCTGCCAAATTTCATCTCAATACGTTCAGCGGTTTCTGAGATTTTGTGATGAGTGAGTCAGTCAGTCAGTGACCTTTCGCTTTTATATATAAAGATTCCGTATGGAACGTAAACGCAGTGTAGATGTCACTGTATCCGTGTGCCCGTCAGCGAACACATCATCATTCGTAATACTAACCGTGATAGAAACACACAATTAAGCGCCGGTTTCATTTTCCAATTCAATTATTTTGTTGACTTGTTTGAAGTACAATCGTCATCACAGCCGAATTACAACCTATAAATATGTATTTAAAAAATACGTGTAAATATGTATATTTAGCAGTTTGCTCTAGGTCGATCACAGTTATCATAGGCGGCAGCGGAAGGGTGGTGCTGCGTGTTCGTTTGCTGCCTTAATTCCATAAAAAGGAGGTTATTCTCAACCTAAGCTGTGACCGTATACAACAACTACATGTAAGTAAACAAAAAGTCTCATACGTAAGAGGATCTGTTGCAAAACACAAAAACTGTAAGTAATCCTAACGAGATTCCTCCACCGCCGGCGCTTTCGCTGCGGCGCGGCGCGTGCTCTGTTTTACAATAAGCTACATTGGCTTACGCTCATGACATAATTATGTTATTGTGTTAGCTTATTTTTAGATTACAATAAGTTATCGCTTATGGTTCCCTCCTCAAATGATGACGAACAGAACTCATAAGTCTCTTCTCTCTGTTTGCACTTTGCACGTCTGTAACAGGGCTTTACCTCTTGAACGAAAAATGGTTGATACCAGTTTCCCTAAAATACGTGGCTGCGTTTACAACTAATAAAAAATAATTACTGACCAAATAATAAGAGCTTTTGCTCAATGGCACGGAACTCTACATGTTCGAATGCGACTCGCACTTGGCCGGTTATCATAGACTACGTTGCAGGCTCATGAGTCTCATAGAAAAACGTGATTTTTCCTGTCAAGCGTAGTTAGCAGTGCTCACTACATACAAAGCTACACTTAACCCACCTAACTGTTAAGTATATACCTACCTATAGTTACTTACCTTATAACTTGCATGGTGAAATAATCATGCTACCATAACACACTTCGAACATCGACATCACAATAAATATCTGATTCGTAGATTAATGGTTATCTGCTGAAAATTAAAAACTCAGACTTAATACTGTAGCTTAGTCTAGACAATATAACATTTTGAAGAAACGATAAACCTTGACATTTTGAAAGCAATATTTTTTCTTTGTTTTATTATGTGCAATCGATTTTGTGGTTGTCTATGCTCGCATATTTTTACAAACTTATCGAAAGTTCCTTCTAATCTAAGAAAAAAGTTGCATTATAAGACTCCTCATTTCAGAATAGAACACAGCCACTTTTTTGTATAATGATTTAATAACAAATACATAATAATTATGATAGCGTCGTCAGTAAAGCGCGATCTACGAAATACATACATCCCTGGCAGTCAAACAATGGAGGCATAATAATAGGCTTCTGTTTATCACCCTTAGTGCTACGGAACCCAAGCCAAATCCAAAAACCAGTCGTCGGTCGGAGTCGTTAGAACAAAATAAACTGGAATCGGAGTCAGCGTTCGTAGTATGAATATCCGGCGTGACAGCTGGTGAGTAATCGTCGTAGTTAAGAATATTAGCAAGTTGAAATGGCTGTGGGCGGCCGCATCTGTCGAGGACCGTTACGATAGGTACTTACGACTGCTAAGTACATCATTCGACTTACATCAGACATTCTAACTATATTAAGAAAATAACTATTACGAACGCATTCGGCAATAAGCATGAAATGGTGCGACGTTTTTTCAAGATACGAAGATAACAGGAGGTTCTCTCTAATCTTCAAATAAAGGTCTTCAGAAGTCATGTGTGCACGCCGTTGAGACACCATCTACATATTATGCATGTAGGTAAGCACGTATTGTAGAACTTCCGTAAACGAACCTATAATTTATAGAACTCCGATACAAAACCCTATCAAACATAAAAACAAGGCTTACACATGCACCCAAATAAGCCATATTGAAACTTTTGTTTAAAGATAACATACTGGTTAAATAATATGCACTAAGTACGTACAATTTGCTTTCCCTCTGTTTTCTATGGCAGGTACTAACTTTTTAAACAATTTCAAAATCACATCAAACCAAAAATTCGTACCTATAAAGAGAGTTCTACGAATACAAAACAAAATCGCGGGCAGTAACTACTTACTAGTACAGCTGAAAATGTAAAAATTTTAACCAAAACCTCCCAAATACTGCATAATTATAACGACTCGTTCATTAAAATTCCTCAACATGTTACTCTAAGATTCGGTACAGTTTTCGAATCAAGATATGAATGAACGCATTAGTCTCAAAGCACAGCCTACTTTAACTGGAATGGAACAGCGTGGTATACTGTACGCTCCAATTCCCGCCAGTAGCAAAGAGGTCTTTGCCCACCAATACTATGTTTTACTCGTGTGGTAGGTGCATTTCGCTACTTACATAATGTAAGCTTTTATTTTTAGTAGAACTTCATTTATTCATTTTGATGTAGTTTTTGCATTTAGAATTATACAAAGCAACTCGTTTTCCGGCTCGAGACCCAATTTTTTCATTCCTCTCATTTTGCGCTTTGATTGGTTGACAACGCATCAGTGATCCGTATGGTTTTTTTCTAGTGTCTACGTGCGACGGCCACTTGCCATCAGGTACATATGTACATGTAAGGTACAATACATGGATGGTAAAATACATGGATGGGCTATTCCATCTGTGTCTTAACTTCTTTTCTCCTATAGATATTTCAGACAGTATATTAATTATCAGTATCATATTTACTTAAAGTTATTTTATTGTTGGGCCATATTGGGACAGCGTAGAGTGCCTAATGACCTCATTCCCATATCGACCACCCTGGGTGTTGTCATAAGGAGCGTCAGAACTCAACCACTGTTTACTGGTAACCTACGCTATTGCTTGAATTAGTTGCTACAAGGTCGTGTCTGGGCTGGAAGCATGAAAGTCAGTACTTTCTATATTTCCGACTCCTTCTGTAGCCGCTGTTGTCCAGGTATTATAGCAACTTGGTACAAGGCAAGGAAATTAAACGACCACACAGTTCACCGTAAAGAGTTGTAATGTGTAATAAAAACGACAGTAACATACATACGGTAGGTACTTGTGCGCATTGCGTGAGATGCGTAAAGCAACTTGGTGCAATTGACATGCGTCAGGCGTTCGAGACTAACAGATTTTTCTTATAATAAATGTCTTAAATTTACGTTAATTACAGTGTGTGGTGAAACTATCCTAAACATGCCCCCGGGCGTTGAGAGCCTTGATCTCAACCCAAACCATCAACTTCAGGGAGAGGACAAATCTTGCTGAACGATCTTCTTAGTACTCCACTTGAAGTTCTTACGTCTGCAACCCTGGTGACGCCATCAGTGCCTGGGTATACTGCGATGATGCGACCCAACTTCCATTTCAATGGTGGCACATTTTCTTCCTTTAGAAGAACTAGGGCATTCATCTTTAATGTTGCACCTTTGCTGGAAAGCCACTTTGTACGAACTTGGAGTTCTGACACATACTCCTTGCTCCACCGGATCCAAAAATGCTGGCGCAGCTGCTCAACACGCTGGAACCTGGTCAACATATTTGTGGAGCGGTCTTGATATTCCGGTGCAGGCAGAGAGGTCAAAGGACGTCCAATAATAAAATGTCCAGGAGTCAAGGGCATCAAGTCTTCAGGGTCCGAAGAAAGAGGCGTTAGAGGTCGGGAGTTTAATATGGCCTCGATTTGAACTAGTGTCGTGGAAAGTTCCTCGTATGTTAGATGACAATTGCCCAACACTCTAACTAAATGATGCTTCGTTGACTTCACACCAGCCTCCGCAAGACCAGCAAAGTGAGGAGAATATGCAGGTATAAAGTGGAAGTTAACTCGTTCAGCAGCCATACCTTCAGTTAGCGAATTGCAGCTATTCTTTAGAAATTTAGAAATTTCGTTATACGCACCAACGAATGAGGTACCGTTGTCGGAATAAATGTTCGAAGGTTTTCCTCTGCGTGAGATAAATCTACGCAATGCCATTAGGAAAGTGTTACTACTTAAGTCGCCTACCAGTTCTAAATGAATGGCCTTTGTTGTGAAGCACACAAAAATGGCGATATAGACTTTAACTAATTTACATCCACGACCTTGGCGTGATGCAGATTGCATGGGACCTGCGTAGTCTAACGCTATGTTTTCGAAAGGAAAACCTGCTAGAACGCGCTGCTGCGGCAAGTTACCCATAATAGGTGACACTGTTTGACCTTTCATTCGGCAGCACTTGATACAAAGTCGACAGCAATGCCTAGCTAAATTACGACCTCTAATCGGCCAATACGTTTCTCTTAAGGAAGACAATAATAATTGTGGTCCGGCGTGCAGTAACCGTCGGTGTTCAAAATCAAATAATAATTTAGTAAACTTATGAGCGGACTGTAATAAAATTGGGTGTTTCTTTTCATATAAATAATCAGAATTAGACAAACGGCCTCCTACACGCATTATTTTATTGACATCCAAGAAAACATTAAATTTTAATAATGAACTTTTCTTAGGTAATTCCTTGTTACTAATGAGCAGTTTATACTCAGGAAAGGATTCATATTGTGATTGCCTAATAATCACATTTAATGCAGATTGTAATTCGTTAGTAAGCAGAGGGCCAGAACATAACTGCTTTCTGCAACGTTTAATAAATCTTAACATAAACGCAACACTACGATTAAGTCTCAAAAAATTCGAGAACCTATTAAAATCAATTAATGCATTATCATATTTAATATCACTAAATAAAGAAATTTTACTGGGCTTCAATTCGGGTAAAGTGTCGTTATTAACGGGTAAATGATTCGATGGCCAAAGTGAGACGTCTGCATAAAGAAAAGATGGACCTGACCACCACTTGTTTAAGGTAGCTATAGATTTAATATCTACTCCTCGAGAGATGTAATCCGCAGGGTTATCCTCGGTACCTACGTGCCTCCACTGACAGTTTGCAGTCTTGTCCAAAATGTCTGCCACCCTGTTACGAACAAAGGGCTGCAACTTACTCGGCAATGTTTTCAACCACCCCAAGACAATAGTGGAATCCGTCCAGAATGTAGTGCGAATATTCTCTATTCGTAATGAGTTTATAGCCTTTTCATACAGACGACTGGCTGTTAAGGCGCCCAGCAATTCTAATTTTGGTGTACTGATGACCTTAATCGGAGCTACTCGGCTCTTAGCCAGTAGCAGGCGCACTATCACCTCACCGTCATCACCAACACTACGCACATACAAACACGCGCCGTATGCACGTTCAGACGCATCAGAAAAAATATGGAACTCAACGGATTTCGGTGAGTTACAGATAACACGTCGCGGGGCATAAATATTATTTAAACAAGGTAAATTAACAACTATCTCAGCCCACAATTTCATGATTTCAGGCGGAAGTTGTTCATCCCAGGATAATTTTTCCAACCAAAGTTGTTGAAGTAAAATCTTCATGACAATAACACAGGGAGCCAGCAAACCGAGTGGGTCAAAAATCTGTGCGATAACTGACAATATATCGCGCTTGGTATTTCCACTGGCTACTAAGCCACTTGGAAAACACAACTGATCAGAATTGGGTGACCACCCAAGACCCAACGTTTTACTAGGCTCTGAAGCGCCGATGTTCAGATCCAGTGATGACTGTGGAGATTCAGGCTTAGGAAGTACCCGAGGCTCGTTAGACTTCCACTTTCTCAAATTCATTTGAGCAGAAGCTAATGTGGAAGTGACCCCGTCACGCAAATTAATGACTTCTTCTAAGTCGTCCCCACCAGTTAATAAATCATCAACATAACAGTCATGGATAATAGCATCAGCAACTTTCTTGTCTGAAGCTTCCAATCCTAGCTGCTTCATGCACCTCGTTGCCAAATACGGAGCGCTTGCCGTACCGTAAGTGACGGTGTTAAGCTGGTACGCTTGGAGAGGATCAGATGGACTATGGCGCCAGAGAATTTGTTGTAGATGACGATCATCTGGATGAACAATTACCTGACGGTACATCTTCTCAACGTCTGCTGCGATCACATATTTGTGTTGCCTGAACCGCAGCAGAATGGATAATAAGTCGTCTTGTACCACGGGCCCAACCATTTGAATGTGGTTAAAAGAAACGCCAGTGGTAGTAGGACTGCTTGCGTTGAAAACCACTCTTAATTTTGTAGTGGAACTACTTTCTCGTAGAACTCCGTGATGAGGAATGTAATGCACGTTAGGACTTGAAGTAATGCTATGACATTTAGTCATATGACCTAAGGACTCATATTCGAACATGAAATCCCTATACATCTCGAAAAGTTTAGGCTTTGCGTGAAGTTTTCTTTCTAATGAAAGAAAACACTGCTTCGCTCGTGACAAAGAATCCCCTAATAACTGAGGCGACTGTTTAAGCGGGATTCTAACACAAATCCAAATGTTGGGTTTCAAAATGTTTTTCACAAGCCTTTTCTTCCGGTGAGTACTGAAAGTCTGCGTTTACTTCTTCGAGTTGCCAAAATTTTGTTAATTGCAATTGAATGTCATGAATATCCTCATCACACTTATTATTATTTAATTTGGTAAAGTGACACAAGGCTTGAGATGATGATACATGGTCGCCTGTAATGGGACCTGATACGATCCAACCCAGTTTCGTATCACAGAGTATCGGGAGTCCGTCTCCTAACCTAAGCCGTTGTGTTCCTAAAATATCCCAAAAGACGTCTGCGCCTATCAATATATCGATAGCGGCCGGCACATGAAAGTGTGGATCCGCAAGACAGACGTCGGACGGTATGTTTATAATAGACAAATCTATTGATTTACATGGTGTATTATTAGTGATTGAAGGCAAAATAAAACACTGTATATTCGTTGAATAACAGTCGTCTAAAGATTTTATTTGTAAACGACACGATTTATTAATGTGCGACGTGATATTATTTATCCCTAAGATGGAGTTATTTATCCTAGTAATAGGCAGCCCTAGCTTCTCATACAGTTCCTCACTCATTAAACACGTCGTACTACCGCTGTCTAATAATGCACGAGCGACATGTTGTTTACCATTCTTACACAATACTTTAATCAACGCAGTGGACAATAACACATCTCCGTAGTGAGAGGGAGGCTGCGCAGCGACACTTGCCGACAGTGACAAGCGAGCACCCGGCTCGGGCGGCTGCTGTGTCGGGACCTGCGTATGCGCAATAGGATGTTCAAATATATTGTTATTCTCCGAGTTAATAAGTGATGCACCCGTAATAGTAGAAACCGGTTTGTTATTGCGGTCCGAGACATGCACCAGAGTATTGTGTTTACGCCGACAAACCTTGCAGCCTGGCTTCTTGCAATTATTAGCGTAATGACCGGACTGTAAACAATTAAAACACACCTTGTACTCGGGCAGTAGTTTTAACCGCGATTCATTAGTGAGTGACAAGAACTGAGGGCAATTAATTAATTTATGATCAGAATTACACTTAGGACAGCGTTTAGGATGTGCACTATTTTTATTGTTGCAATTATTGTTATCAGAAACAGTAACCAAAGTTTTTAACTTATTGCTAGACTTATTCAGGTTAGGTGAATTTAAACTATTATGTATTTTACTTGAACATGTAGACATTTCTATAGTTTCTAATAAGTCAGCCCTATTTTTAATAAATGAAAGAAAAATATTAAATGTTATTTTCCTATCTTGTTTTATAGACTGCTCCCATTCCCGATAGGTCTTGCTATCAAGTTTGTGTGTAATTATATAAATTAGAAGCGTGTCCCAGTGTTTAGTGGGTTCTCCTAGGGATTCTAATGCTCGTAAGTGTTTATTAGTTTGGTCTAAAAGGCGTTTTAAATTAGCTGATGACTCTCTTGTGATGACTTCTAAATTAAATATAGCAGAAACGTGATTGTGAATTAACAGCCGTTTATTTTCGTAGCGATCGCATAGTATCTGCCAGGCTATTGAGTAGTTGGCGGATGAGAACTCAATGGACTGAATAACTACCGCAGCAGATCCCTCCAAGGAAGCCCTCAAATAATGGAATTTATTAATATTGTCTATATCGTCATTCTCGTGAATGAGGCTGGAAAAGGTGTCATGAAACTCCAACCAGTTGTCGTAGGAGCCGCTAAATTTCGGCAATTGAATGGTAGGCAACTTAATGTTGTTGTGGGCGCAGGAGCGACGTACACTTACCTCAGTCGCAACACTCTCAGCCCTCCTACAATCGTTAAGAATTTTACGAGCTTGCGAAAGTAATTTATAGTATAATTTTTCAAATTCGTTACGCTCTAGTAGGTGAGATTCAGTCTCATCTCCTAAGCACTCTAAAGACAACTGTACCTCTTCGAAACGATCAAACATTTTTTCCATCCGCGCGATACGTAGCTGCAACTCGTCAACTTCGAAGGTGTTCAGGGAAGAAGCATCCAATTCATTGACATAATTCGCAAATGACGTTAATTGCCCCTTGTAAGCTGCACGTTGACGAATAAGTTTTACCTCTTGCGTCATTTTGGGGGCTGGTATGTAGTCAACCTGGAATTTATACAATAATAGCTAGTTTATAAAACGTCTAAATATGCGTTTAATAGTTATGTCCCTATGAACTGTATTGTAATATTTAAGTACAATAATTAATAACAATTTGAAGCAGCAACTACTATTACAATTTACGACCAAACCTTGAATTAATTATGATGTTAACACTTTTTTCATTATGTTTACAAATGTTATACTTTTTAATGTAAATAAATGCCTTATAAATTAACAAAACTGTTTTAATTATGACTCTAATGTTAACTTTAACAATCTTTACAAATTATTTAAGGAACTGTGTGAATAATTATTTAAAGCAATATTTACTTGAAAGTAACTAAATAAAATACTTAATTACTGATTACTTTTAGTTTTTACACTAAATTAACTGATCATACTAAACATTACACTGTTAGTTTAAAGTAAGTAATCAAAGTAAATATTCACTAACCTTGTTCAAAATCCAAGTTTTTATACAAAATACTTATAATACCTTAACAGAGTGTTGGGTGGAAATCAATGGAACACTAGTACCATAATAAGTTCAACTTTTTAGGCCTTTTCTTCAAAGTTCTTCTTCTTCACGCCACGCGGTTGACCTTCCAATGACCTCTGGTTAAACTTTAACTTCCAGTTCTTCCCAACGCGAATAATTTATCACCACAAATTATTCGTAAATAATCCAGCCGAAGTGACCAATGTAGCCGCTGTTGTCCAGGTATTATAGCAAAACTTGGTACAAGGCAATGAAATTAAACGACCACACAGTTCACGGTAAAGAGTTGTAATGTGTAATAAAAACGACAGTAACATACATACGGTAGGTACTTGTGCGCATTGCGTGAGATGCGTAAAGCAACTTGGTGCAATTGACATGCGTCAGGCGTTCGAGACTAACAGATTTTTCTTATAATAAATGTCTTAAATTTACGTTAATTACAGTGTGTGGTGAAACTATCCTAAACACCTTCTCTTCTGGCCGGCAACTCATCGATGATTTCGTGTTACTGTTATCCATAGGCGACGTCTACACTTACCTACCGTTCGATGATTACTCTGCTCGTTTGTTTGTCATTATAAAAAATGTAGGCATTCTACAGTTAATGTGTATTGTGTAAGAGGAGGACTAGGTACCCACGTTTGAGTGGATCTTAACAATATTGTTATACAACAGCGTGTGGTCGTATGGTTGGATGGGATGGCACAACGTTTTGTTTTCTAACAAACGTTACGACAATAACGCTCATTCGCTCATTATATTTCAAAGCTATGTCACAATTTTACTTTACAATTAATCATCTACTATATTTATCGTAGGTGTACATTATTTAATAATGAAATGGTTTTTAATATTTATGTATTAAATTAGAATATGAGCATTGAAGTTAAGTTTCAAGTACTTTTTAATGATGCGTGTAGTTGTGACCATGTTGAATTTTAATAACTGACAGGTCTTTGCTTAATTAAGACAAATCGGTTGGCTTAAGAATCATTATCATCTGCCCACGCGTTCGGTCGTTAGAGTGCCACAAAGAAACATACATAATAATATTATGTATCTACTTCATAAGCAGTTAAACGCATCACCTTGCATTGCGTCGCGTATTCTGTTAAAAACGTCCACAAGCGAAACGACAGTCTGGAAATTAAAGCTGGATGCCAGACATGGACAGACGCTCACATTGACATTTAGTGGAAAATACATAAATACACATGTACACACACATGTACGCACACTATACACAATAACAAACGCACACATGTACACAATTACACACCCACACAGTAAGTTAGAAACCGCAAGTGTCAAGAAACTGATGCAAGTTTGGATTACAAAAACGCAGACGCCTCGGTGCAATTAGCACCCAGTTTACTGAGTACAGGCTCTACTCACACATACAAACGCTTATTATAGGGCACGCGTCTGTGTGTGTGAGTAACTTACTGATACTTGAACTTGGCTTCTGTTTACGGCTGCGGTTACCGTTAACATGAATGACATACAAAAAGTTTTACATCTCAGAAACCTTCATTCAGTTATTCAGTGACAATGCTACTTACCTTTGATATAATAATATTGTACATAACTAATTAATAGTTAAAACTGATGTTTAACTTGAGGTTAAAGTCGATAATTGTAGTCGAAGTCGAAATCGGAGGAGACGGAATCGAAGTCGAACTCGAAGTCAAAGTTAAGAAATAAAAAAGCACCTTTGAATTAATACAAAAAAGCGAAATGTCGTAAAAACCTTACTTTATACGTGCATCTACACAAATGCGCGCAAACTTTTTTATGTGTTCAAGTTAAATCATCTCGTCTCCCAGTGCAATACCGGATTCTTTAAAAAAATACATTGCTACACTTAAGTTCAATAATGAACACATGAGGTACATTCACAGTCTGCTTTTTTTATTTAATCGTCTCAGATCGACGTAAGACGATAATGATAGAAAGACGTCTACTTGAAACCTAATAGTTTTGCACTGAACTACGGTTGAAGTACCTTGTTCAATTAATAATGACGACAATATAAAATAGATCAAGTCTCCTCAAGTAACGAGACGCGAGGTCCACCGAACTCACACAAAGAGGCGTCAATTAACGTTCGTTTATCTCAGAATGCCTCATTTTATTTCGTCTCTCACGTGTCAACTCGAGTGACTAATTCAGTATTCCAGTTCGTAACTAATTGGAGCCATCCCAAATTGTTGATTCAGTATCCTTTTTAACTTTTAAAAGTCTCATTGACAAAGCTGCTTGGAATGAAAATTTAAACTTCAATTAAAAACAACTTATTCAAGCAATTAAAATGCTAATACACCAACATGTTTCTTTTATGAATGTGGTGAGTTAAATATTACATAATAGAGGCAGTGGTGTAATTTCAGCTGATATGGTAATTATATATGCGTTATTATTTGGCGATAGGGTTCGGGTTCCGGACGACCTAAAAACCGCTGCGACCACTGCTTAATTATCTGTTGTGGCCATTAATTCGCGTTTTGTACACACATTATTCATGAATAGTCACGTTAGCGAGATACCTCAAATCATTATATAATTGTAATTTTTAACATGAAATAATAGAATGTATAAAATTAAAAAAACAGAGTTCAAAATGTACGCCAATTAAATATGCATTATTAGAGATAACTAAAAACAATTCTTAAGATGTCACAGAATTAAATACAGCTTTCGAACACAAAAAAAAATATTCAGATTTCTCGTCGTCATAATAACAAAACAAAGAAACTAAATCATTGAAGTCTTAAATATAGCTGAAAAGCAATAAAACTTTGAAATTAAATTGCAGAAATATTTTGTGACTTCGGAATAGTTGATGATATTTAGATGAAACTTTTTAAATTCTCCAAAGTTCTCAATATAAAATGTAATTGTAAAGTAAATTCAAAGTATAACAAACTAATTTAAACGTTACAACTGACTTACGTTCCTCTCGTCTTAAAGCGTCGTTCTCAGCTTTCAAGCTGAGCAAGATTTTCATTATGTTTTATTACATCTCGGCTGGCGAGCTACAATAATCCCGGGAGATAAGATGGGATCTGGCGGACTACGGCCAGCCTTTAATAACTCTGATTGGTCCGCTCGCGGCTATGCCGACCCTCATTTCGTTATGTACGCCTGGTACTTGAATCGTAAAGTGACTAATAACTACTACTTGCTTACCTGTCTTTATGGACGTACTACAAATGAAATACTGGTCATAGAATTAGACTATAATAATTATTGCTTTTTACAAAAAAATAACCGACTTCAACCTCGATAAGCAGAGATAATTCAAAAACTACTCGCCAGGTGGCGCTTAAATGAGTATGGAGGTGTAAAGTTCTCGTCACTACAAATTAATCAAGCCCAAACACTAGATAACTGCAGTAAATCGTTGAGGAGTTCCCTCGACTGTCTTTCGGCTTCATCAGATTAACTCCAGACCTTCATGAAATTGTAGCGCTTTTCTTGTACAAGAAAACATTAAACAAACACACTAGTCGTCCCTACAATTTTCGAACGTTGCCCTCGATTTCTCCGAGATGCCATCATCAGATCCTGGTGATCCTTATCAGCGGACCCCACTGTGCATATCTACTTTACAAAAAAAAAATTATCAAAATCTGCCCATAAACGACGAAAAAATCACTGAACGTACATAAAAAAGCATATACATATATATGTACGGTCGAATTGAGAACCTCCTTCTTTTTTGAAGTCGGTTAATAAGGTCCATAATGACAATAAATTAGAATTGAAAAGATTTTCTTAACAAACCAACAATACTGTACAAGAGGAGTATAAAATGTTTTCCAGATCTATAATAGTAGATTGTATGACAAGGGTGCAAAGTAATATTTTTTCGGCGAGGGCGTTTTTTGAATCCAGAGCGAAGTGAGGGATTCTAGAGTAGAATCCCGAGCGTAGCGAGGGATTCTTTAGTAGAATCCCGAACGTAGCGAGGGATTCAAAGTACGTCGCCCGATCCAAAAATATACTTGCTCCCGAGTGATACACTCTACTTTTCATCCCCCCTATGAGAAAATAAAAGGCGCCTCAAATTCAGGAATAATACTGTCACAGTCACTAAACTGACTAAACTGACTAAACCGACTAAACCGACTAAACCGACTAACCCGAATAGGTGGGATGAAAAATCTATACCTATATCTATACAAATAAATAAAAGTGATTTCAAAGTTACTGTTTTTTCAAATGCATAATTACCTATTTACACGATATTTAAAACACAAACAATTTTAAAATTTTTGTCTACTTGTCTTTCTGTTTGTCCAGGATAATATCCGGAACGGCTCAGCTAAAGCGACTTTTCCAGGACTTTCACTGAAAGTTAGAGGAGGTTATGGAGCAACATACAGGCTACTTTTAATTCCGGAATTCCCGCGGTATCGGATTTACTAAATAAATAAAACTCTGTGACGCCGGTGTTATGAATAATACAAAAAATATATTGCTTGACATTATAAACTATCACATAAACTTTTCTGGTTAGGCTGTCTCAAATCTTCTTCAAACGCAAGGTTACTAGATAGGTACCAAATGAGCTACAGGTTGTTAAGAGTGTCATTTTCGGTTCGTTCCTCATATTCCAAAAATTACAAAAAAATATTACGGCGTTCAGCAATTTCATTTAAGATATTTAATTTGGAATAGTTTAAAAAAAATGTTTTGTACTGAAGTCTTTAAAATTATTCAAAAAATTAAAAGCCTACAATTCAAAGGGAATGGCGGCCAAATTGTTTCTCGTAACAGGGAGGAAGTAATAAGAAATCCGAATGTCGATAATTCAAGATTCGCCATTAAAATTCGGTTCAGCGTTACGACTTGCTATTAGATTATGGATGAGGATATAATTAATGTTTTCTAAATCAATCATGAGGAGACCAGGTTACCATAGATATATACACCTCAGAATATATCAAAAAGTTTAATCAATAAAATTTGAATACATTATACAACCGATCGTAGCTTTACTTGTAAGTATTTCTTTGAGATTTCGTGATATATTTAGGTATGTTCGTTTTTGAAGTGTAAAACTCAAACTTATACTAATTATGACGTCAAAATGAATACCTACGTATTGACTTTACGTATTTACTACTGCCTAGATGTGACCTATGATATCGCTATTTTCACACCCATCGCCTTAAGGAAATACATACTCATTACCTTGCACATAATATGTAGGCTCCATCAATCTGCACTGGGGCAGCTTGGTAGATTATGCTCTAAGCATCGCCAATAATGAGGAGAAACCCAAGCTCAATAGTGGGCAATTAATGGGTTGCAGGCTGTCATCTGTCCTCTGGGTGACCCGATTTTGATAACTCTTTTTGACTTCGAAAGCTGGTGCTTGTCGTTTATTTCAGCAACATCAGGCAATAAGGGTTTATTTATCCGGGGATATTATGCGTTTTAATTCATTTCGACTATATTGATATTGAACGATTAACTAATATTATTTAATTTTATCGTTCTACGGTACCTATTATTTAATACTGCTTACTAAACTTATTGATACATAATAAAAAAAACCTTAAAAATCCAAAACTTTTAACAAATTATATTAACCTACAAAAACATCTGCCCGAATTTTGTTACTACCAAGGATAATTTAGGTCAAATTATAACGGGCTCTTCAATTTTATTAATACTCCGAGGTCCTGCTATTACTTTAGCATGGCGACGCGCGACGCTTGAAAGCACGTCATTAATTTACCCTTATTTTTTGTATGAAACATTCTAGCTTGGACACAATAGACAAAGCGAAATTATAAACGTAATAACATACTTTAGAATTTAGATGCTTATCTAATTAATGCGTTTGAACGTCTACGCCGTCTGTGGCCTTAGTTAACCAAAGTTTCTTTAGCCATACTGAAAAGTTTCAATGGAAGTACCTACCTCCCTACGTCAATGCTGCCATACCTTAAAATAAATTTATTTTTTTGAAGAAGTATCGTCGAAAAAGTAGACTTGTCACATTGCTTATCAGCCACTGTTGTCTACAACGTTGACACCGGCTTTAGTTTTTTAAAGAATTGCATTTTCCTGCTGCTCCGAAAAATGTAGGTATCTACTTTATAAAAATAATATTATTTATATTCCATACAAAAGCCGTATCTTCATACCATATCTTTATATTCATTATCATATCATTATGCATACATATCTTTCCATATCTTCCTAGATTCAAGCTCGCTATTGCAGGGTACGTAATTGTAGAGTCGTCTTCGTAATCAAAGAGTCCTTAGAGATTACTAGTGTAAGATCTCATCCTGTCAGATCAGATTATAACCTCAGTATTCTACAGCTTATCAGTGGTAGGATGAGTACTTGACCAACCAGACCAACTATCGGAAGTCCAAGTTACGTCACCATAGATTACAATATCGGCTACCAACAGCTATGCAAGCTCTAAAAAGCAGGCAAACACCACGTGCCTTTGTCACTAATGACCATCTTACCGCGTTCATGCACCAACGTGTTTTTAACTTGGACGATCACTAACCATTGACGGTTGTCGTAAACTGTACCTAGTGTACCTACCCGTACATATGCCGCAAATACGGGACTGCCGATTGAAGGGTTCTCAGTTCGATTTACTGCGAGCTGAAAAATTAGAATGATGATTTTACATTGTTGTTTCGGGCCGGAGAACATTTCTTCTCCAGGATATTCTTAAGGTACTGTGAGCGTCTAGCATTTTATAAATACTGTTGAAGACGCGTCTCTTCTTAGAATGAGAAAGTAGAGCCCGGAGTATCATGCTAGCTAACTAAATGCGGATTGAGAGACTTCACAAAATTGAGTTTTTACGAACTCTCCGCATGTAGGTTTCCTCAAGGTGGTTTCCGTCACCGTTAAAGTGTGGTTAAAGCGAGTGACATTTAAATGCTTTAAACGCACATAACTCCAGAAAGTCAGACGTGCGTTCTCTGGGATTCGAACCCAGACTCGCCGAGTAGGATGCCGAATTCATAACCATTAGACTATCACCGCAAAATTTTCTAACCTAAGCATAACTTACAAACCCTTCAAAAAATTCAAACTTCGTAAAGTAATTTGCACGCACATAAAACATCACTAGAAATTATTTCATCTAATAAAATGATGGATTTTAATTAACACTATCCAAATATAACATCAAACATCCATAGACGCAAACAACGTCAATCGAACCGTTTCGAATCAATGAAAGCGATAATTAACAGAAACTGTTGATTACTTATTCACTGGTTTAAGTGTAAATTTACTTATTTAAGCCATTCTTCTGTGAGAACTAACGCTAACGACGTGAAACGAACCTGCCCTGATTTTTTATTACAATTACCACGCTAATTGTATCGGTATTTATTTTGGGTGAACGCGAAAGCGGTAACATAATATTTATGTTTAGATCGTTAGAAAGCATTTACTTAGGTACTTTTATTCAGGGATTGTCATTATTTATAGTACAGTTACAGGGTATAAAACAATCATCATACATACTTACATGCAGGCAGGTAGTTTGATTGTAACTAATTGATGATCGTACAATAATATACAAGGTCGGACATTTAAGAAAAACTAGGGATATTTGTTACCTCAACAAGTTCCAAAAAGATTATACCTATTTTATTCATAGAACTTTTTCGAATGTGTGTACAAATGCATTCGGAAGCACAAAGCTGGAGAGTTTACTTATCTACGGCTATTTTTCTAGGATGATAGCAAAAAAACTATGAATGAATTCACGGTTTGAAACTTTTTTTAAGTGACGGATGGACTGCTTAACCATAACAGCAGTCACTAACAGTATTCCAACCTCGAATCAAATATGGCGGCTTACACAACAAAAACACAAGCGAGTCTAGCAACCCGGCTTACAAGTCTCGCAAATGTTGCTCTCACAAAGACAGCGAGATAAAAGATATCCCGAGCTAATTATACCTTATTAGGTTCAGTCCCATTCATTACAAGATTGGATGTTCTGAGAGCTTTTGAATTAACAAAATAAATCGTCGACGCGACATCACACGTCTACAATTGAAATAAATCCGATATCTTACGGTACTTTTCGAAGCGAATAATTACATTTTACACTAAAGAGCCCGCGACGGATCGCAAGGAGAATCATTCTTTAATCGCTGTACCGAAAACCGTTTCACACACGCCGTAAACATCCGTGAGAAGATATAAATTCTGAACGTGACCAATTGACACTACACTGCAAATAAATATCTGTTTGTTTGAAACGGAGCTGCGTTGAAATTTATCGCTGGGAAATTTAAAATGGCGACACGTTGTTTTATACATTTTTTCATAGAATAGAATCTGTAATTATAATTTTACGTATGTTTACCGAAGTATTTTAATTTTAAAACGTTCTCAGCCTGAGTTTATGTGTATTTGAAGCGCTCATAGACCAGCTGGCTTGCGTTGATCCGAATGATGGATCAAGTTAAGCAACTGTGGGCGAGGTCGGTAGTTACATAGGAGACTGATAGAGCCAAAAACTTCTAGAGCGCTTTCGTGCTTATATCGATAGTCAGAAGTTCAAGCCATGACAGGGGTCTTCGGCCCGCATGAAAACTTCTGATATTTGGGTTGTGGGATATTTGGGCATTGGAATATGAGCCGTAACAATGTTATTTGAAGACGCGCGTCATGGCTTAGCCTCCATGGTTCATTACTTATAATAATGCCGTCAGTGCCCTTAAATACCGGGATCAAGACAAAGTTTTCATGCTTAAAATTGCACTACAATCATCAAATATTGCTTCTAAAATAATCTATCTATCTATCTATCTATCTATCAGCCTATCGAAGTCCACTGCTGGACATAGGCCTCCCCTAATTGGCGCCACTCCGACCGGTCCTGAGCCCTCTGAATCCAACGGTTTCCCGCTGTCTTCTTCAGGTCATCAGTCCACCTTGTCGGGGGGCGTCCTATGCTCCTTTTACCAAGACGTGGTCGCCATTCGAGGACCTTTCTGCACCATCGGCCATCCGTCCTTCGAACGATGTGGCCTGCCCATTGCCACTTCAGCCGGCTAACTCTTAGAGCTATGTCGGTAACCTTCGTTCGACTACGAATTTCATCGTTGCGAATCCTATCTCGTAGCGAAATACCTAACATAGCCCTCTCCATAGCGCGCTGTGTGACTTTGAGCTTTTTAATGAGGCCAACTGTAAAAGACCACGTCTCAGATCCGTATGTTAACACTGGCAACACACATTGCTCGAACACTTTCGACTTCAGGCACTGAGGAAGATTGGATGACATGATATGCCGGAGTTTCCCGAACGCCGCCCAACCGAGTTGGATTCTTCGAGTGACCTCTTTCTCGAAGTTGGACTTACCCATCTGGATCATTTGTCCCAGGTAAATGTACTCATCGACAACTTCGAGAGCAGCGCCATCCACAACAACTGGTACGGGTGTGACATGGACATTCGACATGATTTTTGTCTTGTCCATGTTCATCTTAAGACCCACCCGTTGTGAGGCGCTGTTCAGGTCCCCTAGCATGGTACTGAGGTCCTCCAGCGTTTCCGCCAAGATGACTATATCGTCGGCAAATCGAAGGTGTGTGAGGTGTTCGCCATTGATGTTAATGCCGAGCCCTTTCCACTCCATTAGCTTGAACACATCTTCCAATGCAGCAGTGAACAGTTTCGGGGAGATAACGTCCCCTTGCCTGACACCTCGCTGCAATTGGATTGGGTTCGTGCTTCTGTCGTGTAATCGGACTGACATGGTGGCCGATTTGTATAAACACTTCAACACCTCGATGTACCGATAGTCGATCTGGCACCGCTGAAGAGACTCCAGCACCGCCCAGGTCTCGACAGAATCAAAGGCTTTCTCATAGTCCACATACGCAACACATAACGGCCGGTTGTACTCTTCGGTCTTCTGTATAACCTGCCTGAGTGTATGTATGTGGTCCATGGTACTATAGCCCTTTCGGAAACCGGCTTGTTCGGGTGGCTGGAAGTCGTCAAGTCTGCGAGCGATCCGATTAGTGAGTACCCTTGAAAACAGCTTATAAACGTGGCTCAGAAGTGCAATGGGCCTATAGTTCTTCAAAAGAGTTTTGTCTCCCTTTTTGAAGAACAGTGTCACCAGACTTCTGCTCCACGCTTCCGGGGTTGTTCCACTGCTGATAACGGAATCAAACAACTTCTGCAGCACGACCAAGAGAGGCTTCCCTCCAGCTCGTAACAGTTCCGTTGTGATTCCGTCATCTCCCGGTGCCTTGTTGTTCTTTAGCTGTTTCAAGGCCTCCCTAATCTCGTACAGACTGACGTCCGGGATATCTTCGGTATAGTGTCGGGTTAGCTTGGCGCGTTTGTCGCTTCCCTCTATGGGAGCAGGAGCGCATGAGGAGGTATACAATCGTCCGTAGTACGTCTCGACCTCTCTCAGAACTTCGGGTTTTGACGAGACTATTGTGCCAGACTCGGTCTTCAGCCTTGTCAGTTGGCTTTGCCCAATACCCAGATCTTTGGCGAACACTTTTGAGCCGCGATTCTGCTCTATAAAGTGTTTTACACGACTCGCGTTATGAGAACGCAAGTCGTGTCGCCTTCCCTGCGAGATCTGCTTATTGAGCCGCCTGTATTCTGACAAAGAGGCTGGAGACTGCACACATAGTTCTCGTCTCTCCCTCATAAGACTGAGTGTACGTTCTGAGAGAACTCGAGACCCACCACTGGGGCGGGTTTTGTAGTACTTTAACCCGACCTCGTGGACCGTTGCAACCATCCTGTTGTTATAATCGTCCACTGTGGTGCAAGAATCTAAGCACGCAAAACGATTCTGCAACTCTAATTGAAAGCCTTCGGAGCCTTGGATTTGGACAGATGTTGGGCGGAGTATAGATTTCATCAGGCGATACCTTTCGAGCTTTATGTTGATATTCAATGTGCCTCTTACCATTCGGTGATCGCTTCCGGTTTTGATCCTACTGATCACAGAGACATCATTGATCATTTTGGTTCCGACGTCCAATACCAAAAGGCCCCACTTTCTCTTCGTCGCCGTTTCGCGTGCCTAGTCTCGCATTGAAGTCCCCCATTACAACGGTGAAATGAGTCTTTGAGGTATGTATGGCTTCACTGATATCCTCATACATCACCTCAATCTCATCTTCAGGATGTGTCGATGTCGGCGCATATACCTGTATAACCTTCAGCGAATATCGTTGAGATATTCTGAGTATAAGGTACGCTACCCTATTCGACACACTCCCTACTTGCACAACATTGTTAACGAGGGACTTGTGGACGAGAAACCCGACACCACCTTGGGACAGATGTTCGCCCTCCCGGTGATAGAACAGGTTACCGGATTTGAGTATTATCGTGTCCTCCCCCTCTCTTCGGACTTCGGATAATCCCAAAATACTCCAGTTTAACCTGCCTATCTCTTCTTCCAGCTCACATATCATGTCATCGGTCCTCAGTGTCCTGGTATTGTATGTTGCCAGGTGCAGAGGTCGTTGGTAGTGGTAGCCCGATCTCTTCCGGAGATTCTTAGCACCCCCTGCCCCGCCGTTACCGTGACCGCTACCATAGCCAGGAATAGCGGGGCCGCCGGGGACTGGGGGCCGGGGTTGTTTTGTGTCTGCCATAAGGGGGTGTTAGCCGTAGTCACCGCGCTTGGCAATTGCGAGTTGGTGACCGCAGTTGGTGTTCATAATACACAGTAAGATGCTGCTGCCCATCTACTGGATTTAACCTATTAGTCGCCTTTTACGACATCCCAGGAAGAACGGGAGTGGTGCTATACTACGAAGTGAACCCGGACACCACACGGGGAATGATGTCTAAAATAAACCCAAGATTTAATGAAAAGTTTTATTATTAACATACCTAGTTTAAAACATAATTTTCTTGTTACTACTTAAAATCGCGTTCGTTAAAACTTTTCTTAAACGTTGTACTACGCGGAATAGTTGGGAGTTATTCTTCTTCGTTATAACTGGATAAGATAATAAAATGGCATTTAATTATAATGAGGGAAAATTGCAAGATACAATTTAAACTATTAAAATGTAAACGTAATATTAGAATTGTCTTTTAGTCTTCATGGAGTAATATTTTCCTGTGATATTTCTTTAAAGTACCTAATGAACGAAACATTAACCAATGGTGTATACCTTCATTATTTTGAATATCATTTCAATCCTTACTAATATTATAAATGTGAAAGTGTGTTTGTTTGTTTGTTTGTTTGTTTGTGACGCTTTCACGTCGCAACAAAGCTATTATATGGTAAGGTTTATGTGTGTGGGGATAGTTAGGAGGGTGGAGAGTGACGTAGGCTACTTTTTACCGCGGAAAAACATCCCATTCCCATGGGAAGATCGATGTTTTGTTAGTTGCTAGATATTTATTTTCGGAGTTGTTAATAGATGGCGGTAATAAAATTCATTTGCAAGTTCTGAATTACGCTATCAAATATCAAATCAAATCAAATCAATCAAATCAATCATCAATCAATCAAATCAAATATCAATATCAATTATCAAATTATCAAATTATCAATCAAATCAAATATATTATAAATGTGAAAGTGTGTTTGTTTGTTTGTTTGTTTGTTTGTTTGTTTGTTTGTGACGCTTTCACGTCGCAACAAAGCTATTATATGGTAATCTGCCATAAGGGGGTGTTAGCCGTAGTCACCGCGCTTGGCAATTGCGAGTTGGTGACCGCAGTTGGTGTTCATAATACACAGTAAGATGCTGCTGCCCATCTACTGGATTTAACCTATTAGTCGCCTTTTACGACATCCCAGGAAGAACGGGAGTGGTGCTATACTACGAAGTGAACCCGGACACCACACGGGGAATGATGTCTAAAATAAACCCAAGATTTAATGAAAAGTTTTATTATTAACATACCTAGTTTAAAACATAATTTTCTTGTTACTACTTAAAATCGCGTTCGTTAAAACTTTTCTTAAACGTTGTACTACGCGGAATAGTTGGGAGTTATTCTTCTTCGTTATAACTGGATAAGATAATAAAATGGCATTTAATTATAATGAGGGAAAATTGCAAGATACAATTTAAACTATTAAAATGTAAACGTAATATTAGAATTGTCTTTTAGTCTTCATGGAGTAATATTTTCCTGTGATATTTCTTTAAAGTACCTAATGAACGAAACATTAACCAATGGTGTATACCTTCATTATTTTGAATATCATTTCAATCCTTATCCTTACTAATATTATAAATGTGAAAGTGTGTTTGTTTGTTTGTTTGTTTGTTTGTTTGTTTGTGACGCTTTCACGTCGCAACAAAGCTATTATATGGTAAGGTTTATGTGTGTGGGGATAGTTAGGAGGGTGGAGAGTGACGTAGGCTACTTTTTACCGCGGAAAAACATCCCATTCCCATGGGAAGATCGATGTTTTGTTAGTTGCTAGATATTTATTTTCGGAGTTGTTAATAGATGGCGGTAATAAAATTCATTTGCAAGTTCTGAATTACGCTATCAAATATCAAATCAAATCAAATCAATCAAATCAATCATCAATCAATCAAATCAAATATCAATATCAATTATCAAATTATCAAATTATCAATCAAATCAAATCAAATCAAATATATTATAAATGTGAAAGTGTGTTTGTTTGTTTGTTTGTTTGTTTGTTTGTTTGTGACGCTTTCACGTCGCAACAAAGCTATTATATGGTAAGGTTTATGTGTGTGGGGATAGTTAGGAGGGTGGAGAGTGACGTAGGCTACTTTTTACCGCGGAAAAACATCCCATTCCCATGGGAAGATCGATGTTTTGTTAGTTGCTAGATATTTATTTTCGGAGTTGTTAATAGATGGCGGTAATAAAATTCATTTGCAAGTTCTGAATTACGCTATCAAATACTACATGTAATTTACTTAAGTCATAGGCAAATGTAATAGTCTACTTTAGCTCTGCCTCGAGAACTCCCCGCTCCGGCTGTATTCAGTGTACCGCCCGCCCGCTGGCACTATCCTGTTGACTGATGTCCGCAAGTTGCTCAGCCAACAGGATAGTGCCAGCGGACCAGAGGGACCTTCGGGTCGAGAGCCTGGACGACTTCATCGAGAGATTGGCACGCAACATGTTCGGGCGTGTCGACGCGTCGCGGTTCCCGCATCTGCAGGACCTGGCGCCGCTCCACACCCGTCCACCGGACCGCTGGGCCTTCCCGCGCGACTTGCTGGTTGCGCGGGACGGGCCTAGCACTGACTGATACTGGGGCTTCGTAAGTCGTCGCCCGGCGCTGATCGGCTCCTGCTGGGCTTCCCACCAGCGGGATTCACCCGGTAGGGCCTCGATCGCCTGGGCGGCGCGAAGATGAACCCCATCCCGTTTAAGACTCTGTGGCCTGTAAAAAGGCCACCACTCACCGGACTTGACCTATTGGTTAACCACAAATGGACAACCAAGGGCCTTAGGGCCCAGCCCAAGAACCGGCCCGTTCCCCAAAGGGGAACTAACTGTCCCGAGGGCTCCACACACCTCAGACAGGGTGGAGTGAAGAGAGCGAGTAGTAGGCTACTTTTTAGCCTAAATTCCTACGGGAGCGGGACCTACGCGGCTGTTACCTACGGGTCCCGAAGCGAAGCGCGGGCGGTTCTCTAGTTATAAATAATAATCATTATTTTTACTCATGAATTTACATAATATGATGTATCAGATATGTTTCACATGACATCAGATCATCTATCTACATACATACATACATACATCTGATCCATAATCTTCATGGTTATGTATCAGATATATGTATCACATATGACATCAGATCATCTACGTACATCTGATCCGTAATGGGAATGATCTCTGTAATCCAATTACATAACACATTTTGTTACAAACAGTTTGAATCACCCAATCTGGATGCGATGGGATCGCGATCCAACGACGAGCGTCGACAATGATTCGTCAGTTTCGTGTCTATCGGCACTATTGTGATGTAATTTAACGGGATCAAGCGAGGTGTAATTTGATCTAACATCGAAGATAACTAATTGGTAACGGCCATTCGTAATGAAATTGTGAAAAAAATGTAAACACCGTCCATTTATTGTTGTCCATGTCTAAATAAACGGGCGAGAATGAATAATGCATGTGATTTAGTTTAGTTAGCTAAGCTCCCGTTGAGTGTAGGGAATCGGTCGTAAGGATAACTTTTTGACCGATTTCAAATAAAGGAGGAGGTTCGTAGTTCGACTGTAGTAATTCTTTTTTGTTTGTTTTTTAAGTGCGATACTTCATAACTTTGTATGTGAACCGATTGTGATATAATTATGTATGTACTGTACCTATCTTTTTTTTGAAAGCTAGAGCTTCACGTCTAGTCCCATATTTTGAATGAAATCTGACGAATAGTTTTTGAGTAATCCCTACTGATCGATTTTGAAGTTTGTTATTTTTTGTAAAAAGTAATTCAGTCATCCAATTTATTCATACAGTACCCTAAAATGAAGTCACCTGCAATAACAGCGAAATCGAGAACCGTTAAAACTTAAAGCTTGATTCCTAATACATAGAAGGTGTTAATCTCTGCGCCTAGATTTACCCATTAACACCCCGCCATTGTTTTGGGCACATAGGAAGTTCATCTTGACTCACAGTAGACAAACAAATCTTTGGGAAAGCTTTCTAAATAATACTTTCTCAGAGTCAAAAAAATACCGGAAACATATACCTAGATGTAGACGTGTGCACATATCGCACCTTCGGTGCAACAAAGTCGTAACAGGCAACAGCACATTTTGTAATTTTACAGGAGAGGAATTTTAAGATTTTTTTCGCATTTATTTCCATATTACTGGATTACTAACTGTAGCAGGTTAAAAATACTTATACCATTAATTGTTTATACTTATTGCTACAGTTTCACGTAAAATGCTTTTTTAAAATTATTAAATAAATACTAATAAAAGGCTTAACAAAAAATGTGTAATGAATTGTGATTTGTTGCACCAGGATTTACTTAGTTTACTGACTTATGCATTATTATTTATAACCAATGTTTTTGTTGCTCTAAAATACCTATTTGTAATTTACACAAACGGATTGAATTCTTAAATGTAGATGCGTTTTTATCGGTCCAATTAGTGACATTAAAAATGGTCAGAAATATATTTGTGTGCCTGTAGCTCCAATATACGTCCTACAATCGCGGGAGCGGAGTCACTTTTGGACGTTTTGACTTTGTTGAACCATAATTCAGGCAAAAATCACTAATTTCCACAAAGGCACTCGCACAATTGTTGTGACTGTTGCACCGAAGGTGCGATATTATAATTTAAAATAACCTTTCCATCATTAGTGAATTAACCACAATTATCATAATCATGCATATAATAAACTTATCTCATCAATGTCCTGTATATATGGACGATATTGGAGAAAAAATATTGATGAAAATACTTACTTTTAAGTGTTGTCTGTTTGACTGAGCATTGGTGTAAACTAATTTCTGAAACAGGTTAAGCGATTTCAACGGTTTTTTCACTGATGTATTTAAATAGTTTCGGTAACGTCCAACCCACGACTGATGTCCATAACATCCAATAATAAAATTAAACATTACCTCTGAAACATTATTTCAAGTGGATAGGTAGATACTAAGTCATGCCCGCTTCGTCCACTTTGGTAACTAAAGTTTCGTAACCAGTTACGAAAGAGGAATTTTCTTTCGCTGTTTGGTAACTAGTTGTGAAAAGAGAATTATTTTTCCATTTTCGTAACCCTTCGTCCACTTTGGTTAACTAAGGGTGCCCATTCATTAGTTACAAGACTGTTTTTCCGAGGATCTATACTACTAATTTTTATGTATAATTGCAAACCCTTTTAACATTTAACATTTATTAAAAAAGAAAACATTTTAGTATTTAGGTATTTATACACTTTTTAACCGACTTCAAAAAAGAAGGAGGTTCTCAATTCGACCGTATATATGCTTTTTTATGTGTGTTCAGCGAGTTTTTCGTCGTTTGTGGGCCGATTTTGATAATTCTTTTTTGTTGTAAAGTAGATATGCAAAGTTTAGTACGCTGATGATGCTGACCAGGATCTGATGATGGTGTCTTGGAGAAATTGAGGGGAACTTTTGAAAATTGTAGGGACGACTAGTGTGTTTGTTAATGTTTTCATAAGTATATTAAAGCGCTACAATTTCATGAAGGTCTGGAGTCGATCTGATGTAGCCGAAAGACAGTCGAGGGAACTCCTCAACGATTTACTGCAGTTATCTAGTGTTTGGGCTTGATTCATTTGTAGTGACGAGAACTTTACAACTACATGTTAAATTAAGTGCCATCTGGCGAGTAGTTTTTGAGTTATCTCTTCTTTTCAAGGTTGAAGTCGGTTAATTTTTTTGTAAACAAACAAATTATATTATAGAAACAATGGCAATTTTTGGCAACAAATCAGTTTCAAAGGGAATATAACGAGCCGCGAACTCACCGTTGTTAAAGAAAACCCTCACACACCCCCTGCTGCCACCAAAATTTCCCTTCATCCACTTTGGTAACTAAAGTTACGTAACCAGTTACAAGAGAGGAATTTTTTTTCGCTGTTTGGTAAGTAGTTATGAGAAGAGAATTATTTAATTTTGCCAAATTTCAAAAATGTTTCATTGCTTAAAAATAAAATTTGTAACATTTATGAACCGATTAAAAAAAATATGAGCAAGTATTATGTGAAAAAAAGGTAGGTACAAAAGGTATCAATAAATGCTAATGTTTTCCTTTTTAATAAATGTTAAATGTTAAAAGGGTTTGCAATTATACATAAAAATTAGTAGTATAGATCCTCGGAAAAACAGTCTTGTAACTAATGAATGGGCACCCTTAGTTAACCAAAGTGGACGAAGGGTTACGAAAATGGAAAAATAATTCTCTTTTCACAACTAGTTACCAAACAGCGAAAGAAAATTCCTCTTTCGTAACTGGTTACGAAACTTTAGTTACCAAAGTGGACGAAGCGGTCATGCCTATGTAGGTACATATGTGTACCTAATCCATCAAAACGTTATGCAATCGCAAATGTGAATCCTGTGATATCGACAGCCCACATGAATAAACAAATGCTGTCTAAAACAACAGAATCACTGAAGTGATCAAGAATTTATTGTCCTAACTGTCACTACTACCGACCGATCGATTCTGATTTACACAAGACATCGGCTTCTGAGCGCTTGAATAATCTTCACTTTGGTAAGTTTTTTACACACAGCTACATAAATACACAGACATAACTATTTTCGAATTATTAAATGACTTCATTATTTCCAACTTCATTTCTTGACGTTTTGAAGGGCGGGTTTCTATTAGGTACGCCTGTTTTAAAGAAAGACCCGATTTAACGCGCGTTATAAAAACTTAGAGATTCTGAATAAAGGAATTACACATACAATCGTGTGCTATACTTGTTGTTAAAACGCCCTTTATCTAAACGTGTCCTTCAAAATGCTAACAGTCGTAAGGTCGATGCACCGGTTGACGACCATTTAATTAACTAGTCCTCTTATACGAGTCAAAATTTAAGTCATCAACACAGAACATAGAGTGGATCCATATTAATTGACCCTTCTTATAGCCAATAAAAAATAATCATTAAACTCAGGTTACTTATGAAAATCAACGTTTGTGCACGCTAATCTCAGAAACGGCTCAATTTTTATGGGACTTTCACTGGGATATAGACGATGGATGGGAGCTAGTTGTAGAGCAACATATACTCATATAGACTACTTTTGATCCCGGAGTTTCTGCAGGGTCGGGATTCACACGGAAAAACTCCTGTGCACGAACCAAGTAGCGGACACTACCAGTGTGAAAAATAAAATACTACCTACTAATGAAATGTAATAATGATGTACCCTGCTCTTTTTCGATCAGCAACACGTCGCTGATGCTTTTGGCATTACTGATATCCATGACCTACAATGATCACACACCAAAAGGTGTACCTTATAGTTACTCATTTGTCGACCAATTAAATTATCAGCTTTTGCCACCACGACGTATTAAAAAAATAAGATAAAGTAAGAAAACGAATTTTACTGACTTAAAAATATTTATATTATAGTCGGCACAATCATAAGATTCCGATATGATGTCTGTCATGTATGAACCTTCATGAAGGTTTCTATGAACTCTGTGCGCTGAAGCAGGCCGTAAAGCCAACCACCGCTTGGGTGGGCCGCGCTGCACACCGCCTAGGAGGCGCAATGGTGGCAAAACGCCAACGGCAGCCAGCTCAGTACGGGCGGATGGGCTTGCGCAAGCGACAGCTAGCGCATCGGCCCATCGCCCGTCAGAGGAAACGATGGAGCAAGTATGACAAGTACAACTCCATCGAAACTGCTACAGGGGAACTTGAACCACTGCAGTGGAGCACAGGACTTGCTCCTGCAGTGCCTCACGGAGTGTTCAATCTCCTTGGCGGTAGTGGCCGAACCGTACAGGGTCCCGGACCATCCGCGCTGGTTCGGGGATACCTCCGGGTCGGTCGCAATCTACTGGGCTGGCGCCGAAAAAGACCCGCCGTGTACTAAACGGCACTCGGGACGGGGACTGGTTGCTGTGGACTGGGGTCCTCTGGCAGTGTTGGGGTGCTACATCTCCCCCAATTGCAATCTGGCGGACTACGAGGACTTCCTGGATCGGGTGGGTGACTGCGTACGCGGTTGCTTGCCCCGTCCGGTGTTCGTCCTCGGGGACTTTAACGCCCATTCCAGGGCCTGGGGGAGCAAACGCGACAATGCCAGAGGAAAGGCAGTTCTCGACTGGGCGGCTCAATTGGACCTACGCCTATTGAACCGGGGCTGCGTCAGCACGTGCGTACGCTGGCAGGGGGAGTCGATCGTGGACCTTTCATGGGCGACTCCCTCGGCCGAGCGTCTAGTGACGGGATGGAAGGTGGCGGAAGAGCTGGTGACGCTGTCCGACCACCGTCACATCACAATTGACGTAGCCCTCCGGCTACCGGTTCACACCAGTCGAGCCGAAGGCGCTCCTCGACGATGGGCACTGAGTCGCCTTAACAAGGACATGCTCCTTGCCGCTGCTCACGTCGTGGAGTGGGCCGAGACTGCCTCCGGGGGAGAAATGCCATCGAGTCTGGACGACGGCGCTGTCCGACTCCGAGCCGACATGGCATCGATCTGCGATGCTGCAATGCCGCAGATCCGGCTCGGCAGGAGGGCACCGGCTTACTGGTGGTCCGACCGCATAGCGGAGCTGCGCCGAATTTGCTTGCGAACGAGGCGCAATTACACCCGCGCCCGCAGACGTCGGTCCACCAGTGCCGAAGTGGTGGAGGAAAGGTACAGGGAGTACCGTGACGCGACGACGACGCTCCAGACCGCTATCGCGGAGAGCAAGTCTAGGAGCTGGTCGGGACTGTTGGAGAGTCTGGACAGGGACCCGTGGGGACGCCCCTATAAGATGGTGCTGGACAAGTTGCGCCCTCGGGTTCCTCCGTTAACGGAGACCCTCAGTCCCGACTTTGTCTCGAGCGTCATGGGAAACCTGTTCCCTTACACTCCGGACGACCCCGTTGCCTCGCCAAGGCCAGACTCGGTGGCATGGTCGGAGGAGCTGGCCGTCACTGAGGCAGAGTTGGAGCAGGCGGTGAGGCGGTTAGCCGCCCGAAACACCGCACCAGGCCCCGACGGAATCCCAGGTCGGGCTTGGGTGCTGGCGCTGACCGTCCTCGGGGAGAGGCTGCGCCGGCTGTTCACCGGATGCTTCCGTGCCGGCCACTTCCCGTCGGATTGGCGGCAGGCAAAGGTCGTGCTGCTGCACAAACCGGGACGACCAACGGACTCACCCTCAGCCTACAGGCCGATATGTTTGCTGAACGAGTCGGGCAAACTGTTCGAGAGGATAGTTGCCGCTCGTATCAGCGAACATCTGGCGCGCGATGGTCCGGACCTGTCGGACTGTCAGTATGGCTTCCGAAAGGAGCGCTCGACAGTCGACGCAGTCCTCCGCGTCCGATCGATCGCAGAGCAGGCCGTGTCCAGGGGCAGAGTAGTCTTGGCCGTCAGCCTTGACATCGTCAACGCATTTAACTCTCTGCCCTGGAGTGCGATAAGAGAGGCCCTAGCCCATCATCAGGTGCCTCTATATCTGCAGAATGTGGTGGCGGCCTATCTGTCGGACCGGAGCGTCAGCTATCCGGGCCGTTACGGGAGTGTCCAGGAGAGACGCGTAGTGTGCGGAGTTCCGCAGGGGTCTGTCTTAGGACCACTCCTGTGGAATCTCGCATACGATGTCGTGCTCCGGACGGAGCTGCCTGTCGGCGTAAGCATAGTTTGCTACGCCGACGACACTCTCGTCCTGGCTGAGGGTGAGTCGTTCGAAAGGACGGTGCGGTTGGCCGAGTTCGGGACGGCATGCGTTATCGCTAAGATACGCAGCATCGGCCTTTGCGTGGCGCCGAATAAAACCGAGGCACTTTGGTTCCACGGTCTCCGGCGTAGTGTGGAACCTCCCTGCCTGTCGGTGCGTGTAGGTGACGCTGTCGTGGGAGTGGGCAAGCACTTGAAGTACCTCGGGCTGGTGCTTGACAGCCGTTGGAACTTCGACGAGCATTTTAACCGTCTCGTCCCCCGGATTCATAAGGTAGCGGGTGCTTTGCACAGACTGCTGCCAAATCTCGGGGGACCGAGGGAGGAAGTCCGCCGCCTCTACGCGGGTATCGTGCACTCTGTTGCGCTCTACGGTTCACCCGTATGGGCGCACAGATTGTCGGGCAGTCGACGCCGCGCGGCGAAATTGAACGCTGCGCAGCGTACGATCGCGATCAGAGTGGCACGAGGATACCGGACGATTTCGTACGAGGCGGCCACAGTCCTGGCGCGGTTTCCGCCCCTGGATATCCTGGCGGATATGAATGCTGAGATCTTCTTTAAGATCCGCATTCTCCGCCAGGGGACTGAGCCTTATACCTATGAGACGGTCAAAATGACTCGAAGAGACGCCAGACTGCGTGCCCTGCGTCGCTGGCGCGAGCGACTGCAGGAGCCGCGGGGCATACGCCAACGCGTTGTAAGTGCAATACTGCCCAGCTTCGGTGCATGGCTGAAGAGGAAGGGACGCGTCACCTACAGGCTGACCCAGGTGCTCACCGGACATGGCTGCTTCGGTGAGTACCTGAACCGAATTCGAAGGGAGGCGACACCGCAGTGTCACCATTGTGGAGATGCCCAGGATTCCGCGCAGCACACGCTCGAGCACTGTCCAGCGTGGCAGACCGAGCGGCGGATCCTGGTGCAAAAAGTTGGGCCGGACCTCTCCCCGGACGTCGTCGTCGCAGCGATGGTCCGTTCAGGCGAAGCCTGGGACAGCATGGTCGCGTTCTGCGACCGTGTTATGACCGAAAAGGAGGAAGCCGAACGGGCCAGAGAACGCGCAGACCCGGCCCGGAGACGGACGCGCCGTGCACGGCGCCGCGGTGGGCGCACATAGCGCCACCGGTGTCCCTGTAGCTCGGGACCAGAATACGAGCTTCGGTATCCCCTGCCTGTCGTAAGAGGCGACTAAAAGGGGACTTTCGGGGTTGCGGGCGGCTAGAGTGGGAGCTCGAACCGTCCATCAGCAACCCCGGGAAGGACGACGGTATGTGTGGCCGCATACCGTTGTAAGGCGCTGGCAAGCGATGGGGCCTTAGTCCCTCGCGGGAAGAGCCCGAATATATGGGCGCCGCGCTTGGAGGACTCCGGTTGTGTTCCTTTTGGAGATCCCGGAGTTCTCCACAAGCGCTGAGGAAGGCCACCGGGGGGGTTTTAGTGGGTAAAAATCCCACATCACCCTGTGTCGCTCCCACGGCACCGGGTACCTTTTGAAGGTTTCCCCCTCGTCAAAAAAAAAAAAAAAAAAAAAAAAGGTCGCCAAACTCCAAAGCGGGACAGATCAACCTGTTTGGCTGGACATTTAGGTATATAAGTCGGACACCCTATACAAAACATAACGTCAACTTGTTTATTATAGTCGACAGTGGTTTTTTTTGTCCGGAGTACACAACTAAAAAGCCTAGCAATGTCTGGCTTTATCCGGAAGCCTGGCAACTCTATTCGTAAAGAGCCACTCCGTCTATAGAGCGCATGACTTAGTATCGAGCGTTTTGACATTCAATTTTCTCGCTGATAAATCCGCTAAGTTATTGAGCCTGAGGCGCATTTCTTGTGGCAACTTTAAAACGAACAGTCATTGGCGCTCAATGCTTTTATTTATCATTCCATTGATTATATTTTGGTATTTTTTGACATAATATTTTTGTATCCTCAACCCTGCTTTAGCCACAAACAGCTTTATGCAGTGTAAAGGGCTCTTTTCATTATTTAGATAGCTACCATTCTGGTGTTAGATATTGTCCTCGTCACTTTTAGGTACCTGCTTCTAGAAGAGTATAACGATTTTTTTATAAATATCAGTTATTGCTTTTTTCTGGAACTCAATAAATTATAATTCAATGATTTTTCTTCATCAGCATATCGTAAGACAAGATTACGAAACATACTACACAGTCCATTAAAATCCAATGTAAAATCAGAGAGATCCGTGTTGTAAAGTAAAAATGCAATGGAACATAAAATTTGTAGCAGCAATCTTCGCGTGGTCTACGCTAACTCTAATTACCTTCATGGACGAGTTGTTATTCGAACATCTAGTTTATAAAGCTACCAAATTATAAACTGCAATTCCACGAAAGAAAAGCGCAAAAATGATCCAAATTTTCACCTTAAAATTCTCCAATTATACCGTGGTTTCATGTTGTACGTACAAGGCATAAAAAGCTTTTGCACTACAGTACAATAGAATTTGATAGCTGATGCGGCACGAACAAACCTTATTAACTTAGACATTACGTCTGCGACAGGCATAAAATCCTACTGAAGAACAGCTGTTAAAGGAAATAAAAGTTAAAGAGCTAACGACTTTGATTTTGTTATTCAAGCTCTGAAAAACAACAACATAATACTTTCCCTTATAAATACCTTTATTAGTAAGTACCCTGATAAGTGGTAGTTATAAGAAAGAACATCGAGGTAAGTACGAGTAAAATGACTATGAAAACAAATCCTGTAGGTCCTCCACAAAACGAAACGAATTTTAACTATCTACTCATGGATGGCCGATGCACCGACGAAGAAAACAAGAGATCCCTTCAACACTTTTTAGAAATCTACAACCAAAGCCTTTAAAGTCATCCTTCCATTTAAAGCCTTTAAACATCAGTGCTCACTATGAAACCCGAACCTTGAACAACACTGCTCTTAATGATAATAATTTTAACACAATCGTTGCCATTGCCATGCTGGATTGCCAACGAAGGGCTCATTTCCCAACTAGATGGAAATTTCAATGATGTGTTTAAAGTTTAAACTTTCCTCGGTAAGAATGCATTTTCCTGTCCAAATGTGGTGACTATAGAACCTACGATACTGGGTATCCTAGTGAGGAGCTTTGAATGTGTATCATTAATGGTTGAGTGTTATTCTTATTGTAACTGTATTATACTTGGTATAACTGTACTTTTTGTGGTTTCTCAATGCATGGCCTTATAAATATCTAAATTCTTAAAATTATTTATTTCGTCCCATCTGCTCATAAGTAACAAAATTAGCAGACGGCTCACCGGATATCTAGCCGTTGCTCTTGGATATTAACAAAACTAGGGGCGTCACCAACTCGTTGTCGACTACCAAAGAAGCCACGACCCCGCTTCTTGAAGGATTCCAGGTCAAGCACTCTATATACCAGTAAAACTATTCTACAACGAAAAGCAGAATTAGCGCTTGACAAGTACTGGCTATTTAGCAAGCTCAACAGAATTCAAGATGTATTAGTAGCCTATGAACGTGTGTATGACGTCGAACGCACCAGTCACATATTAATTCGGATGATTGATCGATTGCAGCGGATGCCACACGATTAACAATCCATCATAGCTATTGACCTATGGTTCCGCATCCTATAACTGTATTGATAAATGAGCACTATACAACATGATGCACCTATAGATACGAAATTCACTGTTGTTGGTAACCAAAAATTGTGTTTTATAAGAGTTTTGTCACTTCATAATAGAAATGTGTGTTAGATTATTATTTGCAATAAATGGTTTTTATTATTTCCTTTTAATTACAATTTCATTACACCAGCTCCAGCTAAGAATAGAGCGCTTTAAACATAATTCTTTTTTACCAAGACTTTTAACATTCGAGGTTTATCCAGAATTCAAAATCAGAACACGAGGAAATTTCTAAACCAGTTCATGTAATAACCTACTTTTGCTGTACATTGCTTTGATAGTCTTGCTCCTAAAGAACAGCATCCTGTTCAAACGCGAGGCAAACAATTTTCTATTTATTTAATAGAAAAATATGAGCGTCCTGTTCGTAATTCGGTTGGAGACAAGAGGTTATGTTGTTCAATTTAATAAAGTCTAGGGCAATTGGCGCCGCGCCGTTCCGAGTGTAGTGAAGAGCCATCGCTCTCGACGAGCAGTGCAATTTGCCTGCAGTCCTATAAAGAGCCCGAAAAGCGCCAATTAGACGAGACAAATTCGCATTTAGCATTCAGTGCTCAACGTGAACCCATCAATGAGATGGTAAACGTTTTGTCCCCTGTTAAATCATTTAACGTTTAGTTTACGCAACGTTGCTGCTTTTTGTCATTAATAGCTGAATGGTAAGTATTTCCCCATGTTAAGACTTGAATTGTTGTTTACCTCGTTATGCTGCTAAGGGAATCAATAAAAGCTGTTTACAAACGACAAAGTTGCAAAATTATATATTTTATACCTGAGAACAGTGGCGGCTGTCCCTTGAGTGCGCTCGTGCGCTGAACCACCACAATTTAATAAATAAAAATTATTAGTATTTTCTTTATAAAAATACATTATTATTTTATATAATCTGTTAAATAAAAACTAATTATTATTTTATCTCGTTTAAAATAATGACGAAAGAATTTAAACTCTTTGCTAAAGTGTTAAGATTTACTTTCGCTATAAAGAAAAGTTCTCGTGCGCATCGGCGAGCGCACGGGGTCTGCTAGTACAATTTCTATGGGATACGAGCAAACACGCCTAGCGCGTGAGACAAAAGATAGTCCATAGTAAATGTACGGAGCGATTAGCCGGATGCCGTGCGGCGCACGGATAATCCGAAGATTACCGAGAGCGCCCGAGGTTTGACGAAATTCGTCCCGGTCCCGGCCGGCGCGGGAACGACCAGCCATATTGGATTGACCTCTCGCGACGTGTTTATTTATTGTTTGTTGACGTCCGTAATAATTAGTATCTAATTATTTTTTATATGTTTTTTATTCTTACCGTATGTAAACCATTTACTTATACCAATAAAAAATTATTATTATTATTATTAATTGAGACAGTGTTTGTGAGTGAAAATGAGCGTAAATATAGACTATATTAAAGACAATAACTAAACTTTTGAAAATAAAGTTGGTATTAAATTGGCCGGACCACTAAGGCCTTAGTTAGTCAGTAAAGTGCACCACCAGTTTGACGACCCACCAGCCGCCACTGCCTGAGAACATACTTTTTTAGGCCAGGATTCGCTGGTGTTCAAAATCCTCTCTTAGTGCTATCCTCCTACACTAGCTTAGTGCTGCCCAAGGAACATACATGCAAATTTTAAGCTTCTAGCGTTCAGTAGTTTCGAATGTGCGTTATCTGTCAGTCAACTATTATTGATGATTATATCTACTGATTACAAGCGTATTTTTAATGTTTAAACTAAGTATAATTATACAGACTGATTTAGCGTTGTTTAACTAAAGGTAGTTTTACAATCACGTTTTAGATTAAATTGGATTACCTACTGTTCCTATCAATGGGACTCAATCCGCATCAAGTTTGATTCTCCTTCGACAGATCCTGGCACACCGTGTACTTGGAATTACCCGAATCCTCTCGTTACAGTTAGAAACTTCACAAATTAAGTACATTGGAAATCGGATTGGCCTCTTAATTCTAATCAAAGGCATGTCCTTAAAGTTAATCGGACTGGATTATTTGAAACTATTTAAACTGATACGATATTTAACTGTGCTCAATTAATAGAATTAATGTTCTTAGCTGGGATGCTTGAAGTAAATCCACAATATATGTTTAATGGTTTTTGATGGAATTAAGGTAGCAAACGAGCAGGCAGCATCACGCGCATCCGCAGCCGCCCATGACAACTGTTACCGACCCTGAACAAGATTTGAGAGTCTCGTCCTGATTCTTTCACAGATGCGTTGCTGCCCTTTAGTACTGAGACGACCAGGTCACCTCTAGAAAAGGGTAACTGCGTCTATAACTATGTACTGAAATCTTTATGCCTACTTGTAATTTCATAAGAGACTGATGGTGAACATCGTGTAGACGAAACGAAAGATTTTGCAAGCACGCTTGTTTAAATAGTATGTTTCTGTATAAATGTGCAAATTTGTGTGTTCAGAATGTATTCAAATTGTCTATAGTGACTATATAGACTCTATACACCATTAATATTTAACTAATTTTACTTTTTTCTAATATTTTGACAGATCTTCATTAAGTAAATTAAACAATGTTTGATTAATGAAAGCGATGAATCATAGTATGAAAGTATGCCTATGCTTTCACTTTTATTTACAGACTCACTTATGATTCTGTAATAATATTTTGTGCCAAAAAAGTGCTTTATTTTACAATGCACGATTAACCTAAGTCTACCTACTAAGTATTTAAGTGACTCAATTAGGATCTAAAATCCACTATAAGCGTGCAATTGCTTCTAAGAAACTCTCCTTTAATGACATATCACTGAATTGCCTTACATACTTTTATCGCACCACACACGTCGCACAGCTCTTTAAGGCTTTGATATTCACATCACATAAGCCAGCGATTATCATTCAGCTACTACACGAACAGTTAGTAGCGCGGGCCTTACAAAATGTGTCGATTGGCTGTCACCAGCGTCAATGGTTGGTAGTGGTAGCACGTGCTTAAACTGTAGCTTGTTTGCAAGTAACGGTCGAGCTCAGAGGCTGTCAATCTTTTTATGTTTAATTTTTATGAAGAATCTAAAAATGAAACTGATCAAGTGAACGTAAGAGGTGCATTTGGAGAGCTGTATTGCTTGCACGTTTAGAGTAAATTTATAGCATTTGATCACCAACAAGATACAATATAGGTAAGCCTTTATTTTAAGGTTAATTGTATGGGGAACCCTTAGGGAACATTTTTTTTTCTTTTTTATTGTTTGTTGTGACAGCAGCCAGTGGAACGCATGCACGCATTCTATGAAGATTTGACAACTGAGACATATTATTATTTACGTCTTCAAACTCCTATTTTGCTCTAGAACCTGTGTTGTCGGTTACATAGACAATTATTTTATCTTGTTTTAAAGGTTTGCGACGATATTGTTGTTATTTTAGCAAAGGGAGATCTCGCGCCAGGCGATGTAAGCTGGGAAGTGGCCAAGCTCCAACTATTCACGTACGTTTGGAACTCGTTTAAATGCAAGCTTTGTAGAAAACTTCGATAACATGATTCACGCAGTCACACTTGACGTAACGCGATGTCACCACATGTTATACGTATAGCTACGCGTAATATTGCTACTGCCAACGCATTAATTATGATATAACTAAATCTTGCATACTCAAAGCCTCATCAGAAATAACTACCTACATATATATACATATAAGCAATCTAAAAGCGATGATTTAAGAATATGTGCATGCATTATAAGACGTAATGTCTCGTCGAAGCTAAAGAGAAAGTAATATGGGAAAGATAAAATTTATGCAGCTATTAAGATGAAACTTTGTTGGAGAAACGCCAGAAATAGGTTTAATATGGTATTTGGTTACGTTTTTATTTTTGCTCAACTTTATTTAATATTCGATGAAATATTTTTTTGTATGGATAGATCCACCATAACTTTTTGCTGGGTGAACCGATTTTAATAATTCTTTTTTATTGGAAAGCTGGTGCTGGTCCCATTAAACTAAGCGACATCTAACAAGTACTTTTTGGTTTAACTCAAATAATATCAACTTAATTAACTTAGATTACGCTGATGTTGTTCTCATTTTCATACTTGTCGATGATGAAGAATTTTTGTTTTTAAACTTCATATTTTTAATCGTCAAATTATACGATCTTTTGAACTTTTGGATGACATTTCTTCTACAAGTAAGACAAGTTAAAGTTAAATTAAATTTTAAGCCAAATACGGAATACTATACTTATACTCAAACTTATACTTATACTCGAGTCGTTATAGAATTCGTATCAATGGCAACCTACACCAGCTTTCCGTCCCGTGACTCAAGCACAAACCTTTCCGTTAGTAAACTTTAACAAGCGCTGGTATAAAATCTAGCTAGAATCTAACAATGGTCTCTGATGTAACTAACTACGACTGAACGTGCCGGCCGTTAAACCAATTAAAGCACGTAGACACCTATCCAGCACTTGTGGTGTTACACCCCTATTTGATTTCCTACTCACCTTTTAATTACATTGCGGACTATATGAACTGGAAACGATTAAGGCTTGGGCGAGAAAATGTTTGCTAAGTTAAAATTTCATTGGCTACAATATCATGATGACTTAAAGCCAATGATTTCTTCATGATGGTTTAATTAAATAACACGGTTGACACACACACAGACACACAACACAGACACGAATTGACGGATACACATTGTTCAGTAGTGGTTGAAAATGGCTCCGGTTTTGTATGATTTGTGGTGGTAGGTAAGCGGATAAAATACCATCCATTAACCCTTGGTCGTGGACGTAATCACGTAACTAAGTGGGAACTCGAACCGGAGAAACCTGGTGTCCCGACCAATACCTACTGATAAGCATGTTTCTATAAATCTTTTTTTAATTTTTGATATTTTGTAGTACCTAGTATTCACTCTCATCCCTATCGCAACCCATAAATGTTTCACTGCTGACCACTGGTGTTCTCTCATATGAAGGAAACAGGCCATAGTACACCACGCTGACCAAGCACATATTGGTGGAATTCCTTTGAGAATATCGAGAACTATCTAGAACTAACTAGTACCTATTTACTGGTTAAATATCCAAGTAATCTAACTTTCATAAAACACAATCTCTGTTTGTAAATAATTATGTACGCTAACTTCTTCAATACGAATATGAATGCCGAATGTGTCTATAACCACTATATGACTAATAATAAGTAGGAGATTATTCAGTATTCCCCTGGCGTCCCGGCGAATCGTCGAATTAATCGACATAACTATCCGACATGCGCCTAAACTGACCATAAATGTTTCGTGCTAAAGCAGGATGCCCACAACGAACGAACACGACGACGAACGACCTCCTAGCGACCTTTTTTTTGTTTCCGTAACGTATAATCAGCCTTGAATTTCTTTATTATTTAGTGGCTTTCTACGCCAAAGCATTACATTTTGGTTCCCGTCGGAGTCAACGGGACCGACCGGGATAATCCTGCCCAGAGCAGGACGTCTGGTCACCCTAGAAATGCCTGAGCGATCCCGAATTGACGGATCTGCGGTATTCCACCGATATGGAGACTGTCCTGAAATACCTTAATCTGATGATAGATAGTACCTACACCGTTTCACAGAATTCAAGTAAATTCTACTGAATATGTAATCCAAAGCTTCGACTGCTGTTTTTCTTAGGTTTACTTTTTAGTGGTGCAATAACTAAACGCAATTTTAACTATGCCATTTTTTCTTAGTTGTATTACTTTCTCTATTACATCTTTTAGTTGTTACTACATAAATACAGTTTGAGAATATGATTGTTGCGTGTTCAAGTTTCCCAGCAATAATTAAGGTTTTAAAAGTTTAGACTAGCTCCGAGCGAGGTTCGATTCTCGACCGGGGCATATATTTGACTGGCAAATAAATGTTTGTTTTCGGGTGTAGGGTGATATTGATCTGTTGTTTGTGTTGTCCATACCACCCGCGTCACAGGGAACTCTATGCGGGGTATGAGACATGAGTGTATTGGCGTTTGTTGATTTATTTTATTTATTCATCATTATCGGATATGAATGCAAAGCGTTACCGAACGTTTCCGACAGTATAAAATGTTGTCAAACGGCGGTTAACCGGATTAACTATAGGTCACCAGCTACTAAAAAATTAACAGCGCAATATAAAGTGAAATAAGGCAATTAATTATGACTGTAATTTCATCATTATACGAGTAATTATAAAAGTAGGTAAATATTAATGACAGGATTACGGAAGTAATGGATGAGATTCGTCCTCTTATACTAGACGTAGAGTTCTAAAGTAGAGCGTGATAAAATCAAGCCCCAAAATAGCTTGAACAGAAATAGCTTTAATGCGATTTTCATTTTGATTGGATTCCCGAGGCCACATTTACTGTTTGTTTTATTTCAATCCGTCCATAAATAAGAATGTTTACTAGAATCCCGTCTCAGCGTGATCTCTATGTGGGATAAGTAGGTATGCCTCTCTGCGAAGATCAGGTACTTAATCGAAATTAATAGAAAAAAATATTACGAAAAATATATACTTAGGTTAAAAAAAATACGTACAAGCACAACATAACTGTAACAAGTCAACAGCTGTCCGGTCTTCATACATATTTCGCAAGTTAAACATTACGTTCCCAAAGCACGCGCTTACCACGTGCCGTACCTATCACACGCGCTATTTGTCGCTGTACCTGAGAAGGATATGGAATATGCTACTCCCAACAAAAAACGAATTTATTACCTGTACTCACAGTTCAATTTTGCTTGAAAGACAAATTTACTTACGGCATTTTAAATTCTCGCTGTGAATCTGTAATGTACCTTAATAACAGGGGCGGAAAGCTTCTATTTGTGTGGGATTTGATTAAAACGAATTCCGCATTATAGCTATAGGTATAATATCGGTGCCGTGTTATAGCGAAATGCATCTTCGCGGAATAATACAGCGACAATGACAGGAATACTAAATCGTGACCAAACACCATTGATATGTGGTTAATCGCCATTCAATAGCAGTAAAGCACGCGTATGCTTGTAATACATCTATTTATAGAAAAAGGTGTCTTTCTTTCTTATCAATGACATTAGAGTTTTGATTAGCTGAACTATTTGTTGTCACAACACAATGCACGAGTTTACGGTAGACGAAAATCCGGAAAATTCAATGTAGGTATCAAGAAAAGAAATTAACTCGCAGAACACTTAACACTTAAATGAATAAGTAACTTACAATGAATGCGGTTTTCTGGCCCTGAGTTTGTTCTTCCAAACCAAACGTCGTGTACCGAGTGTTATGGGGGCTTAAAATAATTTTCTCTCGTGTTTATCGATACTCAATGAATCGATGATGGCTTTATTCTTATTGGCTTTCAAAGATGACGATGACTACTTAATATAAAGTGGCTCTTCTGCTATTTACGTAAGAAAAGTAAATTAAAATCAAACCAAACGTGATTAATGGCATGTGGCTTTTGTTTACCTTTGTCCATGCCAACCTACAACAAAAGTTGTTGTATGAACGTTAATTTACAACCCCGTACAAACAGCTGAATGTAGCATACTTTTATCTTTTTCAACGACGCGATCCGTTTAAATAACAGAAATAGTTCCACGCCGCCTGCAATAACCTAAGAATTACACAAAGTGGTGCATGCATGTCGCCTCGCGGTACAAAAAGCGTGCGGTCATCAATTCAACATGCAACGTTCTTGCGACGTCATTTGTTGTGCTCGCGCTGTACGGCTGTACTGGCGAGAGCCGGTTACTTGGCGAAACAAATACAACAGTTTTATGAAATAAAAAGCTGACAATTTACGCTCGCTAGGACAAAATGTCTGTAACAAGTACAGACGAGTACAAAATAAACATACATTGTTGATGACTGCGAAATGCGTAGAGTACCTATTATTGAAGTAAAACTTAGTGGGCTTCGGAGAGGTCTGCATTAATGTTTAACGCAACTGTGGTAGAGAATATAAAAGAGGGTATACTTAGAAAATAAATCCACGATGGCTTTGAATGATATTATGTATAAAAAAGTATAAGGTACGCTAAAAATCAATTCTTCCGATTTCGCTTTTGAATTCCTTAGTCGTCCTTATTGCCAAATTTGCTAAGCCTATGGATAACTAGATTAACTAGATAGAGAACACTTGTACACCCATAACTTTGCTCCTTATACACACAAGCATACAAGCGTCCTACTTACTTTCTATCGTACACAAGAAGAACCCACAAAATATCCGAAAGAGGATTTGTATTTACAATCTACATCTCTTAAATCCTTTCAATTCTCTTGTTAACAAAAAATGTCGCAGTCTCAGCCGAGAGCGGGAACCGAGACCACCTACACAAAAGCATGACCACACACTTTTCTACGTGAAGTAGCTACGTGTACTCTCTACCTGAGTACAAGGACTCTACCCACTGATCGATGCCTCCGATAATCCTTCCTACATCGTACACCATTGTCTTAGGAATTTCTAAGCAAAGCTACATAGACATTAAATTACGTGATACAGTTGAAAATCTATTATTTATAAGTTCTATCGACTGTGAGTGTGTGTGAGTGAGACTTTATTTTGAAATATATTATGTTAGTTTGTATGTGAGATCTACAACGATCACAAAAATGGGGAATGAGATTTAGATAAAAAAGTGCACACGAATAGCTTGTAACCTGGATTTTTCCATATGATACTGTTCATTTCGAGAAACTTATACCTACCCACCTACATACGGAAATATAAGAACATGAATTTCATGAATAGAACAGTTTTCATCCCGTGGGAAGGATCTGTCCTCGTAGGACATGTTACGACTGCTGAGTGAAAAATGAAATTATCACGCCATAATAATTATGTAGGTAAGTATCAATTCAAGAAATGCAGGTTTCTGACAGACTATGTACTAAGCTACAAAAAGGTAGACGGGTGGTGGCGAAACTATAAGCGATTCCTACTTATTGATTACAAAACCCTTAAAATAACAAGCTGCAAATGCAAACTCCATTAAATAGAATGATTCTCCAGAAGCAATTCAAACAAAACCGTTTTACACCAAATCCCCTATGCATTCCATTTCGTTTGAAAACAGCCATCATAGATAAACAAAAAGCAAACAATTTGACAAGAGAATTCACTACATAGACTTACACGACGAAACAGATAGAGCGCACAATAATCACTATCTTATAAGAAATAAAAAAAAAACTAACATTTTATTCATATAAAGAGAACCGTCGCTAGAAAGAAAGTCTCTAAAATTTCGCTTATTTCGCAAGTAAACAATCCTAAAAAAAAATGTTTCCAATTTACTAAAAACCACAAAAAAACTCCAAATTTTAAACACAGTAAAAATTATTTTAAACAAGTATGAAGCCCATAATCTGTTTTGATGTTTGTGTTGATATATGAAGTGTGACAATTTTTAACTTTACAATGCTCCATCTATCACCCTCCTTTATCTTTGTTTAGGGACAGTAAAAATACAAACACGCCCCGTTGTTTTATAACACAAGTATGACTAATAAAGTTTACATCGGCACTTTGCTAATATCAATTCTCATTCATGTTCATCGCATAACTAAATAATCCTTATTACGTGGTAATAACGTTTTCTTTCAGTTGTTTGTCAAGTATGCGTAGGGCTGCTACATGTCGTGTTGTAATACAAATTCCATTCATTTTTCCATAAGATTATATGAGTCGTCATGGGAAAATATTTTTGCAGGTACATTGTTTTTTATTTATTTGTTCATAACTTGTGTTACCCATTATTTTATAGAACAAACCGCCATTCGAAGCTGGATTCAATTCCCAATAAACCAGAATTTGAATGATGGATTCAAGTTTTTATTCACGGTCGGGGTACATATCTATAATCATAATATTAATACGTGAAAAATAAAACAAACCCTTTTACGAAAATTAGGTGGACCAAGGAAATACGATACGTAGTACGTACCTATAGTTGAAGTTTATATGTAGAAAATTGCAACACAAAAACTTTAAATTAGTAGTACCTACCTAAAACACATACACATAGGTACACTCATGTAACCTATTACTACTTATTAACTATGCATACTTCCATACGATTGACATAATGACATAACATAAAATTGGAAAATTGAAATAAGTCTAACATAATGATTAGTCATTAATTTCGTTATTATGAGCGTAGAGCAGATCTCCAGTTTAATTAGTTACTTTCTAACTCGCAATATTCCAAGTAAGTCGTGCGTGCCTGCCCTACGCATCATTTTCTTAACACAATTCGCCGTGTCACACCCATGGCGCCACTCACGCCTGTAAAGTAGTTAAGCTAACACAATAAAATGTAGCTCTAAATTAGCTCCTCGTTTTACAAGCAATAAATTTAATAGGCACCCCGCCAAGGGCCCCCCTATTCATGCTTAAAATTTTAACTCAGCGACAATTTCGTTGGGCTGCCGCCCCAGTCTTACTGCCGGCATGTGAGAGCAAAATATTACATACTAGCTGTCCCCTCACGGCTTCAGCCGTGTGGAATTTTTGTATCAGTTTTTCCCCTTTTTTATCGCCTTAAAATCCTGCACTCCCAAAGGAACATGCACGCCACACTTCAGCTTCTTCCGTTCAGTAGTTTCGTCTGTGTGTTTTCTGTCAGTCAGTCATTCAGTCACGAAAGAGTTTAATATATTAAATATTGATGAAACACTAAAAAAATCGGCCAAGTGCGAGTCGGAGTCGCGCACCAAGGGCTCCCTACAAACCTGTAGATGTCATAAGTAAATTCACCCATCACGACAATTAAGTCATAGTTGGATGGAAATTATCAAAAATATTTTTATTATATCATGTAAGTAAAAATTTGCGGTTTTCGAAATTTTTCCTTTATCTGTTCTATAAGACGTTCTTACCAAATTTCAAGTTTCTGAGTTCACGTAAATTTGCGGATGTTTGCGGCATAAACGGCTGTAACTTTTAATTGTGGTAGCTTAGAAGTTTAATTTTTTCGTATTTGATATAAATTTAGGCTAGATACTTCCACGCATTCCTGAGAAAAAGGCTTTTGATAGACGGACGGACGGACAACAAAGTGATCCTATGAGAGTTCCGTATTTTCCGTATTTGCTTTCGAGGTATGGAACCCTAAAAAGAAATAACTTACTTTAAAAAATTCAGATCATAAACTCTATTTAAGGTAGGTACCTTAATTTAAGCCTAGATTTATGACAACAATAAGTAAATGTAAAGAATATTTGCTGACGGCGCTGGAATTTCAATTTCATAAACCTTATGTCTTTTTATACGAGATTTTTATTCTAATTTTGGCACTAAAAACTTTCGAAGTATTTTTATGTGTAAAAATACTTTCAGAATATTTTTTATAAAACACTAATAATCTCGCCTTCGCTACGCTTCGAAAAACCTGTCTCTTAGATAAATCTTTTATTATTTAATTTATTATGAAGCTTTTGTTTCTGATATAAGTGCACACAAACGAACAGAAAGAACAGACGAAAATTTTAAAAATCGTTTTTGGGTTCTCCTTACAAGACTCACAAAAAGAAAAAAAGTTGACGAAAAGCAACAGCATTCGAATAAAATAAAATAAATAAAAATTGGAACACCCAGTAAAAAGTAATGACGTAACGACTACGAGTAAAATTCGCATTATTAATCATAATGATAATAATTATGGTGATTAGGTATGTATATAAAAAATGTATCATGATTAGGTATTTTATTGGTTGTAGATGTATAAGTAAATATTAGGTAGCTCTAGATTCAAAAGGAAAATATTGCTTAAAGCAACTGATTCACCGCAGAATCATTAAGTAGGTGTATAATTTGCGATTCAAAGCCGCTAGCCATCAAAGATTACCGACGATAGGACTCGTACTTCGGTATTCCCTTAAAGTTATTGCCTCCTTAATAATTCGCTACTCGCTTGTTTTATAACAAGGGCTCCTTAGGGTGTGTGTCAGAAATCAAGTCAGTAATCAACTTTTACTGTTATTATTGACTTAGGCACAACCCTCTGCGTAAATGTCGCGTTGTGCGCTCAGATAAGACTCTTTTATTGGTCAAATGAATATATTATGAGCACCTGTAAATGTTGTTTGTTTTACACGTGAGCTGTTGGATTTAGAATGAAAAGGGCTCTACCCTGGGGTTCATTTCGACGAGCCGGTCACTGGGCAGTGTAGGTCTGTACCAACACTTTTTATTCTAAAAATAGTAAGTGTACGTTGTATCGATATGGTATTCAGGTTCCTACGATGCTCAATGATGTTATGTAGAATCTTTTTGTATGACACAATATCACCCATCTATACGCAACTTTGAAAGATTTTATTGTATTTTAACTGCATTGTCAAACGCTAGTTTAAAAAAAGTTCGTGGAAGATAGCCGACAGTATACATAGGTGGTTATACTCGAACGGCACATCAACTCAATAAATAATTGGTTTCTACAAAAACGAATTCAAAAATTGTTCTATTTTACCTTGACTAGATACGTATATTTACATATATACGTATATGTATATATATTGACTAGATAAGTATATTAATGAGAACATAGTCAACGTAGGTGAAATCAATTAATTACGCATAACTCAAAAACTATAGAGTTAAAATCTTACACTAAGATCCAGCCAAAAAAAGTACCTATTATCAAAATCGATACACTTTAATAAAAGTTATGACGTAACGTAACACACATAAAAAATAGAGTTGAATTGAGAACCGCCGCTTAAAAAGACACCCGATCTAAATTGATTACAAGTAGTTTATAGCTACGTTGGTAAATAAAGGCCTCTCACAATTACAGCCACACCGGTCCGGGGCAAAATTCATTGCAAAACTTGTTCAATAAAATCCTGCGGTTACGAGGGACCTCTGATCGCTCCACAAAGTAATTGATCACAAGTTCTCTATAAAAACTTAAGTGAGCCTTATATCTTATAATAGAGTTAATGTTTCACTCCCACGCGTGTCCGCAAATGAGGATATACTCGTAATAGTTTACGTTTTGGTTGTGGGTGTTCATTGTAACCAAACTTTGTATTGAAGTTGCTAACTCGATGACTCTTTGGTTGTCATATGATAGTTAGAAATTTTTGGATTTTAAACAATTTTCTTGTTACCAAAATGTTTTACTTTATGCAAACTTACTGCAGGAAAATTTTTTTTACAAGAATAAAAGCCCTTTAATAGCTCACAACTTGTAATTTACGTTACTAATACTAAAAGTTGTTTTCACGATAATAAAAAACGAACCTATGGCCTAATTTTTATCCCAGTGTTCCAACAGAATAGGTATTTATACGTGATAGCTCCTCCTTAAACGAAGTTACGTTAACATTAACATAGTCATGCATGACAAAAATTAATCATCAACCTGTGACATACCTATGAAATCCGTTTAAAATAAGTGCCTTATTGTTGTTTACGAGTAATACAAAACAAGAAAAGTAAATAAAAATTAAATCTGCAACAGTTCCAATATATTGCGGTTTATTCGCATGTGCTCCTATCTCAAGACTCAGTAACGTTTGATATAAAATTTTCTCAACTTCTCAGCGAAAAACTTGTAAGCGTGCCCATCTTACTTCTAGTTACGTTCCTTTGTTATGTACGTTCAGTTAATTCAGTTTTTACGCTGCAACTCAGTTTTTTACTGAGAATCTCGGCCATGAATTGAACGGAGCAAGAACATAATGAAGTCGTAATTTAAACTGTTGGATTCCAACGACATGCATGCATGTCACGAATGCATAGTACGTTCACTTCGCTGGAATCCAATAAAACTGCTGCATGTACAATACTCCTATTTAGAGTTTCGTATATTATATACGATAAAAATGGAAGCTTAGTACGATCATTGCATGTCTACGTACCTATAGGTATCTCTTTATGCCACAGATTATTCTCAAAATTCAGTGTTAAAATGTTTCTAGTGATGAAATTTTATGTATGAAGGACAGGATATTTTTTGAATGATTACCCTAATTATTAGTATACTAGATACGTGACTACTCAAAGTGTGAATCCGAGCGTGATGTTCACAAATCACAATGTTAATTCCAAAAATAAAAGGCTAGATTGACTCTACCAAATTTCAGACACAGTTAAACCAATTTTTAACGTAAACGTACATTTAAGTAACGTAAATGTCCTTAAATTTAAAACTTATGTCAAAAGATTTAAATTTATAGGAGGACATAACGTTATAAAGTTATACGAATCTAGAAGATTATTGACGAAACATGAGTATGATATAAATTTATATAAGTAGGAAGCGTGTAACTATGAGTAGAAAAAAATCTCCTCAGGAGTTTTTTGCCGATACTTTTTTCAGGACCACTTACCGTAAATTGATGTCGTTTGAGTTTTTTAAAATGTTAGTAAAAGTCAACTTTCGAAATAATTTAATTCATTTACATTGAAAACCTTAATTTACAAGGCAAACATAAAAGTAGCTATTACTATTACCTAATAGATACATATTGAATATATTAACATATTAAACATGATTTATAGTGCGAAATCGTAACAATACGAGTTTGGTTTGAATATTTATTAAGGTCGCATTATTTACAATTAACACGAAATGGCGCTTAGTGTACTTTACATGTAACCGTATTAACACTACACGTGCCTATTTGGGCTCATTATTGAAGTCATCATTGGCTAAATTTAATGATTTCTGAAATATTTGAACCAGACTACGAACTACATGTCAGACTACCTACCGCCATACTTATTCCAACCGCCAAATTTCTTGTCGTAGATTATTGAGTCCCGGTATTTTTAAATGTAAATAGCTTACAAAAAAGCAGACAAGCCATCTAATGGTACGTAGTCACCGTCAAACAAACTACGATATACACTATACACTGAACCAAAAAAGTTATCAGCAGCCTTTATCTGGTAGATAGTGTTGTGTCAGATAACTATCTGACACTTTACCAGGAAGTTGTGAAACAGGTCCTTAGTGTCATAACTGCAGCTGAGGGTGGAGGGTGGAGGGAACAATAAATACAAAAAACTGATGTCTGACATTTATGTCGCAATTTCTTTCGTAGTTTAAACGTAGAATTAGGACAGCAGCAAAAACACTGGCATCGCCGAAGGGTTGACACTGAAAGAAGGAAGATAGAAGTAAGAAATTAATTACTAGTTCTTAAGCTACTAGCCAGAACGCGACTTTTTTAATTCTTTGATTCCGCTACTTCGTTTCACCTCTTCTATCTAGCGCGGCAAGGCTTCGATAAGTTTGCTGATAATCCTGTCCATAGGCGGTTATCGGTCATGGTCTGTTATTTACATAAAAAATGTACGAGTAATCGCCAATCGCTAATGACAAAATTTCAAAAAAGCTTCCACACTTTAGAAGGCACTTAAAGCTCTAGTTAAATATACTTGGAAGTCAACGACACTTCAATTGACTAATAAGCCTTCGAAATTTTTTATCCAAATAGCCGACAACACGAGCAAAAAACCACTGGACGGTAGAGTAGACGCCATCAGATCTTGCGGTAGCAAAAACACAGCATTTTTTAGGTGTAGGTAAGTTTTTTCTTTTTTGGATGATTATAAGAAGTCTATCAATTAGGATTCTGGTCCATTCATTTTAAAAAAGTTCTTTCACTTCTAAAGAAAAACCATTCTTTACAGATATTAATATTGTCCATGCCCAAATTACTAGTTACTTTTACTACGGTTTTCGGTACGGAATTCATTTTAATTGCATCCCACACAAATGGCAGCTTTCCCTCCCTGTGATTAAGGTATATTGCAGATTAACGGCGAAAAATTAACATGCCATAAATAAGTTTGCTTTAAAGCTACTTTGAACTTTAAGCACAGGTAATAAATTTGTTTTAAGCGGCAACTGGCAATTACCTAGTTTACTTCTATGCCAATTTTAAAGTCTTAAATTTGACTGGATACGATGTCTGTACATCAGAAATACTGGATAATTGATTTCCAGAATTCAGTAGTCAAATGACTACTTTATAATTTATATTTATAAAACTTGTAACTGTACCTGCTATACTCGTACTAACTAATACTTACTATAGTAACATTAGCAAAATATTTTCAATTATTGATGTAGGTAAGCAGTATTTTTGAAGAAGTTAAGTTAAATAATCCAATAACAATCCATTCTCAATATCCATAACGGAATTCTCTGCTATTCCACTTAGGTACCTACTGCACATAACCTTTTCAGAATAAGCTAGGATTTTTGTCTCTACGCGCTTACATCCTCACACTAGGATGTCATGTGTCTTGAATTTCATGGACATCACACATATACAAGGACACACCCAGATCGAGAACACAAACTTTAAAATAATTAATCGAACCGAGGTCCGTTGGAACAGCAAGCCGGGATGCTAAATGTTGTGCCATACGAGTGGTGAAATTTTAATCCCTTAAAGTTAATTACCTAATTTCATTACGCATAAGTGTCAAGAAAATTATATAGATAGGTACTTCAAAAACTAGTATGTCATTTGTATTCCGAACACCCACTTGCTTGAGTGGTAATAATAGGTATAAATTGGAAACCATATATAAAATCAATTTATAACAATTACAACAGACCCCCATGATTCTTATCATTCTTTCAAAGTTCGTACCGACGAACAAAAATAAAAGTTCCTACATTGTTAGTTATTAACTTAGAAAATATTTGTAATATTATTTGTAAGCAATCCTCGCTCAATCTGCATTTGTCTTTGTATTCAAGTTTCAGCTGTCACCGTTGATTTCTAAGGAAACAAGAATATTATCGAAGAACATTAATAAAAGAGACACGGTCTACGTCTCTGTCTATTCAAAAATAACGTTTATAAACAAGATGATTTTCTAAAAATATTTCTTGAGCAGCTATCCTTCGCATGTCACCCTAGGGCAATTTAAAAACAGCTTACAATTTTATCACGGCACCTAAATCAAACGATCCCTGAGGGATAACATAAAATCTAAAATGCCAGCGTATAAATAAAGCAGGGTTTTCATGCTTGAAGTTAAAGGACTTATTTATAATACTTGTACAAAATTACCTTCTATAAAGACAACAATAGATTGGATATGTTTGGACGACCTTAAAACTTACAACGTGGAACCAAGAAGCCCTGCATAATGGCTGATAATAAAGTAACTTATTAGTGAAGGGGAGCAGGTTCGATTTCCGACCTGACCCTCCAGTCAATTAGCAAATGGTTTTCTCCAACATGGCATTCTGTTCGTAATACAGCCTTCGTACTTTGACCCCAATATTATTTATTACACGCCTCGCTGACCAGTTTAGTTAATGAATGCCATGCGTTTGATGGTAAATTCCGTTTATAAAAAAACGAAGCTTACTTTAAACTACCAATTTTTAGGCTAACATTAGCCTTATTTCACTTTCATACTCGTGTGGCAAAAGTCCTATATAAGTACAAAAAGGAATAATATAATAGTACTATTGTTCTGCAAATAAATCTGCAAAACACCGTAATTTTATTTTTTATTTATTATTTTCATATGAAAGTTCTTCTGCCTATTTTAGATAAGCCATCCGTTTCTTGAATTTAAGCAATAATACCCCACATATATTAAAATACTGTTACAAAAAAGAAAAGGTAAATAAGAAGTAATACCATTACGAGTAAACCCTGAGAGGATTTGTCGAAATTAACTGAAATCCAGATCATCTGCAATGAGATCCTCAAAAGGCGCTCATAAACATCACGCTTATCTCATTCACTACTGAAAATAAATCGAGGATAAATAAAATGGCGGTATGACCCGGCGATACTCAGCGGAAAAGAAAAAAGTCCGATAGCAAAGAGGCATGAACTGTTCAATCAATAAGTAGAATGGCTCTAAGATATATCTTGAAACGACTGTCGTTTGCGCTCGAACTTGGAAATGAAACCAAGTCCTTTATCTGACTGAATAAAGTGGAAGTACAATCTTAAGAACTTATCTGTTTATTGAAAGTGAAGATGTCGGCCACGCTTCCATTCATTTTCATCATGTTTACACAAGGCAGCTGTTCTTTCTGCTGCCGCTCGTAAAAACAGATTGGAAATGCAATAAACCATGTATTTTTGCCTACCGTGAAATTAATACCGTGTTATTTTTGTCATGTTGGGAATGGTACACAAACAAAAGAAATTACACCTGTTATAAACATTTTAATTACGTATCTATACAAACATCAGCCATACTGGAAATAAATCTACACAATAATTTACAGTCTTTCAAATTAATACTTAATAAATCGATTTTCTCTCAAACACAATACAATAAATACGAAGAAGCAATTCGTATCGAAATGCAAAAATTTGGTATCGTTATTGTACAAAAGTTACACAAGTAACTATTAAAAACTATGAGGTCTATTTACAACAGAATTACAATGATCGTTCATTTACAACAAAGCGAGATATGAATGATTGCTTACGTTACGTTACAAAATGAGATCGTACGGTACAATTCACTAGGGCCCCTTACACCAGGTACGTTTGAACAGTGTGATGCAAAATCACTGACTGCTGTTGATTATGGCGGCCTTGGAAATCCGTAGATGAGTAATCCGAATCTATTGTTGAATAAATGTGTTCCGACAGCGGTCGATCACATGGTGAACGCTCAGCTGAATTGGCAGACTTACCACAAAGCGTCTGACAGGTGCTGTTCAATACAGACGCATCCATTGTATACGTATTCGAATGCCTCCCGTAATTTAGTCTCTTTAACTTCTGACCGCGTCGTTTAGAAGTCGGCATGGCATATCGTAACCTCTCCCAAAAACGTTTCTCTTTCCACGTTATCTCCAAACCCGTTTTGAAATACGACTTTAACTCCGCGTCTCGAGGAACGAGCCCTACCGTGACTATTATTAATTTATGTGGGTTCTTTCGTAAAGCTTTCTGTAAAGCTTGTCGGAATTCGATCTGAGACCATTCGGTCAAGATAAAATTCTTTGTCATAACTACTATAATACGCCTCGAAGCTTCCGTAGCTTCGACAACTAAGTCAGGAAATTGAGCGTAGGTCGCCTCGAATTGTGGAACATCTCTATAATGCAAACAGAGATGATACGATGGATACCCGTTTTCGAGCTCTCGCGCGAATGAGTCTATTACGAACTCCTCGTCTTTGGGACTATAACAAATATAAGCATCATAAAGCTTATCAGCGTCGTTAAAGGCGCCCGCTAAAGGAGAGAGCTTAATACCGCAATTCGAATACAGCCACATTCTGCAGCCATATCTAAATGTGAACACTAAGGCTAATATTAATAAAATAAGCATGAATCCAGTAAGAACCGAGGCTAATAACGGTATATTGTGGGACACGAAGAATGCACTTATCACGGACGTATCACTGATTTCGCTACAAACTGTCACATTTAAATTCAATGGCTTCTTCGCCGGGCTAACAGCCTCATTATAACACCACAAGTTATGAATATCAACAACCTTTTCGACATTTTGCGATATGTAAGTTAGGAATCCTTGTAGATACTTGCAACTACACGACCAATAGTTATTTCCCACGTACAATGTTTGTAATCTCTTGTTATTGTCTAAATGCCACAAGCCGTAATTTACGAGTCGGTTCCCATCCAAGCGTAAAACCTCTAAACTTCCCAAAAAGGAAAAAGTCTCATTTGAGATGAATTCAATATCATTGTTTTGAAGATACAATTCTTTTAGGTTGCTCAACTTTGAGAACTCGAGCCCGCGCAATTGTTTCAGTTTGTTCGAATCCAAATGTAATATTTTAAGATCATTCAGGCCATTAAATGTGTAATTGTGAATGTAAACAATGTTACTTGAATTTAAATATATCACTGAAGCTTTGCGCGTAAATTCAAAAACAGTTTGATTGAGTTCAGTATAGACATTGCCATCTAGATAAATATGAGTTGCATTAATTGGGAAATCTTGTGGCACAGAGTACAATTGGTTAACAGAACAATCGACAACATTTGTAGTTTTCGTGGAATCATGATAACAAGAACAATTTCTTGGACAAACAGTTTTACAGTTACAAAAATTAAAGTCGCAACAATTACATTCCGTGGGACAAAAACTGTCATATTTGCACAAAAAATCTTTGATATGTAATGAACTAACTGGCAAATATTTAACCCCGCGCACATATGACTCTTTGCATATAACATTTTCTAAATCCATTATCCTGGGATAGTCCCTGGTGGAAACGGAATTTATAAGTAAAATCCATTTCATTGTACAATCACAACGGAAGGGATTCCCACTAATATAAAACTCTGGCAGTGAGCGATCATCGGGTACTCGCAAAATACGCAAGCTAGTCATGTCCAAGGTTTCGATCTCGTTTGAATACATATCAACTCGAGTCAAATTTATTTTTTCCAAAAAGGTATCAGAATCTATACTGGCAATAAAATTATTGTTAATAAACAATAGTTCTACACTATTCGGTATAGACATTGAAGATAAGGTAACTATACGATTATGACTGGCATCTAATGTCTTTACATGTAACTCTTTTTGGATTTTATAGTAATTCCCAAGAATTTCAATAAAGTTAGCATGAATATCTAACCATTTTAAACTACCCGGTATAAATGCGTAGTCAAACCACACCAAATGATTCTCTGACAGATTTAACCATAATAATTTAGTTAATGACACAAATACACCATTTATATCCGAAATAAAATTGCCGTCCAACCGAACGGCTTCTAATTGTACGTTCTTTTGAAAGGTTTCCGTCTCTATTGATTGTATTTTATTTTTCGCCAGATTGAGTACTTGCAGGCTAGGTAAACCCCAAAACATTCCCGATGTAAGATTTCCAATTTGATTGTCTATCAAGCGCAACCCCGTCAATTGCGACAAATTCTGAAAAGAGTTATTAGATATTTCAGTCAATAAATTTTCCCCCAAGTCTAACGACTTTAAGAATGGTAATTGTAAAATTGCTTCTGGTACTTTAGTTAACTTATTTACACTTAAATCTAATTCTTTTAAATCAGAACAATTTCTGAACGCATTTTCACCAACATAGGATAAGAGGTTGTTATTCAAATTAAGTTTATTTAATATGAAAAGTCCATTGAACACATGATCCTCCACTGTGCGAAGTTTATTTTGACCTAAATTTAAAGTATGTAAATTAAAAAGTGGCGAAAATGCGTTGTCTTCGACAAACCCTATAGAGTTATTGTTCAGGTTGAGTATCTGCAGAAAGAACAAGTCCTTAAACATGTTTCGCGCGACCCTTGCGAGTGCGTTGTGCGACAAGTCGAGCACGATTAATCTTATTAAACCACCGAACGTTTCATCTTCTATGTGGTCGCTCCTCAATTTATTCGCTGAAAGATCTAAAACGAGCAATTGTTCCAGCCTATTAAATATTCTCTTAGGTAATAATTCGAGCTCGTTATATCTCATATAAATTTCACGAATTTCTCTCGTATTATGGAATAAACCTTCAGGTAGATAATTTATAGCATTCTCCGATAGATTTACGACTTTGAGTGATAGTAAGTCACTGAAAACCTCGCCTGGCAACTCGTTTATTTTGTTGTTTTGCAGAAACAGTTGAGTTAGCCTTCGTAAGTGTAATATTTCAGAATCAGCTGGCAGTGACATGATATCGTTATGACTCAAATCTATCGTCTGCAGTGTAGATCCACATTTGTGTCCAAAACCAAGTTCGTCAACAAACTTTATTTTGTTGCGAGTAAGATTAAGTGATATTATGTTTTCCAACGCACAAAACAAGTCCGACGGTATTTTCCGTATGTTATTGTATGCTAAATCCAGCGTGTGTAACTCTCGGAGACCATTAAAAGCGCCAAGGGATAGCTCGAGTTCCTTGTTGTGTCCCCATTCGTTATTCATGGTGCGTAACTTCAAAGTCTTCAGGCCTCGTAAACCCTCAAACACGTTGCCCGGGAGCCGGAGTACCTTGCAGTTATATATAGCGATCTCCGCCAAACCTTGCATTCTTCCGAAGTGATGGTCCCTGAGCGTGCTCTCGAGGAGCTGCGGGCCGCAGCGGATCGAGAGCCGCTCCGCGCCATCCGAGTGCATCGAACCGACCACATCCCTGTCTGACGACAACGTCCGTACATTGCACTCCACGGAACCGTTTTCACCGGACGCACGGAAACAAGCATCTGCAGCGTCAGGCGCTTCCGTAAGCGCCGCGCCCATCACTAAACAAAAGAATATCAGGTTAATTATCATTTTAAGCCGCACCGTGTCCATATCATTGTCACTCGTCAACTCGTTTCGATGAATGAAAGTGTAGTTCGTGCGTCGCGTGCGATCATATTAAAGTTCGGGGCGCGAGTAAAATGCGGACACGATTCGATAACAATGATTATGAGCGTGGTAAATAGAGCAGCGCGAGCGAGCTCGAACTGAGAGCAACGGACGCTATCCCCCCGCGACGGCGAGGCCGCGACTGCCGTTTACAATGAAATACCATGAATGCGCGGCTCGGAGGGAACACCGACAGACCGACACTCGTGCACCGCACCATCGCATTTCTATTGCCGCATACTAAGTAACCCGTAGTTTTGGACTTTTGTAGAAAACGGAAACCGTTACGTGACTTTGCTTTCATTAATGTTATTACATGTTTGGGATTGAACACCTACTGACAATACAAACCCTTGTTCGCAATGAATTCAGTGGTTTAAGTATCAAATAAGGGGAATGATTTAAACAGCATAATTTTGATATAAGTAGGGTGAGTTTTAATTGAATAACTTTATGGAAAAAGTTAAAAAAAAGCTTTTTATTTTTAATGTTAATAATAAGCAAAGGAACAGTCGCTTCACAATTTCACGTTCTGCTCGGAAACAATAGTAACACCACGGGTATCACCGACGAGTTGCCTCCCAAGAAAAATGAAAATCTTTATCTGCAGCCGAAACACTTAAAAAATTGCATTCAAACTTCATAGGCTAGTGTCCTAAAATTGGGGTGGTAGTGTAAGCCAGGCAAGAAAAATTAATAGATGGACGGATTCCAATAAACACCGAAAATCGAAAAACAATTATGTATCGTACCAAGCTTAGGAGATAATTTACACTAGACACAACTACAAAATATAGGATCAAATGTTTTAAACTAAGCTCAGAAGTAGAAACTTCCAGCGCCAGTTACAGACAAGTAGCCCCCGTGGGTCTAAGTTACAAGTTAGAACGTTCCAAATGCAGTCACAATCTATCTAACTAGATGCTGTGCACTTTAATACACCAAGTGGCCGAAACATTGCTCACTACCAATTACTACACTTATAAATGTGACAATGTATACTATACGTAGTTAAAGTTTGCTTTTCTGCTAGCGCTTTCGTCTCCGTGAAATTAGTAATGCGGTCCGTAAATGCAGGATCTCTCATTGTCTCATTGTTTTATGACGCGTTTATTGTAGAAATGAAACTGCAAGTTCATTTCTAACTCGCCAACTTTAATGTAACATTATATCTATGCAATTTTTGTACCTACTTCATTAGGTTTCTTATCAGTAAATCGCGCTAAAATTTGTACATCCTCTCTTATCTGTTTATACCTACGCAAAATGTAGTTCTCAATGGAGGTTTGGTTATCTTGTCGGTGTAGGTAACGAACTCAACCCATTCTTCATTATCAAACTAAAGTTCCCTTGCTTGGCTCCTAGTTTTTCCTAGAAACCGTTAGATATGGGCAATATTATATCAGTATAAGTATTCTTAAAACATATACAATTATTAACTGCCTGACTTGCTTAATCGACCGTAAAAACCTGATCTTCATAATATTATCATGTAAGGAGTTAGGGTTATAAAGTAGCTGAAAATCCGCTGGTGTTAGCGAGGAATTGATTGCTTCCTTGGTGATCTACAGTGTATTAATGACAGAATTGGTGTTTCGGATGTCAATGGGTCGCAAAACCCTCTTTTTCGAGATACGTGTCTCTGGTTATGTAGGTTTACCCACAAAACTCTCTTTTCCACATCTAGTGTACAAGGGAAAGCTCTGGGATCTCCAAGAAACTCGTAGGTATCTCTATCGCCTTTACCCAAAGGGCCCGCCACAGAATCTTTTTCCAGAAACGCTAAATGACGAATAGGCCGCCGATCATGTTAGATTGCAAAAAACGATTCTTGCAAATTAATTAAGATTAAGAACAATATTACCGATGAATTTTATCCGAAAAAGTGTTTGCTACCACTAAATAAAGTTAAGTGCAAGTTGTAACTATTACTTATTTAGGTACTATTTAAACCATTCGGTACATAACCAGAACGGAACCCGTACCATAACTCAGGAAAGTAAATTCGCAACGGGAAAGTTCACAGCGGTAGTTCACTGCCACTACTTTCCTCGAAGAGGTCTAACTGCTAAAGTCACAGATTAACTGGTAATTTATAGAATGTGTAATAAATAATAAGCTAAGCTACAACCCACTAATGGCCCACTACTGAGCACGGGTCTCTCCTCATTACTGAGGAGGCCTAGAGCATACTCCACCACGCTGCTCCAATGTGGATTGGTGGAGGGGTTAGTGGCCAACCCAGTGTCGAAAGTTTTCAAGCCGCCCGAAGGCCTCCGACATGGCTTAACGACTGCTATCAATATATAACAACCGGGACCGACGGCTTAACGTGCCCTCCGAAGCACGGAAGCGCTCAAGAAATTTTTGCCACTAGCGGTCACCCATCCGACTACCGACCGCGCCCGCAGTTGCTTAACTTTGTCGATCGCTTAGGATCGACGCAAGCCGCCGGGCTATGAGCGCTTCAATAAATAATAGTAGCCACATAATGCAGGTTAAGGTGTGTGAAGTCTGCCAATCCGCATTTGGCCAGCGCGGTGGACTATGGCCTTAACTTTCTCATTCTAAGAGATTCGTGCCCAACAGTGGGACAATTGGGTTGCAAAGTTGCAATGTTGATTATGTACATATTTAGTCCAACTATTGTATATAATATATATATGTTCTGTAGGTATCTTTTTGTGTATCTGCGACACGGTGCCATACCTACTTGCATCTAGCGTACTTGTTTTGTCTGCGCATGTTTGAAGGTCAGCTAAGCTTAGCAGGCTGGTGATAGCGGATTAGTGGTCACTTTTAATCTAACATAACAATCAACAATCCTGAATTTCCTATATATACCTGAGTCGTCTAGAACATCGTTTCTTAACCTCGGGTCGCGACCCAAATCCGGGTCGCGGGCGGTATTGGGATGGGTCGCGGGAATTTTAAAAAGACACTAGAGAACCGCCCGCGCTTCGCTTCGGGACCCGTAGGTAACAGCCGCGTAGGTCCCGCTCCCGTAGGAATTTAGGCTAAAAAGTAGCCTACTACTCGCTCTCTTCACTCCACCCTGTCTGAGGTGTATGGAGCCCTCGGGACAGTTAGTTCCCCTTTGGGGGTGTCTCTCGCGGCCCGTTAAAACGGGCCAGTCCTTGTGTTAGGCCCTAAGGCCCTTGGTTGTCCATCTGTGGTTAACCAATAGGTCAAGTCCGGTGAGTGGTGGCCTTTTTACAGGCCACAGAGTCTTAAACGGGATGGGGTTCATCTTCGCGCCGCCCAGGCGATCGAGCCCCTACCGCTGGTGGGAAGCCCAGCAGGAGCCGATCAGCGTCGGGCGACGACTTACGAAGCCCCAGTATCAGTCAGTGCTAGGCCCGTCCCGCGTAACCAGCAAGTCGCGCGGGAAGGCCCAGCGTCTTCCCGACATTCACCGACAGTCTCCACGCGGCGAGCCATTCGGGGAGGGCATCAAGCGCACGTTGCATCTTGACAATGGCGTGGGTTCTATTCAGCGACGTGGTGATGTACGCCACGTCATCGGCATACAGGGCAAGCGACGCCCCCCCTGCCGCCGGAATGTCGTCGGTGTAGCAGGCGTAGCAGACCGGGGACAGGCAACTCCCTTGCGGGACGCCGGCTGCGATCGGACGCTCGGTGGATTCGGCGTCTTCAACCACTACTCTGAAGCTTCTATTTCCGAGGAAACTGGAGATCATCTTAACGGCACTCCGGGGCGCCGACGGCTGCGAGATCTTGTAGAGAAAGCCGTCGTGCCAAACACGGTCGAACGCCTTTTCCATGTCGAGGAATACTGCACACACGCGTTCTCTCTTATTCAGAGCCGCGGTAACGGTGTGCAACACACTCGACAGTGTAGCCGTGCTGTTCAGCGGCATCAAAAAGTAGCCTTCCACTTCTGTTGGCAGCTAGGCTATTACAACCCGGATGCTTGCAGTTCCAGTCGCCCGCGCCCACCACCGGTGTCGGCGAGTCCAGCAACTTGCGGACATCAGCCAACAGGATAGTGCCAGCGGGCGGGCGGTACACTGAACACAGCCGGAGCGGGGAGTTCTCGAGGCAGAGCTAAAGTAGCCTATTACATTTGCCTATGACTTAAGTAAATTACATGTAGTATTAAATTTGATAGCGTAATTCAGAACTTGCAAATGAATTTTGTTAACGCCATCTATTGGCAACTCCGAAAATAAATATCTAGCAACTAACAAAACATCGATCTTCCCATGGGAATGGGATGTTTTTCCGCGGTAAAAAGTAGCCTACGTCACTCTCCACCCTCCTAACTATCCCCACACACATAAACCTTACCATATAATAGCTTTGTTGCGACGTGAAAGCGTCACAAACAAACAAACAAACAAACAAACACACTTTCACATTTATAATATTAGTAAGGAAGTAAGGATTATCGGCCTTTTTTTTACAGCCTGAAGGGCTGACGTAAAAGCAGACGAGCCACCTGATGGTAAGTGGTCATCGTCGCCTATGGTCACGAGCAACACCAGGGGAGTCACCAGTGCAACGTCGGCCCTGAAAGAGAACTCTTTTTACACCTTTCTTGAAGAACCCCATGTCATAGCGCTCCAGATACTTCAGAAGGAAGCTCATTCCACATCTTGCACGTTCGCGGCAAAAACGATCGTGAAAAACGGACCGTAGTCGTTCGCCACGAGTCCAAGCGATGTGGATGAAACTTCAATCTTCGGCGAGTGGTGTGATGATGGATGGGTGAAGTTGGCACCAAATCGAACAATTCCTCGGAACACTCACCGTTGTAAAGCCGGTAGAACGCGCAGAGGCATCCCATGTCTCTCCTCAGATTTAGGTGTTCTACCCTGTTAGTGACTCGAGGGTCGTTGACAATTCGAACCGCGCACTTTTGTAGGGCGTCAAATGGACTAAGCTGGTATTGTGGCGCCCCTGGCCAGAGATGAGAGCAGTAGTCCATGTGAGCCTGACCTGTGCTTAATAGAGCATCAGTAGGTCCCTCGCAGTGAAGTACTGCTTCGCCCGGTTTAGGACATCAAGCTTTTTGGAGGCCAAGTTAGCCTTAGCTTCCAGATGACTCCGATACTGCACGTTGCTCGAAATGTCAACGCCCAGAATCTCAACACTTTTACCAACGGTGAGCGCGGTACCCTGGAATTGAGGCGCCATGACAAATGGGGTTTTCTTAGCGGAAAACGCGCAAACTTGTGTCTTCGTGGGGTTGAACTCAATTAAATTGAGTCGACGCCATTCCGAGACTTGCTCCAGAGAATTCTCTACTATAGACACAAGTTTGATTCTGCTATCCTCCACTTGTGAACGAAAGGCATTTGCAGAGCCTGTATACTAAGCATCTCCCGTGCTGTCATCTGCATAGCAATGAATGCCGTTTGCACGCTCCAGCATTTCACTGATATGCAGAATCAACAGGGTAGGAGACAGCACAGACCCTTGAGGAACACCAGCGTTTATGGGTTTCAAATCTGAGCAACTACCGTGGACTACGACCTTTATATGTCGCTCAGACAGAAAGCTGGCTACCCAACTGCATAACCTCTGAGGAAGACCGTAATGACATCATCATTGTCACCAGCCTTCTAATGTCCCCACTGCTGGGGCACAGGCCTTCCTTTCTGATAGAAACACACAAGGAGAATGAGCCATAACCCACCAAGCGGGCCCAGTGCGGATTGGTGGGTGTTAACGATTTCAAATGCAACCGGGACCAACGGCTTAACGCACCTAACGGAGTAAATATTAAGGATTTCGGTCACCCATCTAGTGACCAGAGTCTGCGAAAGTTGCTTAGCAAACTGAGCCCGCTTACCATTGCGCCACTAAGCTACTCAACGTTATGACATCAATTCGAGCAAACTACGGACTTTTATTCCTATTATTTTATTATCACTGAAAAATCAATAAAATGTCAGGGTCGCGGACTTCAAATATTTTTACATTTTGGGTCGCCAGCCAAAAAGGTTAAGAACCGCTGGTCTAGAATATGGACTTACCACTCCGCACTAAAAACAAATGTATTACGTGTGCTCACACTTCAATTTAGCTTGTCAGCATACTTAAGACATTTTAAATTCTCGCCGTCAACCTAACATGTACCTTAATCACAGTAGCGGAAGGCTGACATTTATGTGGTATGCAATTGAAACGAATTCCATATCGATTGCGAGCGGAGTATCGGTTTATCGATTGCTTACGACGGAACAACCACTAAGAATCTTTCAAAAAAGCTTCATAAGTTTGGTAACTATTAGTAGATAGTATTCTTAATTGTATATTATTTAACAAAGTAGGTTTATAGTTTCGAATCGAGTCAAATTACTCTTTATCAATCCTTTGTGTAGTCGTTGCATAATAAGTGCCTTTGTGAGGTTCCATTTGATGTATGCAGATAAAGTTGTGTCTTTGCTCGCGCGTGACAAGACGCAATAAAGTTAACTAACGAGGAATTAACTACTTGAACCTAGTTGAGTCTAGCAATTACAGGCATTGTGTAATTGTTCTGTTCTCGTGTGCTCTATTTATCGACAAAGTCAAGGTGCCCTAAATGCAGCTATTGACTACAAACGGTACGCAATTACATACTGTACATACATATCGCTGTTCTTGATCAATTTATCCGTTTCCTTTCACTTACCCACCGGACTTGGCTCACTTGTTGCCGTCGTAATGAGGTAGGTAACAATTCGATATGAAGTACTTATAGTAGGGCCATTTTAATAGGCCACATTTGACAGTTCGTCAAAAAGTATTGCGCCCCCCCGATCCTCGCGCCCTAGGCTGCAGCCTAATTAGCCTAAGGGTTAATCAGGCCCTGATACCTAATATGACATACCTAATATAAATAATATAATTATACCAGCATCCACAAATACTTTAGTTTTACCTAAGCAAATGAATGTAAGTATATTGTCATGTTTTGTATTTGTGGTTGAAATAAACGATTTTATTATTATTATTTATTATTAATAATAATAGTGCAGTTTGCTTAGCAAAGTTAGAATGGATACCTACTGGTGGGTGCGTGTGCGAACCTTTTGAAGGTCGGGCTCGTGGCGGCGCGGCGGGTCTTTATAAGAAACTAGCTGATCCGACAGACGTCGTCCTGCAATATAAATATTATTAAGTAGACGCCCTCGTTTCGCTTCGAAAACTTGTTGCTCCGCTCCTTTTGGTCGTATCGTGATGTTACTTCCTCAATAAGTGGACTATTCAACATAAAAAGATTTTCTCAATTCGAACAAATTTTTCTTGAGATTAACGTAACGCGTTCAAACAAACTCTTCCGCTCTATATCATCAGTATAAAAGTGTAGTAGGTATATTGAAAAGCAATGAACTGTACTTTGGGGGAAGGAGATATTGAAGGAGATATAGACGTAAAAAGATATTGAAGGGGTTTGGTATGGTTGGACCGTTGGATGTATTACAGCTTACAGCAAGCGCACTGACCTGGGCTACTCGTCGGTATGTTCTGGCGTAGACCAGCGGCGTAGACAGCTCCAATCTTCCCTTGCAGTTGCAGCAGTTGCACCAATGTTCACACAATGTCTCGTTGTTTTCACTAGTTTTCATTTTGTAATGCCGGTTACACTTTTTAGAGGCGATCATCTCAGACCTCAGAGGTAGCAACCCGTCTGTGACCGAACTTGAACGAGACTAACATTACCTTACTAACAGAACTGTCACTGATAGCCCCTGTCTTCACACTTATAAACAAAGTAATCAACTAAAATTCTAACACCCTCTACTAACTGGACCAACTATCGTAGTCCCTTAATTGAGTCTTATTTTAGTCGGTCACAGGTGTCATGGACGGCAGCGGAAGGATGTTGGAGTGGTGCTGCATGCATTGCTACCTTCATTAAATAAAATATACCTAGCACATTTCACAATTATTTACGTTTTTCAAAGAATTACACTCGCGAGCGCGATATAGCGGTGAGATCTCTCGAGCACAACGTTTTCGGAGGCCTTTGCGATGCGAGTTTGTAGGTAGATCAAAATTCTTAAAAAGGCCGGCGTTGCACATTCGACCTCAGAGAAGACTATCTTCTTAATTTTTAATTATTGCTTCCTGTTTTAACCATGTTTTAACCATTCAAATGCGATGCGAATGGATGCGATATTATGTAAAATTGCGCTTGCCAGAAAGAGACAGAAAAAGACAATGCAAAGGCGTTCCAGAAAAATGCCATCTACGGAGAATGCCACCATAGAGTAAGTTATTTAATGGGAAAGTGCCACTTTTGCCGCGAACCTCCGAGCCGCGAACAGATACCTACCATCATACCACACCATAGGCTTTGTGTAAGTATAATGCCTACAATACTTCTAGACGTTTATTACTCGAAAGGAGATACTCTAATTTGTCAATTAGGACTTTAGGTTTTTAGTTAATAAATCGATGTTTACGAAAATATTGCATAAAATCGACTGCTTTATTAGCTTTTCTTGTATTTTTGATAAGGCTAAAAAGGGTAGACGCCGCGCCGCCGCGACGGCTTTTTAGGGTTCCGTACCCAAAGGGTAAAACGGGACCCTATTACTGAGACTTCGCTGTCCGTCCATCCGTGCGTCCGTCTGTCACCAGGCTGTACCTACAGTGCGCCCAACTTATCTCTGAAATGGCAAAAATTGGAACTAACGCCGCCATGTTAAAAAGTCATTCATAAGTACGTTGTGTGTTCATACATCTGTCAGTTACTAGTGTGCAATGATTGGTCAAATGCGTCCGACAGCGTATCTCTTCATTTTGACCATTGGATTCCAGCGAAGCGTACGTACTATGGGTTTCATGACATGAATTCATGTCGTTGGAGTTTAATGAAAGTTGGGTTTACTGGTTTACTATATTATCTCATGAACTGTAATAGTTACACAGTTAAAATTTTCACAGATGATGTATTTTTGTTGCCGCTACAACAACAGATACTAAAAAACTGTATAAAATAAATATTTAAGCGGGCGCCCATACTTTCGCGTCGAAAGTACTCCGACGCTTTTAGTTACCTTTCGGTTCAAGAGATGGCGTTGCTTGTTGCTAATACGTGGCTACAAAAAACTAAAGTAAATATTTAAGTGAGGCTTTTTTGGCGTTTTTATACAATACATAATGGTTCGGAACCCTTCGTGCGCGAGTCCAACTCGCACTTGGCCGGTTTTTTTATCATCGTTGCTTATCTAATCCTTTACTTTAATGTTCTACTGTAGGCATGGATGTAGAAACTAAAGATGTGACACCGTAAGGCGCACGACGAGTGGTCAACATTATAGTAAACCCAACTTAAGACTGAAACGAAAGAGGCGCTGTCGGACGCATTTGACATTCATTTGACCAATCATTGCACACTAGTAACTGACAGATGAATGACCACAACGTACTTATGAATGACTTTTCGTTAGTTCCAATTTTTGCCATTTCAGAGATAAGTTGGGCGCACTATAGGTTGTGTGATTGATCAAGTCAGTCATCTTTTCTCTATGAGTCTATGAGTCAGTTCAGTATATACAAAAGTACTCTTTGGAGTCAGTCTATTGTAGGCAGCGAGTTGTGTACGTCACTTACGCAAAATGTATTTCAGTAATTACGTCCGCAAATGTCGAAAATATGGCTTCCTGTGCCTTCAAAAATATTCTAACAATTCAAGAAACACAAATAAAGTCCAAAGGAATCACATTTCATTATGTAAACATTGAATTGTAAATTATTTTCACTATTTCTAAAATATTAACTTTAGTAAAATGGCGCGTGACATATGTAAGAGTGACAGAGACAGCACGACTGAAACTTCCAAAGGCGGAAGCGAGATATCACTATGTAATCTGTTCGTTTTCAAATATAAGTACCTAACAAAATTCGGGTGATTCCTCGTGCGTGGTCCAACTATTTAGTCCAACTATGACGTCACAGTTGGACCACGAGGAATAGGTCGTCCTCGTGGTCCAACTGCAAAATAATTTTATGTTTTGTGAATTATTTTATGTTTCATCAATTATTTTATAATTTTTTTACTATAATTAGTAGTCCTACTCATTTTATCTCCTACTAGTAGTCCTACTACACGGATAAATTATTAAATGAAAAATGCCTAGTTCCTAGTAGTTCTACTGCTCTACTCTTGATGTCACTTGTATGAATTCAATCCTGTGGACATATCATCCAACACAGTCACACATCACCATACACAGTTGGACTTGGTCATCTAACTCTGGCAATTTCCTCATGGTCCTACTATTTTGTCCTACTATGACGTACCTAACGCTCGCGCTCCAACCGCGCACACGCAGACGCGTACACATACAAGTAGACATACACACATACGTACGAATATGCGTGCGCCTAAGTACACACAACACACGCGTTCGCGTGTATACAGGCATTACGCGTAATATCACGCAAACACACACGCACACACACATTATTGTATGGTCCGTATGGTTGATTTCATAACCGTGATAATTAAGTAGAGCAGTAGGACTACAAGGAAATAGGCATTTATCTATGCTGAAGAGTTTGTTTGTTTGTTTGAACGCGCTAATAGTCGATTTACCGAGAAAGGCTTTAGGCTATATAACATCACGCTGCGACCAATAGGGGCGGAGCAACGTGTCAATTAGTTAATTTATATGTCGGAGAAAGTAAATCCATGACAGTTGTTTGATGCTATTTAATCTGTGGCAGTCGCGGATCGATAGTGAATCGATACTCTATGGCGCGCGGGAGCTGTCATTAGAGAAAATAATGGAAAGAAATTAATATCGCGTCGGTATCTTGTTATTGTAAGATTCCTTATTAATTGTAATGCCGTGAATCTCAAAGAGTTGCTAATAATATCGTGTGACCGCGTGTGCGAGTGGTTAAAATCAATATCGTAATATCGCAAAGTAAATACAGTCAATACGACAACAAACCCAAACCGAGTATTCATATTGAGCCAAGAGATCATTGAATAAAGCAGTTGGTTATGTGATGGCTGATGGTGTGAGGCTCAATCCTGTGTTTCATTTGATATCCTGAGTTGACGTCCTGACGAAAGAAGCCCACATTGCATAGTTTGACAAGAGTACCTACTTGGAAGGAAATTACACATTACACACTGATTACACATAGTAAAATAGTATGAAATCATGCTAAAGAACAACCAGCTCGAGCTTCTGACTCGTCATATATATAGGTACTTAATAATTATATCTTGGAGACTGAACTCAAACGGCCGGGGGCCATTCGAGTATTACGGAACCCCTGGTGGTGAACTTTGCTTTGCTTTCTTTTATATTTCGTCTATATACCTTTGCTGAATAAATAATGATTTTTAATTACGTAACGACAATAAATAAAAACACGATAAATGCAATCTTGACATTTTAATGTTAAAAAATAAGATTACCTACATAACATATTAATGAACAATTTTAACATCATGTAACTCAATAATTCCGAAAAGTTTCACCCAAATATAATAGATTTTAGTAAGGGACGCAACGAAACTGTGTATGGCGATGTGTGACTGTGTTGGATGATATGTCCACAGGATTGAATACATACAAGTGACATCAAGAGTAGAGCAGTAGAACTACTAGGAACTAGGCATTTTTCATTTAATAATTTATCCCTGTAGTAGTTGTCGCTAACTATAATGTCTATAATGGATGTATGAATAAAACAGTGATATTTTGCAATATCTTTATTGACATTATAACCTAACCTAAGCTTAAAACAATAATTAAAGTAATTAACTAATAATTATTTACAAATCATAGCAGTTCAGCGAAACCCTAGTAAAATAAATTGCTTAGTTGACTCCAAACATTAAATTAAAATGAGTGATATATTTCAGAAATTGTTAGGTACAAATACAATAACAGTGAGAGGCATAACAATGAACATGAAAATATAATTGTCCTATCAAAGATTCAACAGCTATTACAAATGCAGCCATTATCAAGAAACATGGAAGATATTGTTACTCGTATGTCTATCATCTATATTACATTCTATTTTATTAACTACATTATAACATTCCTTTGTCTGTACCGGAATTTTATCACAAAGTTTCAATGTAAGTGCAAACATACAATTCAAAAAAAGACAATTAACTACCTTTAAAATAATATTGGCAAAATCAAAAATGTCGACAAAGTTGAACATAATGCTACAATTTGAAGATTATAATGTATTTCATAAACTAAAACCGAATGTATTAAAATATCATAATGTTTCTTGAAATTACTTTGAATCTTGGAAGTTATATCATTTGACAAAAATGTATCATTTCACATTGATAAATCTCCCAACGCAATTTTCAGTCTTACAATAAGTTATACCCTCACACTTAGAATGACAGTACAAATAGAAATTTGTCACAGTCCAATAGTACAACTTTTTCAACATGTAGTTGTTATACACACCACTTATTTAATTCCAAAACTACTTATTTTATTGCTGTTGTTAACCCTTTAGCTTCCAGCACGGCGCGGAATCACATTTGTCGCCTAACATGAATTCATGACATCGGAAGCTAATAGAATGCAGTATTTTATCACTCATTTAGCGAGTTCATATTACATTAGCAAAGTGTGTAACCTCATTTACAAATTTTATTGCTCACTGGAGTCTTTTCAATCAATAATGTCTAATTTTTAATAAATTAATTGTCAATATGCTTAACTTAAACATACCAATTCTGAGATTGAGAGCTACTATCAATCTACACTGGAATAGCAAGGTAGAAAATGCTTCAAGCCTCTTGAATTATGAAGACATTCTCCTTTAAAAAGACTAATGGGTCAAAGTATTCAAAGTCATGCTTAGAATGAAAATAAATTACAAAACCCATAGCCTCCAGATATCTATCAGATATATCTAAGTAAATGATCTAGTGACATCATTTGACATCAACATTTCATCTATTTTCTAGACTTGTATGTATTTCAATTTTGTCGATACTAAAATATACATAGCTTAAGACTACGGACACATCACAAAATGAGAGTCAACTAGATTTGTTTGTTTAGTTGTGAACCAACACACTTAGACCTTGCATCAGTGTTACCAACAGATATGCTGTAGGAATGAGATATCAATTTTTTTCAAAAATAATAGAAAAACATTTCCTTTTACTTATAATATCCTCATGGGACATTCTCAAGGTCTTTAAATTACCAAGAACCTTCTTGAGTTTTTACAATAATTTATCTAGACATTACTGAAGGAGCAACTAAAAATTTAGTGCCTTCCAAAGGAGTTGTTTCAAAATGTATGGAGCCCCGGCCACCACTTTGTACACCATACTAAAATATGGAGAATCGCAATTCAAACAGTTTTTAACTATCCAATCACTTCAAATTGGTTTAGTTTTTTGGTACAACACAAAAATATACAATTGAAATTGCAACACAAAAATAAAAATCCGTCATGGCGGTAAGCTGTCATCACATGTCACGTTGGTTGATTTGATTGAAGTTTGACATATGTACGTACATTTCTGTCATATTAAAGTGACAGTAGACAGTTCGTGATCTGTGATCAATGACAAATTGGTAAGACGCCACGTTGAAACTTGATAAAATTAAATGATAGATACAATTTTTGTACCAGAAAAGTATGCATTTAGGTAATTTATCTTTATTTTTCCCGAATTCCATGGATTTTTCTCGATTTTTCGAGGTACTGTACATATTGTGGGCCGGATTTGAAACATCTCCTTTAATTCAAATACAATTTATTGTGGTTTATATTTGGACTGTTTTATGTTCTGAATGTTACACCAAACCTAAGTTGCTCTTAAACTTCATTTTACCCAATTCACACAACCCCGACTTCTATGCTTATCTAAAACCTTATCCTTAGCATTCCTACACTTTCTTCATCCTTCTATTAAATTTCCTTCTCAGTCACTGCTGTCCACCTCTGGAACTCTACACAAAACTATTTGTCTTTTTCACTGCCTAAACTCCTTTTTCACTTAATTTTATTTGTTCTAATTTGCATTAGAGTACACCCACTCCTAAACCATGTTCTCTAAGCAGCCACCAAAGTCACACCAACCAACAAGCAACATTAATTCTTCCAAGCAACCTTAGGTTAAGCTTTAAGGGTGCTTGGAAGAAATTGCTTTCACACACTACCCAATTGCATTTTGTACAAATCTCTTATTTTCTTGTCCTTGTTATGGTTATACACTACAGCTCTTTATTACTACAATTTCAATTTTTTTACTGACAAAATGAATTTAAGCACAGTACCAGTTTGGGCATCCTGAATACCTGAGTTTTCTGCCCTCTTCCATACACATGTCAATACCAATAAATTAATTATGTTCAGGCTCTTCAGTTCTTATTCTTAATATGTAAGTAAATAATTTCTATCAGTTTTGATAACTGCAGCCTCACTACAAATGACAGTCACCTGTAAAAACAAGCTACAAATGAATAGCCCATTTTAAAATGGTGTCATTTAACTTGCCCTGTTTGTTCATTAATTTGTTTGTTTGGGTAAATTTTTATGAGTACAAAAATTATAATATCATGAAGATAACTTGACAGATGACTTTCAATTTTGTTGTGTGGACTACAATTTGATGTTAGATTAGAACCTTGATTATTTTTTGTAAGTCTACTATTTCACCTTCCAAATTCACAATTTAACACAAATACTATCAAGTCTAAATGTTAAAACATAAGATTATGTTTAACACTTAATGTTCGTATCAACAAAACTTTACTATACGACTTGTACCTTACAGGAAGCTCAGTATAGCCAGCTATGTACCCTCCAATTACAGATAATGAATTCATTAACCACTTATATTATGGTTATAAATCCTTAATTACACCATAAATATTATTATATACAGACACAAACTACATTAAAATTATTGTGTTATAATTTATACCTATATGATGTCTGGTTTTAAATTCAACAGCAGTATACAATAGGTTCTAGCCTCCAGTAAATAACAATAGTACTCATGTTACATTGAATATTATTATTCCAATCATCAGTTACAAGATATAATGAGTGATAGTATAACCCATGTGCTTTTATTCTAGTCATTTCCTTTAGCACTAAAAATAGATTAAAACACAATCAGAACTTCGTTAAATATCAATGTCCGCTAAACAACAAGTTTTCAATGTTTTTGTGCACAATTACATCCATAAGTATTTCTACGCAACATAACAATAATCATTTATATAATAGGGAAAATTGTCTAATGTCAAAAATAGGAGTCACTTGTATTAGTCTAATAACAGCTAATTCCTACTTTCACTGAAGTGTTTTTAAAATACATTTGTACCTACTATTGCTTAACATATTGCATCACTAGCAAAAGCAGTATTTTGCGGTAGGAAACATGAAGAGAAACCTCCGAATGTACTGACTAGAAAACAAATCAAAGCATTTAAAAGCCATTTACTTCTGATACATTCACAGAAACACAACTGTTTATCAATACCATAAAAGTAAAGTATTCGCATACTTACTCAGCTACATTACTCAGCTCCAAGCTGCAAGTCACGATATCCATTATCCGCGTAAACATTCTAAAACACTTATCACTGGACGATGCAAGTCATTATCACTGGTCACATCACTTCACTTGTCACAAATCACTTCACTAGCACCGTCTTTTCTTTCTAGTCTGTTTGGGAGGCTCAACGGCCGCTAACATCTATTTGTCTATGGCCTGTATGTGGTCCGGGCGTTCACCTCGCATGTATCGCGCCCACATCTTGTTGTACAGCATCTCAAGACCTGTCGCGTATGCCTTGCAGTCGAATAGAGGGCTCTCCATACGCGCCGTCCATACTTTTGCCCGGATCGCTTTGAGACTGAAAAGAAAGCATTGTTTTTTTACAGACTTTAATGATTACAGCTGTTTAATGACTGAAAACTCTAAAACAACTCTACAATACTCATGATCACTTGTTTATATGTACTTTGATGTAATATTATGTAATCAAAATTATGTCCAAAGAAAATTCATTCTTTGTTCAAATCAAAATAGAGTAGGTAAATAGAAAAGAAAATATGTGTCAGCAATCACGTTTATTATTTTGATTTTTGACTGAAACTTTTGACTTTGATTGAAAAAATAAAGAGGATATTCTTTCGATAGATAATAAGGTAGAATTGAATAAAACGTATAAAGCAACAGTTATTTGTGAAATTATACTTACTATTCCCTGTCAGTGCCTAATCTTACAGCAATATCTTGATACTCCTGCCGCGTTCTCGCAATTAATTCGGGACAGCCAAGTGTATTGAGTTGTGATGCAGCCACTCTGTAACAAGCAATATTTACAAATTGAATAACATACAACATACATACATACTGTCATCAGCCATTTGTAAATAATACTAACAAACAAATGAAACCATTTATAATTCACTTTAGAAGATGGGAGGGAGAAAATGGATTTTTTCTTTACATATTATGCATTGCTGTGCAATATAAAAGAAGTTAACTACAAGGTTAACTTCTTTTACAAGAAGTTAACAACTAAAGGTACAGACGACGCCACGAGTTGCAACATTGAATGTTGCAATTGAAATTGCAAGTTATCGCTTGCAAGTGTCAACATTCTCTCTGCTTTTGACATCAAAGAGTAAATAGTGCACCTCACCTTACTCCACTCCTCGAGGTTTACTATCAGATAAGGTTTTTTTTTGTTTTGATTTTCGATTTCCTAAACTGTAATTACTTTTAATCTTATCAATACACATCTAAAGCTAACTCACCTGGAAGCCAACGTCTCTCCGGGCAGAGTGACAACCGGTGTGCCAGTCCACAGAATGTCCATGCTAGTGGTGTGTCCGTTGCACAGCGGTGTGTCCAGACATACGTCCGCTAACTGACCGCGACGCACGTGTTCCTCTTTCGCCGCTACGTTCGAGAATATAATACGGCCGTGAGGTAGACCTGAAGTGGTAAAATTTAACAATATAAATATTTAGAATGGATTCTATTCATTAGTTTATTGATATGCAAGGGGCTATAATATTCTAGACTGTTCGAATCATCATTGAAGCGGCTTAGAATGTACACCATTACTATGTTGTTCCGTGTCCAAAAGGCCAAACCAATTAAAATATATTATTTCCGCGAAGCCTACGTAGTGATCTACAACAGCCGTGCTTGAATCAGCTGACTCGTCGTTTTTCGACACATTGGATTGGTTGGATTGGATTTGATGGTATGTATGTCCATGGGTGATGATAGACATTTAACATCAGGCGGCTCGCTTGTTTGATAGTCTGATTTTAAAACAAACTTTCAACCTCTATTTGGCCCACTCAAGGGCATCTCCTATTCCTCATATGGCAAAATGGATTTTAAGCCGACGCCTGCTAACTATAAAATACCTCCCTGTTATAGATTTCGTGATGTGTGAGCGGCCTTTCGCTTTTATAAATAGATTTGAAATTTCACTTACCCAACTGCTGCGCAGTCGCCTGCAGATTCGGCTCGCCGACAGCCGGAAACCTCAACAACCAGAGCACGCTATTCGGCACGTGTTTCAGTATGTACACCCACATGTGCAACGTGAGCGGATCTATCTTGTACAGCTGGTTGAAGTTGCAGTATACCACCGCGTCGTCCGGCAGCCCATACTGCTGTCGCGTCGTGATCACGATCGACTGCGGGACTTCTTCGCCGGTGGCCGCCTTGTTGTTGGTTTGAGTCGTCGCGAGCCCGTTTTGAAGGATCACTCCGTTTACTGATGTCTGGAAGTTTGAAAATGGAACGTTAGCATTATTTTTTCTTTTTTATATTGGTACAGATCCACATACATTTTTTTTGTCTTTGATTCGCATGATTTACAGTGCGCCCAACTTATCTCTGAAATGGCAAAAATTGGAACTAACGAAAAGTCATTCATAAGTACGTTGTGGTCATTCATCTGTCAGTTACTAGTATGCAATGATTGGTCAAATGAATGTCAAATGCGTCCGACAGCGCCTCTTTCGTTTCAATCTTAAGTTGGGTTTACTATATTCCATTCGCGTCGACCTGTCTGGTTACGAAATCTTAAACCACCAGAACTGAACATGACATGTCTTTCGGTTGCACAGTCCGACCGTCACCGTCGCACAAAACATCACGAATCACTGATGCTTGATGCTAAACTTAAGGCGCTACAACGGCCAAATACTTAGAACCTAAATGGGCGTGGTCTTTTTTACGCGCGCCACCAGGTGCCACTAAATGGAACTAAAATTTTAATGTAAATGGAACAGATAGAACTTGGAGTAGATAATGTAGATATTCGATATATTTCATGTGAATTAAGAGGATACGCGAAAAAAATCGGTGTTTGAGAAACGTGGTCTCACTGGTGACGATATTCGATTTTTTTTTGATTTGATAAAATGTTTTATAATGTTATTAAGAATTTCTAAATAAAATTTAACGATGAGATGTTGGCCCAACAATAGTATTTACAATAATAAATTCACATTCACAATAATTATAGTAATGTTTATAATTTATAAGGTATCGAAAGTATGAAACCTATAATGTACTGTATATATACATTAGATAATAATGTAGATGTACGCGACAAATAGACATAGGAATATTATAATATGTAGACATACGCGATAAAAATGATTGATACGAAAGTGATTGATAATTTGAGACCAGTTTCACTAAGAGCAGTGGTGTAGTGGATCATCTAGCTAGGACATTTCAATGTAGAAAATCTGCGTGCGTTCGAGCCTGTGCAATATGATTTTTTTAATTGGAATTTTATTTTTGCAGTTAAAATAAGAAATAAAAAAATATAATTTTGTTGTTATAATTTATTCCTTAAAAATAAATTTCATTTTGATTTCTATTCTCTGTAAAATAATAAAATCACAATAAAAAAACAATTATTTACGAAAAAAGCTTTATGGAAATAATAATGTATCTATATTTATTTATTTCTAAGGTTGTCTCCCATACTCCCATGTTTGCGAACTTCGGCGCCGCGCCATACAGGAATAAAAGGAAAAATTATTAACATTATTATAAATAAAATTATAATATTTTAGTTTTATTTCTTATTATAACTGTAAAAATAAAATTTCTGTAAAAAAATAGCATTAAAAAAATAATTTCCAAAATAGGAGCTGCAAGTTTTGAACCTGCGAAATTCCTTCGAAATAAGACGAGATTGTAACCCCTAGACCACGGCTCTTAATGTAACAGTGTTAAATTTTATCAATCAATATCTTATTGAACCAGATTGAACTAATATTTTTATAAAATATGTTTATATCTTTCCCATAGATAATGACAATTTATGTAAAATATAAAAAATGAGTGATTTCGGTAATATTACGTGTTGTTATTATAATTATTATTTGTATATAGATTATTTTATTCAATGTTTAAATATTTAATATTTTAATTCTGTTATCTTAGAAAAGAGATAGGATGTTTCATTCTATTGCATTCATTCTTTGATGATATAAATGTCGAGATGGAATATCGAATCCGCGAAAACGTGTTAAAAAATTGTGGCTAAATTTTTATATCATTGAATCATTGATCACGCACACATAGACAATAGACGAACGTGTAAAACATCGCCTGCACGCACACATGCTTGATATTGTTGCCTTGATTTTTTTTGTTTTCATTGTAGGGCGACGCTCAACCTAGACATAAGATCATCACAAAGGCATTAGTTATTAGAGCGAGATAGAAAATAAATTAAATACACATTATTAAGAGTAACTCAAAAACTACTCGTCTGACGCAACTGAAATTTTTACGGGACCTCACCTAAAGCCACAGCTTTCGATAAAAAAAGAATGATCAAAATCGGACCTTTAAATAGTAAAATATGAGGTAACATACATACAAAAAAATTAATGAGGATAATTCGGAAACTACTGGTCAGATACCGTTCTAGTTTATATGAGGCTACAATGCAAGTACCAGCTTTCAAATAAAAAAAGAATCATAAAAATCTAAACACTCAGTAAAAAGTTATTAGGAAAAAACCATAAACACACACAGCTAAACATCCTTACACATTATTCAAGTTAATTCAAAACTACTCGTCAGATGTCGCTCAAATTTATATGGTACTATACCAAGAGCACCAACTGTCAAGAAAATAAAGAATCATCAAAATGGGTTCACCCAACACGAAGTTATGGGGTCACAAACTTATGAAAAAAGATAACAAAAAATAAAAAAATAATCAGTGAACTATTTTTTTTAACTTTTCTATTTGTGCATTTTGAAATACAGTCCAACAATTTTTATGAAAATTCGTTCATAGTCCCTGGATTCCGAGGTTAAAAGCTTACGGCATTCCACTATTTACGATTAGAGATACTTATGTTATATTATTTTAATTGAAAATTTATTATTGTCAGGATAAGAGATAAGAATTAGAGTGGGAAATAAAGTTTATCCCTGATTAGAGTAGGAAATTCATGCATTTCCTTGTTGGTTGTATAAAAAGGGGCAGTCATCTTATGTAATTAGGGTTGGGTTTGGTACGGAACCCTTCGAGTGCGAGTCAACTCACACTTGACCGATTTTATTGTGTGGATCGTGTACACACAGTCTGTTTTTAGGGTTCCGTACCCAAAGGGTAAAACGGGACCCTGTTACTGAGACTTCGCTGTCCGTCCGTCTGTCACCAGGCTGTAGGTATCTCATGAACCGTAATAGTTACAGTTGAAATTTTCACAGATTTATTTTAGATTTATATTTCTGTTGCCGCTACAACAACAAATACTAAAAAACAGAATAAAATAAATATTTAAGTGGGTGTGGGCGTAAAATAAATATTTTAGTTTAGTTACCTTCCCGTCCAAGAGATGGCGGTGTAGCTAATAAAATAAAGGTTACAGTGGCCTTTGGGAAAGCGGCCATAGCCCAATTTTTACGTACCTAATAATAGTAATACCTAATTATACATAATGGTACGGAACCCTTATGTCAATCAATTTAGTCCGTAGCGAAAAAAAAACAGACTGTAGTTATTTATACTTTAGTATTCATTACGCCATATTAATGTAAAATATTATCAATAATAAAACGTTGTAGTGATGGGGGCTTTAATGAGACGTTCTTACTTTGCGAAAATTTAAGTAATTACACTTGTTACGATTCATGAAAAAAAGGAAGAAAATATTTGTTAACAAAGAACTGGGGATTGAACCTTGGTACTTTAGATATTATGAACCAATATTTTCCCGCAGAGCTATGGCAGCTGATACGTACAATATTGAAATTTGTTGTAATATGTGGCTACGCGACATTAGGTATATTATTGCGCCTCCCTCAATAAATAAACTATTCATACAAGATTTATTCAATTTCAACCTGTAATTATTGAGATTAGCATGCTCAAATAAACAAACAAAACAAATTTATATTTTAAGTACATACATATTATATATATTATAATATTGTATAGGTTATATAATAATAGTACCTGGTTGACCGAGCTTTGCTCGGTTGAAAATTATATTTAGTATGAATCGCAAGAAATACGAGGAATTCCGCCATCTATTCAGGAGTCAAATCATACAACTGTTCACTGAGCACAAAATTCATTTTACTTATGTTACGGCCAAAGGATCTCAACAGCGTGTTTCACAAAGTTGTACAGCGCCATCTAGTTTCATACTACTGAAATTTCAACACGTTACAAACAGTACCTCATAGAAGTTAACTGTGTGAGCGAATTAATTGCATTTTAAATAGGTACATACTTAATTAGATAAATTCATTGAACTTTCCTTCGTACTTTTCGCAGGCTTAGGCAGTCCCCGACTGAAATTTTTATTTGCGATAAAATGTATTGAATGTTTATGATAATTAAACAACATAAATAAATATACTTTTAGTTTAATGAGCAAGTTGTTAGGCGTACTTAAAATTTTATTGATTCTATTTACAACAATAGTAATTTCATCGATCTGACCATTATTTATTTAAAACTTTATTAAAATATATTATTAAATCGATAATAACAAAACTAACATTTATTTACAAATATTCTCGTAAATATCACAAACGCACGTTAAACTATCACTACGCGTCCTGCGAGGTCAAGCGAGATAATCGCACTGATTTTTAATTTTATTCAAACAGAAAATAGGTAGGTATAACGCAAAAATAGCGCTTCAACGTAAGAATGAATATTAAAAATATATTCGAGCGCCATCTAGTTTCATACTACTGAAACAAACAAACCGTATCTCATAGAAGTTATCCTAATGTTTCATAGATGGCGTCAGTTCAACACGTTACAAACAGTACCTCATAGAAGTTATCCTAATGTTTCATAGATGACGTCAGTATGATGTTTTTAAAATCTCTTTATCTCGGGAACCGAGCTTTTCTCGAACCTGGGACCTTGATAAATCGATTCCTTGAGCCGAAAACCCCCTAATCTGTAACTTTCATGAAAATCTTTGCAGCCGTTTCCGAGATCGTGATTATATATAAATAAATAAATATACAAGAATTGCTCGTTTAAAGATATTAGATATTGAATAAACTGACAACATTGCGAATTAACAATATGTATTTAGTTTTTACACAGACATGATCATAATTTTTATACTGATCAACACCGATTCCACGTAGCTACTAGAGCGATGCCCGCGTAAATCAAACTTAGTTTAGTAATAACCTAACTTAACAAAATTACTATTTCATCCAGGCCTACACCCATTATTAATACTACTTTACTCCATAACATAGTTAAACAGGTCCATAAGCCGAATAAGGAAGCTAGTATAGAATTTTTTACACAAGATAATTACGTGCGAAATTAAAAATTTTAACGCATTTTACTGCGAGACGTGACGCGTCCACGCTTCCTAAAGTCCGAAGACGAATGAGCTCCGCCCTCAAAGAACAGAGATGGAATGATTTCATATAGGCAAATAGTGAGAAAGCAATGTTTTACGTTGGCTTTAATATTATTGACGTAAACGCCAATTGCATTTTATTTTTTTCTTTCAAAACTGATTCGGTTTTTGAGATTTCCATTCTTATGAAAACTTAGCTTTCATTGTTTACTATGTTTTAAAAATATTATCATCAACTAATTGTTAAAACTTTCGTAGTAAACTTAAAAACTAAAACTATTTGGACCTAACTTTACGATTTTTTTCTATCGAGAAAACTTCACATTTTACTGTTTTTGCTCTTATGAGATTCTTTATTTTATAGTGAAGATACATATATCTAAATATCGGAGATATAGACAGTAAGCTTTAAATATAAATCTTAGATCTAAAACTACCATATTTCGGTTGTAGCGCTTTAAGAGCTCGTACAGGATTTCAAGCTCTTAACTGGAACACTATGGATCATTTGGCTACCTCAACCGATAATCATATTGATGTCTTATTATAAGCATTATTACTTATGCTGGTGACAATTAGCACAGATTGATTTAAACAGTGAAATATTACCTGCACTTGTCCTGAAGCAATCATGGTCTCGATGGGCGTAGTAGTAGGCAGCTCAGCAACCTTCAGCGATATCTCCACTGGACGAGCGGCTCTCACTATCTCCTTAATCTCCTTAATGTCTGTATTCTCCACAAGCGGCGACAAGTCAGTTGCATTGATAACCGCTACATTGTCAGCGACACTGCCCAAATTGTTGTGCGATTTGATTTTATCGCTCAAAATTAAACGCTCCTGCAAATGTGGGAACATTTGCTTGTGATCTCCTACGAAATACGTGTGCGGCATGTAAGCCAACTTCTCGCTGTACTGGCTGGCGAGCTCAACAGGTGACGTCACAGCATCGGTTACCAAATAATCCATGTAACTAGCTCCACTGGTCCCCGGGTAACCCAACCACATCACCTGCACCGGCGCGGGTCTCAAAGCGAATATTTCATTACGCGCCCCCTTCGTATACCCATTCATGTTAACGAGAATGTGTATTCCGTCCGAGTTAATTTTATCCGCCGCTTTGCCATTGCACGGAACTTGGGACAAATCGATGAAATGTTCAGCTTCTCTTGCTATCTTGGAACGGAACGTGGTGCCGTCATCAGGGCTAAGGGCGTAACAGAAGACCTCGACCTTAGATCGTTCGTGCAGACCTGGCACGGACTGCATCAAATGAGAAGTGGGATGATTTCCGAAATCGCTGCTAACATATCCAATGCGCAGACGAGCTGGCATTTCCCGAATAAACTTGTATGGATTCTTGTGAAGCACTTGGACCTTCTCCAAGCACAAGTTAGCGTGACGCGCCGCAATTGCCTTTCTAAAATCGTGTGTCAAAGGATACAGCATAGAATGATGGGGATGGACGGATGGCAATCTGTTCTTCTCTAGCTGTTCGGCCACAATGCTGACCAGCTTCTTCATTCTTGCCTCATAATCCGTCCAATCGCAAACAATTTGCAAGCAATGCGCCAAGTTACAATATGCGTCTGGGAAGTCTGGCTTTAGCTTAAGCGCTGTTCTGTAAGACTGGATAGCCTCCGGAATATTGCCGGAATCTTTGTGAATACTGGCGAGGTTGCTATGTGCGTCAGCAAATGCGGGGTTGATCTGAATAGCCCTTGTGTAGCACTGCAGTGCGCCCGCAACATCTTGCATTTCCTTGAGCGTATTGCCCATATTACTGTACGCATCTGCAAACGTCGGTTGAATGCGAATAGCTTCCTTGTAATGCATGAGGGCTTCATTGAGCTTTCCTTGTTGTTGCAAAACGGACGCCAAGTTGCTGTGTGCCGCCGCAAATTCGGGGAACACTTCCAGTGCTTTCAAATACAAACGAGTCGCTTCTTCTATGTAACCTTGTTCCCGTTTTATGTTCGCCAGATTATTTAGGGAATCCGCGTGTGATGGACATAGTCTCAAAGCTGTGTTGTAACATTCTTCGGCGTCTGCAACTTGGCCTTTCTCCTTCAAAGCATTAGCCAAGTTACAGTAAGCGTCAGGGAAGTTAGGTTGAAGTTCGATCGCTCTTCTGTAAGTGTCAATAGCTAAGTCAATCAAGCCCTGTTCGTAGTAGACGCAAGCCAGGTTGCCGTGAACAACGGCATTATTCGGGGATAAGTTGAGCGCGCGAAGATACGCTGCCACCGCCCTGGATTAGAATAAAAGAAAACTTAATTTAACAATTCTCCATCTGATAAATACAATGACACTTAAGTACCATAACATCCATAACTTACCGGTCAAAGATTCTAGCTTCCTTGAGTACGTTTCCCAAATTGATGTAAGCATCCAAGAAATTCGGATCCAATGCCACGGCCTTCTCAAAATGATGAATGGCCAGCCAGATTTCACTCTGAGCGTTAAAAACGCATCCCAAGTTACTCCAAGCCACTGCAAAGTCTGGCCTCGTTTCAATGGCCTTCAAGTAACATGCCTACACACACGAAAAAATCATGAATTAATGGTTGGCATAACATGTAATTTTACATGGATGAAATTCTGAGATGTTCGTTACGCCAAAAAATCATAGCAGAGCGCCATTTGATGCTGGGTGATCTCGAGACGACCAGAACAGACCACCGAACACCAAACGTGAGTTTAAAGGATTACGCAAATTGCACCCTACATTACGAAACTACGCCGAAAGCCAGAAACATCAGTAGGAAATGCAAACGACGAGACAATATCAGATGCAAGGCAACCATGTGAGAACGACAAAACTAGTCCAAAAAATGCATTGCATGAACCGCTTCCACTTCCTAACCGATGCAGGATGATCACGACAATGATATGTCAAAGAGCCCGAGTGTGTCCGTAAACCTGTTCTGCAAACCTTTTACACTTTACCTGAACAGCATAGAACGTTGTCATCGTGGCGGGATAGCGAGTGTAGTACCAACCGTAACCCAGCTACATCAGCAGTCACACCTACTGTCTTACCAGACAACACCTTGTGAAAATATAATAATAGAATTAGTTGATTTTGAGTCAAACTATGTGAGCCGATTGTCGTCTTACTCGTATTTTATTGCAAATCAAATGTTTATGATTTGAGAGGATCGTTGCCATTGTGCTGTCTTCGAACGTATCGTACGACAGTCATGATGTGGATGAAAAAACATACTGTACAAAAAGAATAGAACGCTAGGTCATACCACTAGTGAAATTAACATTAGTGTGTCTCTTCCGATCCTCCATTGCAATATCCAGTAAGATAATTCACTACAAGCACAAGAATTAAAAACTAATCAAAACGTTGAAGGAAACAGGATATGGCCAAATATGCAACAAAGTTGGTAATTTACTTTACCTTTAGGATACTCTCTATTTACACATAAATCTTCCACAGATTGTTTGTATATTGGCCATACAGCCGTAAGTAAACAAATGAGTCCTTCGAGTAGATTACAAAAAGTTTTCCTTTATAAAAACACGTGGTCAACAATGTGTGGAAAATTATTAAGTAGATAAAGAAAAAAGATTTTACGCATACACAGTCACAAAATATTATGGAAAAATTTGTCATACCGTCATAATATTCAGCGACTATTTGGATGTGAAACAAATTGGATAACCAGTATTACCGTTCACAATCATTCAATTTGTTTTCCAACTTGTTCGCATGGTGTTCGTAATGGCTTGAACAAATAGTAGGCGCAATAGAGTTCATCGTACAGCTTAAAAGTAAAATACAACATCGTTAAAACCATTACGAAGGGCTTGAATTTACGCTTGGTGCTCTCACAAAAGATTTACGCAATTGCAATATACGCTGGCGAAACAGAGAGTACTCTAATTCTATTCAGCACAAAGGGAAAATCTCAATAGAATCCTGTTATCTTCAGAGCAAACCAGAAAGCGGGGAACACGCGATTGTATTTACCTTTGCCTCATCCAAACGTCCGAGGGCCTTGAGCAAATTGCCCAAGTCGCTCCTAACGCAGTAAAGATCCTGTAACAATATTACATTTTTATATTACTAGAGGCGTTACTAAGGCGGCCCCTAGACCTACAATAACATTGTACAATACTTTTATTGTACAATAAGATTGGAAGGCGCTCTGAATCCAAACGAGCAATTATATTGCACAATAATACGAACTGCACAATGTTTTCGTGTTCAGTCGGAGAATAGTATTGATCCCGTGTGCACCGTGCGGCAACATACCCGAACAAGATTTAGCTGCAGCTGTAGTGCTGTTGCTTGTGGCTAAACGTAAACGGAAACGAACACGTCGCTGGTCGAAAGATTGGTACAAGAAAAGGCAGAAATATACTCACGAAAATCTTTTAAAAGACTTGATGTTAACTGAGGAAGCAGACTTCAAAAATTTTGTACGACTGAACTCTGAACAGTTTCAAAAGCTACTAGGATAGGTCACGCTATTGATTGAGAAAAAAAATACAAACATGAGGGAAGCAATACCACCTTTTCAACCACAGACTGAAAAATATTACGCAATACTGACCCTACACGATGCAATAGAAAAATATGGTGCAATAAAAATTAAACTCGCTCAAACTTTCGGCCAATAATTGCGCAATCCTCAATATTAACCCTAAACGGTCAATTATATTGCACAATATGCAATATTGCGCAATATAATTGACCGTTTAGAGGCCGCCTAAGGGTCAGCCTAAGCAATATTGAACAGAATTTTAAATGAAACCACCTCAATTAATACTAAAAACGTTTGTATTGTTTTATCGTTGCCGTTTTTAAATTCTAAACGTTTTCGTTGCCGATTACCTGTTACACAGTTACCCTAAATTGTATTATTTATTCAATAAAAATATTCAGTAAAGATGATGAATTATTATTGACGTGATTGATGAGTTAAAGATACCTAACAAAAAATAGTTTTAAATCACAACAAAATTTAAGCCTCGGCTATATTTCATGGTTAACTAAAGCGATTCAACGCTTCGCAACACATACAATAATAATTATGTACGTACAAGGATGCTCACGACCCTGTTGCAATGGATGCACCCATGCCACCCATTAGGCAACACCTGGAAGTTCACATCCCTTTTCAGTCAGTTTTGTACGTGATGTTTTTAATGCGGATTGAACATCAGTAGGCTTCGAAATGAACAATTTATTATTTTCTTCATCTGTTTATTATTGTAACATAGAGAAAGATATTATTTAAGATAAATAATATTAATGTAGTGGCGGCCACTCAATTGCGCGCGTTTGTATGTAGATTGGGAAAACCACAAATGTGTCAAAAAAATCCCATAATCTGTTATCGACATAGTCATCGACATCATCAGACTAATCGACAGAGTCAAGCAGCAGATAGCGCGGTAAAATGGGTGTTGGATTTGTGTTGTGGTGGAAAGTTGAATGTGTGACTTTTAGTAGCAAAATTTCTCAACACTTGGGTGCCTTGGAGGGCACGTGAAGCCGTCTTTCCTGGTTATTATCAAAGCGTCGGAGCGTCGTATTGTTTTATTCTTTAGGAATCCTCAGTAATACCGTCCGCTAGACAGGCTAGACTAGTATTCGGGCATCAAATTCAGAAAAACCAGCCAAGTGCGAGTCGGACTCGCGCATTAAGGGTTCCGTACCATTATGTATAAAAATGCCAAAAAAATCTGGTCTGTTGTATGAAAGCCTCACTTAAATATTTAATTGTTTTATTGTAGCCACATATTACGCACAACGCCATCTCTTGGACCGAAAGGTAACTAAACTATCTCTGAGACGTCGATAGTATGGGCGCCCACTTAAATATTTATTTTATTTTGTTTTTTAGTATGTTGTTGTAGCGGCAACTGAAATACATAGTTGAAATTTTCACAGATGATGTAACTATTACGGTTCATGAGATACAGCCTGGTGACATACGGACGGACGGACAGCGAAGTCTCATACGGGACCCCATTACGGACGAATCGTCCGTAATGGGGTCCCGTTTTACGATTTGGGGACGGAACCCTAAAAAACGAGCCATATGATGCTGACTGAGAATATTCCAGTTAGGGCATGATATCCGGATATCCGGATATCCGTATTATCCGGATATCCGCCCGAAAATACTATCCGGATAATAGAAGACCTATTATCCGGATAAAACGGATAAAACGGATAGTAATAATTTTATACTATTTTGACCATTTGGAGACATTTTGTTTGCTTAATTATTACGAAAATATAATATTTTATGTTTTATTTGGTTATTTGGAGATTGCCTCTGCAACTTCTACCACATTTTTTATGGTATATGACCCAAAAAATAGTTTAACTGAATTTTCAACTACCTTTTTATCCTTAGCCTACGTCTCGGAAGCATTGCTTAGCTTACGTGCTCGACAGACAACGACAGTTCATAAGAACCGCCCAATGTTGAGGTGCGACGTAACTATAATTCCCAACAACTAAAGGCGGTCAGAGCATTCAATTGTTATATTTTAAAAGCAGAAACCATGATGAATGAGCACTTCTTGGTGGTAAACTGATACGTCTGTTTATATGGCTTTAAATCTCACACGATTCTGAAAATTCAGTATCGTCCCATTGAAACACTACCCGTAATATGGAGCTCTCGTTCAGATGGTTTTTCATCCCTACCAGCCGGATATTTGTAATAGAAATAGAGTGGCGGCCAGAGTCTTCAAGGAACAACAACCTGGAGGAAAGGTTGCTCAAGAATTCCGATAGGGGAATAATCGAGAGTTTCCTTAAAATGCCAAGTAAGTCTATGCTTATTAGTCCCGAAGAAGGTAGTTTGGTTTTGGCATTCAATAAGACACAAGTTTAATATACCCTCCTTAAGCTTACAAAGTGGTGGGGTTATTGAAATTGGCTAGTAATGATAAAGATCGATACAGCTGCCTTATTTGTAAACGGGCGGCGCGGCGCAAGCTTCCAGGATTTTGATAATAATCCAATTTTGGAAGTAAGGCGAAATAGGCGTATCAAGTATACAGGTGTAGCGGCGCCATAACTACAGTGATATGAGCGCGCGCCGCACATGATGCTGACCACGCAACCACGAGCGATGAGTGCAGTGTTTCATGCAATGTTTTCATAGACTACGTCATGCTTGTAATACTGAACTGGCCAATCAGGAGACGTATCCTCAACCGCGCTATCAAGATTTCAAGATATACAAACTATATATACAAATGGTCCGAGTTAACATTCAGACCGCGGTCCCCAGGCAGTGACATCGCCTGGCGGGAGATCTCCCCTTTTCCTCCAAACAGGCTTTTAGTACATTCATTGGAACACCCTCAAGACCACTGGCTTTTTTCACGTCTAGACACTGTAAGGATTTGAGAACCTTTAACAGTCCCTGTCCAAGTCTTCACACTAACCGACTAACATTCTATCATCATTTCTAACTGGACTTACCAACCTAGTCCCTTAATTTAATCTTTGTTTGGTCACAATTATCATGGATGACAGCGTGAGGGTGGTGCTGTTTGCTCATTTGCTACCTTGATACCTTTAAAAATCTCTTTCTTAGTAAACCGAATCGTTCAGAGGTACCCTAATGTCATTAGGCTAATGAGGTATTAGTGGAGCTACATACGTTATTTCTAGCATCCACAGATGGATCTGTGGCAATAGACACGCGGTTGATCACAGAATTTCGAACCAAGATTTTTGGATGTGACGGGGAAATTAAAGGCTTTCTGCTTCGCACTTATATCGGACACTTTGCAAACTCATGCATCAACCCGGAAAAATATATGACACGAAGTCTCGCAGTTATGTTTAAAAATAGTTTTAAAATTTTTAAGCACTTTGCGGATTTGAGACATTATGGAACAAAACTTTACAGTATTTTGGAAGTTATTAGACATAAACATCACTTTAATTCATTTTCAATTCAATACAATTTGCAGAAAGTTAAAGATCAGTGGATATCTTTCAAATGGCATCAACCGCAATTCAATTGGTTAAGTAATCAAAAAATAATTATGAGAGGTTCACATAAATAGGCAAACACAATAATAGACCATCGCGGGGATAGTCAGAATAGTGTCCTATGATCCCAAAACGTGGATATCTGAAGAAAACTCGATTTTCGGAAGATTAAGTGAGACAAATAACTTTCAATTTTCGATCATTTTGAATTTTCTTAAGAGGAAGTCAAAAATATGCAAAGGTTTATGATTCGTTCCACTATAGGTAACAGAAAAAGTAAAATTAATACATACTATGGTTCATTTTTTTAGAAAAACATTAACTATCCGTATTATCCGTTTTATCCGGATAATATCCGGATAGTAAAATGAACTATCCGTATTATCCGGATAGTAAATTCGGGCGGATAATTGCATGCCCTAATTCCAGTACAAGCCTTGTTTCGTTGACAAAAGCCACATAAACACGTAATTTTGTTTCAAAGTCAAATATAAGTATATTTGCACAATCACAATTGTGGATATAAAACTATGTATTCCATAATTTCAATGGAATATATTGATAACAATGGTATTGGACTGAGTTCAAGGTGTTTTCAATCATTGTACACCATTACGTAAGTCTCGTCGCCAATGCAGGCAGACCTTTTGTACGGGGAACCGTCTATATTAATTAATTACATCGTACTTCAACTATAATAGTATCACTTTGGCATACAAATTGTTACAACGTTTGCAACACATGGTGACGTCCGTTATGAAACAGAACTGTCGGCAACAACAAATAAACATCAAAGTAGACCTATGAGAACAAAGGGCAAAATGTAATCATAACTCAGATTACATCTGCAGATCTAGACAAAAACCCCATAATGCCTATCGAGAAAAGGTTAATTTTCTTAGCGGAGGCATTTCTGTGCCTTCATAATAATGTTATCCGTTAACAAGATTTAGATAGATAAGTACATTACTCCTATCTCTGTGTGGAATTAATGACGTGGAAGAATTTACTAACCGGCTATTAAAGGTTATGACACTGAGCCATCGTATGGAAAAGATTGAATAAATGTAGTGTTAAAACACTAATTCATCAACACAAATGAAATTCAACGCAGTGAAACAACAACCATGTGCCAATCTTAATCTCAATCTTAAGTTTATGTTTACTTAACTTCAATACAAACTAATACAAAAAGAGGCAGGTTTACGTATATTGAAATAATGTGAACTGTATTTTGTTGTTTTCCAAACTGCTCCTAACGTACAGTCGGAGTTATAGATAAGCTACGATGGCGATGTGTGGAGATTTTCATTCCGAGCGCGACAATAGCCGAGTAAGTGAATTGAAATTAATTCCGGGCGACCTTCAAGAATACGTAATAACCGTCCATAAACGCAAACAGACGCCTACTGACAATATTATAACGCTTCCTTGGTATATAACATAAAAACAATATTATAAAGGAGTCTTTAAATATTTTAACTGACTTCAAAAGTATTATCCATTAATCTACTGTCTACTTCCCGTAGACAGAGAATCAATTTTCTTTACGATAGTTAAATGATTTCAATGTGAAATGAATAGCTGTAGTACCTAATACATATGGTGATACCTAAAATTCGTATAAGTATAGACTAATAGTAAATTGGCCACCAAACATTTTTAACGGATACAGACGCAAAAATCATGCGGCTTTGACTGTACACTACAGCATTAACAGTTCTACACCATTATAAATTATAGCGATTTTACATGACAAAAAATTCAAAGAAGTAGATGCATTGGTCATGTTGAAATCAGGACTATTCCCCATTCAACCAACCCTCAACGTTTGGCTGTAAAAACTAAACAGGGGAGGGTGGAAAATAGCTGTGAGAGAAAGAGATAAAGTAGTGAACGTCGAGACGGTTAAATCAATAAATTTAATGTCGGGCCGTCTGGGAAGCAGCTGTTAAAATTATAAAAGTTACTTCTCATTTTATTTCAAAGCAAACTGAAACGCAAAATTATTATTTACAGTGTAGTCCATCCTTCGGTGGTCATAGAATCGCGCATCTTTTTTAGAGAAACCTTTTTAAAAAAATAACAACCTTGTCTATGAACTACATGTCCAGACCTGTCACTTTTTTTCGCGCGGTTGCTAGAATCGGTGCAAGTTTTAAGTGTCCCAAAGGAAATTAATTATAAGGATGTGGAAATATCATAGATTTATTGTAGTGTATGCTAAATCTATGAGAAATATAGTGACACAACAATTCAAAAGTATAATAAGCAATGTATAGGGGATGGGTTGAAGTTCTATGTGATACCTACTTGGACATCGAAGGTAAGTTCAGTAACTTAACTGATAATGGACTTTCCTGTGCCTACATTTTATTTGTAGTAATAAAATATTCCTCAAGTAAACAGGTATACATTACTTGTTGACTTATTTAACAGTAAACACGTTAACATCATTTCACTCGGAGTGATCAATACGTAAATCGATCATCGTATTCATCGTAATCGATAAGCCTAAATCACATCTTCACAAGACCTTAAAATGGTATTGGCCAAAGGACTATGAAGTAACGTAAATCAACAAAAGGCCAATTTGTTTATGCTGCTGGGAGGTTCCGTGGCCGGCACGCGATGCCGAATACGAAGATCAACTTTTGTACGAGATACATTAGTTGATATATATTACAAAGTCTGACAATGTACGCGATACAGTCTTTCTTTGTACCTTCTCGATGACAAGTGCAGCCAGTTAACATTGAGCATTACGTACGCGATACGTGCTAAAACTGAAAATGCATTATGATATTTTTATTCATAAATTACTCCCCGAGTGCAGCAAAGATTATTATTATGCAGCATTACGTTCGAGAAACGATATAATGCTAAAATATTAAATACCTAGGGTATTGTTATAATTCCTATGAAATTAACCCCTGAGGTCCAGCTCAAGAGATACAAGTTCAAATCTTCATATTTCTGAAAATGGTACAAATAAGTGCAGAATTGTAACAGGCACTTGCTGAAGTTTATAATATACCTATGTGCAATAAACGAAGATGTTTCAAAAGATAGCATATTCAAGATAGCTCAAGATAGCATATTGTGATAAATTTGCAAATTTATTTTTATGTTCCAATTTGATGTAAATGATGAAATTGAGGCAATTATCTCTAAAAGGGGGAGGAACAAAGGCAAGGCCAACTAAACTGCCAAAGAGGGATTGCAATTTTAATTTTATGACACATGATGTCAGTATGTTATACCAATGTTTTTTTCTAATGAAATGAATAATATGTTAAAGTTTGTTTGAGTGAGGTTATATGCTTTATATCTATATAAAGCTATCTATATATTATGCTCTAGCATAATATACTATCAGCATTAAAAAACCAGGATTTCACTTAATGCACAATGAAACAAACAATTTCAGGAATAATAAAAATAAAAATTGGATGAAATATCCATTATGTGAAAGGATAAAAAATGCAACAAAGCTCTTATTCCATCAAAAAGACAGGTCCATGACCAGCAGTATTAGTAACAACTAATAATACCATTAAAAATGATTTGGGAAACCATATTCAGTCCATCATGATATACCATCTAGTTCAACGATGGTATAAGAATGACTTAGTAGCCACTCTAGCTAGTAGTAAGAGTAAAGCTAGTGCCTGAGTTGCACTGTGGCTGCCAATTAATGGCAAATCCAATTAATGACACTAGCATTGATCCCTCTTCATCATTAAGGAGCTTCGAGTAAACTCCACTTGAGTAACCAGAGCAGGTTGGTGAAGAGCTGCACAGTCATCACACAAATTTATTCACCTTCTCCAGCATTCCGAGAGAATCAAGAGAGCTCATTACAGTACAAGTGCAGTAAATAATGCTTGTATTTGCAGGTAATTTTAAATAATTAAAAAGATTGTTCATCTGTTGGTAATCATTAACAAATGATTCCAATTTACTGTAGTGGGTCCAAGCACATCACATTCCATTCAAAGTTATCAGGTTCAGTATACTGTTCCTAAAAATAATGAGTTATGAATTATTAATAATAATATAATAATAACGCTTCACACTCAAGGCCCCACACTGGGATTCCCTGTGTCGTGGGTGCCTTGGACAACACACAAGGCGGGGACACACACCCAGACCGAGAGCGGAGGTTTGGACTCATCATTCAGATTGCCACCTCGCTGGGAGTCGAACCCGGGACCCTCGGAACGGCGATCGGCGTGTTAACCATTGCGCCATTCGGGTCGTCAATGAATTAATGAAAATATTCTTCTTCTCTGTTAGAAACCGAAGTCATGCTGTCACTTACAAAGAATATTTACCATGGGTTTTTTCATACAAATCTAAATGGCAAATAAAGTTAAATATTACATCTGAAGCAATTAAATGTTTATGTTACACATACTTCAAGGAATCATATTTATATACATGCCCATAGTAAGTGGGTATAGTAAATATCTCAGCTTTGAATTTCATTGCATTGTGTGTGAATTTTCAGAATTACTATATGGACTTTGCACCTAGGGTGTTTGCTTTTACCCAGTAGAGCTTTATGCAAGGAACTCAAGTATCTGTCAACTATAGATGGTTTGTTATGCACTGGTGGTACATAAAATGGATGCAAAGAGAGAATATTTCTGACTGCCTAAATTATATCATTTAATTATGAAGAAAATACAATGGTGTACAGTAAATACAAAAAATTTCTTTGATCTAATAATTTCAAGTAATAAATTCAACATCAATGTATGGTTTAAATATGGTCAACCAATTTATTTGAGCTTATGTACCATAACAAATTTTGTCCAGTATTACACATTAAAAGCATGAAACATTAAAAGTTATATGAAATATTGGACATTAATTGATTCTAATGATATCAAATCACATCCTTTTAATAGGATTGCTACAATGAACAAGAACAAACATTATTCATCAGCTGGTGTTGATCTCAGCAGATTTTGTTCCAAAGTAATGCGCTGAATCCATAAGTAACTAATGTTTTACTGCAAATGGACAATAGATTGCATAAATAAAATGAGCAGTATTCAATACTTTAAGGCCACCAGGGGGAATATAATGGTATTAATTGGACACATGGACATTGATGGTAATGTCAAGGTGGCAGTATTATAAAAATATATATTATTAAATAAATATACTCTTGTATGTATGTATAAGAAGAAATACATACACAATCATTGAGTGGAAACTTTCTTTTGATGCATTAAATCAAATTGAGAGGTAGTTGTAGTACATCATAAAATGATTATTTTGTTACTACATTAAATTCAATCAAGATAATTAAAATAATTTCAATCTTTTGCTTTGCTTAATATTTACAGAAAATGAAAGAAAGGGAAGCACTAGGATTTCTACTGTACCTATGGTTGACCTTTCAACCAGGGTATTCAACGCTTAAAGGGCTAGTGGTTACACAACTAACCATTTAAACCTGGCATTAAAATTATACTATCTCCTTTCAGTATGAAGCATAAGATTTGACCAGTTTTATATGGCGGCGAGAATATTTTCACAGAAAGTACTCAGATGCAGAGGTTTGGCACAATGTTCACTTAATAATGACATAGCATCAATCTCCTCAGGTATGAATAAATTTTATATCACTACTTGTAAGACGAGACTTTGCATTGTCAAGGAATTGACTACTAATATAGCATCAATCTCCTCAGGTATGAATAAACTTTATATCAATACTTGTACGACGTGATTTTACAATGTCAAGGAATTGACTATACAGCCTCAGTACCAGAAGTTTTATTCCTTGATTAATGTGATACAAATATATTGTAAAGTTTAATAGTTATATATAGTTCTTGCTGTTATAGCAAGGCTTTAATTAATATAACAGCATCACTTTCACTTCTATGGAGTGTTAAATAGGTAAGCACTGCCGGATTCAGCAGTACTTTAAAGGCATCCAGAGGATAAGGCAAGCCTTACATAAATATAAGCGGCCTGAAATTGTATTTTGCAGGTATTGTCTACCTAGTGAAAAATGTAGTAAAAAAAAAAAAAAAAAAAAAAGAAAAATCACATTATTAGCATTGGCTACAGCGCCAAGAGTGCAGACCATACTAGTAATTAATTTGTAAAGATGTTGATTATTTTGAATAATAAAATAATCATAAAATTTGCGATCTTCGGGAGCAGAAATATAGTAGTGTCTACAACAAATTTTTTCAATTCTAATAAATATTCTGTTATCTGTCGAGTAAAGATCTTGATCTTTACAAACAAGTGTTCATAAGGATTAAAATTCTAATTATATGTTTGTTAACTTCTATGGTTATAATTATAATCTTGCATACTAATGTACTATAATGTTACATACTAAGGAACATCTTAAAAGACTTTTACAGTTACAGTAAAAGTGCAATTACATAGTTACAGTTACAGTAAAATTTGATTTAATACCACAACTGTATATGTACTGTATATGCATCTACATTAGCTGCTAAGCAAGCAGGAGTATCAATAAATGTAATTAGAAAATCTGCAGATTGGTCTTACAACTCACTCACATTTTTCAGAATTTATATGGGTCAGTAAATGATAAATATGATTAATGCTGCTTAAAGTAAAATTATTGATGCTGTAGGTTTTGATACCTATAATATGCAACTATCACCTTATGAAATAAAACTTGTTAAGAGGGTTATTATAAAAATACTTTATGCATGTTGATTAAATGGTTGTATGCAAACTAACAATATACCTGGATCTTTATTTGGGTTATATTATGTAAATTATGTTAACTCGAAATTAGACTTATAAAAACATAGTCGTGTGTTTTATCTACGTATTTCATACTAAAATATTGGATGATCACGTTACGTAGGCACATGATTATCTCAAAATTAAGATACAAGATACAAATATTTCCTATTTTATTTACGATACCCATTTCGACGTAATTCTCTAAACAGCTACACTGTAAATAATAATTTTGCGTTTCAGTTTGCTTTGAAATAAAATTAAATAATTGGACGACTTACCTAAGGAAGTCCGATTATGATTTTATGAAAAGCAAACTGAAACGCAAAATACCCTTCCCTCCCTGCTGCTGTAAGCAGCCTTCTGCTTTACAACAACATTCCCAAGTCGAATGGGTAAAAATATCTTCTCTTCTCTTTCTCTAAAAAGTGACAGGTCTGGACATGTAGTTCATAGACAAGGTTGTTATTTTTTTAAAAAGGTTTCTCTAAAAAAGATGCGCGATTCTATCTATGACCACCGAAGGATGGACTACACTGTAAATAATAATTTTGCGTTTCAGTTTGCTTTTCATAAAATCATAATCGGACTTCCTTAGGTAAGTCGTCCAATTATTTAATTTTATAATTTAGTATGCGATGGCTGTTGGACATAAATAAATCCATGAGACGTAATTATGTTTTTTACGTATGAAAATAAACATTACCATTTAATTTAATGTTTCGCTTAGCGCTTCAATAAAATACATTTTTTAATTTTATGGTAAAGTAGTAGAGTAATAACTATGTAATCAGAATGTTTCTAAATAAAAATACATATATCGTAACATGATATTAAACAACCCCGCGTCTGTCTGTTCGTGACGATTTAAGGAACTACTAAACAGATTTTTATGCGGTTTTCACTAATAGAAAGAGGTGATCACACAATTACACCTCACCTAAACCTTCCTATTAGGTTTAGGTGTGTAATGTGTAAATTTTTTATGTAAATTGATTGAATTGACCACTTCAAATCAGGAAATTAATCAATTTGGCACTAAAAAAAATATGATCAATATTTGCAATAACCATGTGCACATTTTTTCATGAATATAGACGTAAAAAACAGAATTAACATTTAAATTGCAGCAATCCACGAACAAAAGAACTTGCTTATTTAATGTTTAAAAACCGTGCATGCTTTTCAAAACATTTTTCAATAACGTTGTTTACTAACAGATTACGGCGTACAAAGCAATGGCGTTTACTTTCCACTCGATGCCATTTATATTGAACGGTATAAACAAGTAAATAACAAATGAAGGCCCGAGCATAAACAACACGCAACCAGTATTTTTCCCTAATAACATTTCCACAGCTCACACTTAGGCGTGTTAAAAATAACAAATTTTCCGCCGGCGAGCACTACACCGGACATAAATTACATAATGCTAAACACAACTGTTATTTATTACATGCTTTGCATACAGTATGTGACCGTAATTTTATAGCTTTGAGCATACGATCTTCAGTAGGTACCTAGAGCACTGATTCCCGCCTAGGACGGGAATCGCTCAATGTGTATAATAAAACGGTATTGAGGTCACTATAGTAAAATAAAAAGAAACAAAAACTTAAATTCCTAACGATCTTAATATCCCAGGTGCTAAGCGGCGTATGAATAATAATACCTAATAGCCCTGCGTCATTTTTTAAGCCCACGAACGACATAACTGCGAAAATCGCTCCCAAATCGTTCAGTAGTTGTTGCGTGAAATTATACAAAAATTGACTAGTTCCAGTATGTATTTTGTGTATAATTTGTCTGTATGCATCTCATCGTAAAGTTAAAACCCCGTCATCTCTTTCCTTAGCCATTTGCACAAAAACATTGCTGCTTCTATATTACAAGCCGTGACGCGACTAGCAACGCGACACCCCTTCTTATGATTCATATAGATTAAATTTTCCACTCGCCCATAAAGTTCAAAATGCTGTATAAAATTTAGCACCACAATGCCACAGCCACACGCCTCTGCACTTTCAGTGTGAATTGGCCATTAGAATATAGCGGCGTTAGACATTCATTACCAATCACATCATTATAGCATGGGAACACAGTTCTTTAAAATAAGTACTGTTGACGATAAGCTGTTGTTACTCTTACACAGCATTTGCGTTGCAATACGAATACTGTATGTTATTCATATGTAGTTAAGGATTATATTTCTCTAAGCGAGGTCGGATCAAGTTATAAATAACTTGAAACTACGCGCGATTGTGTGACTGTTTTTTAATACATATATCCCGTACTTATTTTATTTAAAGTACATCCACGTTATTGTTAAAGTTAATATCCTCCTTAACATGGAAATTACGATGACGAATACCAACAAAAACTATTCATTTCTTTCAGCATATTATTTAAATATCATAAACAATTATCTTCGGTTGATGAAGATATAACTGACTTGGCAGTCTTGGCATGTAAAACCAGATTTATAAAGATATAAAGATATATATAGATTTATAAAGATAGATAGCTGAACAACAGGAAGTTTAGTCTACTTCAATCATATTACATATTATCTTTGTGCTAAATGTAGATTTAGCACAAAGATTATAAATGTAGATATAATTTTAGTTTTGTATATTATGTTGATGATGAATTTCTGCTTTTTCTTTGCTGCTTAATTACTTGGTAGATCAACATTACCAACTTATAGATATTTAACATTTAAAGTAATTTAATAGGTCTCACAAGCCTTAATTTATTTTTACAATTTGTACTTAATGGTTTTGAGTAACTAACTGCTATCTGTTATGTTTTTACAGCAATATCAATAATTAAGCTATTATGGCCCTTTTTGTCATTTTAAAACAAACCTAGAAGGCTAAGGCCAATATTACTAAAGATCAATATTTATATTTCACTAGCTATCGGGCATACCATGAGAATAATTTACACACATCATCCATTATGTACGATGAATACAAATTTCCAATTTTTTTCTAACTTTAAATCAGCATTACATCTTTCAAATTGCAGGTTATTTCACTTCAGTGATGACTTCCGTGGGGACACAGGGATAATTATAAATGTTGCCATTATAATGTAAGTTATTGAATATTGTTCATCATAGTTGCAACACTATTAATACTATTATGCGATGAAAATATGTAATACTCACAGGGTTATACTGTAGGGCTGTGACGTATGCCTGCACGGCTTGTTCCATGTCGCCGGCGGCGACGAGAGCCGCTGCGAGGTTGATGTAGCCATCAATGAAGTCCGGCTTTAGTCTCACCGCGTGACGGTAGTTCTCCAACGCCTCTTGGAGCTGGCCCCTCTCTTTGTATACGTTACCCAGGTTGCTATCAACAAAATGTTATTGGTTTTTACCTATTCTCATATATAGTTACATTTCTGTATGTAATTTTAATATTTGTCATCATTGAAGTTGAGTATGTATATTCATACTACCTTCATAAATGCTAGGAAAAATGTTGTCTTAAGTGCTGCAATATTAATCTTGATTGTATTTTTGAAATGTAGTCTTTAGCAGCCCTAATTATATATCACTTTTATAATGGATTAACTCTATACATATGTTATGTACAACATATTGGCAATTGTGTTATTTTAATTAAATTTGATCTTGAGACAGATATCCATTCTCATCTATAACATTCTTGTAAATATCATTTGAATAGCCTTTGTGCAGACAGGATATTCATTAGCAGCAATTATTGCATATTCTCATAATCAATTCAATGACTTGTAGCAATTATAATATAATAATAATATGGTCTATGACACAAAGTTTATTTTCTATAATTAATGTTTCTTTTATTTAAGTAAGTTTTCCTCCTCCATAATTCTTCACAGCACATAATAGTATGTTTAAGTGTTGGTTGGTTTCCTATTTTTTTGGTATGTATACAGGGTGTCCTGTAAGTTGTACGACAAACTGAAATGGAAGATAGCTTGGAGAGAGACGTACCAGATGTCAAAAAATCGTTTAAGTAAAAGTTTCACCGTTTTCGAAATTTTGACCTTTATTTGATTTTTCAGAAATCGCGCTCTCTCTTACCCTACTTTTACTTGCTGACGACACAAATGAGCACATATTTTAATAAAAAAAAATTCACATACTCCCAGATAGTTGGTCTACAATCCTAAGCTATGATTGAGTTCAAATTATTACTTGATTCCTAGACATTTGGGTCTATTTAGGACTTTTTATGTTTTCGATTTTCTTTGATTCAACTTTGACGGTGGCTGGTGGAAAAAAGTACCTAGTCAACTAATAGTGCAGATGATTTTAAAAACTTGCTTGGTAAATGGAGATTTTAAAATCGCAAAACACTAAGCTACTTTAAGAAGAAAATTTACAAGTTATTGGCATTTTAGTGTCGAGGTGTTAATTTGAAGCTAAGGAAGTACTATTTAAGGTGGTACATTTGGTATAAACATAATTTTTTGCTCAATCTGTTATCAAGTCAAACCTAAAAACTTAACCCTTAAATGGAAGTCACCAGTGTCTGTCCCAAGGTCAATAATTTGTGGCAGAAACCATAATCAGCTTAAGATATTTTCGAGAACCAATGATAAAGTAACACTAAGAAATGTTTTTTTTTTAAAGACTAAAAAAGTGAAAATGTTCTTGTTTTACCAATGTTAACTATGTTAATTTAATGACAGATGATTTAACTAGACTGAAACCCAGTATACTAAATAATGAAATACTCAGTAAGTCAAAGCTATCATGGCTCAACTGAAAATCATATCCAATATACTATACAGTACACCAACAGGTGAGTTCTACTCTCAGACAATTTATTTCATCTAGCTTGTAGCGCATCTATTTTGATGAACCCTATGTATTGGCTAGTGCTCGATTTTCCCAAATTATAAAAAAATATAGTATAGTAATTACATATATTTCTTATACAAACTTAATGTATAATATTACACATTTCCATTAGTCTAAAGGCACCTTCATAGATCCGTTGATCCGAGATCACACAGCAAAACATAAGCTGATATAATGTTTGTATTTTATTAGATATCAAACTTTGATTAGATAAGTTTTACGGTTGTAAAGATAGAATACGTAATCAAAATAATTCGAAACAGATTACTACTAACCTGTAAGCTTCCGCCAACAATGGATTCTGTTTGATCGCCAACGTTGAGAAATGTGCGGATTTGTCCAATCGTCGACATTGGAAGTGGATTGACGACAACAGGAGTAGTACTCCCGTATTCGTTCCGTCCTGACGCCATAGCTGCATACAATGCAATTCTGCACTATCGTAGTCCCCCGCCTGGTATTCACGATGAGCGAGCTCTAATAACCCTAATGTAAACGAAATAAAGTCATAGAATTAACGGACGCCTCAGTAACGTGCCATTGAACAATGCATTGTCGGAAGTCTTTAGACACAACAATAGAACACGTCTTTGTTTGAATCTTATATTAAAATTAGACCTTTCAAATAACTATTTATAGAAAACACAAGCGCACGTACCCACTGTCGACAGTGTCGATATCTGTTGAATATCCGACATTTTTAGTATCACTGCATTTGCGGGCACACCGACGATCTGTTGAGGCTGCGTCGTGACAGATTGTGGCACCGCAACATTTGTTTGAGGTTGCATTTTTGTTATCATATTCACACGTAACTTATTCAATGAACGCCACTTTTAATAAACTTTCAGGCAACAAATTAAAAATAAAATCAAAATTTATTACTTTCCATGACCGTGAACAGAGAGAGCCACGAGTCCACGACGGAAAGAAAGGAAGGAAATTGTAATTAGGGATGTCGATCTGAGATCGATTAATCGGAGAATCGATTTCTCAGACCAAAAATATCGATTTTTTAAATCGATACGTAGTACTGAATCGATTCAGTGAATCGATATTTCACTCTAGAAAATCGTCGTTCGATTTTTTCTGTTTTGGTAAAAACCATAAAATTATTTACAATTAAATGTAAAGCCGTCCTAGTAAGAAAATATACCTCGGATTTTTTCGGATTTTAACCCCCACTACCATGAAATACTGAAATACCAATACACAACTCAATAAAATTAACGCCGCCGACAGAAAAACATGCGCTGTAAGGGAGTTCATAGTATGAACTCCCTTACATGAACTTCATAGTGGAGAGGGAAATTTTCCGTAAAGCCCCGAGGTACACTCTTACTGGAAAAATTTTATCCGTAATATTACGGTGTTAAAGGGTTAATTACTCAAAAACTCGCGAGATGGCTGCGTGCTTAGTTTCATTATCCTCTCTTAAATAAATAAAAGTTACTGATGCTTTGATATGGTAATCAAAATAATTGTAATTATCGAATTCCTTGAACTAAAAAAATTCATTGATTTCACTGATAAGAGATCATTTATTATGGTATCTTTCTTGTTTTTCATAAAATGAATTTATATTTACATTGTATGCACACATGAAGAAAAATCGATTTTTTAGAAATCGATCTTTTACACTTCGATTTTTTTGTGAATCGATTCAGTAGGTTACGATTCGAATCGATTCAAAAATCGATCTTTTTCAGAAAGAATCGACATCCCTAATTGTAATTTGACTCTGTAAATTCCATCAATCAAGCAAACAAGCAAAGCAAAACGTTAATCGCTGCTTGCGCTATAGGCGTCCACAGATTAATATTATGACTAGGTAGCACAGATAAGATAAAGACACTGGCAGGAATTTTATGGCGTATAGTAAGAATGTTGCCATTACATTCATATTGAAATATTTATTTAAAAAATGTTATAATTATTGGTTATTTGTGTAACATCTTTTGCTTGCATGAAACATTTAAATCGTTCCACTTCACATGTTGGTCTCGCAACTATTGTTACTTTGAATTTCATCCAAATCAGGCCGGTGCGGTGGTTTAACCATAGAGACCCAGGCAGACTATCGCATTTTTTGAATCGTGTGAATATTTGAACAACATTATACAATTTATGAAGCCTCTTCATAATGTAAAATGTTGAATTTCTTGCCCGTCCTTCAAGTATAAGCTCGCAAACAAATTTATTAAAAAAAATTCAGAATAAAAACACTGATATCCTTGAATACTATGAGGGTTGCGAGATCGCCACATCTAAAAGCCGGACAGGTCAGCCAGTTTGGCCGGACATTTAGGTAAATTAACCGGATACTCAATACAAAATTATTAATGTCAGCTTGATAGGAGACGACGAAGGGGGGAGGCTGCGAAAGTAGTCATTGATTAATGTAGTAAAATATTGGTAACTAAACGACTTGCGTAGTAACTATAATTCAAATGTAAAAAACCTAACAAAAGTCGGACAGGCCGGACACCGTTTATTTTGTCCGGACAAGCTGTCAAAAAGCCTTACATTGTTCGGCTTTATCTGAACGTCTGGCAGCACTAAATGCAATGGCAATGGAAACCTTATCGCATTATGAATACAAGTATCCGATTTTTCTGTTGACCTGCCGAACATCAGCTGACCTCTCAGTATTGTCTTGTACAGTGCGCCCAATTTATCTCTGAAATGGCAAAAATTGGAACTAACGAAAATTCATTCATAAGTACGTTGTGGTCATTCATCAGTCAATCACTAGTGTGCAATGATTGGTCAAATGAATGTCAAATGCGTCCGACAGCGCCTCTTTCGTTTCATTCTTAAGTTGGGTTTACTATAAAGCTCATTGTTTTGTTAATACCTACCTTTGTTGTTTGTAGTATCTTTAGTTGTAGCTCTAGCATTTTAATGGTAGTTTCTTGTACAATAATAAAGTCTTACATAAGTTGTAATTACTCATTTTATTAATTTGGAGAAGAATAGTCGCCCTCGGAAAATACCAACGGGGCGGCTACATTTGCTGATCCATTAGCTTCCAATGTCAGCATATGCTGACATTTTTTCATAGTACGTTCACTTCGTGGAATCCAAGGGGTTTTTATAAAAGAAAAACTACAATTGCACCTACACGAGTACATAAGTTCTTTTTAATGGCTTAAATTATTTCGGTCTAAAAAATTAAACATTGTTCATTGTTAAAAATATTTATTTAGTAAAAACAAAATATTGTCTTCCTTAAATTAAAGTTTCATATAAATACAACGTGGACGGATATCATTAAAGCTTAAAATACGAGTAATACTGTTACAAATACTAGGTACAATTTTCATACTTGTCTTTATCCAGCAAGCGTTATTATAATACCAAAATCAAATCATGCGATAGAACAAATAAAAGAATTCATTTAACTGAGAAATCGTGAGAGCCTCCGCCCATTATTCCAATTCCAACCAATAAGTTCATTTTATTTTATATACAATGGGCTCATGGGCGTAGCCAGGGTGGGGCAGCTGGGGCACTTGCCCCACCCTGGCCCAGCAGCTCAGTACAAGGGTGGGGCAGTTGCCCCACCCTGGCTCTGAGGTACCTTACAGAAACCTAACCAAACCTAAAACCTAACCTAAAATTATCTAGGCACTAAGGCACTAACTACATAATTATCCGTAAAAACGTAACACTTGACAGTCATAACTCGACAAAAAACAATCACTAGCGCCATGGGTGGAGCCGGGTGGTGGTGGACTCTGAATACAGGTACCTTATGGGGCACTTGCCCCATCCTGGCTCTGACCTGAGGTACCTTACAGGCACCTACCGAAACCTAAAAAATTAAATTATCCAGGCACAAACTACCTACATAATATCCATTAGAAAGTTAACGCTTAACGACAACACTTCTCCTAACCGCAAGCGTGTCGCATAGCATCCATCTGCTGCCCCATGGCGAAGACCAAATTCATTGGCAAAATTGGCGAGCAGCTAGTCGGCAATTTGAGTCGAGAATTCTGGTCGCTGGCTATTTAAGGCTGTCGAGGGCTACTTCTGTCGGTCTTCTTTTCCACCACTGCGATTACTAGATAAATCAGTTGTCCACACGGTAAAGGGAAAATCCGAACTTCTTGGCACCAGCTTTGTCGCTAACAGGTTCGTCATGTCTGTCTGTCTGTCCGTTAGTCCGTATGTCACGGCTACTTTTTTCCGAAACTATAAGAACTACCTATATTGTTGAAACTTGGAAAGTAGATGATGTATTCTGTGAACCGTTTTAAGATTTTCACAGAAAAATGGAAAAAAAGCAATAAATTTTGGGGGTTCCCCTCACTTAGAACTTAAACTCAAATTTTTGTTTTCATCAAACCCATACGCGTGGGTACATCTATGGATAGGTCTTCAAAACAGCTATTAAGGTTTCAAATATCTTTTTTTTTCTAAACTGAATAGTTTGTGCGAGAGACACTTCCAATGTGGTAAAATGTCCCCCCGTAACTTCTAAAATGAGAGCACGATAAAACTAAAGAAAAATTATAATGTACCTTACCATGTAAACTTCCACCCATAATTGGTTTGAACGAGATCTAGTAAGTAGTTTTTTTAACACGTCTTAAATCCTAAAGCACAATAATTAACCTTTCATTCAATCAACTCAAATATAAATATATTTTTATAATCTGTTACTAGCTGCAACGAAACCCTTCATGAGCGAGTTCGACTCGCACTTGGCCAATTTTTACTCGTAAGTCTGTCAGACGAGCACTACTGTCCCTCGATACCAAGAAGTCGAATGAACCAGGTGGTGTTTCTGCAGTGGTGATTAAGACGTGTGCTCCCGAGTTTACTCCCGTTTCAAAGCACCTATTTTCGCTATCCTACACCACTGGAATAGTACCGTCTTCATAGAAAGTAGCCCTAGTTCATCCTATCCCCGAAAAGGGCAATCTTAGTGACCCGGCTAAGTACAGGTTAATCCTAAGGTTATGGAGCGTATTATAAATTTACAGCCCCTAGGATATCTGGAGGATCTCCAGTTGATCAGTGACCGGCAGTACGTGTTTCTTTACGGACGTTCAGCTGGCGATCTTTTAGTATATCATACTCATCGATGGGCCCACGCCCTTGATAGCAACGAGGAAGCATTCCTAGATATCGCTAAGGCCTTTGACCGAGACTGGCAGGGCTCTTCTTGCGAAGCATCCATCTACGGTCTCCCTGAGAGGTCATGCAATTGGGTAGCCAGATTTGTATCTGAGCGACATTAAAGGCCGTACTTGACGGTGGTTGCTCAGATATGAAACCTATAAACGCTGGTGTACCCTAAGGGTCTGTGCTGTCTCCTACTCTGTTAATTCTGCATGTTAATGATATGCTGGAGCGTGCAACCAGTATTCATTGCTATGAAGATGACAACACGGTAGGAAACTTGTGTCTGAAGTTGAGAATTCTCTAGAGAAAGTCTCGGAATGGGGACGACTCAATTTAGTTGAGTTCAACCCGAGAAGACACAAGTTTGCGCATTTTTCGCTTAGAAAACCCCATTATTCATGGCGCCTCCATTCCAGGGCTCCGCGCACACTATTAGTACATGTGTCGGTGTGTCGATGTCATCTGGAAGCTAAGGCCAAATTGGCCTCCGAAGTGCTTGACGTCATGAACCGGGCGAAGCAGTAATTCAATGCGAAGGACCTACTGATGCTTTATAAAGCTCAGGACACCTCTCACATGGAGTACTTTCTCATCTCTGGGCTGGGGCGCCACAATAACAGCTTAGTCTTTAGCGCCGTGCAAATGCGCGCAGTTCGAGTTGTCAACTATCCACGAGTCACTAACAGGCTAGAACACCTAGGTTTTAGGAGAGAAATAGGATGTATCTGCATGTTTCAACGACTTGACAACGGTGAGTGCTCCGAGAAATTGTGCGATTAGGTGCAAACTTCACGCTTCCATCATCGCACTACTCGCTAAATATTGAAGTAAATATTGAAGTCTCATCCCTTGGATTCATGACGAACAAGGAGGCTCCGATTTTCACGATCATTTTTGCCGCGAACTTGCAGGCTGTGGAATGAGCTTCCTTGTGAGGTACGCCCGGAGCGCTTTAATATAGGGTTCTTCAAGAAAGGTGTAAAAAGAGTTCTCCTTCAGGACCGGCGTTGCACTGGTGACTCCCCTGGTGTTGCTCGTCCATGGGTGAAAAAAAGACCGTGTGTACAGTTTGCTAGTTATTAAGACTATACCTATTATTTCAGAAAGTTGCCCCACCCTGAGCCCAGGGCTGGCTACGCCCATGAATGGGCTATTGATTTTTGACAGTAGATAGTTGATACTTGATACAAAGTTATTCTAAATAGGATAGTAAATACGCCACTTCAGTCAGATCTTGCGGCACAGACTCGTGGTAGCACAGGTATAGTTCTCTCGGATCTGGTTCGCTAAACACCCGCCTGCAGAAAATAAACACATTCTCACTGGCCATACCAGTAGGACAACCCAGTATGACCACCGAGAATCACCCTTTAAATCAATACAAATAAAATAATAGTAACACACGTCGTCGTTAACGTATTAACAGACGTGTACGAATTTTAAATTCAAAATCAGTTAGTACTTTTTTTTTAATTACAATAAAATGGATTCCAATAAGTATTCCGATATGTGTCGATTAAGTTCATAATAAGCTTCGGCAGGCTATTTAAGACGGCGATGCTTAACTATCGTAATTTATCGTAATTATCGTAAATGAAAATATATTTACATTTATTGAACATACCTATTACCTACCTCTAAAATATTCTTAATTTGCATATTTTAAAGTGATGGTTAGCAATTTTACCATTACGCTCCTTGGTCAGGTATTGACATGAAAAAACCCACAGACAGACTTATAAAAAAAAGAAACAAGCAGACTTAACAATGGGAGAAAAATGCGTGCCACTTACAACTACATAGACATGCTGCACACATTAACAATTCCCATACAAAACATTCATGGTCTAATGTTGTCTATGGTTTTCATACAAATAGAGAGCTTCTTGTAGCTTATCAAAATGGCGAAAGTGCTTCAACCCCATTTTGGCTGTGTGCGTGAGTGTTGCAACAACAAAAATAAAACGAGATAAGACTTTGTACGTGTCATGGGAGAGAAAGATTATGAAACTATTGCTTACAATACGTCTTTGTAGTGGTGAAAATTATGTTTGGCCTGGTTATTTTAGAAGTCTGTGAAAAAACCTATGTAACAAATTACGAAGCATCTTACCCAACAACCCAAAAGTAAAATGGCTCTACAGTCTTCTTCGCAATGCCACATTGACTGACGATCTCCGCAGGCGCTTCGAAAAGCATCCCATATTCTTTAACCGCTACAAGTATCTTGTTCAGTGGGTTAGACGGGGCTTGGTTCTTTTTAAATCTGATGAAATAAAGTATAGAAATCATTGAATTACTTAACTGTTATACACTGATTGTTACATGCACACAATAAAAACATGTGCAATTTTAGGAAAAACCACCACTAAGTTAAGGTTTTCCCCTATAATGGGGAAACACCACAGTATAGTTCCATTTACTTTCACTCCATTGCTCAATGTTTTTTCCCTTGAAGAAAGTGCGACATAATTAAATTGCAATAAGCACAAAGTTGGAAAGATAGAGGTTTAAATCTTGATCCTTCACAGGAAACAGAAAAAAAAACACATGAAACCCAAATAGGTAAAACTTACTTAATACTGTGTTGTAATAATTCGTGAATCTTTTTGCACGCACATCTAAATGTGTTAACTATATACGTGTACAACGGGTTATTAGCTTGAGACGCCATTGTTTTCACAGGTGCTATCAGAACTCCTTTCTCTGCTTCGAGATGAACAAAATGGAATAGCACATTGTCTTCACCAGCTGTTATTCTGCAAAATAGATATCGTTCACTTACGTTATCAAGTATCTTATACATTATCATGTAAATATTAAATTCTCACTGGATCTATCTCACTGAATCTCTTTTATATGGGAGCATACTGGACTAGTAAGAATTAATACAGGAGTTAGTAACTAAAGCTAAAGTTGGAACTACTTATGGCGTTCAAAATAATCCCAAATAGCCCAATGCAAATGCCCGGGCGATGCAGTAACCATGATCGACAAATGAGCATACGCGAAACCGTAATAACCAAGACATAAAGATCATAATTGAATATTTTCGTTTTAGTTGGTCCGTTGCCGCGTCGTTGTAATGTGCGCAGTATTTAACCGTAAGTAGGTACTTTATCCGAAGTTCAGGGGAGCAGTTTCGCCCACGGTTTTTAATTAATTCTCTTACATATTCAAAATGATAAATTACCTATGTACTGTGACGTGGTCCAGTTCGTTGAGTAGTGACTTTCGTATATCGCTCATATCCAGTGTCCCGCTTGCCCGGCTACCGTCCTGTAAATAATTTTATAAATAAGGTAAGTAATAAATCAACAATAATAATTTATAAGTTAATTTCGAAACAAGTTTCTTTAATACTTTTACACTCAATACGTGTACATGTGTTGCACTGCTTAGCTTGTATCAAACGGAAGTTTTTTATTAATGTTTATTAATTATCATCAATATCCCACCTGTCTGTCCCAATCTGAATCTGAACCCGAAGAGTCCCGTCTGTTTTTCTGCTCTCTATCCGCTCGCCTGCCCATTACACGATCTTCACTTACTTCACTGCAACAAAGTGTATCATAAAGGCATTTTCAAATATGCGCGGTATCCGCCTATCCGCCGCCGCGCCACTTTGGGTGGCAATATTCGATTGGGAAAGCGGTATTCCTGTGAAATTAGTTGATGCCATCCACTGTAGAAAATAGAAGACATCCAAAACGTCTATTGTACGCGGAAATATAGACGCATAACTTTATTTAATTTTAAAATTAACTTTCTTTAACATCTGCATAAGTTCCTACGTGGGAGGGAGGGAGGTGCCATTTGCATGAAAGTATACACCATCATACACACTAGTTTTCTTGCGGACCTTTACTCTGTAATCATGGAGATCCACAAAGTAACATTGATTCAATTAACCACTTAACAATAATAAAAAATATTACCTATTGCTCTTCAAGCTGCCGGAATCCTCCGAGTAACTAACATCGAAGTTACTGGACTGTCTGTTAGTCTTCCCCGCGGCCCAATGGCCGTACAAGCTGTAGTGGCTAGAGCTGTGGTAGTTGTTGATACCCGCGTCGTTGCTCGCGCCAAAGTTAATTTGTTCTGAAGAATTGTGGCGCCTGCGCAGGTCCACTTGCGATTTTGATATTTTGAACGTTGAGGAACGCAGCAGATCCAATTTTGATGCTGAAAGCGAGTAAATATAATGTTTGTTAACAAAAAAATGTACACTACTGAAATAACAGAAGAAAACATTTCAACATTTGTAAATGCCGTTATATGGCCCCTTATAGTTTCTATTTTTATTTTATTTACTAGAGAACCGCCCGCGCTTCGCTTCGGGACCCGTAGGTAACAGCCGCGTAGGTCTCGCTCCCGTAGGAATTTAGGCTAAAAAGTAGCCTACTACTCGCTCTCTTCACTTCACCCTGTCTGAGGTGTGTGGAGCCCTCGGGACAGTTAGTTCCCCTTTGGGGGGTCTCTCGCGGCCCGTTAAAACGGGCCGGTCCTTGGGTTGGGCCCTAAGGCCCTTGGTTGTCCATCTGTGGTTAACCAATAGGTCAAGTCCGGTGAGTGGTGGCCTTTTTACAGGCCACAGAGTCTTAAACGGGATGGGGTTCATCTTCGCGCCGCCCAGGCGATCGAGGCCCTACCGGGTGAATCCCGCTGGTGGGAAGCCCAGCAGGAGCCGATCAGCGCCGGGCGACGACTTACGAAGCCCCAGTATCAGTCAGTGCTAGCCCCGTCCCGCGCAACCAGCAAGTCGCGCGGGAAGGCCCAGCGGGCCAGTGGACGGGTGTGGAGCGGCACCAGGTCCTGCAGATGCGGGAACCGCGACGCGTCGACACACCCAAACATGTTGCGTGCCAATCTCTCGATGAAGTCGTCCAGGCTCTCGACTCAAAGGTCCCTCTGGATGACGGCGTTCCTGACGTACCTCGGCGCACCAGTCAGCCGGCGGAGCGCAATCGCCTGAACCGCACGCATCCTCTTGCGCTGCGGTTCGCTGGCGAGCGCGTACCACGCCGGTGCCGCGTACGTGAGGCGGGATCTGATGTAGGTCTTGTAGACCCCGAGCTTCAGTCCGAGAGGGAGGCTCGAGGAGAGCACTGGTTTCTGCCATCGCGCTTCTGGAATTCGCGACGGCTTTCGTAACCTGTGGCTTCATCGAAAGTCTTCCGTCGATTTTGCCCCCAGGTATTTGGCCTGTGGGGCCCATTGGATATCTTGTCCGTGAAGCTCCAGAGTAGGGTCCCGCCTGTTGAGGTATCCTCCTATGTTCACGGCCTGCGTCTTCCCGACATTCACCGACAGTCTCCACGCGGCGAGCCATTCGGGGAGGGCATCAAGCGCACGCTACATCTTGACGATGGCGTGGGTTCTATTCAGCGACGTGGTGATGTACGCCACGTCATCGGCATACAGGGCAAGCGACGCCCCCCTGCCGCCGGGATGTCGTCGGTGTAGCAGGCGTAGCAGACCGGGGACAGGCAACTCCCTTGCGGGACGCCGGCTGCGATCGGACGCTCGGTGGATTCGGCGTCTTCAACCACTACTCTGAAGCTTCTATTTTCGAGGAAACTGGTGATCACCTTAACGGCACTCCGGGGCGCCGACGACTGCGAGATCTTGTAGAGAAAGCCGTCATGCCAAACACGGTCGAACGCCTTTTCCATGTCGAGGAATACTGCACACGCGCGTTCTCTCTTATTCAGAGCCGTGGTAACGGTGTGCAACACCCTTGTGGAGGAAAAGGGGAGATCTCCCGCCAGGCGATGTCACTGCCTGGGGACCGCGGTCCGAATGTTAACTCGGACCATTTGTATATATAGTTTGTATATCTTGAAATCTTGATAGCGCGGTTGAGGATACGTCTCCTGATTGGCCAGTTCAGTATGACGCGTATGACGTAGTCTATTGTTTCACTGCACTCGTTGCTTGTGGTTGCGTGGTCAGCATTATGTACGGCGCGCGCTCACATTACTGTAGGTATCGCGCCGCTACACCCTCGACAGTGTAGCCGTGCTGTTCAGCGGCATCAAAAAGTAGCCTTCCACTTCTGTTGGCAGCTAGGCTATTCCACCCCGGATGCTTGCAGTTCCAGTCGACCGCGCCCACCACCGGTGTCGGCGAGTCCAGCAACTTGCGGACATCACCCAACAGGATAGTGCCAGCGGGCGGGCGGTACACTGAATACAGCTGGAGCGGGGAGTTCTCGAGGCAGAGCTAAAGTAGCCTATTACATTTGACTTAAGTAAATTACATGTAGTATTTGATAGCGTAATTCAGAACTTGCAAATGAATTTTATTAACGCCATCTATTAACAACTCCAAAAATAAATATCTAGCAACTAACAAAACATCGATCTTCCCATGGGAATGGGATGTTTTTCCGCGGTAAAAAGTAGCCTACGTCACTCTCCACCCTCCTAACTATCCCCACACACATAAACCTTACCATATAATAGCTTTGTTGCGACGTGAAAGCGTCACAAACAAACAAACAAACAAACAAACACACTTTCACATTTATAATATTAGTAAGGATATTAGTAAGGATATCCTAGTAAGTCACAAAAATCGCAGTAGAGTTTCTAAAGACACATTATACATCGAAGTCATTTAGAAGTAAAGGTGGTCTACGTACTTACATCACATACTTACATAATTTATTGACATTTAAGGGTCACTTAAATAATTCCATAACTTTCAGACCTTTAATAAAATACATCCATAAGCATTAAAAAAACAATATTACAATCCATCTTAGATACCTACTGAAATCAATAAAGTTACTCTGTAAAATTAATCAATCATTCAAACAATACTCACAATTTCCATCTCTAAGTTTCTTCCCCTGTTTAGTGAGGTACTGGGGCGAGGTCTCTAGCTGCGGCTGCGTGTTCGACGCAAACCATGAAGCCAAGTACTTGTCGAGACCCACATCGTATAGCAACTCCACACAGCTTTCACATTCCTCCACATAGAACGGGGATGGTGGAGTTACTCCTACTGCCTATAAAATAAAAAAGTTTACTATCAACTAGTAATTAAAAAAAAATGTTTAAGCATGCTTCTGTAACATTGTTGAACTAAAACATACTTCATTTGTCATGATATTGTTGAAGTAATTAACTGTAGACATAACTGCTGGACTGTAGACATAAACTAAACAAGTCATAAATTTGAATGTGTTGCATGTTTTGCACACACCACAAAATTAAATGAACACTTCCTTTGGACTTTGGAGAAGGAAAACATCATCAAGAAACTAGAATACTTGTGAATCTATAAAATTCCAAAAAAATCAAATAATACTTGATAAACATGGTAGAACTTATCACTTGAAGTGTGAAAATCCCAAGCCCATCTGTAAGACAGTTATCGGCAATAATTATGATGTTGCATATTGTGATGATGCTATCAGATCACATACTTTAACTGACATCACTAATATGAAACAGTATTTCGTTTTAATCTCTATTTTTGTTACTAATATCTTACATCTTCTGTGCATCCACCGGCTTCCATGAGAGTTGCAAGAAGAAAGTGTCCTTTACCAACCACAAGTAGGAACCAACGACCATCTGGGATTCTGGAGAATAAAATAAACAAGTATTTTACTGATAATGGGTACAGATCATGTAATATGAAAACATATTACTACATACTACACAACACAAAACCAATTACTACATACTACAATATGATCATATACATTACTAAGCTCTCCATAGACACAGTAAAATAAAAAATTCCGAAATCAAAATTATATTGTTATTAATTTTTAAGAGAAGACTATCTCTAGCAGGCTATTATGCATTACTATTATGGTATTAGACAATTATTTAATACTATTTACCTATAATCACTTCCTTCTCTTTTACTCTGGACCCTATGTTCATGTATGAATACTTCTCTCCACAAGACCAGCTTTTCAAATTCCTTCTCTGCACTTAACTTTAGTAATCCATTGAGTTTGAGATATGCATTAACCTCCATCAAATCATTGTCTTGCAAATGGGAGCTTAATAGATGACCAGAGTAATACAAACCAGATCCAATAACAGTGTACAACCTTTGAAAGTTTTCTACATCATCAGTCTGAAATGATAAATAAATGTATTATTAAAAATGTCTCATATCAAGGAAGATATTGAAAGAATATTTCAGAAAAGCCTTTATTATTTGGAGGTATCAATGTTTTTTAGAACCTTTGTGTGTTGGTTTGACCCAGCTAATCTATTAATAAATTTAAAAGGCTATTTGGATGTGGTTTAATATGTAAATTAGTACAGTATGGTAAAAAATTCTCACCCATTCTCGATAATCTGCAGCCTCCAACTCATTTATAGCATCATCAACTTGAATTTTTACCTCTAATGGCAAAGAAACTGAATGAGCAGCTAACATATCTTCAAAGGGTATTAAATCTCCTGCATTAGTGTTCCTGACGCTATCGGTTTTCTTAGAACTATCATTACTAGAAAGAAGGGTTATGAAAATTCTGGAAAACAACCCATCTAGCTTATCAACATTATTAGGTTTTGTAAAACATGATTTGAGTGAACTGTACAAAAACTCCAGCATTTTTACTATATCTGAGATAATTCTTTTAAGTGCAAATAAATCTATGTTCTTATTTGGTAACGCAAACAGCAGCAAATCATTGTAATGTGGAGTGTATGCTATATTTATCAAGTTACTGTTGAATAATACAGTAGAAGTCACCGGTTCACTGGTGCCAAGTGACTTTGGTGCTAAATGATTCAAAGTGACATATGCTCCTCTTGTATTATAAAGGAAATTTTGATTAAATGGTCTTGGAAAACAATATAAAACACCTTTCTCATCATTTCCCTGATACTCTATATCATTACAGCAAATATACAGTACTGAACACATAGATTCCTTTAAATATTGTATCACGGAATGTTCTAACAGTGTTTTTGAACACAACAATTTCTCTATGTTACCATTAAAATCTTCTGTAACTACTTGGAAAGTCAATTTCAGAGAGTCATGGTCCTCAACAACTCTTTGTAAAACATTATTGATGTTGTATGAAGTGACTTCTATGCCATTTAACTTCTGTAGATAATATCCAATGTGTATCTTTGGAGAATAAACAGCTTTTGCTTCAGACAAGAAATCTGCAACTACTAAAGTTTTTCCATCTGCATGTGTTTTTAATCTCAGACCAAACAGCTTTTCTATTTTACAATTCTTCTCACTTTGATATGTCATTGTTTTGCTCACCTACAAAAAATTAAAATAGTTTATTAAATAACTCAATCAAATAAATTATGTTTATCGCCAAAGGTATGTCCAGCATCTTGGTAATAATTATGACAAAATCTATATCAACTCATATTTTGTACTAGTGTTTTATGCTGTACAAAAGCTATAAATTAAACCAAATATGATATAGTTGTATTCATCTCTGTGTGAATATTTTGGTGTACAATAAAGAGGATTTTGTTGTTGTTAATGTTATCCTAACTATTGTGTAGAATAAATAAGATAACCTCACCTGAATTATTACAAATTTATTGTTGTCTTCCTCAGAAAAGTTTTTGTTTGCATTCAAACTAGATTTGCCAATGCCAGTGTTTCCGAATCCAGTATCTTTAGCTTTCAACTTTCTGGATTTTAATACCCTAAATATTCTTCCTAATTGAAAACAATAATAATATAGGTGATAACGAGATAGGTATATAACATAATAAAAAGTATAATTATTCACCATATAAGTACTGTTTAAACTCTGTTATCAGTAAAATATCAGAATAATATTTATTTGGAAATATTTCGCACCTCTCGTAGACCGCCTGGTTGAAGATCTCTTGAAGTTACTTCTTAATTTAAAAGTTTCGCAGTTTTCAAGTAAAGGCGCCTTGGAGTCGTCAGTACTTTCATTTATGGATTTTACTTTTATATAAACTAGCTCCCCATCCTCGCCTACATCGGAATCCCATTCTGGGACCGAGCTATACAAACAAACAACAAATAAATAATACTAATTAGAACCGTTTAATAGCTTTTTAATAAATAATGTAAGAATAATATATAATATGTATTTACCTTTCAGAATCCGAATATTTGGAATTATCCGAAGAATTAGTCCAATCGTTGTCCGAGTCACATGAACTTTCATAATTAATTTTATTCTTATTAAAACTATTCATATTCACATTAATTTCTCGTAAACAAGTTTACTGAAGTGAAGTGTCTCAAGTGTCTGTCAAAAAGTTCAACAAACTTTTCATTTTCGCAAAGTTAGGTAGGTAGGTAGGTACCATGAAGCTAATATAGAGAGGAGACGTTGTATGTCTATTTCTCTATGAAAGATCGCGTGAGGATTTGCGGGGCGAGGGGGATAAAGAAACGGGCGGGATCTTGTCAGATCCCGCCCATTCATCTAACGGTCAATAGCAAAACTACTCGCTTCCTTCTATATCGACTTTACTACGTAGTTCAACTATCTAACACTAGATGTCAATAAATGTAGGAAATAACAGGGACGTACTCAGAATTTTCATAATCATACCACATCATTTCATTCTGTTTTTTTAACATAAATTTTGTGAACCATCTTGATTAACAAAATACTGTGCGGAAGTTTCGAGGGCAATATAGACAGAACATAGTCAGAATTTTAATTTTGATAATTTAAAGAAGCACGTCATTGTGTATTGCAACCAATTTCATGATAAGGCTAATGTAATGGAAGTTGAATAAAACTGTTATTAATTACACCAGGTAGGTAACCGTAGGTAAGTTGTCACACTATAATGAACAGAGTACCTACATATAGGCAGTAGTTTAATTCAATGGGACAGTCGGAAAAATAATTGGATTCTAAATACGGCCCTGTGTTTTTGTTGTTTTAAGTAGTTGTCGATAGATGGCGCTGTTTACAAAATGTCGCCACACAACATACAAAGTGTCGCCATCTAACGTCAAGTAGAAATTTATTTGGTGAGCGCCGTCAGTAGACTGACTTCATAGAGATATTACCTGACTTAAGGCCACGCCCACTGTGATGACGTCAGGACCTGCCTGAGTTACAGTGCACACCTGCTTAGGCCGTCTCCTCTCTATATTTGCTCCATGGTAGGTACCTTGTATATTATATAGGTAGGAAGGTAGGTAGGTAGTAGGTACCTATGTCAAAAATTACAAATGTATAGACTTTTAATCATAGAGATCTATGCTTTTAATTCGATTCAGTAAATTGACGTCTGCTAATGTCACTTTTCGAAGTAATGTTGCCAGCTTTTCAATCATAGTGATTACTTACACGATTAACGAACGATGTTTTGACGATTCGATTTTATCGATTCGATGATGTGTCTTAATTAAATTTAATTAAAAATCAGAGAACAATACGAAAAGGTTATTAATTTAAAATTATATAGTAAACAAAAATATTAAACACCGGTGAATGCATCCTTTTAGTACATACATGCACCATAAGCTCTTACAAATTAAAAATGTAGGGGAAAATTGATAATATTTTTTTTATGTGTAGTTGTTGATCCTGTAGTAACTTCATACTTCATAATTACTTCATACAATATTTAAGCGATTTGCTAAATTATGCGAAACGATTATAATCCGATTAATATTTTTATCAAATCGAATCATTTACGTCCAGGTTACATCACTATTTTCGTGATAATAAAAAACGGTAACACTGAAAATGTCATTTTACTGAATCGAATTAAAAGTCGGAGTATAATCCAAAGAGCTTAAATAACCAAAGAGTTCAAAAACAGAGTGGGCGAGCTACGGCTCGCCCTCTCTATTTTGTGGCAATGTATGGACAGCCGTACGCGGCTGTCCATACCTATGGTCCATACATTTCAATCGCCCCCGATTAGAAAGAGAAACAACGATAACGGTAATTACCTATCTCCGTCCGATCCCAACATGAATGACAATCAATTCTTTGCTGAAGGGAAACGCCAGAAAGAGAAAGTTGATTACTAAAGATCAAGGCTAAAGATAAAGACTAAAGATTTCATCTCTTTTTATCCAGGGTACGCTCTGAAGTCTCGCCAGAAAGAGAAAGGTGATTACTAAAGATTTCGTCTCTTTTTATCCGAGGTACGCTCTGAAGTCTGGCTTCTGCGCTCTAGTTTTGAACTCTTTGTAAATAACAGGCATGCGCAATGTTTACAGAAAAACTATAGTAGGGCCATTTTAATAGGCCACATTTGACAGTTCGTCAAAATTTTACAAAGTAACCTTGTAAGGGAGGCACCCCATAGTATCTAATACATTCCATACTAGATATTGTTAAACTTTTTACACTTAAAAGTAAGGAACTGACGTCGTTACAAAGTTACGTCAGTGAACTCTTTTTCTTTTTAAATATCAGGGATGGTACCGAAAGAAAATGATGAGTAGATAAGTTGAATTCGAGAAGTCGAACTAATCGTCAAAAAGTATTTTACGATTACAAAATAAAATGTATTTTAATACAAACAAAATTTATTTTATTACATTTTAGGCCAAAAAATATGTAATCATTCATTTATATAATAACGTCTGGCTCACAAGTCAGTATCTAGAAACGTGAAATGTTACAAAAAAGTCATGATTTAATTTCGCGCCATTATTTGACGCATTATTTTTGTCATTTTTTTTAGTCGTTGTGTGAACTGTGCGCTTATTAATACTTTTTATAACAATCGCATTCAATTTACAGATGTTTGAAGTCCTTATCGATTAATTAAATTAATCGATGTTTTTCAGCAGGTTACCCTCACTATACAGCAAAGACAAACAGTTGTCAAATGTGGCCTATTAAAATGGTAGACATCCGGAGTTCAAAAAGTAGATCTTTGTAATACTTGTAATTTCTTACTGAAACGTACTTCGCGTACTTATGCTCATCCTTGTGATGATTTTTGTCTACGTTAGATCACTTTTTATTATACTTTGTGTAGGTACATTTTAATCCATAGACAGTAATTTGTTTAGACATTGTTTAGACTTTATTTGACTTAATACTCTATGGTTTACGCTGAATACTCGTGACAGTTTTGTTTTGGCACAAAAATTCAAAAATGTTGCGTGTTGTGGATGTATACATTTTTAGCGACCATGGATCTTTGGCCGCTAGCTTACTGTAGTAACAAAAAACTTGTTATCTAATTTATTTTACCATAATGTTTATTAATTTTAATTATATTATAATGTAATATTTATTGAGGCTTAATTTTAAAACATAATCCTATTCTCGGCCTATTCTAGCATGTGCATCTAGCATTTTTCACATAATTTAGCTTCAATGGAAGATCATTTTAAAGATTCCTATCCGCCAACTTCATCTTCATTTACTCTTAATGAAGAGAAGTATGTGGTCCAGTCACAAAAAAGTAATCCATGTTGTGATCTAAACTTTGGTCTTTTACACCCTGGAATACCAAAAATTCCTGGGTCAAATACCTTAAGAAATTCTGCAAAAAGTGCCCACAGCCCTTTAGATGAAGATCTAAAATTCGAAGATTGCGAAGAATGTAACGAATCTTTAGAACCCTATTGCCACGTTAAACTTGTGAGTACATAAATATCGCTTGAAAAATATTGTTGCAGTCTTATCTTTTTCTTATATCAAAATGTACCTTACTGGGTTGTCTGTCTATAGGACATATTTAAGAAAAAAATATAAGTAAGTATGAATATCCTTATACAATTGTCTGTCTGTATATTTGTGCATTACGCAAAAACTACTGAATAAAATTTGATGATGTTTTAGCAGTTACACTTTTGAAGATATAACTTAAAAAATGGTGTATGTTTTATGTTGATACGCTGCATAGAAAGTAAGATAAAAATTAATATGGATATGTTGCAGGACGTCTGCTGGGTCAGCTGTATAATGAATTACTGACTTTTAGCTGTAATTTTGTTACAGAATTCAATAATAAAATTGAAGAATAGCACAAAGAAATTGCTCTATTTGTTGGATGAAATACAATCCAAAACACATGCGAAAAACGAATTTCTTACACTGGAACATTTTGTGAAATCAAAACCGCTTGTTTCAGTAAGTGTTTCTTAATAATAAAATCAATTAAATTCAAAAAGTTTTGTGGTACCACGATATTATCTAAGTATATACCTACTGACATTTTATTTTAAAGATGGGGAAATTGTGTTTAAAAAGCCCATTTTAGACTTAAACTTAAATGTCTCTACCATCTTCGTTTTTCTTTTAAATCAAATGTTCTTCGATAGTACCTACTTATTATGTAAGTATGATATTTAATACATCTTTGGTAAGTATTTTAATCGAACTATTTGTTAATTTGAAATAATTTCTTTAATATTTTTCAGAGTAGCCGCGAGGTCTCCGACAGCATAAGTGTTCCCGCGCTACGTAAATTAGAAACCCAAGCAACCAATTTAGAAGCTATTTATCTAAACGTAATTTAATTAATTACTACACCGCATAAAAGTAACAAAGCCGTTATTCTTGACCTTTGTTATCTTAATAAAGACATTAGAATTTAACATACAAATGTTG